>JARACZ010000036.1:5000-1205000 GCA_029255805.1 Keiferia lycopersicella
CTGACTCACTCACTCACTCACTGACCGATCATCAAAATTCTAAGGCACTTCTAGCAGACAGAGACTTCAAATTTAAAATATAATTTGGGTTTAGTGTATAAATCAAGGAAAAACTTAAAAATCTAGCAATTTCAATGCATTTTTCTAGATAAACCGATAGCATAAATAACTTTGTAATTCCATAGAAATGTACTGTTTACCAAGTTATATTTTGCTATAACCTAACCTAACCTAACCTAACCTAACCTAACCTAACCTAACCTAACCTAACCTAACCTAACCTAACCTAACCTAACCTAACCTAACCTAACCTAACCTAACCTAACCTAACCTCAAATTGGATATGTCCAGTATAAGTGAGCTGATGGCTGGTAAATATAGACAAATTTTCTTGAAGTACTGCGTCAAGGTTGCAGAATCTGTTATAAAAAGAAACAAAAGGGTTTAAGAAAATTATGTTTACATAATATTTGAATATATTATTGAAGTTAAGCATAAAATAGTAAAAGATGTAAAATAAAAATAAGAAGCAGTAGTAATAGGCAGTAATAATAAAAATATAAAGTTACAAAAGTAAAATTAAGTAAGTTAAGTGAATTATAGTAAATAAGATAGGATAAAATAAAATGAAACCCTTCCTGTATAAAATTTAGTTCCATATCATAAACAAAGGCGTAAACTTATTTCTAAGATTAGAAATTGTAAAATTGTTGCCGGGAGGGTTTTAGCCGGTAGGAGTCCGGCACTGCCTGGGCCCTCCTTTCCCAGGCGTCCATGAGGATTTTTCCTTCCCGGAAATGATTATCTGAACTTTGCCTTTCAGACTGTAAAAGTATTTAAAAGTCTCCGATTAAGTTGGAGGTATTTGTATTGTATAAAAAAAAAAAAAAAAAAAAAAAAAAAAAAAAAAAAAAAACCTAACCTAACCTAACCTAACCTAACCTAACCTAACCTAACCTAACCTAACCTTGTTTTTTACTATCCTTTTCTCGAAGCGGTTCAGGCCATTTTCAACACCTTGTATTTTTCTTGTGGATAAAACAAAAGAATTGAAACTTCAGGAATCAATCAAAAACCCCTGTAGATACGGTATATTTCAAATTTCGTTCACTTTGAACTAGTGGTTTAGGAATTATGGCTAATTTTCATTAATATAATTTTGTCACTGACTGACTCACTCACTCACTCACTGACCGATCATCAAAATTCTAAGGCACTTCTAGCAGACAGAGACTTCAAATTTAAAATATAATTTGGGTTTAGTGTATAAATCAAGGAAAAACTTAAAAATCTAGCAATTTCAATGCATTTTTCTAGATAAACCGATAGCATAAATAACTTTGTAATTCCATAGAAATGTACTGTTTACCAAGTTATATTTTGCTGTCGCTCCTAAAATACTTTGTTTTGGTCCAGCAAAATAATCACAGATGTCGCTGTTAGTTTTTAAAACACGCTATCGTTTTGATTTCGGGAATAATATAAGGTGTCGACCGAAACTAATGTCACGGTACCTTTCGCCACCTCTCACTGGTAAGTGCTAATGGTAAGGAACTCAGTGAAAAATCGTCTACCCTGTTAGTATAGTTCACCAAAGTTGTAGAAATAGTAGTGGTAAATTGGGTGAACCCGAATTTTCTCAAAATTTGCTTTCACTCAAGCTCTCTTGCGAACCGGCGGTGACCGTTACTCGGTTGGCACCTCCTCGTAGGAGGAGAGGTCAACAAATTGAACGATCAGCGCCACCGCGGTGGGTAAGGGAAACTGGATGAAGGCAAATCTTAGGACTTGCCTTAATTCAGCAAGCCCCCCGCTCCCTCCGCTTGCCTTATAGCTTTCCCCCCTCCCCACCCTTTGTATGTTGTACACACCCCCCCCCCCCCAAAGATAGAGAGTGGGCTATGAGAAAAACCGTGGCTGAGGCTCAAGAAATAGAGCCGCAAAAGAAAAAAAGGAAGACTACCTACAAAAAGAAATGAGATCGCCTCAAAAACATTAATATATAAAAAAAATCCAAGTCTCGCTACTGAGCTGTTCAACCGTAAAAAGGTATGAGATCCATTTGAAACCAAGTCGGCTATCGATTTGTTCATTCCCCACTTAAGAGATCTATCTAAATTAATTACGTAATTAGTAAATAAGCATTATTTTATAGTGACCATATCAATATTTTCAATATATTTTAATATTTACAATAAATTGAATGACTTGGCAATAGCACTGAAAGCTTAACTGGTCTAACAACGCGACTGAACTAGTAGTTAAAGGTACTAAGGCACTTAATGCCCTACAGCCAATACTCAACCGTAAATCCAAACTCAGTGCAAAAACTAAATTACGGATATATTCCACCCTAGTACGGCCCTGCATGACATATGCGGCTCCAGTTTGGAGTAGTTTAGCTGACACAAATTATGAAAAACTTCAAGTAGTCCAAAACAAAGCTATAAAAATTGCTTATAACACCAAGTTTAAAACAAACCTTAAAACGTTGCATGAGAAGATAAAATTTCCTCACATCAAAAACTTCGTACTTAAACAATCCCGTAAATTTTACTTAAGTTCTAATCCCAATCATAAAAATGTACTGGTTTCGGCTATCGGTAAATCTCGTTTCCATACTTTACCTTACTCGAGTACGTATAACAGGTACAAGTTACCCCATCACTACTTCCTCGGAGAATAACAAAGGAGCTCGAACGCCCGGTCGATCGTATGATCGATGCAATCTCGGTGGTTTTTGAATGGTACCTTTCATTCTAATTATTTGTAAATTATTTTTCTTTAAAATATTAAGTTTACACATAATAGCTGTGTGTTATCCACTTTTCTTGTATTTTGTTATAATGTAAGTTGTATACAAAACTAGCATTTGTTTTAAAAAACAGTGTCGTTAATATGTTTACCTGTGATCACAATGTTATTTTACCTACACTTGCAAATGTTCAAAAAGGTGAGTTAGCCTGAGCAACGATTTAGAAACAGGTTAGTGTTCATAAAAAATAAGATCTTTACTGTAATACTTTGTTGTACCTACACGATTCTGAATAAAGAGATTTTAAAACTAAAACTAACTAATGTTTACAATAAATTGAATGACTTGGCAATCGCACTGAATGCATTAATTTTAAGGCTGGTTTCAGAGCGACGCGTCTCGGCAGCGCTGCCCAGCCGCGCGCGCCTCGCATTACACTAGATTGTATGTAGCGTTTCATAGTGACGCGTCTTGGGCCGCGTCTCGGCCGCGCCGCTGTCGGATCTCCTTCGATTGCCAGTAGCGTCGACTTGCAATCTTTTTAGACGTCGTTGTTGCACTCTTTTCCATGTAACGTATATAGCTAATATAGTGATTACGTTTGCTGGCATAATGATTCTCTGCACTCGACCGTACACGACAACGAAGCGCGCGCGTCTGAATGTCGTTTCACAGCGAACGCGCTCGCTGCCCAGACGCGCGCCCGAGCAGCGCTGCTGAGACGCGCCGCTCTGAAACCAGCCTAATATGTATTACAAGTTAACCTTCTGTTCCCTTTCTGTTAACGGTTGAACAGCTCAGTAGCGAGACTTGGATTTTTTTTATATATTAATGTTTTTGAGGGGATCGATTTATTCTTGATTTATTCAACTTCAATTTAAAATCGATTTTTGAAGTTTTCAGGTACAAAAGTATGATTTCCTTCGCCACTTACTCGCTACTAAATATTACTGTGAATGACAACATCCTGGTTACAGATGCATATAGACCTCTGTCTAATTTCAATCTGTTTCGCATTTTTACGCCATTTCAAAAACTTTAAAAAAATATCTCACCTAATTAAGATCTTAATCCTAAATGCAATACCATGGACCAATAATACTAGGCAATACATATAAATTGTATCACTTATGTTTCAGTCTGTCACCTAAAATATTGTGACACAGGAGGAACTACCTAGACTAGTAAACCCTCGAGTCCTTTAGTCGGATTTTGCACATGCCGAGGACCAGCAATGGAGTGATGCCATTCTTGCCATTTCTGGAACACATGCAGTATTACTGTCTCGCGTTTTTACTTGAAGGAGTTTTATGTAACTCCATATAGACTCACATGCACACATGGCGACTCCGTATTGCTTTGTGGCGGCCAAAGGCTGTTGATTGCTGGCGGTCAAATACCGCTATACCATGCGACTAATCTGCAAATGACGTACCAGGTACATACAGTTCTAATGAACCAAAGTAAACGAGGTGTATAATTAACCCATTGTGATATAGAACGAAACTCCGCCCCACAAATGTAAGTAATTATGTTATCATATCACAGCTAATAAGGGATTTAATTATTCAAAGACACGCCTTCACGTCGAAGAGCTAATTACTAGTTAGTTAAAGTATGAGGGTTAGACGAGTAATGTTTGCAGTATCATTTGATTAGTGATATGGAAAGCGGGATGACGCGGCTGGTGGCGGGATGACGCGGCTGGTGGCGGGATGACGCGGCTGGTGGCGGGACCCCGCGCGACGCTGGCGGGGCGCTGCGTGGCGCCGCACCTGCACTGCCTGCGCTGGTGCGGCTTCTGTCGCCTCGCGCCTGATACTAAGCCGCTGCTAAGAGATGCTCACTATGTTTATTGTATGTTTGCTTTCAGTGCCTGCTTGGTCTATCTACTCCAGGAATGCTATTATGCACATCAGGTAATTAGAAGAACATATTGATGATTTCTACAGTAAATTGATTCTAATCACCAAAATAATATTTGAATGATAAAAAAATAATTATTCGTTCCATTACAGGAGCGAGCTGACATGGAGAAGCTTTCTCAAGTGATGTTTCTGCTGTTGTGTCACGTGACGTCGGGTGTAAAGCAGGTTGTTTTCTACCTGAATACGGCGCGCGTCGACGCTCTAATTAAAGAGTTTGATGGTAAAGTTAAATATTTTCGTACAAATCAAGCATATCTACAGGGTGTTAGGGACAGCGTCCAGAATGCTGATAGGGTGCAAGCAGACCATGAAACTGAACAACTTTCCCCTAGGAACATACGTCAGGGAACGACAAAAAAATTTCTACCTCCCGTACAAAATCGCGGCCAGCTGACTGCATTTACTATGGGTAGCCAAATTTTTTTTTGACGTTTCCTGACATATGTTTATGGCGGAAAGTTGTTTAGTTTCATGAGTTGGTTCTTGCAGCTAATATTTTTACGCCTTATATACCTTGAAACTATGATAATATTAATATTTTGTATGCAGCGTTGTTAAAGAAAGGTTTTTGAAAATACTGATAACACCGTAAAAACGCAATGCAACGTGCCACAGATCCGCTGTTCAACCAGGCGTGCGGCGCGCGCGCGCTGTGCGCGACGGCGGAGCGCGCGCGGCGGCTGCAGCGCGCGTACTCGGGCGCGGCGCTGGCGACGTGCGTGCTGTGGCTCGTGTTCCCCGTCGCGCAGTTCCTGCAGAAACAACCCGTCGAGTTCGCCTTCTGGATGCCCATCTCCACTGAACACCCAACCGGGTAACTGATAGTTATAGACCTACCTGAAATTACGTAACTTATCTGTAAACTTGCTTTTCTGTTACTGTCTTCTCTGGCCGCTAGTGTTTTATGTTTGTGTGTGTACGTCCAGTTTCCTGCTGGTGCTGCTGTACTCGTTCTACGTGACGACGCTGGTGGGTATCGCCAACACCACCATGGACGCGCTCATCGGCACCGTGCTCTACCAGTGCACCACGCAGATGAGGATCCTAAGGTAGCGCGTTTTTTTTTTAATTTATTTCAATTAAGGTAAGTACATTTTCAAAAACACTTAATTCTACTCGCCAAACTAACAGTTTGATGGCGAGATGCGCTTGAGTTTACACTCTTAGACCTACCTTAAAAATCAATGTATTTATTACAAAAGTATTTCCTATGGTTGTAGCCAACCAGAACATGTGCGTACTAAAATTGGCATATTTTATTAAAAACACTATTGTTTTAGGACGAACCTGGAAAATCTCTCTGTCAAGACGATAGAGCACAGTAAAGCGTATGGCAAAGATTTTGAAACAGCTCTGAAAGACCTTTTTCGCGACTGTCTCCTTCATTATCAAAAAATATGCTCGTAAGTTGGTTTTCGTGTTATTTTTCATTACGCATAATAAGTATGTATTTGAAACCAACAAGTATTACATAATGTTATCAGGGTAACGAGTTTGCTACAGGACTTGTTTGGGACGGCGATACTGGTACAGTTTACTATAGGCGGATGGATTCTATGCATGGCCGCCTATAAGATGATCAGTGTAAGTACGATACAAAATAATGGGTAGGTATGTTTATCATTTACGATGTTTCAAAAGTACATAATTATTTTCAGCTGAACGTGCTTAGCATAGAATTTGCGTCAATGAATTTGTTCATCATGTGTATCTTAACGGAGCTGTTTGTTTATTGCTATTTTGGAAATGAGCTGACTTATGAGGTAAGTGTCAAGTTTTGTAAGTATTTTACAGATCTGAGTATTTGCACTGTATTTTGATGCAGTAGTAGGCACTTGTATCTCTCTCCCACTATTTGAGTGACGTGTGATGTGTGATGTGGACAGAGCGCGCGTCTGGCGGACTCGCTGTACGCGTGCGGGTGGGAGGGGGCCGGTGCGGGTGCGGGGGGGCGCTGGTTCGCGCGCGCGCTGCTGCTGGCGGGGGAGCGCGCGCGCCGCCCGCTCAGCGTCGCCGCCGGCAGCCTCGTGCCGCTCTCGCTACAGACTTTTCTTAAGGTAATCAAGCGATTGTGTTTTTATTTTCTCAGCACAAATATATATTTTTTTAAGTTTAAGTATTCCACACTTTTTTTAATGTTACTTGTAGGTTCCTACTAAATAGGCACTTTCCTAAGTTTTAATATTTTTTCTTTTTTAGATCCTCAAGTCATCGTATACGTTCTACGCCGTGCTAAGACAAACTAAGTGAGATGTGATGAGCTGTAGATGTAGATTCACAAATCGCAATAGTAGTCTAGGCTCGTAGTATTCGATCATCTAGATCTGTTTATGTAATTACTAGTTTTTATTTGTGTAGTAAGTAAAAGACCAAAAAACTAAAAATGTAGTAATGAAATGGCAATTTTATTTTTAAACAAATTCAGTCCATGTTTGATTCAATTAATTACAATTAGTAAGTTTTACGTGGAAGAGAAGTATGGTCTGGAGGGCGCGGGCGGCGGGGGCGCGTCAAGCAGCCGGCGCGCGCGCAGCGACGACACGCGGCTGCCGGGACAACGACACACTTGTACATTCAGATAAATAGGATATATAAACTAAGATAAATTCCATCATTTCTCAACCCTTGTACAGACACATCTAAGTATGCAATTCTTCGGGTAGTTCACACACGTACGAGCGCTGTGGATTGAATGCATGCGCATGCGTGCGCGAGTGGTTTTGTACAATCATGCTGCTCAATCCGCGTAGCCCACAAATAGAACTCGCGCGTGCGTTTGAATCCACCTTTCTTTATTAATGGTACAGGCACAATCGCTATGTCTATTTAAAACCAGCTTTAATCGAATAAAACACGCCGTCTACAACTACATCACCTACTAAAATAATCCTTATTAGAATTTAAGCAAGGTGTAAGACTCTACATGGGATAAATTTTTTGCGTTGTTACCTATTTGATAGCTGGAATGAGCTCCATCAATACCGATATCTTCAAAAAGGAAAATAAGGAAATTACGATTATAATACTGCAACAATAAATAAGGTACATGTATCTTATTTTCAGGCTTGTTGAAATCTGAGTGGTAACTGCTGGTAGCCAGACTCAATAGAAGACTTGCGCTAAACGTGCACATTTGAAATTGTTTGCAACGTCCAAACGATTTTAAACGTGAATCCCTAGTGCAAGTCTATATGGACAGTTGATTATTCTTGACTGGACTGTTGATGAGACCTTTCCTGTAATCACTTGCTTTCCAATTTTCCCGGTCAGAGTGGAATAGGCCCTTTAAGGTGTTGTGAAGCGGGCGGTACCTGTCGGCGGGCGTGGTGGCGAGCGCGGCGCGCTGGCAGGCGGCGCACGGCTCAGCGCTCGAGTCGGACGCGCTGTCGCACGCGCCCAGCGCCGCGCCGCTCGCCACGCCGCTCGTCAAGCTGCCCGCTATCGACAACCGCGCCGACATCACGCGAATGTCTGTAAAAATATCAAAATATTAACATTTTAAGCAAAAATAAACGCACAATCTTATAAAGACAAAATATTAGCAAAGAAGCAGAAAGTTATGACCACATACCAGAAATATCGCATTTGGTTGGCAAAGTGTAGTCGAGCGTCTGTAGCGGCGGCGGGGGCAGCTCGTCTCGAGGCCGCAGAGACTGCGCCGGCGGCACGCGGCGCCTGCGCCACTTCCCGGTGCGCTTCAAGATGCGCCACATCTGTATAAGATAACAAAAATGCTTAAGGAAAACTTTCAATCCAGTACGACTTCCACCGCATCAAAGAAGTGCTGTGATCATTTTACTATCAGTCTTTAAAAGTACCCACAGATAAAGACGAGTGGGCAACTACTCACCAGCACAGAGACTAGTGCGGTGAGCGCGGCAAGTGCTGCAGCGAGCGCGGCCGGCCAGAGCGCGGCGCCGGCGCCGGCGTGCTCCTCCGCCGGCAACAGCGAGCTTTCGCCAACACGGTCTATATAAGAAGAATATAAAATAATGTAGGTAAAGAAGAAATCTAGGAAAATGTTTGCACACGATCTCGCCTACGATTCTTCCAAAGTATGGAAAGCACGGCTCGCTCATGTCCCATAGTCATACTGGTGATACTCACCGCCGTCATTAGTCAGCGTGGCGAGCCGGTAGTGAGCGACGACGGACCCGCCACTCCATCGCGCTGTTAAACGGATTTCATACCAAACACCGGCTGCTAGCTCACCCACCTATAATAACACAACTGGTGAGAATTGAATTATTCTCTCACTACATTTCAAGCTGATTGAAACTTTTACTGGGTAAGTAAGTAGTTAAAAGATTCCAACGCAGTTAACTGTTGTTAGTATAAGTACAAATATTGTAATAGGTTAGTTACTTCAAGAACGTCATCGTATATCCCGGGTGGCGGCAGGTCCCGCCAGGCTTGGCCGGCGGCGGGGCGCAGCGCGGCGCGCCACGCGCTGACGCCGCACGGCGCGTCCCACGCTGCCAGCACCAGCCGCGCCGCGCTGCTGTTCACCCACACGAACTCACTGGCTGCCGGTGGGATCGGCTCTGGAACCAAACCAGTCAAGCCATGTGATAGTCTTGGCAGCATATCGTTCAAGTTTCGTGCGAAGAGCTCAAGAGGCAAAATGATTTTAAGTATCGTTTCAGAATATGTTAGTAGCAATAAATTTTTGAATCGATTTACTATACAATATATAGGGTAAAAGAATGATAGTCAAGCATTCAGAATGAGAGATAATGGTTTAATTTACCGTGTCCAGCGGTGGTGAGGACCAGCTCCTCGGAGGGCTGCGAGGCGCCGCGCGCGCTGTGCGCCGACAGCCGCACGCGGTACCGCGCGCCGCACGCCAGCCCCCGCACGGCGCGTGTGGGGGACTCCACCACGGTCGCTGCTACACCTGTGTCACGTGGCTCCACCACCTCTTCTGCTGTAGCAACATCACGTCTCCATTCCAGGATGTATCCTGGTGATCAAGAGAAATTTTACAACTCAGGCTGTGAATATACAGTATAATTTTAGTTTTAATAACATTAATTTTTTACCCACCTAATATTGGAGGAAATATATTTAAGAGTGGGTCCCAAGCCAAATGAAGCTCATGCATTGTAGCGCGTACAACACGCGGCGGTGCGGGCGCGGGGGGCGGCTCCGGTGCGGGACGCGTGCGTAGTGTGTGTGTGACGCTATCTGCGCCCAGCGTGTTGCGAATATAACACGTGTAGTTCCCCGCACAATCGAGTTGTATGCCTGGAACGCAAAAGTTGAAAACCCTAAAGAGTGTTGTGTCAAATAATAAATTTTCTGGGTATATATAATTGTAACTTGTGGTGATACCAAGGATATCCAGATGGCCTTCAGCGGATATGGCATGATTAGCTGGAAGTGGCGACCAGCGGCGACGCAGCGGCGGCGACCCGTCCGCCGCGCAGTGGAACCGGACACTTGCACCAACAGCCGCGACGACCACGCGAGGGAACGACCACACGTGTACTGCCTCTGGAAAAAAAACATACACAATCATAAACTGTAAACAATTCAAGAAGATAGTGGTGAGATTTGTTTGGTAGGTACCATGTTCAGCAGGCGGGTGCGGCGCGGCGAGTACGCGTGGCGAGGGCGGGCCTGCGCCGGCCGACGAGTGTGCGCGGACCCAGAACTCATACCGCCCGCGCGTGCGCAAACCTGACACCACGCGTGACATCTCAGTTTCGCTACCGCCTTCTACACGCTGAGACCACTCGCTTTCCGATCTGGAAGAATTTCGTGAAGCAACTACAAAGGTGAGTAATATGCAATAAAGAACTTGAACTTGAACTTGAGTAATTTCCGTTCTTTTCTGCTGAAAAACTTGTAAACTACAAACGTGAACTAAACCAACTATGTAAAGGCCCGAGTGTACCTGGTGAGGTCTCTGGCGTGCACCGTGTAGTGGTCCGGCGGCGGGGCGTCGGCCGGCGCGCGCCACCACACGCGCACCGTCGCCGCGCCCACGCCGCGCGCCTGGATTACGGCCACGGCGCCCGCTGTTGGGACGAAATGTCGTTACTACGTATATAGTGAGTAACCATGTTAAGGCAACAATGGGCAGGAAACTTGCTTAGAGATGCGACGGCTGGTATGCAAAAAAGTCCCGAAGTAAGTAAGAGCAATGAGTCTGTGCATAGGCTGGTCTGGATATCTACAAGCCGAAGGATGTACCTGCCGGCATAGTGGTGCAGGTGACGGGCGGCGCGGCGGCACCGAGGCGCGCGCGCAGCCACACGCTGTAGGTGGTGCCCGCGCGCAGCCCCGCCAGCCGCGCCTCCCCCGCGCCCCCCGCCGCCGCCACCGCCCGCGCGCGCCACCCGCCTGATACTTCCTCCTCTGACTCACTCCACACACCTATTAAGGTAAGAACAATACAAACATTTTTTCTGTAATCTAAAACATGTTATTTTTTTTTAATGTTGTATCGTTTTGTTTTGACTTCTAAACGAGCATCGAAACTTATTCTCGCTATTACATGCCTCAGAGAAAGATCTACTTAACCAAATATTGTGGATATCTAGGAAAGAACCTTACCGCTCTCAGGAAAAATGGGTACATAAAGAACCTCGAACTGTCGGTGTGAGGGATCCGCTGTCCACAGCACGCGCAGCTGGTACGCTGACACTCCTGCGCACCGCACGTCCACCGGCGCTTCCAAATCTATGGAAGATATTTTAAACTCATAGGTGCATCGCACACTTGACGCACGACGGAGCGCTAAAATATCCCAGCGGTCTGTCAGATCCATACTACTGCTGCGATGTTTTAACGCTACGTCTTGCATTAAGTGTGCACTGATAGCCTAGTAGAAGAAGAAGAAGGGGTAATTGTATTGTCTGAAGTAGAGCCTGACCTCCTTCAGAAGTGTAAGCGAGTACAGAGGGCGAAGGAGGTCCAGCGCCCGCTCGGTTGAAGGCGCGGACGGTGACCGCGTACTGCTCGCGCGCGCGCAGCGAGCGCAACACCAGCGCCGTGCTCCCCCCGCGCCGCACCGCGCGGCCCCCTCCCTCCCCCCGCTCCCCTCGCTCCCCTCGCTCCCCATGCTGCTCCACCACACGCCACGACACCACGTAACCCAACAGTTCTCCGTTCCATGTTCCTCGTGGTGGAGGCTTAAACAGAAAAATATTAATGTAAATAAATTGAATAAAATTATCGCACAGTAAATTACGGAGCTATCTATTTGAGGATACTTACCGTCCATGACACATGAATCTCACCCTGATCGTTGCTTCTAATACGCACGTCTTGTGGTGCTCCCGATGGAGCTGTAGAGAAATATCCGTCGTCAATAATCTTGGGTGAACATCATTTTGAAATCAATACCAAACAAACTTGGTGTATTCAGACCATCTTCTAGAGTAGTAAAGAGCAGAGGCGCGGAGAGCGGCGAGTGTCCGGCGCGCGAGGCGGCGCGCACGCGCACGGAGTAGGCCGCGCCCGCCTGCAGCGCGCTCAGCGACGCGCACGACCAGCCAGCGCCACAACTGCAGAGAATACACCGCTTTACCAATTATACAATAAAAAAATCGTCTAGTGGCTCTAATTTTTAAGCAAATGAATTTAAAATGTATGGAACAGAAGCAAGCTGAATAGTGTACCTGTCTTGAGAGTCTAAAGTAAGTTCGCGTATGTCGGGTTTCGTTGGATGCGGGGCGCGCAGTTGCTCTAACACAGCGGAGTAGCGTAAACTGCGAGACCCGCGCCACGACAACCGCACACGCCGTGCGTCGCGTCCTGACAGCCGCAACTCATTAGGGGCAGCCGGTGGCTCTGAAATGTGGCAAAACATTTACATTATTTAACAAAATGTAATCTAACAAGCAATGAGGACTAAGCATAGTACGCATAGTACCTTCAACATGAAGTAAGAAAAGTCGCTCGCTCCGGCCGCGTGCGTTGGCGGCGCGGCAGCGGTACTCGCCCGCGTCGGCCGCCGTCACTGCGCGCACCGCCAGCTCCGACCGCAACGCGCCGTCTCCCGCGCGACTCTCGGATACCGACACACTGGGAAAAATTACTCATGGTAATGTGGACGATATAAATTGGCTGAAATTTTTCGTAGTTATTCTAACTAGCACTGACCGTCCGGAATGCATGTCGAGAGGTCGCGCGGCGTGCGACCACGTGATGGAGAGCGGGTCATCTCCGCGTGCGACGCACGTCAGCGCGCACACGCCTGCCGGGGAGTGCACGCACGTCGCGTTCACCAGCTCATTTGAGGAGTCGATTTGCGCTGGTTCTGATAAAAAAATGTGATTATTGGAGTTTGTACTTTATCTTTGAGATGTGGGAGAGATACAGATCATTAGTATTACCAAATATTGATATGTTGATGTGCTTCTGTAGAGGTGGGCCGACTCCATTGTCAACAGTGCAGCGGTAGAGGCCGGCGAGGTCTCGCGGCGCCGCCGTCGCCCACAGCGTGCCGTTGCCGTGCACTGCACGCCACGCGCACGCCGCGGGCTCGTGGCACCGCTCGCGACGATGCCACGTCACGGTCGGCGTGGGCTCTCCGCGCGCCGCACATTCCAGCCGCAGTGGCGCACCCACTGCTAAGGCAGTATCCAATGGCTCACGGGTCCATGCAGGTGGTACTGCAATCCAGGTGTATAATTGGCATACAAAACAATTTATTTTGAACTTATGGAACTCTGGGTGAGCGGGTGGTTACCTCTAACGTGTAGTGTGGCGGTGTAGTCGACGCTGGCGGCAGAATTGGTGACACGGCAAGTATACGCTCCGCTGTGACGTTCTGATAGCCTTCCGAATTTCAAGAGGGAGAAATCATCAAGGCTTGTTTCTTCTATCTGATAAAAATAAAGCATTACTGTGTTATTCTGTTTTGATTATTCATGAAATTATACTTGCTGAACAACGAAATTAAACTTACCTGCAGGTCTGGTGTCAGTGGAGCTCCATCTTTGAGCCAGGAGAAGGAAAACGGATTATCTCCGGATGATACGCTGCATATAACTCGCACTGAATTCCCTTCGGAGAGTTCAGAAGAAAACACAAACGGAGATATCTTTGGTGGATCTGCAATACGCGAAAGTATAAAGTATTTAATAATTCTCGTCGCATTATTTGATGAATGAGTGGCAAGCAACCGCACTAGGAATGCATAAACAGGGAGAACAGATTACGCACTGAGTACAAGCAGCGTGACGTCACCCGTGGCAGCCGCCCCGTCCGGCGCGTCGACGCGGCACGAGTAGCGCCCCGCGTCGCTCGCCAGCGCTGGGCGCAATTCCAATGCCGCTCCTTGCGCCTTCATACGACCCTCGTTGCCAACACCACCGCTGCTACCACGTTGCCATATCACTGAACTGGTAATGGTAAAAAACACATGTTAAGTTCTATTATTGTCCGTATTGATAGTAGGTATATACTCGTAAGTAAGCATTAACAAACCTTATAGGGTATCCGGCATAAGGACATAGCAGCGTCACGTTTTCTCCCGCCAGTGCGCGTTGAGGTGGTGTAGATCGCACTAGAGGTGGACCTACAAGAAAATTGTGCATAACCGCATAACACACAGAACACTGGCGAGAGCAGATGCAAGAAACTTGTATCACCGCTTGTACTTTTTTACTCACCATAGATATTGAGCCTGGCGGAGTGTTCGACGTGTCCCAGCTGGTTTTCAGCTCGACACGAGTACCGCCCGCCGTCCTCCGGAGCCGTCGCGCTGATATTCAAAGTCGACACTACTTCGCCGGCGCCAACCTTTTCTTCACCAATTAAATACCTGAAAGTGCCAAATACCACCCGCTCAACAGTGTTGGGCACAATCAATTACTTTTGTATTTGATTAATAATTTAACTACTTTTAATTCAATTTAATTCAATCCAAATTACATGTAATTGAAATTACCAGTAATCGCGATTATTTTTCCAATTATGTAATTATGTAATTATAATACGTAATTCAATTACTCAATTACATTTTGTACTATGATAGAATGGATCTTTGCTGTAGTAATACGGAATGCATGGAACAGCCTTCCACATATTCATAGGGGACAACTTTTCCCTAGGAACATATTATTATGTCAGGCAACAACAGAAACTATTCAATCTCCCATACAAAATGAAATATATTAAGTAGGTACTAGGGGAAATTTGTTCAGTTCATGGTCTGAATGCACCCTATCATCATGATCATGAATCATATTGTTTTGTTTGGCTCATTATTTAGTAATAAACACATAGTTGAAATATCCTGATAGTTGTTATTTATATGGCCCTTGTTCATATGTAATTGAGTAATTTAGTAATTTTAATTACAATTACATCAAAGTAATTGTTAATCTAAATTACTTTCAAGATTTATAATCAGTAATTCGTAATTTTAATTACATATAATAATTGTAATTTTGTAATTAGTAGTTAATTACAATTTGCCCAACACTGCCGCTCAAGACTGGTCAGGTAGCCTAGCAAGACACACGCATGAAGCGATGACTCGTCAGGTGGACTGATGAAGATGCAAGACACGTTTTATCTGACCAAGCGAACCTTCTTTAATCTTCATACAAATACTCAGTGAAACACGATTGAGTCTCATAAATAAGGCAACCTAATTAGTCTAAACTAGACATTATCTGAAATTCCATGTAACCACCTGTGTTCCATTGGAAGCTAAGTACCTGTGAGATGTGGGGAGTGTTTTAAGCGGCATGTGATCGCGTCGCCAGGTGAAATGCGGCGGCGGCGCGCCGGCCGCGGCGCAGCGCAGCGACACGCGCGCGCCCCCGCGCAGCGCCTGCTCGATGAACGTGTAGCGGAGCTCCGGCGCCGCTTCTGAAACGATGTACATCAGACCTTATAATCAGATAAATATGTAAGCTCTCTTATCAACAAGTAAGTAAAACTCACCTGCAAGTCTCAGTTCCGCAGTGGCTTGTTCGACGTCGGAGCCGCGCCTTGCTTCGCACTGCCAGAAGCCGCGCGTCCGCGGCGTCACTCGCAGCAGCAGCACTCCGCCACCCAGTACTGTGACGTCACCACCCATTGCTGCCGGCGCGCCCATGTGCAGCCACGATATTGTGGCTTCAGGATCGCTAGATTGGCACTCAAGTCGCACGGTATCTCCGCCGCCAGCTATCTGTAACCATGACAACAGTAAGTTTGTAATAGAAGTCAATTGAACCTCTTATTAACTTTTTGTTACAAAGTTAATACAAATGATAAAGAGATTTTTGGTATGTTTATTTATAACTGACCGTGAGTGGTGGCGTGAGCGTGACGCTGAGCGGGGGTCGCACGGTGAGCCGCGCACGCGCTGTAGCGTCGCCGCGCGCGGACGAGGCGCGACACAGCCACGCGCCGGCCGCGCGCCGCGTGACGCGCGTGAAGCATAGCGCCGCGCCGCCGCGCCACGCCCACGCGCCCGCCTCGCTCGCCGCCACCAGCCGACCGCTGCTTTCACGATACCAACTGTAAATCCAACAATTTGTGTTGATAATTAAAAAAACTACCAGATTTGTATTTTCTTGACTGATAGTATAGGTAAAGTTAGTAGTTACGTGTAATGAGGCGGCGGGTGGTCGGGAGCAGCACAAGGCAGGCAGAGGTCGTCGCCAGCTAACACGTCCACATCGTTCTGGCTCAGCGCAAGGCGCGGCATTTCTCCCGGCATGCTTTCTGTAAAAATAAAATAAGTTACGATATTAAATCTGAGGATGTGACGTTGTTCTGTAACAATTCATGTCTTAGGACTGAATGCACAGACTGAAGCCTTCACCTGTGACTTGCAGCATGGCAGGAGGCGAGCGTCCAGCGCCCTTGATCTGACAGGAGAAGCTGTCACCCGGTGCCGGGGTGTCAAACAGCAGCCACTCACCACGCTCGCCAGCCAACACATACTGGGCGTCTGGGAAAAACAACAATAATCAGTTGTACATAGGAATTACCTATTCACAAAAAAACAAATGTAAGAAAATGGAATATTATCAAACTGACTCGGTGTCGGTGTTGACGCCAACAGTGGAGAGTCGTTCCGCCACCATCTCACAACTGCGCTTTCCGATCCTTCCCTCATCTTCATCCCCGCACAGCGCAGCGCCGCGACTCCACCCGCTTTCACAGCACCGGCTTCCACTTTTAAATTTGCTTCATCCCATACTGAAACATCATCAAATTTTATAAGCGTCTACACAACATCATAACGAATAGTGTACAAGTGTTAATAATGGGCAAGATGACTGGCAGGTCAAGTCAAATGAGCTACATTTTAAAAAGATATTTTGTATGAAAATACGAAGAGATGACGTCATGTCTCACTAGTTTGCCTGGAGTCAAAACACTTACTTTCATAATTCGAAAAACTATAAATGGAGTACGTAGTATTATTGGACAATTGTTTAAAGCGTACTTACTACTTTAGTACTTTATGAATGAGCCAGTCATGTAGCGAATTACCGGGATAAAGGTATATCGGCGGCGACACGAGCGCGCCGTGCACGTTGGTGGCGCGGCACCGCACGGCGAGGCGCGCGCCGCTCGCGTGCTGCGGACGCGCGCCCGGCAACATGTGCAGCGTGCCGTTGTCCAGGATACGCCTGGAATCACGGAATTACACTTGATAGTAAGTATGATAGAAAAGTTTTTTTTGCTACTATTTTGTAGAAACATCCACAATATAGTAATTTCGAATACTTGGGGTTTTAATGACACATTAGATATTTATATTAACTTTTTGTTAGAAATCTAATACAAACGAAACAAGCGGATGTGTAGGATGTGAAGCAGATTGTTCGGTATTTAAAGGTACAAGGGCGCGGCAGGTAAACACGGTGGTCAGTTGCACACTAGTTTATTATAAAGACATGCGGCGACACAGCGCGCGTAACTTAGATCTACCCTACACTCACATATATAACATCCCTTCCCCTTAAGTTAAGAAACAACCCCTAAATGCAATATACCTAATTGTAACAGATACTCAAAAAAGACTACTAAAATTAAACATTGAACGTGAGAGTCCAGCTGAAGCTTCTGACGTTTGAGCAGGTTCAGTATCGGTAACAAATCCCGTTGGTGAGGCACAGTCATCGGCGCAGTCACCATCAGCATTAACCGTTGGTGAAAGTGGATAGTCCGGCGTCAGTTCGCGACGGCGTGTGTTCACACGCGTAGGTGTTGGTGAGTTATCAACAACAGTTTCCTCTCCTTCCACCTCCACATGAAGTTTCGCCTGCTTTGATGAGTCTTCTTGGTCACCTCTTTGAAGCTCTGTCGACTGTAGATCGGGGATGACGTCGGCATCCCAGGTCCTTCGCTCGAAATCCGATGATGAAGATGAGACTCTTCTCCTGATCTGGTCAATGTGTCGCGTAACCACACAGTTCAAATTAACAGCCAAAATTTTGTACATAACTGCTCCAATTCTTTCAGTTATTATGCCTTCTATCCAATTGAAAGTCTTGTTGCTAGAATGTTTTGTGATCCATACGGTATCGTTTACTTTAAAATCCGGTCTAACTTTCCCTTTGTAATATTTACTCTGTAAGCACTGGTTTCGCGCGACTGTTTGAGATAGGTTAGTGGATTGGCATGGCGTTATTTGATTACGAATCATATCTAATCGCGAACACAAGGGCCTGCCATATACCAATTCAGCTGGAGACTTTTCCGTCGTGCTATGTTTGGAGTTCCTATAATCGAAAAGGAATTTAGCGATTTGTTCTTGTAATGGTTTTTTATGTGAGCTATTTGAGATAAGTGTTTTTAGTCCCTTCTTTACAATTTTTACCATGCTTTCCGCTTGTCCATTACTCGATGGGTGGTAAGCTGGAGAGCAAATGTGATTTATTCCATTAAGTTTACAAAAGTCACTGAATTCTTGAGAAGTGAACGATGTTCCGTTATCACTCACCAGTACACGAGGTACCCCTACCCTTGACATGAAATCACACATTTTACTTATGACAGCTTTTGAACCATAAGAGCCTGCCATTGTATAACATTCGACCCATTTGCTATATGCATCAACGATTATAAAATACATTTGATTATGGATTGGGCCAAGGAAATCCACATGAATTCTGAAAAATGCATGAGGTAGGTGTGGCCAGCAAGCAAGCGGAGCCCGGGGCGGCACGGGTCGCAACGCTGCGCACACGGCACATTCCGCTGCCAGTCGTTCTAAGGCTGCGTCAATACCCGGAAACCACAATCTTTTCCGCGCTTCCGCTTTCATTTTTATTATACCAAAATGTGAGCTATGCAATTCTTTACAGATAGTCTCGCGTAACAAATAAGGTATAACTACTTTATGGCCACGTACTAAATACCCGTTTTCGATAGCAAGTTGCAAACGACAAGCGTGGTACGTTTGGTGGTAAATTCGGATCAGACATTTTTCTTGGCCAGCCATTTAACACATAACCTTTAACTTTAGTTAGAATCGGATCGTTATCCGTTTCCCTTTTCAAATCTAACGACGTCACGGGCCAGTCTCCTTCTATCACAAAGTTTACGTAACACGCTTCATCTCTTACATTAACCTGTCCACGATCGCGCCCCGAGGCGGCTAACTCGGCCGTAGCCTGCTCCTTCGCACTGTCAGTTGATAAAGGCGCCCTAGACAAATAATCTGCGCTATTAGCACTACTACGTACGTATTCAATAGTGTAGTTGTATGCGGAAAGAAATATTGCGTATCGCTGAAGCCTGTTTGCTGTAATTTCAGGAATACCCCGGTGGGGACCGAAAATTGTAAGAAGAGACTTATGATCGGTACGTAATACAAACGGTACTGAACGAGCATACAAATACTGATGAAAACGCTTGATTCCGAATATGATAGCCGTAGCTTCCCTTTGTATTTGTGCGTATTTACTTTCTGCCGATGACAAAGTACGAGAAGCGTAAGAAACTGGTCGCTCTATGTTATCCTCGCCAATCTGTGATAATATGGCACCTAAACCTGTTGGTGACGCGTCCACAGTTAGGATTATTTTGGCATCTGGGTTGTAATGTGCCAAAACGTTGTCTGATGTTAAAATTGATTTGATTTTATTAAAACTTTCGTCATGTTTCGCGGTCCATACCCACTTTTCATTTTTATGCAGTAACTTATACAAAGGGCCTAAAATAGTGGAGGCGTCTGGAACGAAATTACGATAATAATTAGTTAGTCCTAAAAAAGATTGCGATTCAGATACATTTTGTGGTTTAGGAGCACTAACAACGGCTTTTACCTTATCGGCTGACTTTCTGATTCCATACCTGTCAATCACGTGACCTAGATAAGTTATTTCATTTTTGAAAAACTCGCACTTATTTGCCCGAACGGTTAAGCCGGAGTCCTCCAGACGCTGTAAAACCGCATACAACCGTTGTTTATGTTCATCGTAATTTTTCCCGGTCACTAATACGTCGTCCAGGAAAACCACTACCCCTTCTAAGCCGGCCACCACACATTCCATGGCCCGCTGGAAAATGGCCGGTGCGGATGACAGACCAAAAACTAATCTTGTGTACTTGAAAAGGCCGCGGTGTGTATTAATTACCGTAAGATCTTGGGACGCCTCGGTCAATTTGAACTGGTTGTACGCCATAGATAAGTCTATTTTGCTAAATTGGACTCCGCCATTTAATTTAGAAAATAACTCGTTCACTGTAGGCAATGGGTACTTATCAACAAGCAACTGCTTGTTGATAGTCACAGAATAATCCGCACATAAACGTAGCTCATGATTTTTTTTTAAAGCGGGCACGACTGGGGAAGCGTACTCAGAGTGTTCAACGGGCTTAAGAACGCCCAAATTAACTAAGCGATCCAACTCTTTATCGATCTTATCTTTTAACGCAAACGGAACCGACCTAGCTTTAAAAAAAAATGGTTTCGAATCCGGTTTGACACGCAGCTCAACACAATATTTATTAAATTCTCCCAGTTTCCCCGAAAACACATTTGGGTATTTCTTCACCAATTCAATAATAACTGTGTCATCCTGTTGAGAAATAACCGTATTTACTGCGACGCGAGCCAGTTGTAAATCAAAAATTCGTATAAAATCTCGTCCCAACAGTGAAAACATACCATTTTTAACTACAAATAAATCTAAAGTCCGTGTAGTCCCCTTGTAAGTGATAGGTAACCGAATGAGCCCTCTTGTTACGATCCTGTCACCCGTGAAGGTAATTAACCTCTTACTGGTAGGTGTTAACGGTATATTTTTAAAATGACGTTTATAAACATTTTCTGGAATCGCACTGACAGCTGAACCACTGTCGATAAGGAACTCCAAAAATAGACCGTCGATAAGTACCTGCTCAGCCATTTGGTTACCCTCCACTGAGTTAATATTACATATATAAACTAGCTTACCGTCGTCGTCAGCCATATCCACCGGACCTTCCTCAACCAAATTAACAACGTTATCACCTGACCGGCACATTTTACGGAGGTGACCGCGACGGCCACATTTTTTACACCGGTAGTTTTTAAAACGGCAACGACTAGACTCATGGTTATTATAACCACACACAGCACATTTTTCCTTTTTGGAAACCGCAAACACAGGATCGAACCCCGTAGCGGCGGTCACGCTGCCGCCGGCGCCTACCGACCCAGCCGTGGCGGCCGAGCGAGCGCAACGCACACTCTCCGCCATGTCGACCGCTTTCGCTAACGTCAGCTCGCTCTGATCTTGAGCGAACAGTTTATCCTTTTCATGTCCCGGTATCATGCCCATGATGAACCTGTCCAAAAGGGCCTCTTCCAAATTTTTGAAATCACAGTGCGCTGATAAACCTCTCAATCTCGCTGCCCATTGAGTGTGATTTTCACCTGACCTTTGTGAAGCTGAATAGAAAATTGATTTTTCTGCAAACCCAATACGTTTAGGAATGAAATGTCCATCCAACAACGTCACTATCTGGTCGTATTCCTTATCTTCAACTTTACCCGGCAGCGCCAGGTCACTTGCCAACTTGTACGTCGACTCACTCAACGCGCTCAAAAGAATTGCACGCCGCTTGACCTTCACCTTGTCCGTCGTGTCGTTTATATCATTCGCAATAAACCATTGTGAAAGACGCGATTTATAGGTATCCCAATGGTGAGTTAGGTGGTCGAAGTTAGATAAAATACCGAACGACACTCCCGAAGACATTTTAGCGTAGGTACGATCGTCGCCACTTGTTCGGTATTTAAAGGTACAAGGGCGCGGCAGGTAAACACGGTGGTCAGTTGCACACTAGTTTATTATAAAGACATGCGGCGACACAGCGCGCGTAACTTAGATCTACCCTACACTCACATATATAACACAGATGTATTAATTTTTCCCGCTTGTTCCTAACAAAAGGTTAATATGATAGAAACATTCAAAACGATACAAGCCGAGCAGTCTCGTGAGGCAGCCCTGGTATTAAATTTTAAACTATCGCGGTTGTTTACTCTATTCATATTTTAACGGATTTTTACCGAAGAATTTATTTTGTTATGAGTTCCCTATATTCCAAGGCTGTTGCAAGCGTCATGCAAGGTAAATTCGTCGGTAAAAACCCGTTAAAATCATAACTATGAATAACCTGACCTGTTGTGTATTGTTCTTAATGTTATGTCCTTTGTGTTATATTGTGTACAATAAATGGTTAAATAATAATAATAATAACCTTGGTATTGCATGCCTACAAAAGTATGCATGTTCACATGTCTAAAAGCGACTAAACTTGGGTAACCACGCAAAACGAGCATTGGCCTCACTCATGCAACTGTTTGAAGGGCTACTAAGTGTGATCTCGACGCTGCTACTAATAAGATGATGTTGTTTACCAGCGCGCAGTGTCGGCAGGCAGCGGCGCAAAGTGGTCGTCGAGCCAGGCGGCGGCAGGGGGGGGCCGGCCGGCGGCGCCACACCGCACGCCGGCGCCGGCGCCGCCGCTGAACGCGAGCGTCTCGGCGCGCCGCCGCGACTGCTGCAGCCGCGGCGCATCGCCCACCTCGCCGCCACCGCACACCACCACTACTGGAAATTAAACGAAATTGTAATGTAGGAACTCTTTGGTGTTCCTCTTTGGTATCACTCATTCTTTGATTAGACGCCATGAGCAGCAAAATGCTTTTGTATTATTTCTTAGAATAATTGATAAATTCTTCAATGGCGACGAGTATTTTTTGAACCTTTTATGCGTGTAAAAGTCTTTTTGAACCTTTTACGTGTCTCACAAATTATTTATGTTACGTAGACGTAACACGTTAAGTCAAAATGTCGGTCGGCAAAATGGAAGTTTTTGACGTTCAAAGGGGCAACTGGTCGTCGTATGTGGAACGCTTGGAGGAGTTTTTCAAAGTCAATAAGGTGGAAGAGGCGTTGCAGGTCTCCACATTAATAACGGTGGTGGGTGCAGAGTGTTACGAGTTGCTTGCGAGTTTATGCACGCCACAGAAACCGTGAGAAAAATCCTTCGAAGAGTTGTCACTTTTACTTGAAAACCATTTACAGCCGAAGCCAAGTATTCTCGCTGAAAGGTATAAGTTTCGGAATCGGAAACAACAGCAAGGTGAGAGTATCGCGGATTATATGACGATTTTGAAGAAGATGTCGGTTAAATGCGATTTCAAGACGAACTTGGAAGAAAATCTTAGTGATCAATTTGCATGCAATGTTTTTAGTGAAAGCATTCGTCAGCGACTTTTTGCTGAAGACGGTCTCGACTACGCCAAGGCTTACAAGTTGGCACTGAGTTTAGAAGCAGCTGAGAAAGACGCGGCGGCGGTAGTTCAAGCTGGGAGCACGGCGTGTTGTCACAGAATGGCATATGGAGGGCAGAGAGAAGTACGGCAGACAGAGCATGTTAGGGAACGTCCCTACGGTGGCGGCACGGGAGGTGCGCCTCGTAGCGGGGCCGTCGGCCAGCGTGCGGGTTCGAGTCATACAGCTACTGGGCCAAATGCGCCTACAGGGAGTGGGCAGCCTCGGGCGCCACGTGGACAGGATAGATGCCGAGCTTGTGGAGCGACGCACGACGTGGCAACGTGCCGTTTCAGAAAATATGCCTGTCGGGTCTGTAATAGAATAGGCCATCTTAAACGAATGTGCCCAAACCTGGTCGAGCACCACCATATTGGAGCAGAAGAACAAATTGATCCGGATATTGACGAGGTAATCGTTATTGATATTAATTCTTTGTCTATTGGGCATTGTGAGCCCATAATCTTGCCTTTAAACGTGCAGGGACGTAGTCTCAATATGGAATGTGATACGGGAAGTCCCATTTCATGTATAAGTCTGCAGCATTACGAGCGGTATTATAAAGAAATACCAATGAGGTCATGCGGTATTATATTAAGGTACTATACGGGAGAAACTGTGCGACCCGAGGGGTTCGTAAAGGTTTTAGTCAGTTATCAGGATGTAACGAAAGAATTGGATTTGTACGTTATCAAAGGGAGCAAGAGAGAGGCGCGTACGTTAGCACCGGGAGACGCTGTCTGGGCGAGAGATTACGGTAACCGCGATAAGTGGGCAGGTGGTACTGTAGTCGGGAGGGATGATTCTCGTAGGTATACTTTGGCTAGCGATGACGGACGCTCTTTGACCAGGCACATTGACCAAATTAGGCGCAGATCTACTAGATCAAGCTTAGCTTATCCAAGTCTTGAAGAACAGGGTTCAAGGGTCGTTGGTAGTGAGGGTGTCGTTGCCTAACAGTTAGGATCAGCACCGGTTACAGCGCAAGATAAGGAAAGTGCACCTGTGTCTGATGTAAGAAGCCACTTGCACGAAACGTCCGATACAGTGGCAGAATCAGCACCGACGCCACAACCGTTGGTTTTGCCGCCGCCAGTGAGACGTTCTGAGCGGATTCGTAGACCGCCTGTTCGGTTTGGTTTTGAGGATGTGTAGTGGTATAAAGAATTTATTTCTGTTTTATTATTTTGTAAGAAGTCAGTGTTGTTAAGGTAATTTAAGTTAATTAATTTTGTTCTTAGTTAGTTCTATGTTTACATTTAGTGTGGAGGTGTAATGTAGGAACTCTTTGGTGTTCCTCTTTGGTATCACTCATTCTTTGATTAGACGCCATGAGCAGCAAAATGCTTTTGTATTATTTCTTAGAATAATTGATAAATTCTTCAGAAATGACAACACATTCTTAGTCCTTCCTGTGTCACTCCGCGTGTAGGCATGAAAAACATACCTACACGCAGCGGCCCCTACGCAAGGGCCAATCTAGTAGGCTGCCGCAAGCGAAAGAAGACACGAGCGCGCGCTATTCGTTCGACCACGATCAACTTTCTACAAAACGAAAAAAGCAAAAAGATACTGATACTGTGCAGTATTTAATTGTTTTAATTCGTGTTTTCCAACTGAATATCACTTGAAATTGTTTACCAGACTGCGTTTATATGTGATATTGAAATTTAGTAACCGTCATTTTAAAGACCCGAAGAAAGAAATTATGAAATATTTAAAAGTTAGGCATCTATGAGTAAGACCTATAATCGATATAAATATTTTTAATTCCTATTCCACCCTACCCACAACCATATAAGCGTTAACCTACATGTGGTAGGAGTAAACGCTCGCGCTGTGCGCTGGATGGCGTAAGTAGTTTCTTGAAGTAAGCAACCTAGTTCAATACGTATAACCACGTATAACTTATTATGAACCGTAGTCCAATGAATTAAGGCCCCTATTTCCCTCAAAAAAATTTGTAGGTATGTAAATGAACACGCGCTCTACTGGATCGCGAGCTAAATTAAATCATATTGTTTATAAGATTGAGTACACATTTCTTTGAAAACCATTGCGAAGTAAAGCTACTGTAACGCTAGTTACTAGTTATTATTCTGTGGTCCTTCTTATAAGAAACTATCCGCAGTTATGTTGTATATTTTTTCTAAGTTAATAAACAAAATTAAGCTGGATTTCGACAGGTTCGTGCAATAAAAATAACCTCGAGTTTTTTTCGGAGTTAATACCTACCTTAAAAAATACCTATTAAAATAAACAGATTTCGGTTGTAAAAATATATTATATTACAATACTTCGACTAAAAATACATTTTTTAGTAATTAACAATTGAAAAATATTTTTAAGAAGAACCCAGTCTATTAAAACACATTATTTGTAGATTTTTGGAGATGGTTTTATTTAAAATACTGAAAAAAATATAAAAAATATTCGTATCTTTATGGTAGCAATCCATTTCACATTAGTATATTATGTGTATTCGTGTACTTAACCACCTACATTAATTCATACTTTGGAAAGAAAATATACAAAAAACGGCACAATAAAATGGAGTATATAATTATAAACCAAAGCATGCAAAGTGCCATACTTAAAACTCACAAGTCAACAGGTAACTCCGGATAAACTTTACAACAATCATGTTGTACAATGTAGATGATCCTCATGACATCCCACCACTACATTTCACAGGAAAATAAACTGCCACATCACAATTTTATTAACACGCGATTAAAACATACTCAAAATGAAAATATTTTTATCATAACACCTCAATTACTTCAATAAATCTATTTCATATATTTTCATAATTTTAGTATATAATTTAATAATTTCCCTTTTATTTACTTTTGGCAAAGGAAATTCGAAAACTTCGAACGATTTTTATAAAGATTGTCGTATGTACGGGTGTTCGTATTCCCGCCGAAGCGATCGTAGCATATTCGTAGCAGAGCGCTACGCGGGAGCCGCGCTCGACGGTCGCGCGCTGACTGCGGCTACGGCGTAGCGGACCCGCGCGCTACGTCGAGAGGAGCTCGTTTTGTCCAAAGATATCAAATTCGACAGCCTGTGACACGCGGCTAACAAAGACGAGGTTGAAATTTGACCTCAAAGATTGATAATAATTATTACGATTTACTAAGGCATGGGGCCCAGCAGAGAGAACTAAGGGTGTTGTAGTAGTGGATAGATTTCCTTAAAACAACTAAGTATTTTAGCAGCGGGCCACGTCTTCAAAGTAACATAACAATACAAGACAAAAATCAACGGCAACAACCGACGCTATCATTTGTTTTTTTCGTGTCGAAAACTCGAAACCAAGTCGATAAACGACGGAACCTTATTGCCATTATATCGCGTTTTAGTACGGACTTTCATAAATATGAAATAATTCATAGAAATGAATAAAACAAACAAATCAAACATCGACGCCTGCTCTCCTCCGTATTTATCTCGCCGGTATTGCTATTATTGCTTAAAAAAATGTTAGTAACTAGTGTATTAAATTAAAAGTATTAAAAAATGTAGGTAGTGTACTTATAGTAAGTCTTCATTGATACTACAGAGTCTGTCATTTCGATCTCTTCTTTACGCTTCCTTCCAGCAACCTTCATCCAATTTCAGTCCGCCATTACTCATCTCGTGCCAACATTGTATTATTCTGAATAATAAAAATCTTCTCACAATATACTCGTATAAGGTCGCGGTCTCCCCGAGCGGCGGCCACGAGCCGGTCCTAGCAAGTTGTGTTTAAACATTCACCAAGTCTGGCTTCTTTAAGTTAAACTAAGTAGTACAGTTTGAACATGAAAAGAACAGTTTTAACAGGTTTTTAAATAAATTAGTGGATTCTTCTTGCAAGCGCAAGAAAAACACGTTTTTTTTTTTTGTGGGGTTTGAAGATAACGGAAAGTTGAATGCCGCATGAATTTCTAAAAGAGTCTATGAAAGGATGTTTATGAACCCCATGCAAAAAAAGCTCAAGTGGGACATTTTAAATCCGTTCGATTAGTTCCTAATAGATAGTACTCGCGCAAAATGATGTAAAGGCTTAGCACTTATTTCCGACAGAATGTCTTCTATTAAAACAATGAGGTTGTTTGGGCTGATAGCCCCCGATGTCTAATGGCGGATCGACTGTCCCGATGGCGTCGCGGATAGTATCCCTGCCTTCTACGCCGAGGGTCGTGGGTTCGATCATCACCGGACACAAATATTTGAAAAGTCTATTTTCAAATATTTGTGTCGAGTCTGGATGTTTTAATATGTGTTTATTTAAAAAAGTATATAAGTATTAGTATCAGCAATCTAGTTCCCATAATAAAAGCTTTGCTTAGTTTGGGGCTAGATGACGCTGTGTGAACTGTCCAGGATATTTATTTCTTTATTTAGCAACACTTGTCTGAACTAGTGACGTTGTGGACATTTTTGCAAATTAAGGAAACATCTGTCATATTCAGTGATTCTTATCTTTGGGAAATCGCTGCTGAGCTTTTAAAAGAGCTTTAATTTGTAGCCAACGCCACCTGCTAGGATCTAAACGAACGGATTAAAAACTCCCCATTAGTCGGTCGAGTTCTTTATATTCGTGTCTGGTGTAGTGACGTTCCTGCGTAGCTGGTGCTGAGCTGGTGCCGCGTGGTGTGTGCGGGAGTGCTGGTTGATTGGTTCCGCTGCGGGCGCGGGCGCTGGGGCCGCCTTTGTGCCGGACCTCTAGCTCCTTAGAGCAAGTCGCGCGCTCGCGGGGGTGCGGGGCGTGCGGGGGTCAGGGGGGACTATTCCACGCTCCACAGCCTCCTTGAGAACCGCTCCGACACATTAAAGGCGAGACATTGTATTTACTGAGCTTTAGTTGCCTCCCTTTGTGGTGGTTTACGTTTCGGAACAAATTACAGGATTTGTAATTGTTTCACTGCTTACCATTTATTACTCAGGGCACTTGGTGCCGGCGAAGTTACGCTATTAAACGAGATCCTCGTTAGAAATCATAAGAAGATACTCTAGTTAGAAGCTTTCGGTAGGAATGACTTGTGACCCGAAATAAAACAACGTGATCGAGCCTTTTTATTACATTGGGATAGTTGTGAGTAAATCCCTCTGTCGTCAGGCTTGGCTCGCTGATGGATGAGCTCATCTTTTATTCTGTCTCTCTCGCGGGCGCAGGGCGAGAGGGGGGAGCGAGGGGGAGGGAGGTATCATTTATAAGCTGCGTGCGGACATTAATTGTGGTGACGGAAACTGGATCACAACAACCTGATGCCGTATAAAATTCATTACACTCAATAGAAAATAATCGCTTGTAAAACAATTAACCAATCGAGGCGTAACTAATATGCTGCGGTGTTGTTTCCCTCTTAAAATACCCCTATTTTCAATATTGGTTAAACGTAAGATTAACGTATTATTTATAAAATGGATTTCTACTCATTTGGATTTAAGTATAAGAAGAACGCTTTGCGGTCTAATTGCAATTAGGTTAGCTACGAGTATAGTTATTATTTATAGAGCTTGAAGGTACCCACTGGTGCCAGGTCCATCCAAGATCGAGTGCAATTACGCTCTCTTAACAACCATACAATATGCACTAAGTTATTGGACTGGTTTTCGGGAAACTCGCAGGCCTTGTTGTATACGAATTCAAAGACTAATGGCAACATTACTTTCGTAGGGAAGTTTGATACTGTCGTGTCGTGTTGCGGCGGCGGAGGATATTGCTCCCCGCGGCGGCGCGAGCAATCGCAATCTTACCATCGAAGGACAGTTTTCTCTTTTGTTTTAATAACAATAGGTTTCGCCAGGGTCCAAAAACAAAGTGTGTCTTGTTTGACTTCCGATACAAGATTTTGCCATTGCTTCTGGTTACAACAATAGGCATGTCATGTCATGAGAAAATAAAATAAGTAGAAAATCATTTTCGTATTCTTCATTATTTCATTTCACATAGTTTCCTTCATATTTAGACATTTCCAGTATGGATCTGACAGACCGCTGCGATGATATTGCGCTCCATCGTGCGTTAAGTGTGCGATCCGGTCTGTATAGAATGTAAACTTGCAATTTTAATGAATTGAAAGTACAGTTGAATGCAAGACTGCTCATGTTGTTCAGCTCAACATGAGTGCACGTCATTAGCGCGACGAGGACCCTGAGAGATAAAGCCGCGGTGCTGACACCTCGCGCGCCTTTTCACACTCAGCTTTGAAAACAACACTTGTAAATAAATGAAGATAAAAAATGTACCAGGAGCTTAATTTTCTCCTAGGTCCTCAGTATATCAAATATTCTATACTCATACAATAAATATTTGATCACAAGTACGAGTACTTGCGTTTATAATACCTAGGTTAATTCTATTTATACAAACTTTTACAAAATCTAATATTTACCCACGGTATAATCCTCGGAGTATTTTCTACTGTACTACAATTATTATTTTGTAAGTATTAGTCCCGCGCAGAGTTACAGCAATTACCCCGAGCCCGGCTTTGTGTAAGCTGCAGAAAAGCGTATTACCTGAACACGTTATAATAATAACAATTTGGGAATTTCGTGAAATTCCCGCTATACGATAATGTGAGAGCTGACGTAGCTTAGGGCTAGGTTTGGATAAAAATAAAATGTTGTTCTTTATAAATAGTGATATTATTTTCGAATACCTGTAATTCCTCTGTATACGGAGGTTGGAGCATAAATTGCTCATCGTCAGCGAGCGAGCCAATTTCCCGCAGAGAGTCTGCGCCCAGCGCTGCCCAGTAGCACCTACTAGCCGACTATAAGACTAGAAAATAGAAGAAAATACGAGCTATTTTTATTTATTATTTTTAGCCTGTGTCGACGAGCTAAAGAAGTTTAAATTATGTACACGGTTTTATTGACAATATTTCGAAATTAGATAGCTAGAGTTATGTGTTTCAAGGCGCACGTGTTTCAGTTATTTTAAATTTAGCCTTTTAGCGTGATGGTTGTTCAGATCATCCAGTATGCTGTTGCTCTAACTCTACTGCAGCTCACATGCAGCCGTACAAGCTATCTAATTGCATTCCCGAAGTTTGAGCTCTTACTACATAGCAAGTAGTCTGTGGCACTAGATGAATTTGTTAGTTCTACTAACTATGTATTGGGCACTCGCTACAAATGTAGAAATGTCAAAATTGTGAAAAGAAAAGTTCATTGATATGCGTATTGTGCAATGCTTTTTCATAAAATAAGAAACTGCGGACATTTTAATTAAAGAACAATAATTATTTGCTTGCAGCGTGTTGCTAGCGGCTGGCGGCTGCAGTTGGCAGCTGGCGATAGGCCGGGAGCTGGGGGGGGGGGGAGCCAGCCGGGAGGGGGGGGGCTGCTAGAGGAAGCTATTTCACGCAAAGTGCACTGAACGATCTCTGCTCTAATTGAATTCGCTGCACAACACACGAACGCGGTCACAAGCTGTGCAAGGAAATAAGTCCAGCTGTGAGAGAAGCTTTCCAGTGCAAATCGCTGGTTTTATGTTAAAAAGTTGCAATGGATTACTTTTGACCAATAATAAGTTAATCCAAATATTTTCATGTACTCAAAACTCTCATAAAATTTTTGAAAAGTTGAAAATATTTAGTTTTCCCAGCTTAAAAATAATAAAAAACTTATTTATTACAAAAGTTGTAAGTTGTGGATAGTACGTACTAGGTTTTGCACTCGTCTACCGCTGGCTGCTGGCTGCAGCCGAGCAATGCCCCGCAGTTCCGCTCACGGTCGCGAGCACAATTCGCTCACCAGCGCCGCGTCGCTGCCACCGACACAAAAGGCTTCCTATCTCGAAGCCCATAACTTTCGGATTTAAACTTTTCTCGCCGATAGATAGCTTTCTTACGGCTTTTGTGAGTGTGGGGAATTATGACTTGCCGTAATGGAATCCTTTTGTTGAATATTACAATAGTTTACTACCACTGGTAAAATTTATATCCTCAACGATAAACAGAAAATGTTTTGATACTATCTGTTGGTTGGTTATTTGTTTAAGTGAGATACAGGAATTATAATTCTTAGTTCAGGAAACAGTTTAGCCTCATATTATTGTATAAGTTTACCTATTTTATGTTTAATATAACATTATTTTATCTTATCTGGAAATCATAGTTTCATATTCAAATCATAAGAAAACGGTTTTGTCTCTTGTGACAGAGACATATTTGCTGCAAGTTGTCTGTTCAATAAACGCTTCCAGCACCTGAAACTGGAAACCACTGAATGAATCAAGCAACTTGTTTTAGTTTACCTTGTAAAAATTAGTACCTAATAATTTATCACAAGTTAGAGATGCAAGCCTTCTGCTTGCAGCAAAACTTCGTCACGCGTTGCTTTTCGTAACGTGTATGTTTATATTATGAATGAATAACAAAAATATCTGCTTTTTAAACAACAAAAAAAATCATAAGAGGTAAATTGGTACGAGGCATGTCTAAGCATAGATTTTGAACAAAGTTCTTTATTGCATAACTATAAGTATTACAAGGTCGGATATAAATTGAGATTACCATTACAGCTACCTTATTTACGTGTACAATTGTATCACGGTGATTATCCGCTGAGATCGGTGTATCGAAAAGTTTTTTCTCAATTTCTGGGCATCTCTGTGAACACACACAGTCTGAGCTAAGACATCCATTGTCTTACTTGAAACATTTGCGAACCCATCACATCAGGAACCATCTTACGACTGGTAAACTAGCTCGCTTCAGTAAGTGAACCTGAGTTGATAGTAATTGGGATAGTTCTGGAGTGAATCCCTTTGTCAGCGCTCGGCTGCTGATGGATGAGTTCATTTATTGTGTTGTCTCTTTCCCGCACACTATGAGGAAGCGGGTGTCATTTATTTCCTCAGCGTGAACATTTATTCTGGCGCTGGAAAGTAGTGCTTCACAACTATGTACACTCCGGATTCTACTCCTACGTAATTTTAGGCCTATGAAGATACAAGTTTTATTTACTTAAATGTGTAGGAGTCGTTTCCTACCTGTACATTGTTAAAGTAAGTATTAAAAACGTTTGTGTAGTACACGCTGACTCATTTTTTATTTCAAAACTGTTTGTAGAGCAAAGCATGAATTAAAAGTGCAACATAATTTAGAGTACCTTGCTGTGACACAGTCAATCAAATAAGAAGTTAAGGGATTTAATCCCATGTGTTTAATGCTTCAAGTGGTAATCCTGCAGGAGGATAATGGTGCGGCTGTGATGCCGGCAGGAGCCAGGTCCTGCGGCTGGCGCGCGGCCAGCTCCGCGGGGCAGCTCATTATACCCGGGTGATATCGCCGGAGCGAGTCCACCGGAACGCACGACCTGCCACCAACGGATATAAATTGGGTGGCCTAAGGTTACATTACGAGACGTCTATCGTATAACGAGTTGTGGCTAGGGCTGCACAATTTACTTTAATGTTAATTTGCATTTATTAAATGTTTTAATTTATAGTAGGTGCAAATTAATAGCTATCTGAAGTAGGTACATCTATTTTAGACTGTACTTTAAATACCTTGTTATTTGGGGACGCTGAATTGAATGAAGTCTTTCCTGTCACAGTTGCTCAATAATAGATGGTGTTGTATCAAAGGCTACTGAGGTAATTCCAGCAGCAGTCGCGGGGACCACCTCGCACTTTAGAGCGCCGTCTTCTCGGAGCATTTTTCCTTATCCGAGCCGGTTTTAATCTCACTGATTTGGTTGCGACGAGACGACGGAGAGCTTGCGGCTATAGGAATGTGGTTTCTCTCGACAAACTACAATTTTGTTAAAAACAATATACCAGTCTGTTCTTTCTGAATTTCGAGAAAGTATAAGCTTACTAAATAACATCATTAGATAATAGATGTTGCTTTTCCGTGTAAATTACCTGCCGTTAATCAAGTACTCATTGAAACGCGTGAACATCCACTGTTGACCGGGTCGTTCATTAGCGCCTCACCTGGACACAATGAGACAGACCGCGCCGCGCTGTGTACACAAGCGCGGCCGGACCGACCGCCCGACCGACGGATTCACGCCTCAATGCAGCTAGGTCTTTTATCTTCGAATGAATAGTAACTGCATTTTATTTTTGGACCCAGCTTCGAATGCAAGTCACTGCGTTTTCACTCTATGTATTCAATTTTTTTTTTTTTACTTTATATATGATACTTTATAGAATACAATTTTAATTTAAATCGTTGTCATAATTGGAATCACCCTAAATGTGTTATTTGAAACATTTCTACGTATTTACTATACCTACATACTCGTATTACAAATGGCGGATCACGAGGCTCTAGCCTCCAAACCATGAACTAAAATTGGTCACCGTACGGAACACCTTCACCGTTACGAGTTTTAGGCTTACGTTAGCACTACGCTAGTAAATTAAACTAATAAGGATTGAAGGGTTGTAATTTTCTATGTATTGTAGCTGCGATGTAAAAGACGGCGCGTGAAGATACATGTTTATGCAAGCGTCTCGATGATTAATTTCTAAACAAGAAATGTGACAAATTAGATGACAAAGAGAGAGCCGAGTCCTTTTAGCGAATAATCTCATTGAGCGCGACGTCAAAACGATTAACCGCGCGGCGCTGCGGCGCGGGCAGCGCGGGGGCCTCGACGCGACGCTAACTCAATTGCTATTCTACGCTTTGTCGAAAAGCGTCGTGGAATTAAATAGCACAATAATTTTACTGGAACTAACGTATTTGATGAAACACTTCATAACTAGTTCCTAGCTAATTAAAAAGTAAAAACATTTTCTACCAGATGAATCATGTTCTACTGTGAAAATAAATAGAAATAAAATATGTCGTGATCAAGCGATAGAGCGTCGATCAATTTTAGTAAAGTTGATTGATTCAATCGACAATCGGTCAATCCGTCAATTGAGTTTAGTTTTAAGCAATATTGTAAAGTGGGGGCGAACGCCGTGACGTCACTACCGGTGGCTGTTTACGAGGGTGGAGTCATTGGGCGGGAGCTCTGGCATTCTAAATCTGATCGCCGAGTGGTGAGCACCCCTCCAGTGAACCTGCTGGTTCGCTTACCATTAATTCAACATTGAAACTCTGTGCACTTGCTGAAAATAAATCATCACGTTTGTTTCGCACGTTCATCTTTCACTTCTCGAGTTCCCACGCCATGGGTCCCGATCCTGATGGGCAGACTGCTGCAGGAGATGGGTCTTCGTCTGTTTCGCCTACATCAGAAGTGCGAATCGCTCGAGAAAATCAAGAACCGGGCACCAACCTCAGCAAAGATGACACGTGGCGAGCTATGTTCGAGCTGCAGAGTCGTACCATGATGGAAATGATCGAAGCTGTTCGAGGAAAGTCTTCCACGAGGATAACCTTACCAGAATTGAACCCAGATGTCGCCGATGCCGATCCACGTGCTTGGTGTTCAACCGTCGACATTTGCCTGACAGAGCGACCGCTTGAAGGAGGAGAACTGATTCTCGCACTCAGTAAGGCGCTACGAGGGAATGCTTCAGTCTGGCTGCCTCAAGTTTCCCACGTGGGCATCACATGGGCCTACTTCAAAGACCTATTCCTTGCCAGATATGCCAGTAGCGAAACTGCGGCAGCTACCTTGATCAATGTGAGTAATGGTCGTCCAAAAGACGGTGAGTGCTTAGCGGCTTATGCAAGTAGAATCATGACCTCAATAATGATTCAATGGAAAGACAAGACCGCTGAGGAAATTGCTATATCGTACGTACTTGCTCACACGGCGCAATTTGACTCACGAATCCATCGTCTTGCTCACACCACCGAGTTGAATACCAGGACCAAGCTTCTGCAAGAGATGAAGTCATTTTCAAGCATGAAGCGAAAGCATCCCGAGAAAGACAATACACACGATATAAAACGCTTTAAATACAACTCACCTGCTTCATTTTCTTGCCATGAATGTGGAAAAGCAGGTCATAAAGCCATTGACTGCCGCTACAAGCAAAAACCCACTGTCAAGCAGAGTTCACCGTTCTTCAACACTAAACCGAGTACCTCCAACAAAATCAAAACACACGTGGAGGCGAAGAAGAGCATCATCTGTTTTCGTTGTGGAGACAGAGGACATATCTCATCACACTGCACTATGACCAATGCGAGCACCAGCGCGGGCGGCGGCGGAAGCGGCGCGGGCGGCCAGGGCGGCGCAGGCGGCGCCGGTGTCAGCGGCGGCGGCGGCGCGCGCGGTGTGCCGAGCGGCGTGCACTACCAGCAGCGTCGGGTGGACCTCTGCCAGATCCAGGGCGTGCACGGAAAACTCCATCACTCTGGTGAGTCGTACCCTTTTTATTTTGATTCTGGGGCCGAGTGTTCTCTAATTAAGGCGAGGAATCGGTGCTCAAATCACGATTTCAGGGGGTGAGGTGGGGGGAGCCGCCCGCGGTCCCCGCGCTCTGACACATCATCTGGCGCTCGCACACTACGCACTCGCACTTTGTGTGTTTTATGGACATGACCGCAGTCCGACCACCTTTTAAGTATTTTTGAGCTTTATCCCGGCCGTGGAACTTTTGTTTCTACTCGTGAATTATTATTATTTTGTGATAATGTAACGAAATTAATATGAATGTGGGTAGATGGATGGACGCAGAAGAGGAGGAAGGCCTAAAAAGACCGTAATAGGTAGTTAAAACACACAGTTTTAATTACAAAGCATATTAGGATAAGTACTAAGTTCCTTTTATGAACCTGTCCTTGAAACTGAACAACTTTCCCAAGGAATATAGGTCGAAATATGTTTAAAAATCTAGCCGACGCGACTCAGATTCTATAAAGTTAAATAAAAATTGAATAGATTGTACAAAAGATGATTATGAATCATAAAGGTGTAAACAAAGATTTCAATGATAATAAAAAGTGGTCCAAAGTCGGAAAATGTGCTAAAAGTTGAGTAAGTACGAAAATACAGTTACATTTACTCTACAATGTACCGTTCTCAAGATATATGTTTTAGTTTGCATTCCTTTTTAATATTCAAAAATGATATTTTACTGAAATTTTGAATGGCGTTTTGCGCTGGAGCCCTCTGTCACGCTCGCTTTTTGCTATAGGTAGGTACTTCATTGTTTTTTTTGTTTATGCCGCCGGCTCAAGTGCCAGCATCCGTAGACTTGGGCTGTAGCCCGTGAAATACTAGAATTTACATCATGTATGTGGAATGATTTGTAAGATGAGACGAATAACTGTAAAATGAAACGAATGGACAACTGAACGATAATTTTTGAACGCTACAACGGAAAAGCAATATAGGTGAGTAAATGAGTATGAAACAGAGAGTGAACAGACTCTTTTTAAATACTCAAACTCAAATTATTTATTTAAAGTAGTAAATTTTGCATTTAGCTTTTCGATGGTCAAGTATTAACAATTTTAATAATAACAATTTTATGAACCTAGTGTACGATACGATGGTGGGCGAAAAACCCGGGGTTCTCTGCCTAAAATCCGAAAATTAGGTTATTCCTTCTTATTTATTTATTAAACTTTATGCACTAGATGTGTACATGGGTAGACTTAATGCCAAATAGGAAAGGCGAGGCTCAAAATATATAACGTCTGTAACGTGTCACCGGCAGCGGACTCACAAAAGTAAAGCAGAAACCCTCGAACGGGTATTTACAAGTCTACATGTTTCCCTAGCTCATCTATCATCCCCTAATCATACTAACTTAGTTATTGTTCTAGGGTTTTCTTTTCCTTTATAATTAACTTCGGTCAAGTCCTAAGAACCCGTTTTATTTCATCGTGGCGGCACGCAAGTACCACACTACCTTAGGGCATGTGGAAATGTACGGCAGGTGCAAAAATCAAAATCCACAAAACAAATCAAAAATCAAATCAAATCTTCTTCTACTTCCATAGCCACAGGGAGCAGGACATGTGTCTTTGTTATTATAGCGAATATAAAATTAAGAAGCTTACAAACGACTTTAATTAAGTGCCACATCCCATAAAAAATATAATCTTTTTTCCAAGCCGGTCGGATATTTTTTTTTTAAATAAAGAATAGAACAAAATACGCGTAAAGGTAACTGGATCGCAAACGCCATTAAATATTTTAGAAAAATAACTTTTTCGAAAATTAAAAAAGAATGCAAACTAAAAGTGCAATTACCTCAAAAAGGTGCATAGTAGAGCAAAAGTAACTGAATTTCGGTACTCATATTTTAGCACTTGTTTGATTATCTTAAAATTAAAATCGGGCCCTTATTTAGTCCACAATTGCCCTAGGCGTAGCCTCACTCATATTCGCTTTATTGAAGGCCTACTTTTCTAGTTTTTTCTTTTTAATATTTATTTCACTACCTCTTTTGTTCCAATTTACCAATTGGTCTACATTTACTGAAATTTATTTATTGAAAGTATAAAAATATCTCGTCAAGCCCTACAATTAGAGACTTTCTAGGGCCACAGACCACTTATATATTTTGTTCTGAAGAATATGTCAAGTACCACGTTATACTAAGGAAATATAGATGGCGCGCAACGGGATACTGGGTACTACTATTACTATATCGTTATCATTTTGATGGAAGCGTCAGTATGAACATAAAAGTTCATACCTAGCTCCTAAACCACGCCATCTATTTTCACTTTTATACTACCCCTACATAGAAGGTGCCATATTACCCCAAAAAACTTATAGTTTTAGTTTGACAGCTGTCACCTTAAATCAAGAATTCGACAAAAAATACAACTATACCAAAGAAAGTAAAACTACTTTATATCCGAAACGTTTTAAGGTCTTTTAAAGTTCGTGTTCGTGTAGTGTGTGCGTAGTGATATCTCGTGTTTATTCTCATGCCCATTTTCACGCCAATGCTAATTTTAATGCTTATGCTCAATATGCTCATGTTGATTTTATTGTCCATACACATGCTCATTTTCATGGTCATACTCATATGCATGAATTTTTTCATGCTTTTTCCATTTCATTTAAATGGTCTTAAACATAAACATAGGGGTCATAATATAAAACCGATATTTCAACCCACGAGCCAGACAAGCGGAGTGAGCAGTTGCCAAAAGCGTGACAAAGAGCAACATAAAAAAATAATAATTGTGTAGAAGCTGGTAAGACTGCTCTCTGCGTAGATTTGATTGTACGTCTGAATCCCATACCCACCCGACCACAGAACAGCGTATGGGTATCACAGACTATTCAGGTGGCAAGATCTTGGCGTACGTAAGTAACATCGTCTTCAGACTTAAAAAATATCACTACTCGCTCCATCCGATGCGTTAAACGCACAAAGAAAAAAATATATTTGCGTGCGCGCACATGATATCTCTGGTCTGTGGTAGAATGACCACCGACTGGGTCTAATTTCGCACCGCTGTGTCGGTTTCTGTAATAAGTTATCGGGGGAAAATTGTTTAGATGACCTGTCAAGCAAAGAGTTATCCTGAATTTTTTTTATTAAAAATTACTTGGTACCTACTGTAAAAACGTTACTCATGTTCAGAATGCACCCTGTAAATATTTAAAGTGAATTACTAGTTATGTATCACTCCTTTCTTATTATAAGTAAAAATACTAAGTTAGACTTTTGCTTTTCATTATCTTATAGATAAAATATCGTCTATCGTCAAGGCTAGCTGAAGCGACAGCTATGATAAAATTGTTGCTCGTCTCGCCAAAAGACGTAACCGACGTAATAATAAGCGCATACTTAAACTACGCCTTCTGGTGTCAGCCATAAAGTATTTTATCAATCAATCTATCCATGTCACAAACGTCATAAGTAAAATGAGCGACGTAATAATTACGAAAAAATATTTGTAAATTTTGTGGGAAATTTTGACACAGTACCGGCGCTGGCAAGAGCCATTTGGGTACTGGCGGGGTAGCGGGCGGTGCGGGATGTCATTGGGAGGTTGGTTTGTCGGCGAGAACCGTTCTAATTTTTGGAAAAAAATGATTTGTTGAATTAAAATCTATTCATCCACTAAAACCTGATAGTGTTATTTTTAGGGCATTAAAAGAGGAATATTCTACATCAAGAAAGTATATCAAAATAGTAGTCCAAGTTACGATAAAATTGGTTTGAAAATATTTTTAATGCTCTTTTTGAGATTTTTTTTACTAAAATATATCAAACCAATCGAGTCATACGATAGTGTTACTACTAGACAATATCTTTGAGTATGTCATATATTTTTTTGAGGTCTTGTTAGCATCAATAACAGGCTTAAAAACTGGATCGAAAGTAACGCTTTTCATCGGCCTTACTTCATCAGAGCGCCTTAAGCTGAGCGTAGCACATAAATTCACTGGGGCACGGTCTAATAACACTGTACAAATCACTGGCATTGGTAATTCCTCTGTATATTGCACTGAACAAATTCTTAGCGATGTTGTTATAGACGGGAAAGAAATTTCAGTTTTATTTCACGTTTTACCGGACGATTGTTTGAAACATGACGTTTTGATAGGTCAGGAATTGTTGTTACTTTACACCGTCGAACTTTCGCATTCTACCCCCATAACTTTGTTGCCAAAGAAACAAGCAAATTTTTGCAGTACATTGCCTGTTTTCGATACCTATAACGTGGACACTGATATTTCTGACGAAAACAAACAAAATTTAGTTTCACTTCTAAATGGTTTTTCGTCTTCTTTCACGGATGGTTTACCAAAAACTCGCGTTACGACGGGAGAATTAAAAATTCGGTTGATTGATCCAACTCGTACGGTTCAGCGTCGTCCCTATCGACTAAGTCCAGATGAGAGGCAAATCGTGCGTAATAAGGTGGACGAAATGTTGCGCGCTGAGATAATTAGGCCAAGTAACTCCCCATTTGCGAGCCCTATAGTCTTAGTTAAAAAGCGAGATGGAAGCGATCGCATGTGCGTAGATTACCGGGAGCTTAATAGTAATACGGTACCTGACCGATTCCCTCTGCCACTAATATCCGACCAAATTGCGAGGTTAGCAGGCGCGAAGTATTACACTTGCTTAGACTGTGCTAGCGGTTTTAACCAGATTCCCGTGAGCGAAGAAAGCATAGAAAGAACTGCTTTTGTTACGCCGGACGGACAGTTCGAATACGTACGAATGCCATTCGGTTTGCGTAATGCTCCTAGCGTATTCCAACGTGCTGTATCGAATGCTTTAGGCGAACTATCAAACAAATACGCCGTTCTTTACTTAGATGACATCCTTATTCCGTCGGTAGATGAACAAGAGGGCTTGGAACGTTTGCGTGAGGTTCTCGAAGCTTTGACTAAGGCCGGGTTTTCGTTAAATATGTCGAAGTGCACTTTTCTGAAGCGACGTGTCGAATTCTTAGGTCACGATATTACCGAAGGCGAAGTTAGGCCAAATCCGAGAAAGATCGAGGCTTTAACTAAGCTGCCCCCACCTGAAAACGTTCACCAACTAAGGCAGTTCATTGGACTCGCTTCTTATTTTCGGAAGTTCGTTGCTAACTTTTCCCAAATAATGGCTCCCCTGTTTAAACTGACCACAAGTAAGCAGTTTGAATGGAAGTCCGAGCACGAAGAAATCAGACAAAAGATAATCTCAATTCTTACAAATAAACCAGTTCTGATGATATTTAACCCGGATTTACCATGCGAACTGCATACTGATGCATGTGCTGGCGGGTATGGCGCTATCCTGTTCCAAAAAGTTGATGGCAAATTGCACGTAGTAGAGTATTTCAGTAAGCGAACAACTAATGCGGAATCAAAGTACCACTCGTACGAATTAGAAACACTGGCGGTTGTAAATGCCGTAAAACACTTCCGACACTACTTACACGGGCGTGAGTTTACGGTAGTTACGGACTGTAATTCATTGCAGGCATCTCGAAAGAAAGTCGATCTCACTCCTAGGGTTCACCGTTGGTGGGCATTTCTTCAGGCGTTCGATTTTAACATCGTTTATCGCGAGGGTAGGCGGATGAGTCATGTTGACTTTTTATCACGCAATGTAGTACCGAAGCCTACAAAGATAACATACCAAAAGGTAGAACAGAAGCGGGTAGATTTGGCTAGTTTATCTCAAAATTGGCTTATCGCTGAACAATTGCGTGATGAAGAAATTCAAACACTAGTAACCAAGTTAAAAAATAACGAGCTGTCCCCTGATGATGCGAAAACATACGAGCTACGATCCGGTCTTCTTTACCGTAAAATTCAGCGTAACAATCGTGCTCGATGCTTGCCAATTGTACCTAGGGCTTTTCGTTGGTCGGTAGTAAATCACGTTCATGAAGCAGTTATGCATCTAGGTATCGAAAAGACGCTCGAAATGATTTACGAACATTATTGGTTTGAAAACATGGCCAAATATGTTCGCAAATTCATTAACAACTGCATGACTTGCAAAATTTCGAAGTCCATGTCAGGTAAACAACAAATTGAGCTACATCCTATCCCGAAGGTTAGTGTTCCGTGGCATACTTTACACGTTGACATTTCAGGGAAACTGAGTGGGAAGAATGACCTCAAAGAGTACGTCATAGTTTTGATAGACGCTTTTACGAAGTTTGTTTTATTGTACCACACCTTACGTCTCGACTCGATAAATGCAATCAAGGCTCTCAAGTATGCAATCTCACTTTTCGGCAAACCATGTCGTGTTATTGCGGATCAAGGCCGTTCGTTTGCATGTAAAGACTTTAAAGACTTTTGCGAGAGTCATGGTATTACGTTGCATCTTATTGCTACAGGCGCCAGTCGCGCGAACGGACAAGTAGAAAGGGTGATGGGGACCCTTAAGAGTATGTTGACGTCTGTAGAGACTTCTGACAGGTCGTGGCAGGATGCTTTGGAGGATGTTCAGTTAGCAATGAATTGTACAGTGAATCGCGTAACTAAAGCCAGTCCTTTAGAACTTCTAGTAGGAAAAGTAGCCAGACCGTTAAATCTTTTAACTCTTGATGATGCTGAATCAACTGTTGACATTGCTGAAATTAGAGAACACGCGGCACAAAACATCGAAAAGAGTGCAGTTTATGAAAAGAACCGATTTGATAAAAGTAAAGCTAAGGTAGTGCGATATGAGTTAGGCGATCTTGTGCTACTGAAAAATGAAGAAAGGAATCAGACAAAGCTGGATCCCAAATTCAAAGGCCCGTTCAAAATTGTAGAGTTGCTTGAAAATGATCGGTACTTGTTAAAATCATTGACTGGTAATAGAACGTACAAGTACGCCCATGACCGAATTAGGAAGATGCCTTTTGATCAAGCATCAGTAGAGTCTGAGAGTGACGAGGGTGATGAGGAAATTGCTGGTCCCTCAAACTTGTTACAGTAGTAGTAGCAAGTGTAAGTAGTTATAAGATCTAATCAAGGTAAAATCATGATTTATTTGGCTGCACTGTATCCGTCAGTCGTAGTCGTAACTGCGGCCATATTCTGGTCGTTCAGGGAGCGGTGCGCGGCTGATGGTACGGCGGGGGCCCGAAGTCTCTTCGAGACTATTACTAAGTATTGTATTGGCTGACTTGGAGTGGCCCGAAATGTGTAAAAAGGTACCTTTGGCTGACTTGGAGTGGCCCGAAGTGAGTTTATTCACTAGCTAGGCGAAAATCATGATTTTAGCTTTAGCATTTTAGCATTGCATTTTAGCGTTTTCTTTTGATTTGGTTTAAGTTTCTGTCTGTCATTTCTATTAGCGAAGTTAATTTAAAATTGTGAATGCTTGATATCAGACATTTTCTTAATTTGTGTTCATCAGGTAGGCCGAGCCGGCCAATCATAGCATTTGCTCTACACTTTTGTCTGGTTGTTTCAGATGCACACGAGGACGTGTGAGTTGTCAGTCTGGCCGTGTCGTGATCAAGCGATAGAGCGTCGATCAATTTTAGTAAAGTTGATTGATTCAATCGACAATCGGTCAATCCGTCAATTGAGTTTAGTTTTAAGCAATATTGTAAAGTGGGGGCGAACGCCGTGACGTCACTACCGGTGGCTGTTTACGAGGGTGGAGTCATTGGGCGGGAGCTCTGGCATTCTAAATCTGATCGCCGAGTGGTGAGCACCCCTCCAGTGAACCTGCTGGTTCGCCTACCATTAATTCAACATTGAAACTCTGTGCACTTGCTGAAAATAAATCATCACGTTTGTTTCGCACGTTCATCTTTCACTTCTCAAGTTCCCACGCCATGGGTCCCGATCCTGATGGGCAGACTGCTGCGGGAGATGGGTCTTCGTCTGTTTCGCCTACAAATATAAATTGGCTTCTCAGTAATCTCCGGCAGGGAGTAGGTAAAAACTGCGGAATGTGACTGAGCGGGCGATGAGATTTTATCAGAAATATCCTTTTGAATAAGACTTTGAAATATTTGAGTAAGTATTTGATTGCGATTCGTATTATTTCGATGGTGATTACGCACGCCACTATTGTGCTCATTGCTGCTCACCAGAATTTTATCGCAAGTTTTTTTTATATTCGAGCGTCTTTCCGCGTCATATGTGAGCAATCCAAAATTTAAGATTGCGATTTTTTGACACTGTTGTCTTTTTCAGCAGTAATTATTACCTTTTTAGGTGCAGTACCATTTACATCATCGTGCATTATTATTTATATACGCCTTGTTGGTAACGATCACAAGAAAATCGAGTTACGTTCTCCGTCTTACACCTTCACCGTACCCATTTAATAAAATCCCAAAAAATACTCAAAGTCAAATTAGTTTTAATGGCTGAGGTCTCGGCAAGATTTTCTTATGAATTTCTTTGTGTTATTCCAAAAACACTGCGCATGCAATGCAAAGGCACCGTGTTAGTACAGCACCAATCCTCAGAGCCAATATCCGGGTGGCGACAAGAGCGTTTTGTTCAGCTAATGGGCGCGCAGTGGCGCTGGCGCTGCAGGCGGCCATCAGCCGCCGGCGACCTAATCCTTTAATATCCGCCGGAACAACCCGGCTCCCTTTACAGACTCCATCTATTTCTCATCTTAAAATGCACGCATTTATTCGAAGTTATTTCAAAACACCATTGAAGTAAATAGAGATTAAAAATTGCAAATATAAATGACGATTTAGTATAAGTACAATGCGGTGAAATTGGCCAGCCCCGCGCTGCCGCGTGGCGCGTGGCGCGTGGGGACGACGGCAACTCAATTGGCGCATTTATCCTTCGCTCGGAGACCTGGCGCTGAAAAGCCTGAAAAGCGATCCACAGGCTACCTTATTTGAGCTTATTCGTAGAGCAAACAGACTAGGAGATTACTCGTAGGCACTCATTAGGAAACTTTTGTAACAAATATTTATAGTATTGAAAAAACTACAAATGTAATGTAATGTTACTTATTGTCGTTCTCATACTTAGCAAGTTGTCGAATATATTTGCTTCAAGTTATCATTTAACTATTCTTATGAGTTGACACAGCAAAAAGCTGTACAAGTTGGTGATCTAATTATTTTGGCCATAATTGAAAATTGTCAATATGATAATAATTTACGAGGGATCTATGTATGGTGAAGGCCTAAAATAGATCAAAGAAGTTTTCCTGTGAAGGTTCCCGGCCCCGGCGGCGTGATGAGCCCTTTGTCTCCCGCGCGCTCGCGGCGACCGGCGCGCAGATAAATCACGGTTTGAACTTTAATCTTCTCCCAACTGAATACTTTTTATAGCATATTGTCTTCTCAGCAAAATTACTTCACAATGTTCTTGCATTATGCTTTCGTTGAACCCGGACTTATTCTTAATCCTGAAAGAGATTATTCCCAGACGGAGACATAATTAAAAATAATATTTTCTAGCATAGACAGATATGTGCAATATACAATGTGCTCACCCGAGTACAGAAATGGTACACACACTCTGATCAAGCATAGGTTTGATTGGTTTCAGATTTAGATAACATCTCAGTTGATGAGAGTAGCCGAGGACTGGTTATTTGCCTTCGACAATGTTCGATTGAAATGGGACTGTTGTTCCAATTGTATTTGCGTATTTGCAAGTTTTTTTGAGGCAAATATCAACAAAATAAGCTAAAAAAGTTGTTGTGAGGACGATGACAATGAAAGCAGCCGCGTTTGCAACTCCATCGTCGCGTGGTTTCTTTCGCAAACAATATCTTAGGACACATCACTAAAGCGATGTCCCATTTTTAAAGTCTGTTTTCTCTTCAAGTATCAAGTCTGGAATGCTTCACTAAATGTTACTTGAAGGAGCTCAACACAGCGCGGTGGTATCAATAACATCGAAAGACAATACAGAGTGCAATCTGACGCTTTGTTTGAGATCGGATATGTGTTTGCTGAGCTGCATTCAAGCTCTGTATCCTATAGGTCTATAGTGTGTATCTGTAACTAAGAGAATATCAGTTGTCCGTCCTTCATTAATGAGCAGTGATTGGCTTTGATCACTGCTAATTAAGGAAAGCTTGATTCGCTTTGGTTGCTTACACCAATTTATATGTAAATTTAAATGAAAGAGCGAGGTGGTAATTTTTTAGCATAGGCCGTAGGTTATATGTTAGTTTGGTGCATTAATATCCCGTCGTCAGCGAGTAGTCTTTCCGGTACCAACTCCATCAATTTCAGCTATGTTTGTACCATAATTTTCCTTATTGAAAACCTGTTTCATAAAACTTTTGAGTTTAATACATCCTAGAACATTGAGTATGTTCCGGTGTAACTATTTCCTTTGTAGTGCACACCACTGAGCGGATTGGGAACGGGTCTGTGGAGTGATGCACTCTATAAATAGTTGAAGAAGATCTTTTATATTGCACGAGGAAGAGCCTTTATTGTTTTGTTTCTGCTCACAGAGCAGTGAACTACAAAGAAGGTACCTATTTCCCACTATATTACTCTCAATATTACATTATCTCTGCGCTAGCGGGGCCACAGTAGTAATACCTACCACATGTTTGGTACAATCCGGTGCCTAAAAGGCGTCTCAATTAATTGCATTCCACGCGTAACAGTGGGCACTGTATGTACTTATCATGATAATTTATTTATGATTATCTTTTGGTTGTTTTATTGGACACAAATTGACACATTGGAGCTGATACTCATTTGTGGATTATCCAGCGAGCCACGTTGCGAGCAACCTGCGCCATCACTCCGCGCATCGGTCGAGCGGAAGCGCTGCGATATATCTGTGAGAGAGATGATTAATTAGTTAGCTCTTTCATTTAATCTCTATTCAGTTTTTGCTTCACTTTTCCGTTTTGGCATGGAAGTTATCCTTTTACATGTTTTTCCCCTAAAATTCATCAGGTCGCAGTTGCCAGTAAGGGCATTGCTTTAATAAATTTAACGCTGTTGCCAGAAATAGAATGAACATTTAGTTAAACAGTAAGTAATAATATTACGCTATTGGTATAACGATACGCCTTCTAGCAGTCGGCAGCTGACGGGCGGAGGGTAGGCAGGCGGTACCTGCGCCAATGTTCAACACAATCTTAACTGTAATTAAATTTAATACCGGCATGACTGTATACTGTTGGATATTTACTTATTGAAAGGTATTATTTTCTCAGTTTCGACAGATCAACGACGCTAAATTCTTAAAGTAAGCCCCACGCAAGCGAAGCGTTGTACGCTCTTCGGCCAGATAATAAAAATCGTAGTTAAGTACCAAAGAAACTTGTTATTTACTTATCGTTGGATAAATCACTGTTACGTATGTTTTCAGGTAGGTATTGTGCAAGTAGCGCAAAATGCTCATGTTCCCACGTTCCACCCGCTACTACTCCACACCACCCGAGCCGCTCTCACCCGAGCCGCTCTCATCCCGATACTCGCAAAGGAGCCTCGCTGACACCCGCACAAAGCGCCGGCTACGAGCTTATAGATATCCGGTTTTCAACTGCAGCACTGGAATTTCTCTGTGTTTTGAAACTCTATTCTAAAACTCTTGTCTGTTCATTGTTTGTCGAGTTCGAGCTAAAGACAAGTTGGGTCTGGATTTGAGATCAGAGCAAATTGAGATTGGCTTTTCACTAGGAACAAAAGAAATAGGTTACCTAACTAAATTCAACGAAAATTATTATTGAACTTGCACTAGAAGTTAACCTTCCTCATCCTAGGTAGTAATAAAGCAATCATTATTATAAAAAGTCGATTGATGTCTATTCGAAGATGAACTACGAAAGCAATGAGGAAAAGAAGAGTATTCTCATCGGCAGCACAATGGGCCTTGATTAGCCGCCGGCCGGGGGCGGGGCGGGGAGGTGCAGGGTCGAGGGGGGAGGGAGGGGGGGGATATGGACGGACGGATGACTGATAACTCAATTGACGCGCTCCTAACAGGCATCGCCAGAACTCACTAACGAAGTACCAATCCCACCTAGTTACCGAACTAAAGCTAAACTAGCACATTTGAAAAATGTTAGCCGGGTTGGTTTGGAATATGAGTTTTCTTTTTCTACCAAGTTCATAGTTCAATCTATACACAGATTCTATAGTACCAATACCAAACAAATTAGATTTGCATAGATAAGCTCATCTACACTCTGAATGCGTCTAAAAACTTCTTACGAATGCCCTTATTCACATTTATATTGGTTCGTTTCATTTTTGAAGATCACTGAGCGGTAAAAATAATGATTCTAATCAGAAACATTGCTTGTCAAAACTGGCGGAACCAGTTTTCACTTTTCCAGAATTGAATGGCAATACTCAAATATAAGCAGACTCTAGTCTGATTCACAATTTGTGTTTGAAACTGTGTGGGTGACAATTTAGCAGGTTTCCGCGTTCTGGTAACCGGAGTCATAATATCGGGTATGTGATATCGCCGTCCTACAACGAAAACCAATTAACTCGAAATTTTTACGAAAATTACTTTTGAATGCAAAAGTACTTAAAATTTTTTGCTCTTTCTTCTGCGAAAACCCATTAACTGCTAAGTCTTATAGTTTCGCTTCTAGCTAGGTAGATAACCAATCATTTCAAACACTGGCAAGGTTTGTTTTCAAATAAAAAACATTAAGCAGATTTAACTTAACTGACACCATATTTGTCTCCAACGATTTTCGGTTAAGTTGATAAAATTTGGTTTTCCCGTAGGAGAGACCATAGAAAACTCTATTTTTTTTTCTCAGTAACAACCATTTAGTAAGATTTAAATTTCCGTACTTGATTAAGATAGTCTAATAAAAGCAATTAAAATTGTTTAGTTGGTTTTACCGGACGAATTTCATACTTAATGCAATACATCGAATCGTCTAAGAAAATATTATATATCCAGATAATTGCTTTTCCCTGACTATATTATACTCACGGATGTTACATAATCACTACAGCGAAAAACGATTAAACCTGTTTAGTTCCGTGTCACTGGCGAAGCTAGCGCAGTAGGGGCACCAAATGTAAGAAAAAGATCATTTAAAGAATTTATAACAGTTTGGGCCGAAACATCTTTACATGCGTATGCAAATGGAAATCTAGAAAACTCGTCAATTATCGTGAGTATATACTTCGTCCCTGATTTTGATGGTAAAGGGCCTTTAAAATCTAAATTTAGTCTTTGGAATGGTGCCGTTGCTTTAATCAATTCTCCCTTAGTTTTATAATACCGGGGTTTGATCTCGGCGCAAACGGCACAGGAAGCGGTCATTGTTTTAACGTTCTTCATTGAGTATGGTAAATTTTTCATTCTTACGAAGTGCATCATTCGCACTACTCCGGGGTGGCAAAGTAAATTGTGTAATTCGTAAAGTTTGCTGGTATTAATATTTATGTGAGCTGAAATTCTTGACAACGCGACAGCAGTTGCGTTTTCTTTTCCTGGCCGGTATACTATATCGTACTTGTAACAGGATAGTTCCAGGCGCCATCTTTCGATTTTCTCGTTTTTTATTTTACTTGAGTGTTTCTGATTGAACATAAACGTGACAGACTGTTGATCGGTCACTAATAAAAAGTGTCTACCAAGTAGATAATGGCGCCACTTTCTTAAAGCTTCTGCTATAGCGCAGGCTTCCTTTTCTACAGAAGAATGTTTCTTTTCGGAATCATTTAATGATCTTGAGAAAAAGGCTACAGGGCAACCATTTTGAGTAATGGTTGCAGCTATTGCATGTTCGGATGCATCTGTTTCTACTGTGAGGGGATCATTTTCATTGCAATAAGCGATCATTTTCATCGCAATAAGCGAGGACTTAGCTATTTCTAATTCTTAATTTGGTTATCGACCGCGTTCATGAATTTCTTTAGGTTTTCGTCATGTTCAGTCTTTGTTTTGCCGCAAATTGTGACGTCATCGAGATACACGAAGGTCCCTCCAAGATTCTCTGTATCCACTATGTGTTGTAAAGATCTTTGAAAGGCCGCTACGCCATTTGTGTACTTGTGTACGAACTACACCAAACGGTATACGTGTGAATTGGCACAACTTACCACAGGCTTCGAAGGCCGTCATGGGTTTTTCTTTTTCAAGGATGGGGACCTGATGATACGCCGACTTTAGGTCAGTTTGACTGAAATGGGTGTATTTCGCTACTTTTGAAATGATTGTTTCGATTTTTGGAAGAGGAAACGCATCTAAGTCAGTAAAGCGGTTAATAGTACGAGAGTAGTCAATAACAAGACGTTTTCTATGTGTAGCGTTTTTGGTGATAAGAACTTGCGCTCGCCACGGTGAGTTGCTGGGCTCTATCATTCCGTCCTGTAAAAGTTTATCGATCTCGTCCTTTATGAATTTTTCATCCTCCTCAGAGAAAGTTCTTGATTTTATTGCCACAGGCTTGCAATCAGATAAATTGTTGAATATTGTCGCTGGCGGTAGAGAAGATTGCGCGACGTTACAAATTCGTAGTGGTTCTCTTTCGCTTCCGAATTCAATGTCGACTGATTTATGGAATTTCATTATATCTTGGCCAATGATAGCGTCAGCGCACAGGTTCGGGACGATAAGCAATGGATGCTGTTTATAGACGTGGTTATTTATTTTAATTGTAGCGTTGCAAATTCCATTTACAAATGCCACGTGACTAAGAGACGTTAAGGTTACTGTCTGCTGTATTGGTTTCTTTTTAAGATTCATTACTGAAGCAAGTTCTTCGCTGATGAGGCAGGATGAGCTGCCGGAGTCTATCAAGGCATCGGCACATGTGTCATTCAGATATACTGGAATCACAGCTTTACGTAAGCTTGCAGGAGAAGCCGCGCAGATGCATGCTATGTGCGCCGAGGCCGATTCCGTTGTTGTCTCTTGATCCTGATCTACATTAGGAGAAATGCAGTTGATACTCGGTTTGCTAGATCGGCAAACATTCGCGAAATGGCCTTTTCGTGAGCAGAGTTGGCAGGTGGCATTATATGCGGGACACGCTTGCCTTCGGTGAACTAAGTTACCGCCGCAAAAAAAGCATCGCCATTTACGATGAGTGCGAACAGCTAGGTTCAAGTCTGGGTTCTCTTGTACTGTTTGTGGAACGGCATTTAAAATAGTGTTTGGGGTATACGATTTCGCATTAATTTCCGCTGACTCTAAGGTGATAGATTTGTTTAGTGCCGTATCAAGGTCCAGAATATTGTTTTCTAATAATCGCTGGCGTATTTCTTGTGAATAATTGCCAGAAATAAAAGCATCGCGTGTGGATTCTTGCATATGAGTTTCCGAATCCACACTTTTAAAGTCACACTCAAGGGCCAATAGTTTCAAGGCACGTATATATTCAGAAATAGATTCACCAGGTGACAGTTTTCTGGTTGCAAGGATATGCCGAGCATAGATTATATTCTACGGTTTTATGTATATGTCATCGAGACATTTTATGGCCTCGGCATATGTTTTAGCCGTTTTTATGTACGAGTATATATACGTATTTGGCGAAAGATGGTTTACCAGAATTTTTAGCTTCAAACAAATTTTTAGCTTTAGAAACTGCAGTCGGGGCTAATCAAGAACATGTTTTACAACCTTCGGACTTTTTATCATTAGGTCTACACCCACTGCACGACACCTACCTATCCTGCTATCCTACACCTACTCTACACCTACCCTACCACAAGCCTGCGCCTACCCTACATCTACTACTCTAAACCTACCCTACACCCACCCTACTTCTACCCTACACCTACCCTACACTTACCCTACCCTACCTACCCCTACCCTACGCCTACTACTCTACACCTTCCCTATACCTACTCTATCTACACCTATTCTACCCCTACTTACAACTATCCTACGCCTACCCTACATCTACTACTCTAAACCTACCCTACACCCACCCTACTTCTACCCTACACCTACCCTACACTTACCCTATCCTACCTACCCCTACCCTACGCCTACTACTCTACACCTTCCCTATACCTACTCTATCTACACCTATTCTACCCCTACTTACAACTATCCTACGCCTACCCTACATCTACTACTCTAAACCTACCCTACACCCACCCTACTTCTACCCTACACCTACCCTACACTTACCCTATCCTACCTACCCCTACCCTACGCCTACTACTCTACACCTTCCCTATACCTACTCTATCTACACCTATACTACCCCTACTTACAACTATCCTACGCCTACCCTACATCTACTACTCTAAACCTACCCTACACCCACCCTACTTCTACCCTACACCTACCCTACACGTATCCTACACGTACCCTACACCTACCCTAAACTTTGAGTTATAAATTTTGATAACAGATAAAAGTACTGAAACTGTAATAAATTACTTGCTTAACTTTTATATTCTTTAATTTTCGGCAGGGAAAACCAATTATCTTGATACAATTTCTACTTGTAACTCTACAAGGGACAACTGGATAGGTACGTTTTTATCATGGTTAGGTTTAATGAACTAAATGTAAAAAGTAATTTCTCGGGATTTGCTGTATTCTTAATACTTTAGAAAATATTAACAATTTTAAAGTTCTCAGCGAAAACCGATTAAATAGGTGGCCTTTTGAACATTTTTGAAAATTTCACTAATAAGTAATAGTCTTTTTAAAACACAATAGATATATTTAAATAGAACATTTATTAGTGTACTGATGCTATTATGTAACAATAGGAATATAATATTACTAATGTATTTTCAACCCCTTAAACATTATAATCGCGATATCTTCGTTTGCACATTTTACGATTTAATTGGTTTTCGTTGTAGGACGGCGATATTGTAATAGTTCAGGAGTAAATCTCTTTGTCGTCGTTCGGTTCACACTACCGGATGAGCTCGTTTATTATTCTGTCTCTCTCTTGCACAACCTGTATGGATTTGGATATGAGAACCAAAACCATTACTGCGTTTTCATTCCTTTTTTCTAGCTGGACATTACCTAATATCAGTCGTATCAGTTTAAAATTATTCCAGGCTTCCTTCGCCACAGGCTGTACCAGCGGGCGCTTCCGTCGTAGCACAGCGCTACTAGATACGAGCCTCCGTAGCAGAAATACCGGTGAAGCGTTTCCGTGTGTGTCAAAAGGCTGCTACGTCATATACGAGTTTACTTAAAGGAGAATTATTATACTTACGGTCTGCCTACCCCGCAAGGGATAAAGGCGTGATATAGTGTGTGTGTGTGTGAATTACGAGTAAAACCTCGATGACAAACTACAGATTGACTAATATTTTGCCCATCTTTATAATTTCGTGTGTTTGAATTAAACAAGACAATGTAATATTAAAGCTCATACAATAATCATCGTTTTTATATAATTCAAAGCTATTTTAATCACCCAGAATAATTTACCTTTATAGCAAGTAACTTTCGAGAGATAAAAACTTGGACAATATGGATAAAAATCATGTTCATGTGCTTCCTAAATCTTTTGTATTGCTTTGAAAGCATAAAATCCATATATGATTGATTTTGCTGCCCACGCATTCGGCCCAGGACCACAAACACTTGTATTTATTCTCTATTGTGTACCTAAAATGGGTCAGTGGAATAAACTAAATAAAAGGAGTGAGCATGAGATGTCTACCTACGTCTTTGGAAAACATAAAATTTTAAAAAAAGCTCGTTTGTATGTAATAACCAAAGTGATTTTTTTTATTTCTAAAGTAAAATGGGACGGGTAGCCAGTACGAGTATATTATTAACTTAGAAAAAAAATTAGTTTAGGTTCAGCGAGACCTATCATTCATCCAAGATTATAAAATTGTGTTTAGCTCTGATTTTTTGCCTATCGAACAAGGGGTAATGCCGGCTTAGAATAACATCACCCTATTTCTTCCCGCAGGTGTTATAAAAGGCAACTAAGGGACTCGAGGGTTTCACGTGTATTACAACTTTCGACAAACCGACAACCTGTCACTACAGTGATACCACGTATCATCGAAAAGGGCCCTCAATACTTGTCAGACTTGGTGATAACGACCGGAATTTTGATTATTAACGCTCTGCCTACACCGGAAGGGACAAAGACGTGATTTGTGAATGAAGTGAAATGAACGGACCAGGGGTTGCATGTTGTAAGTGGTATTGTATTTAGTCGAGTGGTCGCTCCTACAGTCGTTCTCACACCGGCGGCGGTGTCCGAGACACACGCTCCATTCAGGGTCTCCGCGATCTCAGCAGGAAATATTTTTTGCCTGGAAATTGATTTCGCTGCGGCCACACAACCAGCGTTTGCATTAGGTAAACCTACGTAGGTACACATTTAAACCATAGAATTACTTCGTTTTAAACCGAAATATTTGATTATTTTTTATTTGCTGATAGATAATTAAAAAGTCTTGTTTTAGATAGCACTTATACTAATTTCATAATTCTTAGCGTTTTTCTCTCTCTCTCACCAAGTCGTCCAGCGACCCAATGAACCCAAGTGTCGGAGTTTTGCCCGCTATACAGTTTTAAATATATTTTTTTATATTGCCTGTTCCGTATTTGTATTGGTTCTTAAAGAAACACTGATTCTCTCCAAAATGAGACCCGGCAATATTTATGAGCATTAATGTATTCCGCGCGGAGTGGTCGTTCTTTGTTGGCTGCTTCTCCGATCAACAAGCTCCACGTTGCTTTGTCGGGAACAGCCCGACCGAGCAAAACCACCACAATTATCGTCAAGAGGATGCATTGATAGTAGTTTTCTTGTTTTTGTTTACTGAGTACTCATTGATAATTTTTCTGATCGGGTATTTTTTTTTATCGAAGATAAAAGACGACTACAAAAATAAAATAGACAAATGGTTGTTTAATGTATAAGTATATGTATGCCGTAATCTCTTCCTTGTCTCTACTTACATCGTACAAACCAAAGCTAGCATTGTACCTATATGTGACAAAAACAACCAAATATAATAATATCACATATCCTTTTGTTACCTGTAGTAGGTCACACTTCCTCCCTCATCCCATTTCAATACCACTATAGTGTGCTCTGTTGCCGTCGGCTCGGGAGGTAATTTAATTTGTCTAAAATATCAGTTGTGCGCGACGTGTGACGTCACGACGCCGGCGGGAGGAGCAGCCATTACGTTATTAAAAAGGATCAACAAGATGCGGCGCGCGCGCTGTCGGGGCTCACGTACACACCGCATGATTTTCCGTTATTTTCCCGGATCTGTTATTAGATGAAAGAAATATCCTATGCAATTGCCATGTGACGCCTGCTTCACCCTACTCCTACCCGCGGCTGTCGTAAAAAAATACTAAGACATAAATCTAGAAAATGGGAAGCAGCGTTCTCTAAGAATATCTACGACATCTTACTCTGCACTCGCCAATCCGCTTGCCAAGCGCGGTGAATATGGCAAATTCGTCCCAATAGAGGGAGGCCGATGTCCATCAGTTGACTGCTGTGGCTGTTGTAGTAATAATAATTAATAACACAGAGCAAAAGTAATACAAATGCGTGGCGCACGTCTTTGCAGTGACTGTCATGTAGGGCATGGATCCCGGAATTCCGAGATTTCGTAACTCCGGAATATCGGGCGGTTTTTTTTTCGATATTACGATTCCGGAATTAGAGTTATTATCGCAATCCGATATTCATTTCATTATTCATTACTACAGTGAAAAAAAAATTTACAAACTGATTTGTACTGATAACAGAATTTGCTTATTTTTACTTTTGCGAAATGTTACCGCGCGCGAAGTTTGACTTGAATTTAGTGTTTACCAGTCCAATCCAAGTTTATACAAAGAGGTTATTGAAAAAGTCCGACGCCTTGTTAAAAAAATTAGAAAATCTCCTCTCAAAGCAGACTCACTGAGAGAATATGTCATGAAAGAACAGGGAAAAGACATACAGCTGCAACTTGATTGCCGCACGCGATGGTCAAGTATGTCAGATATGATCGGCGTATTTCTCAGAATAAAGGAATCTGTATTCAAATGCTTGATAGATTGGAAGTCGGACATTTCATTTTCAGAAGCCGATATTCATCACAGTCTAAATGTAATTAAATTGACTGTTCTGTCTTTGTTTAGACGTGACGCAACTCTTTACAGTGCTGATATTGCATTAAGATTTATGCTTAAAAAGCTTGATGAACAGAATAGTTTGTTGAGTACTAAACTTGCAACAAATTTAAGAATTCGCATCAAAGAAAGACGTCTACTGTTAGCTGGTGTACTTCACTATTTGCATGATCCAGAAGATTTCTTCAAACAAACCGATGATGACGTTTTTTGTGAACCTAATAATGAAGAAATTGAGAAGACGATCATTACTTTGCTGCAACAAATAAAGTACAAAGATAATAGCATTTCTAGTGAGATTAACGAAGAAGGCGATGTAGAAGAAAGGGATAATGATGGTGGCGTTGAAGAAGTCACTGAATTGACATTGACACTGCAAGAACAGCTAGATAAAGAACTCAGCAAAGGGACTCGCACGAATCAGAAACTACATTTTGATCTTTCTGGATTTGTAAAAGTTGAGAAAGCCGTGTACGATAATGGCGGAGAACGTGGTATTTATTTGACACAAGCATACAATTACATTTTAGGTGTTCTTCCCACGAGCGTTGAGAGTGAAAGAGTATTTTCGAGTGCCGGGTACTTTTGTAACCGCATAAGAAGCTCGCTCTCAGACAAAATGTTAGATGCCCTGATAATCTTGAACACATTATCAACAAGAACGATCCTTTATGAAAAAATGATTTGTGCCTCATTGATATATCTTTTTAGTTTTGTAAGTCTGATTTAATTGATCTCTTTTTTTCCAAAAATACCGATAGCGCACGTTTTGTTTTGTTATTTAAGATTTAAGAACTTTTTTTTCATAGGGATATTGATAATTGATCTCAAAAGAGGATAACGTGTTGATTTAGTTTATTGAGACTGATTGTTATATTTTTCATAATTTTATTAGACACATGTTTAGTTATTGAACAAGCTATATTTTAGATAGAAAGTACATGTTAATTTTGCTAAAATATTATTGAAAAGTTGATTATTTTCTGTAATAAGACTTTTTTATTGATCTCTTAGTCAATATTATTGTAGATCTCATGTTTCTAAATAAGATTCGATTTAATAAAACATTTAAATTTTGATTTATTGTATTATTTTTTTTAAAAACGTGCAACTTTTTCTAATTCCGGTATTGATACCGGAATTCCGGAATTGAACCAATAGTATCGTAACTCAGTTCCGGAGTCGAACTTCATCCGATATTACATGCCCTACTGTCATGGGTTATCATTTGGTACGGTAGGTGTCAAAAACCTCAATATCGCCGGGTGCGTGTGCACCCGCCTGCTCTGACCCCGCTCCCGGCTCGCGGCTGCACGTCGCAATCAGCTAATGGCGGCGGCCGCAACACCTCGCTTTAATATCTTCAAACATATTTTTAAGCTCGAAATAAACCAATACAACCTCCGCCTAAAAGAGTTGGGTGTTCATTTTCCTCAAAGCATCGGTTTACGGTAAAATAATGTATTTAAATATCCAATATCTTACCGAGTTCCGTTAACGTTCGCCACATGTTGCTTCACATCCATTTTTTATGTTTAAGTCGTTACTTAGAAAACGAATTTTATGGATGCGTGTATATTTACACCTTTGTCACTTAAGGAAATGGATGACATAAAACATTGAGTTCTTCGTGAATGGAGACACTCTTCCGTTTTTCTTGTCGGTTTAAAACCAAGCAGGTCATCCACGATTCGTTGATTACCTATTGATAATGAAGAAAAAATTAAATAAATGTATAAAAAAATGGATATCAAAGTGTAAAGCAGAGTGTTGATTGCGCCGACTTGACAAAACCTACAATTATGACGGGCATTAAAAAAATACTTATACACACACACACATATATGTGCTTTTCCAAATAATCAAGTTATTTGTTACCCGACTACCTTTTTGCTAATGTTGAGTTCAATGACATCGTTTTTGCAATGTCGTACTGACACAAGTATATTCAAAGCAATCCAATTCTATCTACATTCTCTCAATAACGGTTACACACTGGAATGTAGAGATTGAATGCAGCTCAGCAAACACATACCGAGTCCAGTATCCAATCTTCAACAAAGTTTCGTCAGAATACATCCTGAATTGTCCCTCGAAGGTATTGATACCGTATCGAACTCCTTCTTATTGCAACCGCCGAGTGGTATTGAATTCCGTCAAGTACACAATACACGAGATTTATACAAACGCAGCTGGAAGTGTATGATTGTGAGTTTCCAGGCTGTGGAAGGTGTCGGCTGCAGAGCGAGTGTTGCGAGACTGGAGACATTGTACTTGGCGTTGATAAACTCCACGCGACGACGGCGGAGGACACGGAGGAACTCTATTGTCGCGCTCCGCTCCTTACAATAACTTTTGTGTAGTTGCTCTACATGATCATATATCATACTGCTATAGTCCAAATCCAAAAGGGTCGTTGGACGACTCGGTGTCCCGCATAAAAAGAGAGAGAGTCCAAATCACATTTTAATCTATAGCATGCCGGTAGATTTTAAGATCTGAGCGAAGGAACTAAGAAGATGATTTGAATAATGACAGTTAACGACAGCACATAATTCGCGTTGTGAGAGTAAAGTGAAGAACACACCACTGATCAGATTTTTGGCTTCACCTCCCATGCCAGGATTTAGTAGAATTGTTTACGTTCTACTATTTCTGGCTTTTACCATACAGTATTAAAAGTTTTTTGGCACAAATAACACGGACCATCCTTTTACCACAAAATTAGTTTACCTTGGTACATACTAGCACGCATGTAGAGGCCAGACTAACAGTTATCTGAAACCAATCAGACAAACGCTAAGTGAAACGTGGAGATTCCATTTCCAGAGGTTTCGGTTTCATTACGTTACAAACATAGAAGTATTCTAGAGGAGTATATCCGAATCATTGATGGTCGACTGTTCTTGGATAATGTAAAACAGAAAAGAACAAAGTTTAAAGTTAAAATAATGTACTCTCGGCGCCGACTGCGGTCAAAGGCGAGGTTGGTGCATTTTCAAGCATAATTTATGCAGTTCCGGTTCAAGACCACGAGTTCCGCACAACTTTGAGACTCATCAAAAGATAAATTTAATCTTTGAAATTTTGTTACTTTCAACTGCTTTTGAATGAATTTAAAATGCAATTACTTAACTGAGGAACTGTTACAATATTTTTGTTCTAAAATACAAGGTTTAAACTAATTTTAACTTGAAGTTACAATTTGAAATGAGTTAGCAGTTCTAAGGTTGAACACAACGAGGCTATTAAAAGTTTTCAGTTGGAAGAAGATTAAAGTTCAAACTGTGATTTATCTGCGCGCCGGTGAGAGGCAACAGCGGAGGAGACAATGGCTTCATCACGCCGCCGCCGACACCGGCTCGGGGGAACTTTTACGAGACATATTCTTTTGAAGCCCTGGGAAATGTGATCATGTTGATAAATATAGCTAGCTAGTAGTTTATTAGGTCACAAGGAGCTTTTCTTATAATAATAGAGGTTGAATTATTTATGAATTATTAATTATTATTAACTAAACCTGTTGGAAATCCCAACTTAGAGTATGTTATTCTGTTTAAAGTATCAGAACTAAGGATGAATATAAGGATTCCTTTGAATTAAACCAGTCCCAACTACCTGCATTTTGCATTTGTGTGTTATAAGTTATTTTTTGACTGTACTATTTCAAATTCACTTAATGTTATGTATCTTTTAGTCGTTTAAATAAAACAAGGAAGTTAAAATAAAGGAGCTTGCACTGGGAACTGAGCTGTGTGTAGTGCTTTCAGCGGATATTAAAGGATTAAGAGGCAGCCGTCAAGCGAGCGACGGCACGGGTTATGTCATCAGCTGAAACAATCGGGTCCGTCGAACCGGATATTGACTACAAACTCATTCTTCGCAAGTACCTTCAAATCACTGTGAAAATAAGAAGCTTGCTTGGCAAAGTAGAGGTGAGTTATTTACTCAACCTGAATAATGGTGGGTCTAAAAAATGTGGTCGAAGAGAGAGAGCTCACCGGCTCCCTGCTGCACGCGGCACACGTAATCCCCGACATTGCGAGTGCAACTAACAGCAGAAAACAAATGTGCAAAACTGCCTTTGCTCGCTAGAAGATTCTGTATTTTATTTTGAGGTAGAACACATGCTATATGTACTTATACATGCTAATAAAAAAAACTTAATAACTAAAAACAATTGCATATTTTTGTTTTACTTAAACAAAATCACTTTGAAGAAATAAGAAAGTGGGTAAATATTATGAAACCCTACAATTTTCCCGATTCAATCTCGTAAAGATTGCTGTTTCCAATCAAACTGTTATAAAAGAGAGTTTTTTTTTTCATGATGTGTGCCAACTTAAATCTTGTTTGTGTACACTGAGCCGTAGGAAATCCTGTACAAGGCTTACGGAGGTGTGCAGCGACCATTAGTTGATTGGTGTTGGTCGCCGGAGGCCGGAGGGATCCGCGCCGGAGGGGGGTCTGCTTATCATTCTTCTGCAATATACTAAATGCGACCGCAGAGCAAACGTGTGGATTTTCACATACATAGTATTTAAGATGAGTACTAAAAACGACTTTCAGAAAGCACATAACATTCAAAAGACCGTAATGATAACTAAATTGTTTGTCAGTTTTGAAAATATTTGCTTCAAAAACTAAATACAATTTAAAAGACTAACTAACTCTGCGATTGGACATAGAGAACCATAATAAATTCATTTCTATTCAGCTACCGTGGAGCGGTATCGCTCCGTTCCTCGTAATTGGGGTTATTATGTTCACTACCGTTCTTCCAGTTAACTTCCACGGATACCGACTCGACCCACCCGGTCCCAGCTCGGCCCAGCAGGCCCCAGCTCGGCCCACTCGGCTCAGACGTCGCCGACAGAGGAGCCCCTCCGGACAAGAGCAGTTCGTTAGCAATCATAAATATTACATAAGCTTAATTGAAGTCGCCGCTGAGATTACTTATGCATGAGCTCAGAATGTCGACCGTTATCCCTTGCGGGGTAGGCAGAGCGTTAACGGCCGTAAAAATACGTTCGCTATCGCCACGTCTGACATTTTTGAGGAATGTTTTCCAAGGTATAAAGCTAATAAAATCACAAGTAAAGTTCGGGTCCAGTAGAGGATTCATAGGTATCTAAACGTAGTCAAGCAAGCAAGTCTGCGTTAATTAGATGTGCCTGCACCGATTCATGCAATTGAATCGAATGAAAAGTTCAATTGAAGCGTGTACAGACCGACGGGCGGTTAAGTGCGTTCCCTGCTTGTGTACAGACGGAATGGCGTAGAGCTAGCAGTGAGGTTTGTCTCATTGTGTCGAGGTGCACTAATGATGCACTCAACCACGGCACTTTCAGTTCAGCGCTCTTTATACGCTTTGTAGCATAATTTGTTTCTCTTCTATAATTAATTACCTGTAATTTTAAAGAAGAAATCGTCATATCTTTCTTTACAATCCCGTGCTATATTTTCCAAACTCAGCTTCGAACAAACGCAATACTAAACAAACAAAGCTACTAGATGTTGGATCTTCTGAGTTTATATAGAACAGTATAGCTTGCAGTCGGAAAAACGCCGGCGTCTCGAGTGTAATATCATCCTGGTGCCGCGAGCGCTCCGTCTCGTCGCAAGCAAATCAGCGAGATTAAAACCGGCTCGGATCAGGAAGAATGCTTCGAGCAGACGCCGCTCCGCGCTACTGCAATCCGCGGAGGCTGCAAGATTACAGAAGCAGCCTTTGAGACATGAAGACTTATTATTGAGTAGCTGTAATTTGAGTTTTAGAAGAATGAAATACTCTCTAATTATGGTATACTTTCTACTTTGCCCGCACTTTTGTAATGGTTGAATATCTATGCGAGATAGATAGGTAGGCATCAGCGCAAGTGGACATCCATAAATCAATGTTGCGTTGGAATGACACCCGTTAATTAGTGTTCGCACTACCACCGTGTCAGTCCGAGCGCCGCCACTGATATACGATGCTAGGCCACTTAGTTAACTGAAAGATTTTCACTTTTAATTAGTTTATGTCCAAGAGTAAAAACGAATAAGAAGCACACATGAAATTTATACAAAAATACGTAGAACGCTATGCTGAGATGGTCAACAAACTAATATATATGAGAACCTGGCAGCCATGTGTATTCGGTGGAGTCGCTCCGGCGATATCATCCGGGTTATAATGAGCTATTCCCAACGGATCTGGCCGCGCGCCAGCCGCAGCTCCTGCCCGCCGGCATCGCCCCACCCGGCGGCATCACCCCATCTGCCGCCCACCGACCTGCAGCCTTCCATTGCAAACAACTCACTGCTCATAGTAACTACCTCAAACACTTACTAACTACACCAACTTGGCAGCGGTAACAAAAAGCTCCAATTGATTTAGGGTTAGAAAAACTTTTCTCTTAAGTGCTATGGAACCATTGTATACGATAAAGCTTAGGTGCGGGTTTTCTTTCTCAAGATCTTCTTAGGAAAGTAGTTTACACTATATACAGTAAAACACAATGTGGGGCATGTCGTGATATCAGTATCAAAACAGCAACTGTGCTGCCCAACAAACCCCTGCTCATGTACATTGAAGGATCTGCAAGAGGCGAACGACAAGGCCATCGCCGTTGCAACGCATTGGTCCAATCTACTGTGATCCCGTTTCCATTAACTCGACGAAGAAGAAGAAGAACAGCAATTCACCATATTAATACCTACTAAGTAAATTATTTTCAGGTAGATCCTAGAGAGATAATATCACATCATAAAAACTCATCCGTTACCGAGCCAAGCGCTGGAACTGATGTTAATAGGGTTTAGTTCCTTGCAAACCCAATTACTATCAAACAGTCTGTAACCAAAGCAAGTTCTGTGAGGATCCTGGAGTCGGTCCGTTTATTACATCTGTAGTTGGTATTGAATTTCCACATTAAGCTCGAGCGCCGCGTTGCCAGCGCAGTGAAGCGCAAACTTGATAGTCCACCCGGTCTCAGACTATTTACACTCGCCATGTATGTTGCTTTCATCACATTTACTCTGGAAATGTTTGCTGGGAAGGAACTATATTAATATGAAAAATAAATGCATAGCAACGCATGCAGTGGTAGGTGTTTTCATCAGTTTGTAAAGGACAGCATTAACTATAGTTCAAAATATGTATGTCTGCCACACTAGCAGGTACAAGTTCTTGTCTTTAGGGCTCACATGCATCACATATTAACATGGCGCATATTAACAGACTGAATGCACAAAATTAAATAAATTGTGATACAAGCACTGTTCTTATCAAAATAAAAGGTAATTATGGTAGTTAGTTCCGCCGTCTGTATCAAGTTGGAGTTCATTGTGTGCTCAGTGTTTGTTTGGTGAGTGGTCCCGCCCGCGTAACGGCGACGGCGGCGTCTCGGCAAGTAACGAGGGACGGAGTTTGCTACAACCACGAGATATTGTCCCGCGCCTTTTGCTGTGGACTTGTACTAAACAACAAGTTAAATTGGTTCTGTTGCTTACTTTTATTTATCTACATTGCAGAAGTTTTAATTTGAAATGTAACAGCAAGCTATCAAACTTTAGAATATTTTCTATTTCAATGCGGTGTACTTTCAAGAATGTGCCTCCACCGGCTTTTTGTCTAGTGCACAGATATGAGAGTGTATTGTAGATTGTGCCAAAGTGGCGAAGGATTAGCAGCGCAGCGGACGAGAAAACCACATCAGTGCAGTGTAACCACATGGCGCGTGCGTCGTTATATCCGGGTAACAAAGGAATTTCATTCTCACCCGGATATTACATTTATCATACTTTCTTTATCTCTTTTATGGGGTTTATCCTTATATTACAATATTTATCCTTTTTTTATATCCAATCTCCTGTCAGTGACAAGTAGAGGAACATCAGATCGAAGTGTGGACATAAAAAATAAGTTTCTGAGAGCAGAGCGTAGTGCTTATAAATTTTATATTAATCGCAGATTACCTTTTAAATTAACTAGAATATTACTTTTTTGCCCTCCTCGCATCTGATCTATTTAATGCAATGCACCTTGTTCTGCAGCCAATTAAATCGTTCACTGCATTTTGCGTATAATAGCCGGAGTCAGCTTCCTCGGGCAGCCGACTCCGTTTCGTATTCATTCATTTCAATAGATAACTATATCAAAGATAACTGAATCTATGAAAGTTAGTATCTATCAGTGTAAAAGCGCGCCACACGAGCGCTGAGTGAGCGTGAGTGCGAGATCACATCACAGGAGCTAATTAATCAGCGCCCACAACTGCATTTCCCGCTCGGCCGGCGATGGCGCCCGCGTTCAAAACGGCCGCTACTCACAGCACTCGATTCTATTTGCGGTATATGAATATGATGCAGACCAGACAATTACAGCTTGTGACAGCAGCACTGCAAGCACTTTGTCGTATTTGTCGCACATTGTAGAAAGTTTAGTTCAAGAAAAGAAAACATTTATTGTAGTATTAAATAATGTACAAAATATTTGAAAAATAAGCGAAAAAATATTATACATTGCGATTTAGCGAGAAAGAAAAGGACTCGAAGTATGGAATGTGACATGTTGGGTTACAATAAAATCGTTTAGGTTCTCGTTTCGTTTAATTCTCAAACTGTCCAAAAAGGGTAGAGATTATGAAAATTAATTAAATAGTATTTTTGAGCCCCGTAGTTTTAAATGAAGAAGTCTATGCAGGCACGACCTTCAGTAACTTCAATGAAAAAACGAGTGAGTCGAAGTTTTGAATATATCTTGAAACAGTACATAATTACATCTCATTTTATGGAGAATTCATGAAATGGTATGACAAATTTTAAACACTTCCTAACTTTTGTGAGTTTTTGATGCTTCATTTAAATCAAAATTCTTCTAATACTAGACTTAAAAACATTTCGTTGCCTAGTGAGCCTGTGTCAATTATAAATTTTGAAATGAATTACATTGAGTATCAAGTGAATAAATGCAAAACATCCCAGGAGTAGCATAGTAGGAGCTCCAACTTCTGGAATGCAATTAGATAGCGCGCTGCGTCCCGCTCGCCGGCGGCGGTAGCGGTACCTACCTCTACAGCGCGTCCTGCTGGCTGAGCGACGACGCTGCGTCGCTGTATAGCTAGCAGCAACGTTATATTCCAAGACAAGCACTACAAAGGAAGGTATTTCACTCACTTTAAATGCTGCGTTTTAAATCTTCCGTTGGAACAAGAATGTTCAGATTCCACTCCATGCCTTATCCTGTTCTCTGTAGGGATCGCCTACCTAATTTAAGGGATTTGACGAGGAACCAAGTTTTTACACAGAGCGACTGCCATCTGACCTCTGCAACCCGAAGGCTAATCTGGCCCGAATCCTGGGTTAAGTCAGATTCAAATATCATCTGACTTCATATTTAATTTGAATGTGGGTTTCATCATAATGTTTTTATTTCACCATAAGAGCAGTTGGTAGATGTACGTGAGTAAAAACACATTGGTACATGGCGGATATCGAACTCGGGTTTGACGATTGTAAGACCAGTGTCCTAACCACTTGGCCACCGATGCTCCGAAGAATTTTCAGATTGTTTTGTAAATAAACAAGAATTCTCGTTAATATGCGTAATTTTATTTCATAGTGTAGTATGTAATATTGGTGAGCGTCGGGCGCAGGCTCGCGCGGGAAATTGGGTCGTTCGCTGACAACGAGCAATTTATGCTCTAACCTGCACTGGACCTCTGATCCACTGACCACGGTAATGGGATTGGATATTGGACAAAAGCCATGTCCTGCCTGTAATAACCTGAGATAAATGTACCAATTTTTTTTGTAGCATCAATAGTTGTCTTTATGATTTAAGTACTGTGCATTGTTTTGCGATTTTAAGACACAGAAGTAAGTAACCGTACGTAACGTATAAAGGATAACTTTTATTTTTTCCCGTTGGTAGTCAACCTACTCCGACAATGTCATCGCCAGACATACGTGACCTACCCGCACGTTGTGAGCATTCCTAAATTTCTGATCTTCGTGGTTTTCTACATTATTTCAATGAGATTATGGTTAGCCGTGTGATGCCGGCTTAGAATAGCATCACCCCACATCCTTCCCGTGGGTGTCGTAAGAGGCGACTAAGGGACTCGAGAGTATTAGTGTATTACAATTTTTAGGCGACAGGCTGACAACCTGTCACTATAGTGATACACACGTTTTCTGAAACAACCTTGGAAAACAATCCTCAAAAATGTCAGACGTGGCGATAGCGACCGTATTCTTGCGGCTGTTAACGCTCTGCCTACCCCGCAAAGGATAAAGGCGTGATATGTGTGTGTGTGTGTATGGTTAAAAATAATGGTCAGTGGGCTATAGGCTGATGTAATGATGATAGCAGCAAACAAGCTCTGACCGGTCAATCACCAGCTCACAAGGGGGGAACCCGCGGTCACACAAAGGGCGAGCAACCGCGAGCTGCGGTGACGTCATCGACAGACCACCTACCACAAACTCAAACCACAAGAGTATGTAACACTGTATCCATGCTGTAGCTATGTAGCTATACAGGGTGTAAAAAAATAGCTGCAAATATTTTAAGGAGTGAATCAGCCCATGAAACTGAACAACTTTCTCCAAGAAACATAGGTCCAAAATTTTTAAAGTTTTTGATCGTCCCATCCCATACAAATTCGGCTGGTAATTTTATATGGGAGGTCAAATTTTTTTTTTCGTATTTCGACTTATGTATTTTAGAGTAAGTTGTTCAGTTTCATGAACTGCAGTTCACCCCTTATAACATTTTCAGCGAATTTTTTTACAACCTGTATACATATAATGTGAGTGGCGAGATATTAACCTTCCGCAGAAGTAAGACAAAAGGGTCATAAATACACAAATCTGGCGTATGGTTTTTCATTCTCTACACAGTTAGATTACCGAACCTGCCAAGGAAGAACGTGAACAGTCATATGCTTAGTTAAAGAATCGACAATAAATTAAAAAAACTTTTTCAGTAATTGCCAAAATCACGAGGTCACAACAGAAGAAAATCATATTATATCTACACAAAGATAAGGATATGCACAGACTCAACGCGTATCTTCATACTACAAAAACGTGCAATCCGTATAATGGCTAGACTCGGACCTCGTCAGACGTGCAGAACCCAATTTAAAAAGAATAGTATAATGACAATGCCTAGCCTGTACTTGTTGCAAGTCATATTGTATGTTCGCCGCAATATTGACCAATTCGATCGCCGGCTTGCTGGAGGGCGGTCACTACGTAACGTGGGTAGGCTGGCCAGTGTACGTCACCGTACGGAAATGGCGACAGCAAACCCACGTGTAATAGGTCCCACTTATTATGAGAAGTTGCCGGCGAGTCTTAGGAATGAAGCTAACGATGAAACATTTTATTGCCAATTAAAATATCTTTTGCTGGAAAACGAATTTTACTCTGTAAATGAATTTTGAGTATGTAAGTTCTGAATTAACTACAAAGTTGTAGTTATTGACATGTACCTTTGTACCCGATTTATTTAATATTTTTTATTTTTGACATTGATATTTTAATTACAAGTTGGCATTTGTTATATTGTAATTTTGTTCACCTATTGACATATTTTTCATCTATTTGACATTTGTTATTATCTGTTATTCTATTTACCTATTGACATGATTTTAATCTATTTGACATTTGTTATTAATTTTTTAGTTAGAAATTGTTTACAATTAATTTGTTAAGCTGACCTATATTTTATTAAAAAATTTTTTGACGATTGTATTATCCTTTGACATTTTTATTTTATGTAATGATAACTATGAATTTGATAATGCAAAATAAACTAATCTAATCTATGAGCGCAAAATCTCCTATGTGAATAGCCCGGTGCCACCCTTCGCTGGGTATGATCGGCTGGTAACGAGGAGTTCCCCGCGCGGCCGCACGCGCGCGGGGGCGCTGGCGACGCTCCAACACCGCGTTCCAATCACCGGCTGTGTGATGCCACATTACCTTTATTATGCCTTCATAGAGCGAGCGAACACACTGCAAAATGACTTTTTTATTGACACAAAATTCGGAAGAGTTTAGAACACTATTTAATGGACATTTCATAAGCACCACTGAGAAAATCACTAGTATAATAGTCATAATATAATATAATATCAAATCAAATTTGACTCACATGGACCTTGTCAATTCGGAGTTCTTTTTTTCAGCGAGGGATTATGTTGAATGAACTCAGTGATTTCCTTTTTAAAACTTTAGTAAAACAGTATTAAGCAATGCGGATCTTTATTTAAATGTGTGTTTGTGTTTATTTGTAGGCGAAATTGTTATTTTATTTTATTTTTATTTTATTTATTTAGGAAAACCAACAGCTATCATAACATAATACATAAATAATTCTAGAAACAAAAAGCCAATTATAGGTTTTCACTGTTAGAAAATAGAGTTAATTGAAAAAAGCATTCATAACAAACACAGACACCATAAAGCACAAAACACCATAAGAAATTAAACTTAAGTGAGTAAATTATACAGTTTAGTGAGTGTTAGGGAACAGCACAGTGCGCTGATGGAAACGGGAGAACAATAAAAACATGCTTGGTTAATTTTTACAAAAGCAAAAGTAAATCAGTCAATACACTTACTGACGGTCTCCGCCAAAGAAAGACCTACTAATAGCTCGTCTCGCAGACTCGCAACTCGTGTTAAATAAATCAAGATCGAACTGATTAGAAAGATGATTAAAGTTGTTAGAAGCTCGCCAAATAAAAGTATTTTGCCTATAGTTAGTTGAAGCATACGGAAGAGAGATGAGACAGTTGGAACGCAGGGACTTACCAGGAGGCTTAAGTGAAATTTGTGCTAATAATTCGGGGCTATCTATGGTAGGGGAGAGCGGGGTTCATAGTTCCGATTTTGAATCAACCTTCAAATTTAATATCTGAATAACATCTGATACGAACTTTTTCTATACTGTTGAAATGAGTGAAAATTCTAGTTTCAGATAAGCCAATCACTTTTTGTGTAAGACAAATACTTTTCTATTTACAGAAGTTTTTATGTCAAAAGTCGGAAAGGCACTTTTGACCCCGCTTCGGGGTATGTTGTTCCGGCCTTGAGGTCGGTTGTTCACTTCAAATTTTCACTCATTTCCCAAAGGAAAACTGTAAGGCTGTGTAAATGAAAATCGTTGCATAATAAATGTATTAATCGTTTATATTGATAAATATTATTATTTAAAGGTATTATAAGTTTTCTCATAGAAAAACAAAAAGGTAAAAAAATCTAGTAAGTGCCACGCTCTGCAGAGACAATGTCCCCCACTTGTTTTGACCCTTTTTGGCAACAATTTTCTTAGGTTTCGGTACTGTAGTCACACCAGTCTCGTCCAAGTTCCATATTCTTGATGGTGGCAATGAGATTTTTAGCTTGATATCAGCAAGTTTTTCAAAAAACTCATTAACGTTGTGCCTATTAAAGGCTGACGCTCGACCAGCACTCGTAGCCTCCGGTGTCCTTATAGAAAGTTCTGGGTTCCTCTGCATGAACCGTGTAAACCAGTGAGGACCCGCCATTTTCTCCCGGTGCCATGAATTCATTTGGTAGATTGTATTTAATAGTACAATCATAAGCCAACTTTTTTACATCTTCTGGCAAGAGACCCAAGCATATTGAAGCACATTTCAGAAGTTAGTCCACCATGACTTATTCTTGTTCTGGATTAAACACGTACCTTGGTTTGTACCCAGTCTCAAGAGGATCACCCTTTTTCATTTTTTTTTACAATCTATATAGGGTAATATGGCATATTTCAAGTACTCTTGCCACAGTCTTTAACTTCCTGCCTTCTTTTATTACAGCATCAGCTTCCTTTTGCAGTAACTCTTTTGAGGTTCTACCCCTTTCTGATTTTTGTTTGTATTTTCGCATCCTAAAACAAACAAAATACTAAGCAAAATTCATACCATATGTTCTGGGGCTGGTTGTTCCCGAGGAACAACCGACCCCAATAAAAAGGAACTTCTAGCCCCACAGACCCACTTTTCAACCTAACTTTGATAAAGTAAAAAGTTGTTTTAAATCAAGATAAATTTCAATGTCATACAAACTGTAATGAATTCTCTGCTCTTTGGTATAATTTCTAATAGAATAACTATAAAATTGACTGAATTAGACTAAAAAGTATAAGGACGAAAATATTTACTCACGTGACAATTTCTGTACCACTAACACACATCCACTTCGGAAACGCCGCGAGCGAAATTCAAATGGCGGCCAAACGAGCGCACCGGCGCGACGTTTTGCGGAGTACTTCACGCATATCGCTATCTCTATTCGTCTTGATGCTATGCCCGTCGGAACAACTTACCCCCGGCACTTTTAACCCCGCGCTCCCCTACTAGTGGCAATTTTTAAAAGAAATATTAAATCAGCTATTTCGCGTCTCTTTTCCAAAGGTAGTAAATGATGTTTTTTGCAAATTTGTAGATAATTATTGGAATCGTAAGTTTGGTGTAACCGGTAACATAAATAACGTAAAAACTTTTTCTGGATGTTTTCAATGCGATCTATATAAATGTGATACATGGGGTTCCAGATCTGAGATGCATACTCTAAGATACTACGAACAAAAGTGCAATATAAAATTTTGAATGTTTTCGCTTGTGTAAAATCTTTTGATGTACGCATAACAAAACCTAGAGACTTAGTAGATTTGGCTATAATGTTATTAATATGACCATCGAACACTAACTTCGTATCATGATATACTCCCAGGTCTCGTATCAATGTATCCCTATGTAGTATTTCACCTTTGAGCTGGTAATTGTAACTGATCTGGTTGCGTTTACGAGAGTAAGTGACTATGCTACATTTGGTTGGGTTTAGATCCAAAAGATTAGAATGACAGTAATCTTCTAGGCGATAAAGATCAGACTGAAGGCCTTCTGCGTCTGCTGTTGTAGAAATAGTAGAATAGATTTTCATGTCGTCCGCAAAACAAAGAAGGCTAGCATGACGAAAGCAGTGTTCAATGTCATTAATAAATATAATGAATAATAATGGTCCCAATAAAGACCCTTGAGGAACGCCACTTGGCACATTAACCCATCCAGAAATATAATTGTTTATAGCAACTGCTTGCGACCTATTATCTATGTAGGATGAGAACCATCTAAATAAGTTATTATAGTACAATTTTATTTAGCTTTAGTACAACTCCCACTTTGCTACGGAAACATTAGATCGGTGTTGCTACGAGCCGCTACGAGCCGCTACGAGCCGCTACGAGCCGCTACGAGGCCGGTATCTCGTAGCAGCCGCGCTACGGAAGCCCCGCCGGCGGCTGCGGCGCGCTTCCCTGGAATTAATTCAAACTGATATGAGGTGATTTCCTGTAAACGCTTGCAATGAATTTTACTCAGTAAAGCATTATTGTGATCCGGTTTCCGGCAGTGTAATTAATATTCGCGTATCCATGCAATATTTCTTGTGCGAGAGAGAGACAGAATAAAGATGAGCTTATCTGTTAGTGAACAGAGCGATGACGACACAGGGATTATTTTCTGAATTATTTCAATGGCAGATAAGCTTTAATTTTATACTAGACGTTTGATATTAGCACATAAATCACGTTGTGAGAAAGGAACCGATTGTTAACGAGGGTATGTAAGAGGCCCGAAGTGCGAGTTTGCAATTGGACTTTCTTCCGAGTGATACATGATGTTTTATTGTACACTTGCAAGAATAAACTTGAAAACTGTTATGAAAAATCTAAAGACAATTTTCACGATACTTAGTATACTTACTTAATTTATAATAGTATCGTAAAAAGCAAAAACAATACTTTCATATTCAGCCAAGTCATCCATTTTGCCTGCAAAAAATATAGGTTTACCTTTTTTCGAAGTTTTGACAGTTGCATCTTTTCTCCCCTAGGGAGGAAAGTGATTTGTATGACTTTTTATCTCCCACTAATTTGAAACGTGAAAAATGAGTCACGTTACTCTCTACGTTTCATAAAGCTATAGGGCATTTTCTATGTAGGTGCAGTGCAGTATAAAATTGTATGCTTTGATTTTATGTTTTCTGTCAGTAACCGCGGGCAGGTTTTCTTTGAACGCCGGATATTGAACCCGAGATCTCCTACAGAACAAACTCGCAGCGATTAAATCTCAAAGAAAAAAAACGGAAATGTTTTCAATCAGAGTGAAACTTTAAAGCTGAAGAATAAAAGAACTCCGAAGAAATCTGGAATGAAGCAGGCGAATCGTATATTTACCGGAGTGTATTTCGGTTTCACAGCTTGGAGAAGTTTGTTGGAGCAGCAGCTTCCCATGGTCACATCCCGCCTCGCGAATGAAGCGTCGACTTAGACGAAGAGGAATTTCGGTTTTTGACAGCCACCACTACAGCTGATGACATGACAACACAATCTTCTTGTGTGATCCGTAATTTTGACGGGACTATCGGAACGGAATGGAAAACCGTGTTGCTCGAAGTCTTCTCGTAGCAAAGTGTGAATCAGCGAAGTGTTATGCGATATCTTGTATGGCTAATTAAAATTTCCTTTTATCTGACTACCGAATCCGGTTCAAAACTGAATATACATGCGGTGAGTGTGGGAGCGGGCTGGCTCTGGGAGTGAATTTATCACTCGCATTCAGGTCGCGGAGTAATCCAACATTAATGCACCCGAGTGCAGCGGAGTGTGCGCTGATAGTGCACTTGCAGCCACCACTCGCACCAGCCAGCCACAGAGATATACTTACTGGTCCATATAAGTTTCCGAGTTTTAGGTACTGATTGCTATTTACGACGATGACGTACAAAAACACACACACACACACACACACACACACACACACACACACACACACACACACACACACACACACACACACACACCCACACTCACCAAGAAACACACACCGACAGATACATATATCACGCTTTTGTCCCTTGCCGGGTAGGCAGAGCGTTAATAGCCGTAGAAATACAGTTACTACACGTTTGTGATATGGTTACATTACAATATACGGTTACGATCACCTGGCAGTTGTAATACAACCATGGTGGCCTAATAGTTGGGTTGGCAACATTTTTAAGGGTAGTTTAAAAATGTTGAAATAATTATTTATCACGTTTTTTGCTTACTATGTAGGTAAGCACAGTAGAAGTGGAAGCCTACATAATTTGATTTTTTCATTGTTATTGCAAACAACGGAAAATTTGGTGATATCCATTGTGTATATGCGATAAATCTACTCACTGTTTACACAATAAACTTAAAAGAGTAGTTATTCTATGATATGCGATAAATCTACTCACTGTTTATTGTGTAAACAGTGAGTAGATTTATCGCATATCATAGAATAACATTACAAACATCACAAAATTATTACAAAAAATACAATATCCTGCGTTTAATGTGCAGGAGTGGCTTTAAAGGAGTCTCTGAAGCGTGGAATAGCTTTCCCCCCCCCCTTCCCCCGCCCCCGCCCGCTCCCCGCTGTTACCCGCGCTTCTTACTTTACAACTATCAGCCAATCACAGAGCTAGGCCACTGAGAAACCAATCCTCCCGCATGCTCTAAAAAAAAACGACACTTGTGTTACTAAGTTATCCGTCTTTAGTTTGTCGTCCAGGACGCGCTAGTACAAACCGGACTACAGCACAGACAGGGGACTGTCTGTGCTGTAGTCGGGTTGGAACATTAAATTATGCTACAAAGGCGACTACAACACAGACATCATCGATGCCAAGTTAACGATTGTAACTGTTATTAAACGATTACCTAATGATGTTTTAATGATAAATTAAAGTTTAATGATATTATAATGATGAATAGCCAATCATAATGAACAGTTAATGAAATGATTAATGATAATTTTAATGATTAATCACACTTAAATGATTAACGAACTTTTTGATGATGTTTTTAATGATTAATGAAATTTTAATGATAAATTCAAAAGCCACTCAAGCTGAAACATAGGTTTGTTAGGTACAACCTATCCTAACCTGGCGTCAACGCCAGGTTAGGTTAGGTTAGGTTAGAACTGCGTCCACAACGCACGAGCCGAGCGAGCGGAGCGAGCGTGCCCCGGCAGGGGCCGGCGATGTGCCAGAACCGACACAGGGCATTTCAAAACTAATGTAATTGCGAAGAGGCTGGTATGAGTGCTCTGTGTTGTAGTCGGGTTTGTACGTCTGAACTCTGTACCAACCAGACTACAACACAGAGTATGGATGTCTGTGTTGTAGTCGGGTTTGTATTTACGCGTCCAGGACTCTTGTTTCACAAAGGATTTAAGATTTTCCAGCACATTTTCCGTTTTTTTAATTTCAACCAAAACATGCAACATTCACAGATTCCTGATATTTCTTCTTCATAATTTGCAATCAGAAACGGAGCGCTGAACCCCATTTTCTCTTAAAGCTCCACTTAGTATTAAGTACTTGTTTTATTTTATTTCCGTAACAAACAAACAGTCGGAGAAAATCAATAATTTAGAGATAATGAGAATAAAAGCAATTTATAAGACGTCCGGTATGAAATGATGAACAACTCAAAACTCTTTGTTCAGTCGTATTTCCAGGTATCACGATTATTCGATGTTGTTTGTCGACCGACATCAATACGCTTTCTCGGAAGACAATAAATGTACCTGGAGTTTATCATATTAAAAGCTTCTTCTTGTCCTCTCACGTCTGTTGTTGTTTGTCACCAGAATATGAAAAGAAAAAAATTATGTCCGTTTTTGTATTAAACTTAAATGTAAGAAAAATTTGCTCAAGACAGTTCCCTTTTTGTGCAAATATTGTTGATGAAAGTCGGCGCGAGTTCCCCGCGCGCCGCGACCGCGCCTCGGGAATTAAAGTCGTTTTGTCTCGGAAGGAGATTTCCATTTACGCAGAAAAATACAGTGGAGCAGTAAAATTGAATAATGTCAGAGAATAATTGGACGAGGGTAGTCCGCAAGGAGCCGAGCGCGTTTAATACCTCCAAGCCTCAAACTGAGTTAATGAAGAAACCTTTTTTATTTTTGTGGAAAAATTTGTTAGTTATTATCATTTAGGTACATTTTGGCTTCTTTTTAACAAACAAAGATAAATGAATAAATTCTAGCTATGTAGGTTATACCTGTTTGACGGACGATAGCGGAGCGGTAGTGCCACTGCCTGCGATGCAAACTTTCCGGGTTTGATTCCCAGTGGGGTATTTACAAATCACTTTGTAAATTTGATTGTAGTCTGGTTAACACATTGCAAGCTGAGCCACCTGATTGTCCTTAACAAAGATGGTTCCGTGTTTCGTCCCGGTTGCTGTCTATGATAACTAAGAAGACTCAAAGACCTGTCACAAATATGTAGGTAGGAAGCGGCAGAAAAACTCTGACACCAGGGTCAATAGTGGGACACCACATTAAGGCTACTAAATTTCAGACGTTATAGACGCCTACAGGAGAGTTAATCCGTTTTAAACCATGATTTTTATCCAGATAGACTAAATTGACATTTGGTGGGTTGCCACGTTATTGTATTTAAAAATAATAAAAAAATAGTGTTGTGCCCTGAATGATCAAGTTATATGATTCAAAGATTATGATTGAATCTTTTTGAAAATAAATTAGGTTAATTTAAATTTCCATTAATAAATTGGCCTTAAAGACAAACATGCTACTTTGTTTGTAACAAACTAACTTCACATTTATTTCCTGTCTGACCTGACAACAATACGTTTTTGTTGTTATCGTCAGAGGATTAGAATTTATTTACCAGGTTCAACACAGCAGCAAAGTAAGTTATATGTTTTGAGATTTTCGCGGTTGCTCACAGCACTTAAATTATTAATATTTACGGGATTATCACCACGATTATGCTTGTTTTACCTCGATATTTCGAAGCGGTTGCACGCTGCATGGTCACTAGTAGACTGTTTTGGCGAATCTTGCTAAGGGCAAACATATCTGTCTACCCTCTTTCTGATACGTCGACTGCGAACCGTTCGGTTGCTCGTACCACTGCTATTGTCATTCACTTTATTCACTAATTTCTCACGACACACTATGCTTACAGCATCCACCCACGAATTTGAAACCGAGTCTTTTTTCCAAATGTATGCGTTTAATACTGGATTCCACGCACTAGATAGTTTGAAACCATCTTCACGATTGAAGTTTTTGTACTTTGTGATTTCGATGGCTTCACGCACCAAACGCGGTATACCGTGACGTTCCGTCGATAGCACTTGTGGGTTGTGTAATTCTATCCAGTGATTAGTATCCGCTTGGTTAAGGTGTTCCGCTAAGGCTGATTTCTGGGCATCATTGTTTTTTACAGCTCTGATATGTTCCTTTATGCGGTCGACTATGGTTCGTTTGGTCTGACCAGTGTATGAGCTACCACAGCTGCAATTCACTTGTAGACGCCTGGAGTTTGAAGAGCAAACGAACCAGAGTCGCCTCCCCTCTCTCGCGCCACTCATCTCGGTCTTGGGCCTCCGATTGCCAATTTATTCAACATTACATTTTAAATTACTTACAATATTATTCATTGTTGATTTCTTTAAACGATAAGTTTGCGTATAAACGTAAAGAAACGTATACTATTTACGTGACCGAAAGTCAAGTATTTATTATGCATATTTATTTAAAAATAGCTACATCCAGAATACATCTCACAACAGTTCAATAAATAAAATAAATGAGTCAAATCACAACACTAGACTTATGATGAGAACATTTTAAAACAAAAAGTGCATTCTTAGCTGTCAGTTTAGTCTATCTGAATAAAAATCATGGTATAGTATAGTGTTCATCCTGGCAGGATATCAAACATCGAAGAAAATAGGAAGAATTTTATGAGTGTGATTGTGTTGCGTCCCAGCGGAAATCAACTTCGCTTTTGAGACTTTTAATTTACGCAGCTGCTAAAAATGGCCGCTTCTGCGTTTTAAGGTAGAGTAGGGCTCTTGAGAGTTTACGACTGCTTTTAATTAAAACAAAGTAAGTACATTCTTATGAAGGATTTTTTATAATAAAAAATGAAAATGATTATAAAATATGATAAAGTAATTACTCAACCTTTTTCTTCTTTTTTCGTGTGAGATACTGAGTCATCCAACGACCCAATCAAACTTTTTCCCAACCAAGTAAGTGTAGAATAGTTCATGTACAAAAAGTAACGTAGGATTCATTAGAAGTCATTACTCCAACGGCACCGTATTAGTTTGGCTCGAGTCCGAACTTCGTAAGTCCGCAAGTCTCGGCTGGTCTCGGCTAATCCTCTCTCCCAGCATTTATCTAAAGGTCAGCTCCCATACTCGTAGTACAGACGCAACTAACCGAGATGAGTGATGATGAAACCAGACCTAGGAGTTTATGGGGTCGCTCGTCGACTCAATGTCACACACGATTAAAGAAGACTACTGCAATGTGATTGTAGCCTGAGGTAGGTTATTTTTTTTATCCTAGTGTTTAAATATTTTGTGTATCTGGTTTTTGTCTATTTGGTTAGAATAGAGTACGGATGGTTTTTTCTATAATAAAGTATAGACGTATAGGTATAGTAACTTTCATTTATGCAAAATTGCTGCACGTTTGATGTCACGATAAGTAACTACGATTAATAAACGAGCACGCCTGTTGCATATTCTCATTGCGGTGGGAACTGATCCTTAGGAACGCGTCAATTGAGTTATCAGTCGTCCGTCCACCCCCCCACCCTACTCCCTTCATTCCCCCCCCCCCCCCCCCCCGTCACCTCACATGCCGGCTAATCACGACTCATTGTGCTCGATCTTCGATTGAATAAGACACATTTATCTGTCGGGATTTCGCCACACGGAACACCAAATTCACTGTCATATTCACAAGTTCAGCTTATCCGTCTGTTCTTTTATGTATATCCCAATCAATCTGACTTTTATAACAAAGTGCATATTGTTTTTAATATTTGATATTTATTGGAGAGATAATCTAAAAGACAATAACAGCTACCGACGAAAGAAATGAACCTAGAACTTAAGTAACTTCTATCATGATACATACATACATACATACACATATCACGCCTTCATCCCCCGCGGGGTAGGCAGAGCGTTAACGGCCACAAGAACACGGTCGCTACCGTCACATCTGACATTTTTGAGGATTGTTTTTCAAGGTTGTTTCAGAAAACATGTGTATCACTATAGTGACAGGTTGTCAGTCTGTCGCCTAAAAATTGTAATACACCAATACTCTCGAGTCCCTCAGTCGCCTTTTACGACACCCGCGGGAAGGATGTGGGGTGATGCTATTCTAAGCCGGCATCACACGGCACATCATCTATCATGATATATGAGTTTAACCCGCAAGGGATAAAGGCGAGATATATGTACGTATCTATATGAGTTTAACATTTAACGAATATATTCTATATTCTAAATATTCACTTCAACATAATGATAGAAAACGAGAGTTGGAGAGACGAGTAGTAGATAATAGCAAAGAATTGAGCTGAATAGAGTAGAACGAGTTAATTTATCAGACTGACAGCAGCATTACTACTCGGCAGTCTACGCAGCAGTTTCACTGGCATTACAGATTTGCTAGATTCAGGCAGCCGGCTTAAAAGGTAGTTTATGGTACAAGCCGTAAAGAAACCATAATATTATATCAGCTGCCCTTCGGTCGGGGGCCTACCAGTGCTAACACATCCTACATTATGAGCGTTCTCGGTCTGTTTTCAATAAATAACAATAATTGTAAGCCATATACATAAATTGCACCGAGGAGAATGCAAGTCGCTTGTGGAATGCAATTAGATAGCAGAATGCACCAGATGCGGCATGCGCTTGTGGAATTATTTTATTTATGTTTAAAAGCCTTCTTGTAACTTTATTGCAAGGGCAATGTAGCTATTTGCATAACTGCTAGCTTAGACTTTTATTTAGTATCTACCAAAAAAATGCAGACTCGATAGAAACCGAGTACTTGGTATAGTACATACAGGCGGACCAAAGCATTTCTTCTATAATCTTTAATCTATAATCTTCTCTCATAAAACTTCCTACATATTGATAAAAATATTTACTACAAAGTAACGGAACGAGGACAGTTTCCAGACGAAATTGTATTAATAAAAGCTGTATTCCTTGCAACGGGAGGTAGGTAAATGTATTTGTCAAGTGCAACGCTGCAGCGCCCTCTCTCGACCAATTCACTCATCGATATCCACTAGAAAGGAAATATTTACACCGGAAAATACATCTCCTTCACGGTGCTTTTAGCGTTCGTTAATGTATACAATCACAATTTGAACATGATGCCTTTAATTTAGTCATTGGCAATGTACTTTAAAAAGGTTTACAGTCAGACAGACAAAATATCTTAACTTCATAATTATTCTTCTTCTTTCGACGACCCGATGAACCCTGAAAGTGATAATTTTTCGCGCAGGCGGTCGCACTACATTGGTCACGTAGGTACATTAATCACAGCATATTTCGAATAGTTATTCTAGTTACCGTATAGTAAGTTAGTTTAAAACAACTATGCCAGGCGGGGAAGTGAAACACTGTTAGCAGTAAAAGCATTATTGTAAAGGCCCTCGTTCCTTCGCAGCGCTGCGGGGTCGGCGCCGGAAATTGGACCGCTCGTTGACAACGGACAAAGGCTTTACTATCTCTACTGGTGCAGAACCAATACTGCTACATAGAAGTACATTGCTTCTATAAAAACAAAATGCTTACTGCACATGAGCAATCAGAGCAGCAATGGACGTCGAGCAATGTAGATGCGCGCTAGTAAGAAGACGGCCAATTTATGCTCCAAGCTAAACCGACTCCTGATCCGGTGCCCTCGCCGCCGCCCACGCAAATGGAATCTGATACCGAACAAAAGCCAATTACGAACTTCAGCTCGGTCTACCTCTATGAAAAGTCCTTACCCAATGTTTTTCTACCTTGATATTTTTATAACGAAACTATCTCAAAAACTAACGATGGTCGATGTCATGAATAAGCCTGTATACAAGCCTACGAGTGTGTTTCTTTTTACTATTTACAATGTATTTCATCGGACTATGGACCGATTACATGAGAGCGGCTGGTAGCGACTGGATGTGATGTGATGATAACAATGTTTTTTTTTACGGAGCCATCCACGTAAGAAACTAAGTATATAGGTCATTGTTAAATCTAAAAAGGCTCTCAAAGGCTAGGTAGGTGCCTACATTACCTGCCAAAAGTACATAACTTGATTACTCTCTCTGTATTCGTGTGAGACACAGAGTCGTCCAATGACCCAATAACCCTAGTGTCAGAATATTATTTATTAATTTAAAATGTGCATTTTCGATTCCCAACAGTTTCATCAATTTTTAAATTAAATGATGAAAGCAACCTCTAATTACCTTTGTTTTCTTAAATTCCACACAGCAACAAACCGCCATCTGTAGTTTTTCACCAAAATCTGTGGTCCACTTAGGAAGAGAAGATATGCTCTTAGCATGTACCGCTATTACCAGCATCCCACCTCATGGGGAAGGAAAGAGGGTTCACCCTCGCCACCCTCGCGCTCGCATCTCGCTTTTGAGGTCTCCCGCTAGATGGCGCGTTTACTGTTGAAAATTGAGGTTTAAGCTACATCTTATATGTAGCTTAAATGTAGCATGACCTTAGGTCCATGGGGTTCATAATTTGCTTCGTGCGGAATACTCGTGTTTATTTGTAGATGTCGGTAATTGAAGTTTGTAAGATTACAAAGTGCAAAGGTTGCATAAAACTATAACAATTATAATCATTGTATCGCACTGCACCTTAGAGAACTGCACGCACCGCATTTATTTATACCTACCTCCTTAGATTATTGAAAGTCTCGCATAATATTACGGTCATGATCGCCACGTCTGCAAATGTTTGAGGGTCGTTTCAGAGTATGTGTATCACTATAGTGACAGGTTGTCAGCCTGTCGCCAAAAATTGCAATACACATGAAACCCTAGAATCCCTTAGTCACTTAACAACATAATTAAAAACTCTAGTTATGACTAGCAAAATACTCTTTGACATTACGCAGAGTAGGTATGTACGTAAAATTATTTACCCCCAAACTGTTTACAAAGCTATTTCATACCTAATTCATGCAGTTAATTACATTCAGCTTAATCATCTGCCTAAAATCGATTAGGTATTCAGCTAGTAATTCGAATTAACAAACGAAAATTAATTGAAATGTCAGTTAATTATTCTCGTATTCCTGAATTTGTAGAATATTTATAATAAGGGTACTTCGATAGGTACAAAAGCACGTGGGTAATATTAAAATAAGAGCCTATACGATACACGTGTTAGATTTTATGTTGGTGTTTGGTAATGGTGCCATTTCTCACTGAAAACCAACATACATGATAAATAAAAGAAGTTGTAGACCTTCAAATGTAGATTTCGCTCTTTATTTTTTTGAAATAATGCAGTTACTCTCTTCATTTAGTAAAACATCAAGAAATTCTTACGAGCAGGCAAACAAACACTTAATAGAGTCTGTAATTAAAGTTAGATTAGAATGTTAATGGAAGTGTTAAGTAAATAACTAAACGAGCTTGCTTTGAAAACAAATGCCTTTGATCAATAAAATTAACATCAACGGCTTTTCTAGTTGGATTAAACAAAATATTCCCTATTACTTGCTTTTAGTTTATTAAACATAGCACGTGTATACACGACAAGCGCTACAAAGTAATAAATAAGCATTTAATCCACTTTAATCCCTTTGTAAACTTATGCCTCAAGCTAAAAGATTTTACCATAAAATACCCTTAACCTCATAGTGATGTCAGATGTGAGCAGTGCATCGGAGTGCACGGTGCGCGGCGCGCTGCCGGTGGTGCTGCGCGCGGCGCGCATGGTGGGCGCGGCGCCGGTGCGGCTGACGCGCGCTGGCGGCGGCGGCGGCGCGTGGAGCGCGCGGGTCGCGCCGTGGCTGCTCCCTTACAGCTACCTTCACTTATGCGCGTTTAGTAAGCAACTATAGCACAATAAAACACATAACACAAACAAAACGCATTCGTGCACGGGGCGCACTGTCGATCTACTTTAAGTTTTATGCATTGAAATGATGTAGATTTTGCAAAGTAACACAACATTTGCGGTAATATCTGGAATACTTGCAAATCTATCGCAGGCAGGATTTGGACCTGTGTTATTAACGTTAGCGACGCTCCTTTTATCGGCAAAAATAACTGTAATAAAATAACATTATAGCATGCTGCACCGTATCTAGTATACGACTAGTCGTGATCATAATAAAATTACGTAGCAACAAATAATTTGATGATGATAATTCTCGGTAATGTATTATAAAATAATGTTTCAGGTGTTTACAGCTTTGTGTTACTGATCTTAAGATTTCAACTAAACGTGGATTTACAGCTCGAGGCTTATCGTTTTGGAGATGTTTTATGGACTCTCCATGTAAGTAAAATGCTTTATGTATTAACCTCGCTACGGTACGCTCCACTAGATTCTGCATTGTTTAAAGACACCATCAAAAATTCTGCAATCACGGGTGTAATACAATTATTTACGTGCGTGATATTATTATGAACATGATAGGTAAACCATTTTTCAAAATCAGCCCTCAAAAATTTATTAGACGTGGGGATAGCGACCGAGGTCGTGACCGCTCTGCCTAACCCACAAGGGATAAATATATGTATTATGACCGTTAACACTCTATCTACCCTGTCTCTCTCTCTCTTGCTCTATCTTTTCAACAAGAAGGTTTTTGGGGATTTCAATAACATAACGCCTTTGAATATTGTAGATAGTTCTGCTGGGTGCCTCAGTGGCAGCTAGCGTCATTGGAGTGCGATCACGGATGGAAACCATTTTCAACACTCTGAATATTATTGAACCGGTAAGTTTAATAAAAAAAGACTGTTGTGGTTATTAAGAAAAGAAATAAAAGCACCTATGTAAGTAAAAACGTATTATAAACCAAGTTTTAAGTGATGCATAATTTTCAGATTCATACGCATTACAGAAGTGAAACATTATTACGAAAACAATACGTACATGAAAGTATTTTTCTGACAGTGTGCTTTACTCACGTTTTGTCAGATATTGTTCGAGTGATAGACTTTTATGCGGATAAAAACTACCAAGGACCACTAGGTAAGTAGGTATACCTTCTTATGCAATGTGATTTTCGTTATTATGGTAACTAGTAATTGAAAATGATAACCAATACGAAAAGCTAAGAAGCAATAAGTACCTATATTATGCAAGATATGTTTAGATTTGTGGAAGCTAGCGTGTCCGGGCTTTCTGTACCTGTTCTGGCTGACGTCGCTGCTGCTGGCGCAGTTCACGCAGCCAGCGCTGCGCGTCACCGCCGCACTCGCCGCCATGAACCACTCGCTGCGGGAACTGCTGTACCTCGTCGACATGCAGGGTGAGTCAGAGTGTAGCCGGGCTACTTGTGCCTGTTCTGGCTGACGTCGCTGCTGCTGGCGCAGTTCACGCAGCCAGCGCTGCGCGTCACCGCCGCACTCGCCGCCATGAACCACTCGCTGCGGGAACTGCTGTACCTCGTCGACATGCAGGGTGAGTCAGAGTGTAGCCGGGCTACTTGTGCCTGTTCTGGCTGACGTCGCTGCTGCTGGCGCAGTTCACGCAGCCAGCGCTGCGCGTCACCGCCGCACTCGCCGCCATGAACCACTCGCTGCGGGAACTACTGTACCTCGTCGACATGCGGGATGAACTCTGTTTTTTTTCGAGAAAGAGAGAGTAAATTGTTATTACTTAGTTGCCAATTTTTTTCGATCACAATTGTTATCAAAATGGAAAATTTGCTAGCAATTGTCAAGTGCCTGGCTGCTATTAATTTTATCAAAATGATAGTGCATAAGCATAATAAATACTTGTAATATTGATATGACACATTACATTACGTTATCCATAACAACCGTTATCGGTATTGGCACATCACTGTTTAAGATTTGCAAAAAACTGGCAACCCAGTAATGTCAATTTAATTTAACTTTAATCCAATAAAGAATGTAGGTAGTGTAGCTGCTCTAGTTGCAATGCAACTGTTGAGTGAGCTAGAGTAGCCGGGCTACCTGTACCTGTTAAGTGAGCAAGTATAGCTAGGCTACCTGTACCTGCTTTTGAAGGATGAGTTAGTGTAGCCGGGCTAACTGTACCTGTGATATGGTTCTACCTGCACACACTCAGACAGCGCAGCGTTTCTTACCTGTAGTTTTTTCGCTTCGTTTGCTCAGACACCATTGCAAGTCGTATCAAGGTATTTTTTTAATACAGACAACTTTTTTCTTGCTGTTAGTTCTTTTTCTTGGACGTTGTTAGGCGAGAAATTGTTTTAGACTTCCGTTCCGAACCTGTTTTGTAAAGTAAAAATTGTAGAGACGATGAAAAAAGTACTCATAGTTAAATAACTTATGTTTCAGTTTATGGATTACGAGATTTGAATACTACTTTTACACAATCATTAATAGTGGATAAGATGCAAATTGAAAAGAAGTTTAGTAAAAATGGTAAGTATTTAGTTTTACTTCAAGTAATTTGCGTAATACAAAATGTGTTCATTTCAACTTTTTAACTAAATCAAAACGGCGAATCTGTACATTTTAACAGAGCTGTAGACTTTTTGAGATGTAGGGATACAGCGGAGTTACCACGTGTAAATTCAAAAATTTGGCTCTACTTGAGATCTGATGATACATTTAACATGAACATATTTCATAATTTTACTTACCGATTTATGTAGTATGAAACACATAAGAAAATCATTTTGTTGATATATTTATATTTTATGTAGTTCGACACCTAGACGGAAACATTTGTGGAAGAATCCGCCACTTGTCGACCAGCTTCGCGGCGGTGGAGCGAGTCGTTATCCAGCTGAACAACAGTTTTGGATTTATTCTAATACTCAATTTTGGATTCCTTCTAACATTCATAACTGTGACCCCATACCGCATGATATTAGTCCATTGTAAGTATCTACCTATTTTCATGTTAGATTTGACTTTATCAATTTGAGTGTAATTTTTCTGTCGTGTCACAACAGCCTAAAACTCGCTCCCCACTAAGCCGTTCGGTTCCCACCAAGCTGGTTTACGTAGATTTTGATGGAAACGGGGCCGAAAACAGTCTAAAATAGCCAGTGGTGTATAAATAATGTAGAAGCCAAGTAATAAGAAAATATACTGCTATTGCTACTTAGTAAATCTGATAAAAATATTCTACTACTAATAATTCATTATGTTTTGTTCACAGTGTCGCAAGATATTGGATTATTATACACTATAGCAGAACTCTCGGATATAGTAACGTATTACATTTGCATTCTAGTGGGAGTGCAACCAGGACATGAGATTGAACGAGAGGTAGTAATCTATTTTACTCATTGAAGATTTAAGATTTATTTAGATAAAAATACAGTACATACTAAGCCCGAGCTAAGCATATATAGAGGGTGGAAATGACTTCCCTCCCAATACTGATGTTGCATGAACCTACACAACTTTCCCGTGGGAAAATATTAAGTCAGAATACAAAAAATCTGCCTCTCGTCAGATGAATGCCTTGCCTTTATTATTCCTAAAATATAATTCAAAGGGTAAGTCGTTCAATTCAATGGGTTTCATGGACTGAATGTACCATATCAGAAACAGATAGCTTTAAATAATTATAGGACGTAATAAATTTAATTCAAAGAATATTTTTTACACACGCACGTGTATAAATTGCAGTGGAAGCTAAAATTTCGGTTTCGGATAGATACTTACTTGTTCGTGAGCATAAACTTATCTTATCTTATCTAGCCATCGGGATCCCACTGCTGGGCAAAGGCCTCCCTCCCTTTTTTCCACTGATCTCGATCCTGTGCCTCCTCATGCCAATTCTTACAAAACCCGTCCAGTTCGTCTCGCTATCTGCGTCTGGGCCGCCCGCGACGACGTCTGTCGGTTCTTGGCTTCCAGTTGGTGGTGGTATAAGCTCATAAATTGTTTGGCATGCGGCATGACCGGCCCAATCCCACTTAAGCTTTGCGGCTGTATGGGCTACATCTGCGATTTGAGTCTTGGAACGCAGTATAGTATTTCTGACTCTGTCTACCAGTTTCAGACCTAGCATACTGCGCTCCATTGCTCGCTGGCAAACTTTGAGTCGGGACTTTTGAGCTTTTGTCAAAGACCATGACTGTGCCCCATAAGTGATGTCGGAAGAATGCACATCTCCATGATTTTGCGCTTTAGGGATATTGGTAAATCGCCTTTCATGTAGTTTTTCATAGACCAATAGCTCCTCCAGGCATTTTCAGTGCGTCTCGCAACTTCTTTGTCTTCTAGTTTTAATATTATGCTATTTTCTTTCTGTGAGATCAGGTTTCTAATATGCGTTGCACCGCGAGTGAACTGCTGAACCGGGCAGCTACGCATTTAATGCTGAGCGAGCGAGGCGTGCAAGGCGAACACAGTGAGCAAGGCAAGCGGGACAAGCGAAGCGAGCGGGGTGAGCGCCAGGACGACGCCGAGACGCTGGTGTTTCTGCTCGGAGTTCTGAGCAAGCAGCTCGATGCGCCCGAGCTTTGCTTTGCGCCGCTCAACATCTTCAAACTGAAACGACCTTTCGTACTTGTGGTAGGTATATTAGGTAGTTACCAATTTAATGTAATTTTTTGTTCACGTACATCACATACATAGACAATGACTTTACTCGCTGGTGTCTTCTGTTAGTGTGATTGTGAATCATTCGGTAAACTCACAGGGGTGAACAACAGAATTGTACTTTCTCAGAATAACTCTGAATTTAATCCGTTACATTTGTGGGAAATGACCTGGAAACGTGTTTTTTCTTTTTTTTTTTTTAGAAAGGTCGTACCTGCTCAAAGTTGTTTTGTTTTAAATTGCCATTAATGATATTATTATGTTTTCTTTCAGCTAATTGCAACGTCTGTAACGTTAACATTGCTACTAATAGAATTTAAGCGAAAATAGAAGAAAATTTGGTATCATGTTGTTCAACAAAATTAATAAATGAAAAGATTTTTCAAAAACTTGTTTTAAATTCGAACTTTAAAATGTATTTATTAGAATGATAACAATAATAAAAAAAACCCTTGTAAAATATAATAGGAATAGCAACCAATATAAAAACTTACACTCAAGACTGCTAATGATCAGTAATTAAATAAGTAGAGGGACTATGAAAAATAAAATAAATACAAATGCTGAGGAATCTGGCAACAGTGTAGTTTGTGCGTTACAATAGTACCCTTGACAGACGCACGCGTGGTAGCGCACCCAGAGGCTGATGCCGCGTGAGAAGGGCGTGAGCGAGGCGTGCGGGCTGGACACGCAGCCCTCCGCGCGCCCCGCCAGCACCATCTCTAGCTTGGCGAACCGCAGCGACGCGAACGTGCGCCCGCGCACCGGTGGCCAGCCGCGGCACCCCAGCTCGAAATACGTGTGAGCGCCTACATCGGTAAACCTTCTGAAACACCCCTTTATAAAAAACGGGTGTATCTGTATATGATTTTTCATGTAATGATCTTTCAAGCTCGAACCTTTCGAATTTGGTGATGATATTTTAATTTTGTAGGCTTTATAACATTTGGTTTTGAAATAGATTCTTTTCCCCCTATCAAAATTGATGGGTGCTGCAGCACCAAACATGCTGTAACAATACGGGTCCGGAATTCCTCGCTCAAACCACCCACAGGAGTAACACTTAGAAGTTGGTGTTGAGTTAGCAATTGGATTTGGGGTGGTTACTATAGATTCTCGACCGATATTTTGAACAGCCGCATTATGATACTGCTTAATGTGGCGCTTACGAGCTTGAAGCTGGTTATCGTTCACGGGCGCGGGTTGTGAGGCAGAGTGGGCGAGTGCAGGCTCGTTTCGCAAGTATTCCAATAACTCATTTAATATGCTTTCTGTATCATCGATTTTTGTACGATTAGGAGAAATCGTTGCATTTCTTGTATGCAAATTGTGGTTTCTTTTAGTACCTTTCCACGATGAAATTGTGCTTGGAAAATGTTTTTTAACGAAACTGTTAAAATCATGTTTGGTAGTGGTTTTAAAAAGAGCCTTATACGTTTTCATATTAACCGTTTTAGTCGGTTCCGTTGGTAAAAAAGTTGGTTTTCTTACAGTGAAAGTCGGCCATGCTTCTAGAAAATATTCAGTTTCTTCGGTAGATGTTTCAGCTGAAGAATCTTGAATCGCAGGATAATTTCTTGTAGAAAAAGTGTAATTGTAATCAAATGCTCGCTTCGGGTGTACTAACCACTGTGGTTGATGTTTTGACGAGTCCGCAGTGTTAGTTGCGTCTACTCGATGATTTACGAGATCGGTCTGAATCGTATTGTGGGTGGTTTCCACTGGTCTTGTGTGTACTATTTCACTCTTGGACCACTTAGGTAGATATCGAAATCTATTCGAAGGACGATGGTTTAGGAACACTAAAGGCAATTTTGGATTTTCTCTGGAATAGCGCGGTGTTTTGTAATTTGAATACAACTTTTTTTGAGTAAATACATCATTGCGAGGACTATTGTGACACTTTATACTATATTTTATACAGGAGAGTAATATAATGTAAATTGAAGATTTAAACAGAATATTTTTCATTTATAGATTTTTTTTTATACACATCACTTTTCAATTATGTAGCTTGTAGATAAGTAATATAAAACTCTCTCTCTTTCTTTTCTTATGGGTGACCGAGTCGTCCGACGATAATACACTACTGAGATAAAATAAAGTATTTACGATAAAATAACTTTATAAAATATTATAAATAATATGTAAAAAATCACAAATTGACAAAATGGCGTACATACAAAATGAGTCAAAGAGTGTCAGGAAGACCTTAAAGAACTCCAAGAGAGTTCATTGTCTATGGTACCTACGCTCATAGAACGAGAGTCATTTGACAGTTGAGGGTTACCAGCTTCACACTGAAAAAAATCTCAACTATATCTTTTTTTTTGGTATGAATTAAGTAAAGTAGTGTCGGGGTCTGTAAAAACGGGTATGTTTTATTGGTGGGTAGGTTATGTATCTCCAAGCTAAATTTGGTTACTATAAAATTAACAAACATACATACACAAATACGCCTATATCAATTCAGGAGTAAGCAGAGCGTCACCAACGATTGATAAATTTGCGATACACTTCAATCACTCGAGTTCCCCAGTCGCCTCTTATGACACCTACGAGAAAGAAATGGGGTGATGCTATTCTAAGCTGGCATTACGTGGCACGATATGAAATAACGTGAAATTTCAGTATTATTTCAAATGCTCACTGATCAGAGACATCAATTACTATTGTAATAGTCTGAGGTACGGTGGCTGCAAAAAGGGTCGAAGAAGTATTCTTTTTGATACGGTCTGGCAACTTTGCTTTACGAGCTAAAAGGACTAGTATCCGGGCTAGAAAAACTTACAACAAACTTAAAGAGGCCAGTCCAGCCAATGCAGCGATTTGTGTCTATAAAGCTGTGCACTCAAAATGAGACTGAGACCCCTAGAAATTGGAGACTACACAATTTTATTGCTAAAAATATGTACAAAAATTGAGATTTTTAGTTGGTAAAATCATTCGCACTAGCTCACAAATAGGATACAAAAAGGGGTTTTAGTTATCGTTGTGGTTTATCAACGAGTTAAAACGAGGCCCACAGAACGGGCTAATTATCAAACGAGGTGTGTTCCAGATTATTGATATTGATGATACACCTCCCCCCTCCCCTCTCATCGACCAAACCCCCCCCCCCCCCCCCGCAGTCATGTGATACGCCCCCTCTCACAGGTCGACTACATATATCACGCATGCGGTCAGTGAAACTTTATTTTTTTATTTTGTTTTATTTTATGAAACTTTATTGCACAAAAGTACAAATGGCGGGCCTAATGCCACGCAGCATTTTCTACCGGCCAACCATAGGGTAAACAGAGAGCTCGAAACGGGTGCACTGAACAGACTTAAAAAAGGTTAAAACTTAATAAATCATTACAAATGTATGACTTAAATTGCGGTTATAGCTACCTACCTCTAATATTTTCTTAGGGTACTTTTAGTTGATAATTTGATAAGATATTTATCGAATTTTATTCCGTCTTTCAGCAATATAGTGGGTCACATAGATCAAATATGATTCATACGCGCCAAAGAAGAGTCATGACCAAGGAACATAATACTAACCTAGCGGTGAGGTCATGACCAAGGAACATAATACTAACCTAGCGGTGAGGTCATGACCAAGGAACATAATATTAACCTAGCGGTGAGGTCATGACTTCTCTGGTATGTAGTGAGCCATGATGAAGATAAGTCAGCGTTTCTACAGCGTTTTTTTATTTTCATAGAATGCCTTTCATCAATAAGTCCGGACTTAAAATACCACTAAAACAATAATTTTATGATCAGGTAGATAAGTAGTCACAGTATGTCTCTAAAGCTCTTGAATGGGATCCCTTTCGTTAGCATAATGTTTTTTAACTAATATGTTTTATCATAACATGTTTCACATAATTCTTTTTTCCCATTATATCTTTGTCATAAAAATTATTTCGCATAATATTTATCTTGGAATAATACAGTTTATTTATATCTAACAATTTTTTTGCAATTTCTATGGCAGCAAATATTTTTATAGACATTAGGTTAGGTTAGGCTAGGTTAATAAATTATGCGTAACTCAACGTTTCCTACTATTTTTATACGTAAGTATCATTAGTTCAATGTACATTGTGCCAACCTATGTGATGGCTAATATTTTTATGCAAATAGATTGGGAACCCTCTTGAATACAGAAGATAACTTCACCAGTGCTCTACAGAGTCGCACGCGAATGCGAACAAATATTAGTAGTGATAAAACCGAACGACGCCGATCCCGCTACTGCAACAGTTATTTCATTAGCTGGAACGACGGCCCCCGCAGCTACACAAGCCATTTTAGTATATAATTGTACTCACTACACTACAACTAATACACACAACGATGTTGTAAAAACATAGGGGTAAGTAAATATTGTCCAGATCATTTTCAATTTAAAACACAATTGTAATAATATTATTTTCTAAATCACATACTCAAGACAAGAGTTTTTTATTTCTCCAATTCGTTTTAGTGATTTTAGCAATGACTGGCACCTAGAGGCTCAAATCAGAACAGAATTGAAGAAAAGTGGGAGGCCTTTGCCAAGCAGTGGAATAACATAAAGACTAATTAAGAGAATATTTTAGAGCCGTTTGATTCAATAACTTTCAAAGTTATTAAAATAAGTTCGCTATAATCTCTTCAGCACTTACTACACTGCGAGAAAAAGAGAAAAGAAAACCGCTTGTTATATTTTGTTAAATTCATTATCACAAAAAACAAAGCAATAGTTAATTTTCTTTGGTTAAACATTTAAAGAGTGAAATTTTGTACATAAAAAGCGAAAAAAATGCATTTAACACATGTTTATTTTTGTGAGGGCTACTGTTAACATTTATCGTCTTCCATAAATTATCATTAGCTAGGAAATGCAGTGCCTTGCAGCCAATAGCCTACAACGTACAACAACCGGTATTTAACCCAAATGCGTAACGAGACGGAGGATGTAGGTCAGTGTGTGTGACGGGAGTGACGGGAACGACAGGAGCGACGGGAACCGGGAGCTAGTGACGCGGACAAATGACATGGAGTGATGGGGTTGCGACAGGCACGGGCCGGTGGGCCAGATAACTAGTTACATCAAGCACACACACTAATTACCGTTTGAATAAATAAATAATTCGTAGTATACAGGGTAATCTTCAAGGGAATGGGAGGCAGCGATCCATGAGAATGCAACTGCGTACCAATCTGCCTGCCAAGCGTGGTCATTATGGCAATACACCCCAGAGCAGCATGTTCAGCAGTGAACCATTGTGGCTGTTAGGGTAAAATGGGGGTAAAAGACAGCCATCCAAATAGCCTTATGAATAAATCAAATAAATACACTCTTCTCGAATCAAAATATTAAACAAAACAACAGAAAACAAGGAGACTGCGTAATTATGCAAAGATAGTTCTAACCTGCTAGTCTACTAGATCGACGCAATACATCATCATTGGCCTCACACGTCTGTGACAGAATAGCCTATAAAGGTATGCACGACACTGCAGGCGGAACTCTATAAACAGACGAATTCATCATATTGCAATGTATGAAAAAAAAACTTAAGTACCTCTTTGATTGAGGTGGGAAGAATATCAAAACTTTAAAATTATCACCTATATTTAACCACCATCATAAAACAGAGCATTACAAAATTCCATGTTACACTGAAAGGGTTTAAACTACAAGATAGTACTTGTACAAGGATGATAGGACGCAGGTAGACAAATCTAACCGGCCCCGGGGCAACCTGACTTTTGGTCCAGAAAATTACACCAAACACGGTCCACCGGCTTAACCTTATTTCCTGAAAAGGGATCAATGTAAACTAAATTGGATTTAAAAATAAGTGAAATGTTAGCCAGAGCTATTCCAAGAATGTTACCATTTTCCGATTATACAATTTTATTTCAAGTTTTACTACCAATTTTAATAATATTAAGAGTATTTATCCACTTATGCAATTTTTAAACCCATACCATAAATTTTTTTCGTTGCTTTTCAGCGAGTGAAATATCCATCCAACTCATCAGCGGCCATGTTAATTGCCACCACATACACACACACACACACACACACACACACACACACACACACACACACACGTGTACCTCCGAGATTGTGCTCTCGTGATGACTATTTATCGGGCAATTGGAAATGAAATCCGCGATGTATTTGTTCTGCGAACAGCGCTCGTATATTTCATGCATGGACAGAACAGAACTATCGAACTCGCTCAGACCAGTGATGTGTGCTATTATTTCAATTTGGCCGCTTGAGTTCGTTGATCAACTTTGTGTAACACATTTTCTGTTCAATGCTATTCATACTTAGATACAAAAAAGAGGTAGGTTGTAGGTACCTTAGGCTGCCCCCACATGGGGCGTTGGCCGAGCGTACGCGTTTCCTGAGCGTACTGCCGGCGTCGGCGCGGCGTGGACGTCGCGTCAGCGCACCGTCTGCGGGGCGCGGGCTTCGCGTTGTCCAGCGCCGCGCGGGCGCTGCGTGAACGCCGCGCAGACGCCGCGCTTACGTCGCGTTCCACGGGCGTTCGGCCGCAACTGAGATGCTAGTGGGCGCGGGGGGGATGTGTGCGGGGGACACGGGCGGCCGAACGCCCGTGGAACGCGACGTAAGCGCGGCGTCTGCGCGTCGTTCAAGCAGCGCCCGCGCGGCGCTGGACAACGCGAAGCCCGCGCACCGCAGACGGTGCGCTGACGCGACGTCCACGCCGCGCCGACGCCGGCAGTACGCTCAGGAAACGCGTACGCTCGGCCAACGCCCAATGTGGGGGCAGCCTTATGCAAAAAATAGCTTTATAAATCACTTGCAGCAGATAATTTAATTAGGGCTCTGTACAAGTCAATAAGACACATTCAAGATGATTACGAGTCATGCTCCTACTATCTACTTCTTACTGATATTAATTTTCCCACTATTATAGAAATTATTACATGACGCGTCATGATGATGTCGTGAATGATTGACAATACATGGGTAAAGAAGTAATAAAAATTAATAATAGTAGTTTATTTAAAAATAGTAGTAGTAGTAGTTTTTAAAGCACTGTTTTATACAACTGAGTTTAAATCTTTAATACGAACACGAAGAAACGTGTAGTTAAAAGATATTAAAAACATGACAATGTGCTTTTACATAAAGAAATACTACCTACATTTCTCTCGAAATGGACAGTTCAGATATTTGATAACGAGCCACGTGAAAGGAAAATGCATATTATTTTAAGCTCCATTCATGTAATGTAACCAGTGAATATCGTAAAGTGGTGGTTATTGGGGGAGCTCGTGAAATCCCCCGCAGTTGGGGGGGGGGGGGGGGGGTGAAGCGAGGGGGGGGGGAGGTTACCGCACAATCCAGGTCATACAGAATTATCATTGTGGATAACAATGCAGGTTATGCTTTACAATGGTTAATCAGGGATAACTAGATTTGTACATTAGTATTGTTCTACGCAATTATAGACGAAGTTTTCAGATAACTAATTAATACATAGAAACTATAATAAGAGTATCTCTTTACAAAGGTTTTGATACAAAAATATTTCTGTAGTATGACACAAGCCTCAAGAGAGCGATAGCATTTTACAGCGGAAGTATCTACCGTATCGGCCGTCAGTTGATGCGGCGCGACGCAAATCGCATTAGCGTCGTCTGCTCGCAGCAACTCCCGACTCTCGCTTAGACATTGCCAGCGGGGAGAGTCTACTGATATTCATTGTTTGCAACAATCTTGACAAGAATCTCAAATCAAACTAGTTATCTATGACTGGGGATTAGACTACACTACAAAAATAGTATTAATTTTGTTCCATCATCATAATATTGGCTGATTCATCAGCCCATTAAACTGTATAACTTTATCTAATGAACATAAGGCGAAATAATAAGGAAAAAAAAATATCCTTTTACTTGTGCATTTGGTCAGCTGGTACATTATGCATGGGAACTTCAATTTTTTTTTCGTATTTTGACCTATGTTACTTGGGGAAAGTTATTCAGTTTTATGGACTAGTTTCCCTCTTAAAATATATTCTGTAGTTGATATTTTCACATTCTGTATAGTTGAGTTGAGTTGAGAAGTAAGCCTTATTTTTTCCAAAATTATTTTTATTGTTTTTTGTATGATGCAATATAAATTATGTTAAAGAACTAGGTATATCTATTTTATTATACTTTCCGTTCTGCTGCCTAAGTGCATGTAGATTGTAAACTTATTGGCATCGCCTTGGCATGTAGTTAACAACTTTAGCTTTATCTCGTTACCAGAATCTCTATAGATCTTGGTAGACACATCTACTATATCTGACATCACTGTGAATAAAGTTGCTTGTTGAGATATGCCTGTTTATAAAGGGTTAGAAGGAGCGGAAACTTTTACACTAGAATTATTTTTGGACCAGTATACGAGTAGATATAGTTAGTATTATTTACCAGTATGGGGACAAATTCAAACTTCCGAAGGGCCCGATTGGGAATAAGTAAAAGCTGTCAAGATCAAACATATGGATAATTGCTGTAATAATCTTTCATTGGCTTTCGCAGAATTTCAGATGCCACATAGTTTTTTTTTAATCTAAGCAGGTAACCAAGACTGAGAACTTTCTTTGTCTGCCTCAAAGAGGTACTTGAATACTTCACAAGTACCTATTTTTGTTCCGTTCAGTTATGAAATTTTCCAATGTAGAACCTTACATTTCCTACTAAGTCTTGGTATTCATCTCAGTCTGTACTAGCGTATACCCCGTGGCTGCGGTACTCAAAGAGCCATCGAGTAATCGAACTATCAACGAGGTTACCGGTGCCTATCAGCGCGGGAGTTTGCGAGAGAACCGGTTTAATGCAGTTATAACCGGCTGCCGGCGCTGCTGACGCTACTGATTGTACACAGGTCGTCGGTACGAGTTAGGTAGGTATATAATTAAGAAAAGCTATTGCGTTTTTGCATAGACGCAAGCATAGCCTAGAATTTGAAACCGTACCACGATTTCTAGTCTACTAGGAGTTTAGAATTGCTATAAAAAAGAGAAAATTGTGTTTTACAATTTCCTCTTTTATATAATGAGTAATCTATTTATCTAGTGATAATATTGTCCCTACTCGTGGCATTATAAAAGTATTCTTTGTGAATCTACTTGGAAATGAAAACAAATAATTTTTATTTTTGTCTTCTACCAGAAAACCATAAAATAAGTTTCTGTTTAAACTCATACATAATTTCTGTGAAAGGTATGTAACTAGTTGTAAATAAAGCATTTTAGTTTAAAACAATTATTACCATTGAATTCATTTACCGATTCAGATACCATTTTACACAACTTTTCCTTTGGATAAATAAAATAAGCCACTCAGTCAATGGAACGAGAGCTATCAACTTGTTACGTCTGCGCTATATTCACGCGGTTCCAAGAAATATACGCGGGAAAGGAAACTTAGAAACTTCACTTTGTAACTATTCCCGCCGTAGCAGTTTACAAGTTTTACAAAAAGTTTTCTATTATACTGGTTTTAATATTGTTTGATAAGTATCTTATTTGTGTACAAACACCAAAATATTTTTGGTTTTGATGTTGTTGTCTAAACAAATATCTAAACATACATTATGTATAATTTTAATCAAAACTGTTTTGTTGATCCCCAAAATTGGGCCAAAGCGCATTATTATTTAATTAATTACCATTTCAACAATAGCATTGAAACAAAAGAGCCGTAATCTGCACAAAACACCGCTCGTATTCAATTACGTCGGAACTGGCGAATACGAAATGAGCCTCAGTTCGGGACTGCCATAAACGAATATTTGCAGCTAATAACGAGTGGGTATACTGGCTGTAGAGATCATTTTCCACTCTAGCTATCTTTACTCTGTGGCAGCTTCCGAGAGCGATCTGTTGGGCGGTCCACTCGCGGCGTAGCAGCGTAGGCGTGCGGGCGGCTACGGCGTAGAGGCTCGCGGCCCGTAGCAACTCGCGGAAATAAGTACGCGCGCGAAAAAGTTGGTGTTGAATTTTTGATATTTCTGAGTGTCGAAGTATGTCGCCGGTGGTTGGGACTTGATTGTTGGCCGGTGTTCAGGCTCGTCATGAGGAAACTGGGTAAGTTTTTTATGAGTGCCGCATGTTATTAAAAGTTTATAATTATTTCGGGTAATGAAAATAACCGCAAAAGTTTAATACGGCTCCAGTTTGATATTTAGTAGTTTATAATCCCAAGTTTTAATATAAGTACGGTTAGATTCGTACAAAAAGTTTTCAAAAACCTACTAAAGGTTTGATTAAAAAAAATATGACTTTTACAACAAAACTGAGTAATAATAACTTTTTATCCAATATTTCTTGTCATTCAATTAAACAATACGTATTTTATAGCATGTTTAGGCAAAACTTGAAACAATTTTAGCTTGTAACCGTGGCATTTACGAAATATAAAATAGCCTGTTTGACATATTTTTAATTATGGAAATACTAATTGATTTTGACACGACGTTGTGCTCGGAAGGTTAATAAACGAGGAACAAATAAAACACTTATCCGCGCGGAGAGCGACGGCCGGAGCGGGTAATAAAAAGCTTCCGCGTGTCTGTCGGTTGCCGTGTAGTGGAACTACACATTGCACCGCACCTCGCTGCGGTATGCGATGATCCGGTTTTGACACCAGACATACACACACACACACACACACACACACTCACACACACACTCACACACACACACACACACACACACACACACACACACACACACACACACTCACACACACATATACACACAACACACACATACACACACAAATCAAGCCTATATCCCTGACTCGGTATGCAGAGCGTTAACGACAGTAAAATTACGGTCGGTATCGCCACAAATGTTTAAAGATCGTTTTAGATAATGTGTGAAAACAATCACGAGAGAATAAAAAGTTATATATATAAAAGTTTCATATAAGTCAGGTGTAACTTTAGTGTTGCCTAAAATTGCAACACACATGAAACTCCTTAAATCGCTAAGTCAGCTTCTACGACACCCACAACAATGAAATAGAGTGAAGTTAGTCTAAGTCGGCATATTCACACGGCATTTACTTTGGTCGTAAAATCTTGATCTGTATGAAATAATAGCACATGGTACCGTACGCTGATACCACAAAACAAACAATAAACACACATTTTTGACAAAAACACGTGTGTAAAGGGTTTTTACAAACCAAGACGGCGCGAGCACAGGCCATCGAAATTTCTGTGTCTCCGCAACCGCATCCGGACTCCATCGCAACGGAGCGGAGTCCGGCGGTAGTGTGAAGTTCCCATTACCATTCCTCATTCAGTCAAGCGCGAGTGGTCTCAAGTTGCGTTCCGATCCGAACTAGTAGCTTAATAATTTGTTTTTAGAGTTGACAATTTCATCCTATGTTAGTTGTTTCCTAAGTATGTTTTATCCTAAGTTATTGTTTCAATTTCATTTTTGGACTTTAGCTTTGCATCGACTTATAAAACCTCGTTTACATTTTACTCAGTCAGTCAATAAACTAAATGTGGTTGAAAAATGCTGACACAAGGGTTCATCGGGTCGTTGGACGACTTGGTGTCCCACACGAAAAGAGAAGAGAGAGAGTCAATAAACGAGTTGCAAACAACGCGAGTACTGTGAGAGATTATTATTTCCGAGTCCTTTCTTTGGAGCGACTCGCGGTAGGTACCACCCGCCGACTGCCGCTGTATGGAAATCGAACACACAAGGATTACGCTTTTATGAGTCTGGAAACGTGGCTATTGTTTTCAGCTTTGTGTATAGTGAAGCGACGCCCGAATCATTTTACCAAAAGTACCTCGGTACTCGTACTAAATATGGACAGCAAATATTGAAAAATGTCCACAAGTGATTGTTCACGGTCATAGTTGGCACATGAAGTAAGACATATACTGCAGGAAAAATTTTTCGCGTTACACTTTGTATGATAAATTTTCAATTGATTTTTTTTATCGGATGTGTAAATACGTGCATAAAATTTAATATTATAGAGACTTGCGAGAAAAAAATCGCTGCGCAGACGGGGCCTAATAAAGTTATAAGCGGTATTTCTAAACTTTAAACTAAAATTAAAGTTTACCTCCAGAAGTTATATTTCACGTTTTATTTCAGGTGGATCGTGCTTCGCCAGAAACATGTCGACGACGGTGTTTCTCATCTTGGCTGCATTTAATGGTAAGTCTCTCTCTAAGTAATGTACTTGCTATCGATCATTATATTTACTGAATCATGACAAAAACTATGATAAAAAACTGAACGTTTGTAATGAAAAAAATTACGGCAAACTTAAAGCATTATCAAGCAGACGCTCTTGCCAAACAGCGGCTCGAAAATAGGTGTAATTATGTCGTTGGGCGTGCGCGTGAGTGGCGGGGCGGCGAGTTCTCGAGTGGCATAGAGACGCGCGGACAAAGCGCTGGCGGCGGCGGCCGGAAGTTCGGCGCGAGGGGCGCTGAGGACCATCGAGTGTCATTTTTTGTCGACCTATTGTGAACATGTTTTACGCGGGTAGCATAATAGATGGTAATTTTATCCTCTTATCCGACTACTTAGAGAGACAATTGATATTGGGTAGGTAACAATAAAATAAAATAAATCCATACTTCCATATCCATATCCATACTATTATACTATATATACTATATATACTATACTATAATATTATAAATTCGAAAGTAACTCTGTCTGTCTGCTACGCTTTCACGGCCAAACCACTGAACCGATCATCATGAAATTTCACACAGAGATTAGTAAGATACCGAGAACGGACATAGGCTACTTTTTTTCACCACTCGAGGGTCTGAAGTACCTTCAGTAGACCATCAGGTACACCACCAGGAGCCCGCCTAAACTATAGGAGATACAGACATGGCACCAAGCAAAAAATGTTTAACTTGATGGGTAGCTTCTGGTGGCATATAGACTTTGAAGGTTTGGAGTACCTGATGTAGACCACCAGGTGCACAACCAGGAGCCCACCTAAACTATACGAGATAAAGATATGGCACGAAAGCAAAAGTTATTCTGCTTGATGGGTAGTTTCTGCTGGCATATAGACTTATAAGGTTTGGTGTTCCTCACGTAGTCCACAAGGAGCACTAATAGGAGCCCAGATTAGCATGTATAATTTAGGACGTTAGTGAAGGAAACAAGGTTATTTTATCATCTAAAATACTTAGTCAGCGAAACGAAGTCGCGGGTACCAGCTAGTAGGTTATAAAAGCCTTTCTATAATGGCCGCTGGCAGGATTTGAACGGTCGCCTATCACATTATTTATCGCGGTTAAACTTGACAGCGTCCCAGCCTCGGCTCACTGGCAACTGACCCGAAGATGGCAAATCCTATCAACGATATGAGTAAGTAGTAAGACTTTGATTTTTTGAGGCTCACCACCGATCTCTGTAGTAAACTTTATGCCACTTATAAACAATTTCACCTTGACCTTCATTGCTCTTTAATCTTATATTGACAAATAGACATTAGGTAGATGTTCTCATGTACCTTATCCTAATTTGTGAGAAAATAAATGATTTTATTTTTTATTATTATTATGTGTTATTTCCCCCGAGGCTCCTGGCCAGGTGTCGCGCACATGACTGCCGGAACAGATTTTATAAACCAGATGTGATGAATGGTTAGATTACGTATAACAGAAGGGACGGGAAGGGTTCGAAATATTGCGCTATTATTCATCTTAATGTTCACCTTGACTGGGTTTTTAAATACAGGAAGAACATAAAGATCAATATCAAATTACATCACATCGAGTCAAGTCACCGTAAAATAGCAGTCCCCTGGTGAACTTAAGTGATATGCCATATTTTGGATAATATTAATATTCAGACTCTAAGCTTTTAAGAATCGCAATTTGTCACTCAAAGTTCTAGTATTTATTTATTCCATTATCCAACTTGAACACAGAATGCAGAACGAAATAACGCCCGAAGCAGAGAGGCGACTTATCCTGAAATATGCAGGCTGGTGTCGCTGCACCGAACTCACGCGGGTTAATATTAACACCTCATTTGTTCTAGAACAAACCCCATCTATCTCCCGACTCCTGCAACTAGTGCAACTTCCACTACCCGCTGCTGAACACCCAATGAATACGAAACTCGCTGTTTCCTGTCTATACGGAATACAAATTCAACTCTCAAAGTCGAGTAATGAAATAAAACATTTCATGCACAAATTTACATTCCCGATAACGTAAATTATCAGTAGTTTCTCATTAAGCCCGGATCCCTACCATAAATTTTAATTTCGCCGGCGGCATCGCATACAAATCAACATATCACGTACTCCCCCTCCCGCGTGTACTGATATCAAAGCTCGCGGTTTCGTCGGCCCTTCCCCTCCCCCGCACGGCTCCGGCTCCACATCACCACCGAAACTTGAACTCTCTACAATGGAAACAGGTAGAGAGCTGCGTATTAAAGTAAAATTTCTGGGGTCATGTAGCGCTGGCTCGTCACGAGCTGCACTGGCCCACTTTTTAATTACATGCATCATACGGGCTGAGTGCAATTTCAAAAAGGATTTGGTGGTTTATGGTTAAACGGCGGGCGGGTGCTTTGTCCCTGTTGAAAAATGAAATTCCGCTAGTCTGGTATTCAGGCGGCGCGCCGGAGGAGGCCTCGAGCGGCGGAGTCCATACCGAATGCAGTTGCGATGTTGTATTCACGCCACGTCAAACGTTTACCGGACGGATACTTCTACACAACTAAAATATTTACCATCTGTTTTAAGTACTGTGGCTGTATATGACTATGACTAAAGACTAAAGAAATACTTCTGCGTGACCAGTCTAGAGAATCACACAATTTCACTGATTGGGCTGGTTCACACGGCAATCCTTCCATTTTATTTTCGATATCTTTTATTAATTTGATATCATATACCATATTTGACATCGTAAACATGTTTTTATTTCTGACACCAAACAATCCCCTGGTGTTGATTCCAAATAAAAACAGGATCCGTCTTTCATATATCTCAATTAGTGTCGGATTCGCCGGCAGCAGTACATTTCTGGTTGACTTCTTTCATTTCATTCACCCCCCCCCCCCTGCTACAGCCCTCCCCCCCGAGTAAATTAATCGCTCCAGTTAGTTCCCGTGATGGCGGCCACGTCCGGCAAACATTTGCGTGTGCCTCGACCCAACACATATTGGTGATAAATCACTTACTTCATTTAGTCGAATGTCGGAGCCGGAAAAAAGCTGATTACGAAAGGTTTCTTTGCAAAATATTTGTTTGGTAGAGATTAAAACTATTCCTAAAATAAGTACCAAGACATAAATACAAATGTGCCAAATTTTTGTGTCTATTGTTCTTGAAACAAAAGTTACTCATTCGTTTCTTATATTGCATTTTATTGGCACTAGGATTTATTTACTCACGTTAGCGGCAATTTATGGCACCTGTTTCGAATGCTATTCGGTTTTCGTGCACAGTTGGAGCGGAAGGTTGGAGTACTTTTGAACGCAAGGCGTCGCCAATACGCGCACGGTAAGGAACTCTTCAGGACGTAGTGGACCGGATCCAATCAGCGTCGTCAAAGGCCGCCTACGAGTGGTGTCGCGCTGGAAATGTCGCTCCTGTCGTCTGTGTCGGCCTTGTCGTCCGGGCGCTGCGGACAACGGCGACCGCCACCGATACATCACGTCACGGACACTGACACCGACCGATATATTGCCCTAATTCACACCGATGCTATCGATTCTGCGAATTTCTGCTTCCCGACCACTTTTATTCAAACGAATGGCCAGTTACAAAATATCATCATTTAAGGGAATGTCAGTTGCACAATTATTTATTTGTCTAATCGTCAACACATAGTATAAACACTTAAACGCTGTTTTAGTTTCGTTGTCTGTCTGTCATGAACTGCCACTGCCAGCTCCTCTAAAATACACAACGATTTTTGATGCAGTTTCTAATTAGAAAGATTCAAGAGAAAGTTTTGGAATATACAAAACATGCCGGTAACGCTTTATTCCCAAGGCAAAATTATTTTCAGAAAACGGGCCTGTAACATATAACAATGTATCGTCAAAATAAAACAAGGAAACGGTATCACACTGGTATAAGCCTATTACAGCTCGAGTCTCGCTATCGAGTCTTTACGTTATTGTTTCCAGGAAAATAGCACTCAAATTGTATCCCGGGAGTACGAACAAGCACAAGATAATTATTTTGACGAGACAATTAAAGTCTTTGTGCAGGCAGCTCCAGGTATATTACATTTTACTCTCTTTATCATATTACTTGACTGAATCTTGTCTTGAGAGCTAGATTTTCAGTCTTAAATTAAAGCTTTCCTTAGTTTCGTTTATTTTATGTAAACTAAACAATTTATTTACTGATGAGTATTTTCGATATTCAATCAAGCAAGGGTTGCATTTGTCTGCATAACAATTGCTACCAAATTCTAGAGTACTCGGCACATGTCGAACGCGGTGTGTGGAATTTAATTTATTCCGAACAGCACTTTGGAAGCTGCGCCATTAGAATATTGTGCCTCCGAGTCAGCTCTCCTTGCTTGTGAGACGACTGGAGAATTCGAACTGTACGTCTTCAGACACGTCCTCGTAGTTAGCTCACGACTCCCATACCTACGCTACTAGTGATAGTATGTAACCCAACTTGCAGTTTAAACTGTGTATCCATAGTTTTGTCAATCTGTTCTCAGTTTTCAGTTTTGACCACAAAATGTACTTTAAATGAACATGGTGAATTCCACTGCGGTATGGTCCATGCCACCAATGATCGTTTCCACAGACTCATTGTCATAGATGACAAGGATGACCAAATTAAAAACCTAAAAACGATAGCTAAGTAGTTTTAAGAAACAGCAAAATCCCCAACTATTTAAGTTTAAATTTTCTTCTCTTGAATCTCTACCTACTGAGTTTGAAATGAGGTTGGCAACATTCTCTATACGTACCTATGTGTGTGCTCATCCTTTGACGAACGTCTGAATACGATATTACAATTTGAACAATTCTCGTCGCGGAGTTAGTAAAGTGAAATTCGCAAATCTCTTCCAAAGGATTAATTATAAATTCAGCGGGCGTGATGCCGCCTCTAATGCGGGGCTTTGCCAGCTTTGCTCTTGTCTGCGAGAACAAACGACTTGCTTCATATAACATTTGTACAACTCTTCAGTCTCCTTAATACTAAGGTGATGGCGAGCTTTATAAAACCTAACAAAATCCTTTCTCAAAATAATGAAGAAAAAATATCCTTGAGCTAAAAATATATAAATTGTCGTGACTAAATTAGCATTGTCAAAATTATAATGACATCACTGAAAATTTAATTAAGTGAAGTAATTATATTTCAATGATGAAAACACTTCAAAGACATTCTATTTATAGGAATGATCCAAAGGTAGCCTTCAGTAGGTAGTTTGACAACAAATGACAATTTTAACATTGATTTAATAAGAAAAAAATCCGTGTGATGCCGGCTTAGAATAGCATCACCCCACATCCTTCCCGTGGGTGTCGTAAGAGGCGACTAAGGGACTCGAGAGTATTGGTGTATTACAATTTTTAGGCGACAGGCTGACAACCTGTCACTATAGTGATACACATGTTTTCCGAAACAACCTTAGAAAACAATACTCGAAAATGTCAGACGTGGCGATAGCGACCGTATTCTTACGGCTGTTAACGCTCTGCCTACCCCGCAAGGGAACGGAACGTGCGTTTGTTGTGAGTGAACCGCGCTTAAAGATTTTCTAAGACTTTTTGTAAAAACATAGTTAAAACTTACTATTTTGTGCATGAAGCGATATGTTAACTGAAGACTCATCTACGGAATTGAAGACATTGCAGTGGATAGCGAATATCTGCGCATTTATAGAACAGGTACACAACATTTCGCCTGTTAAAACTCAATTTTTCAAATAACAAAAGGATTTATCCAACGAATCAAATACAATTACCTAGTCACTGATCAGCTGATTGGCCACTGACGTTTGACAGCTCAAGAACATTCCGCTGCACGCAGTAATTTACTGAACCGGAAACAAAATAAAAAACCGGTATTTGCGCTTAGTTCTACCAGTGCGAATATAATTCAGCTAAACAATAAGAGAGGGCGCGCGCTACGCTTCGGACGGTGTTGCCATAATAAGACGCATTGATAATACGATAGAGGAATCAAACAGCGGGAAATTTAAATATCATCATATAGCTGTGAAGCGAAAATGGCACTCTGCGTAAAGTGCAAGAAGACAATAAATGCTGCGAAAAAAGACACTTTGACTTGTTGTGTGTGTAAAAGTATTTTTCATGTCCTTTGCACATCCACATCCCTCAAACTGTACGATGTAATGACAAGAAAAGATACGTGGAGGTGCACAAACTGTTTAATGCACCGTACGAAAGGCGCGGAAAAATCAAAAAGAAAGGAACCTAATTGTTCACATCTAGTTTTGATGAAGCCAAAAAAAAATACCAACCAGAAAAATACCCCACCACCTGTTAAACTTCCAATCGATATAAAATCAGCCAAAAAAACACCGTTATCATCTGGCTCTACGCCTAATCCATCAGCAAGCACGATCGATCAAACAGCTGCCACTGAGTCTCCTATACTATCTGATTCGACACTTACCTTAACAGGTGACACGAAACTAAACCTAGAGTCTCAACATTTTGATAATCACGATAGTTATTATTATTTATTCATAAACAATACAATTATTGTGTTTGAAATACATTTTTAACCTACAAAATAAACATGACAAAATAAAATAATCGTTATAACATTACATTTCAAGGACAATAAATTAATGACAATACAGAAAATACAATATAATTAAATAGAATTAAATATTAGGATGTCAACATACAAATAAAATTAATTTAATTATTTATACATACTATGAGTTCTAAAAGTCGTCAACAGAATAAAGACACTTCTCCAATAAGAGGACTTTTAATTTTTGTTTGAAGACATTTATTTTCCTTATCTGCTTCAATTCGGTAGGCAACCTGTTAAATAGATTTACAGCTTGGTAGCGAGGGCAGTGCTTAACAACTTTTAGGTGAGGCACAATCACGTTATTTAAATTTTTCGTTCTGGTCTGTTCTCTACTTTCCATTTCTGAATCTGTTTCATAAATAATTCTCTTTTTTAACACATTTGTTAATAAAACCAATATATAGAGGGCTGGCAACGTCAGAATGCCTAATTTAGTGAAATGTTCCCTACATGACTCCCAGGGTGGAGCCCTCACCATCGTACGTATAGCTCGTTTTTGAATAAGAAAAGCCCTGTCCATATTATAGTTATAGCTATATCCCCATAATACTATACTATACCTAAATCTAGATTCTACCAACGCAAAATAAGTTGACTTTAATTGATCTAATGTCAATACGTCTCGGAGTGTGCGTAGAGCATAACACGCTGATCTCACTGAGCCCTCGACGGACGCTACTTCCGATTTCCATTTTAAACAGTGATCAATATGTATCCCTAAGAATTTTGTTTCATTTACTAATTTAATAGTTTCATTGTTTAAAGATACAACCAAAGAGTCAGAATTTCGGGCCGTAGTTTTGAATAAAATAATATTGGTTTTGGAAGAGTTAATCAATAGAGAATTTGCTTTAAACCATGTGTCAAAATCATTTAAAACTCTATTTACATAATAATTTAAATTATCTATATTGTCCGCTGATATTATGTCATTTGTATCATCTGCATAATTAACTATTCGAATGTCAGGATTACTATCATGGATGTAATTGAACAAGTCATTTATAAAAATTATAAAGAATATTGGACCAAGTACTGACCCTTGTGGAACACCTCGTGTAACTTTTTTCAGTTTTGATGTGAAAGCCTTTTCGTTCCCATCATGTGATAAATCTTTAATTTCGACAAATTGTTTACGATTTACCAAGTACGACCTAAACAAATTTAAAGTTTCACCTCTTATACCGTAATGTTCCAATTTAGCTAGCAACAACTCGTGACTGACCAAATCGAAGGCAGAGCTTAAATCTAAAAATAATCCTGCGACTTTTTTCTTTTTATTAATTTCCTGCATAATATCGTCTATCAGAGTATCAATAGCATCAAAAGTCCCAATACCTTTCTGAAATCCAAACTGTCTAAGATTTAAGACCTTGTTATGGTAAAGATGAGAGACTAGCCGTGCCTTTAATATTTTTTCAAATATTTTTCCTAATACTGGAAGCAACGATATGGGTCTATAATTTTTTGGATCAGATTTAGATTCTTTTTTATAAATAGGAACTATTTTGGCGATCTTGAATTGTTCAGGAAATATGTTTTGCTCTAGACACAGATTAAATAGATATGAAATAGGTTCGGCTAACACATCAATATTCTCTTTTATGATAGTGATAGGAATATCGTCATAGCCACAGGATTTTTTATTTTTCATTGTCATAACTATTTTGTGAATTTCTTTTTGATTTGTCTTTCTACAGTGAAAATCATTAACAACTCGCTCAGTTTTTTCACTAAAGAGAGCTGGAGATTCGTTTACAACAAAACTTGTGGTTATACTACCGTAGTCAAACTTTTCTACAAATACCTCCGCAATCTCTTGTGAATTGCTGATCACCTTATTGTTTATTTTTAGAAGAAGCTTTTCAGGTTTATGGCATGACTTTTTATTTGTATGTTTATTAACAATTTGCCATATGCCTTTTGAGGAGTTATCCATTTGCCGTATCTCTTTCTGCACTGAAATTAACCTAGCACGTCGCAGTACTTTTCTATAAATATTCATGTATTTATTTTTGTATTTTAGAACCGTAGAGTGAGTATACTGTTTATTAATATTGCATAAGACACGCTTAACTTTACTTGACACACATATCCCTCTTGTAACCCACCTAATTTTTTTATATTTCTTTAGGTTGACTTTTACAGTAACCTTTTTAAAACTGCTGCGAAAGATTTTTCTAAAAGTTGTTATAAAAGTATTTAATCCTAGCGTAGACCAATGTATAGCCTCTATGTTTTTACGAAAAGCGATCTTATTTTTTTTAGTAAAGCATCGTTTTTTTACAAACATTACTGACCCTTCACCTTTATTTTTGCAATTATTCTCTGTCACTAATGAAGTGAGGATAGCAGCATGTCCATCAGAGTGCCCATTGTGATCTATTATTACCTCGCTTATCGTATCTTCTTCCAAGTTAGTAAATACATTATCTATGCATGTCTCTATATTATTCCGGCGAAAAGTAATAGAATTCACAAGATGCCTAAAATTGTAGCTTGTTAGTAAATTTATAAGATCATCTTTACGACCTTTGTGACATTTGTCGTCAAGCATATTAACGTTAAAATCGCCGCAAATTACACACCGCTTTTTGAAGAAGTGTTGCAACATCAGCTCTAACCTCTCCATGAAAGTCTCGAAATCTGTGTTGTTCTGATAGCAACAAAATATGTATAAGTTTGAAGATATATCAATCATACCACAAATTTCAAAGTTATTTACTCTACAAAATTTTTTACAGTCTATAACCCTAACTTCTCTTTCTCTTTCGGCCAATATTAGTGCGCCACCCCTTATTTTATTTTTCCTTACAAAATGAGTTACAAGTTTATAATTTTCAAAATAAAGGCGTTCAACTGATTCGGTGTTCTAGAAATGTTCACAAATACAAATAATATGTTGTTTTTGTTTAAGGTCCTCCAAATATACCTCAATATTGTCCCTTTTGGTGTTAACACCGCATACATTTTGAAAATAAATATTAATAATTTCTTTATTCACGAAAAAACGTTTTTTGTGACATTTCCTGGTTAAACAATTCATTGTCTTTCTTCTGTAATTTAATTTGATGTTGAGTTGAATCTGATTTATTTAAGCAACCATCACATTTTTTAATGGGTTTCGCTATCGCGAAAGAGGCTCTAATGTTTAAAATAATTTCTGACAAATCGCTTAGAATAACTTGCATACCACGGCCATTTAAACTTCCGCTGTATTTCTTAAACATTATTACGTCGTATTTTAGATTTAAGTTTGAGTCTACGAGATATGCATACCAACCATGAGTAGCAAGATCTTGATAAAGTAGACTATTAAACAACTCAATGCGACCGTTAAACAAATTTACACATTTCTCATATTTGAACGTAGGAGAACAGATAATTACATTAGTATGCTTGATTGGCATAAGAGTCATCCGTAATAAATCAATGATCTCACTGTAGTCTGCCGACACTCTAAAATCAGCCTCACCTATCATAATTACACAAAAGTCATTTAATGTAAAGCTTCTTAATTTTGCCTGGAGACCAGTAAGTAGTTGTCTAGTCCCGCACGATGGCATTAAATAATGACAGAGATCATAATCAACTGGTAGAGTCTGTTTGGCTTTAGAAATTACATTATTTACTTTGTCTGAACTAATAATATAAATTTTATGTTTTGGACTTGATGATGGTTGAGAATTTCCTGTCGTATTCTTCGTAATGGGAGACCCGGTCTCTATGTTGTATGGTGCCTTGGTGGTGCGATCGTTTTGCAACGGTAGTGTATGGCTGTGAGCTGTTGAAGGCGGAGTCATAGTTTTATTTGAAGAAGGCGAGACACTGCAAAAGCTTTGCGATACTGTAATGTCAGCTTTCGATGTTTCCAGGTGTAGGGACGGGTTTGGAAGAGTTTTATTACCTCTTTTCTTTTTTTTACTCTTTCTAGTGAACGAAGATGGCTGTTGGCATAACTTTTTAAACATCTCAAATTTTTTCCGATATGTCGCCATTTCAGTTTTTAAATAACAATTTTCAGACAATAAAATCTCTATTTGTTCATCTGCAGAACTCAGTTGTGCTTCAAGCATAGTTACCATCTCTTTGAATGTCTCTAGCTCATTTGTGGTATATATGTTGTTCAGTTCAGGGCAGCTTCTTTGTAGTGTGTTCTCTTTTATTTTAGGTTCTATCTTATCATCGTCTTCGCTATCCAAATGCTGATTATCCGATAGGGATTCAAACGAATTCTTAGTTGGCACGTTCACTACAACGATTTCTTTTTTCCGTATAGTAATATTATCAACCAAAGAGTGCGCTTTTACTGGCTGTATCATTGACAATTGGAGTGTGTGAAACGTGTCATCGTTATTTCCATTCGGTATAATTTTTTCTGTTATCGTATTTTCGGTAGAGTTTGATAATTCTTTTGGAGACTCTGTTGTTATTCCTGTGTGTGACTTGTAATCACCATTTGATAGAGTTTGGTCCAACATCGCTTCAGTTGTCGAAGCAGGCCATTCAATAGTGACTGCTTCCATGTAATTTTGCTGCATTTTTTCCAAAGGCAGTTTTGCATCTGCTGAATTAGCAATGTTCGAATCATTCTTTTGTTGTTTCATATTCAATGGGGTGCTTGACCTTTTTATGCACTTAATACATTTCCAAGTTGCCCTTTTTGGTATTAGTTCATATTTGGTATAGTACTATATTAGTTCATACAGTCCAAGAGACTACGTGACTAAACGAGGAAAAGTGCGGGTCAATATCCCAATACACAATTCTTTTGACACATTAACCGAGGTGACGTTAAACAGAAGCTGTCCGAATTTAATTCAAAATGTTGACGACGTTAGAGAAGAACTAGAGAACACAAAATATCAATTATCGGAAACACAACAAAAACTGACTGCAGCCAACATACTTATTGAAGAATATTTAAGAGAAAATAGCCATTTGAAGAAAGAAATAGAAAAATACATATCCAGAATAGATAAATTAAGCAGAATATGCGCTTCACCGCCGGACGCAAGAAATAAAACTATCAGAGAGATAATGAATGATAGAAAGGATGTTAATCTCATGAATGACAAATACTCTTTGGCAAGCGCAAATGGTACTTCCACCCCGAAAGCATACAATAATCGGCAAAAGTCCGTATTGATAACTGAAAACAGACTCCGATCTATTGAAGAAAAAATAGAAACTCTACAACAAAAACTAAAATATACTCAGTTTGAGTTAAATAACGTGATAGCTAAAGTAATTCCTTTTCAAAATATCAATGAAGAGGATTACAGTCCAGACACATCAGCAGACACGATGGACTCATCAGTGAAGATGTGTCCGACTCCAAAGGAACATACGACTAATGAACAAAAACTGTGCATTTTAAGTACAGACAATACACTAGATCTGTTATCCATTGCAAACAGCACTTTCAATGATGCTTTCCGGATTTGCCATTATCTTTACCCAAATTGTGGAGTACAAGATCTACTTAGAGAAATTGACCTAAAACTAGCTGACTATACTATGAATGACTTTTGTATTATTCTATTAGGGGAGAGAGATTTTAATAAATCCAATGATTACTTGGATCTAATCCGGTTTTTGAATCACAAGCTGAGTGAAATTATTCATACAAACATAGTATTATGTGCGCCAACGTATAAAATTGGCAAATTCTACAACATGCATAATTGGAGAATTGAACATTTTAATAATAAGTTATATTGGAATAATAAGAAGAACAAATATGCATACTTAATTGACTCCAATTTGCATCTGGAATATGACTACACTATGTTTAAAAGGCGGTCTGGTAGTGTAAATTTTCGGGGCATGCAATGCATTTTCAAATCTGTAGCTAAAAAGATAAATGAAATCCAAGAATGGAATTCCACATGTAATATTAAACTACAACCTAATAAACTAATCCTTCATAATGCAAAGCAAGATGACGACGTAGAAATTGAATCCAAGACTCAAAAAGAAGACCAATCAATACAATCGCAAAAATCACAGACAAAAGATGACAACGACGACGGGACACAATATCCAGAAAACCTGACAGAGGAGGACAACATAGAAATAGCAACTCAACAGATAGAATCGCCAACTAAGACATTTTTTCGAGATTAGTTGTAAGAAAAATTATGAATCAAATTTTTGTATACTACATCAAAACATAGAAGGGTTAATTAAAAAGCACGAACAATTCATTTTAGCAATTGATAACATAGAACGTGAAAACGAGCTGGCTTTCGATGCAGTATGTGTCACAGAACATTTTGTACAAGCAGGTCATGAGAATAACTTAATACTAAATGGCTACGTGTTAGTTGATTCGTATGCGAGGAAAAAACTGCTGAAAAGAACAAAAATCCTAATAGGGGCGGTAGTTGTATCTTTCTAAAGAAGGGTATCGAATATAGACGCTTAGATCTAAAGACTGTAGCTATTAAGGGAGCTTTCGAATGTTGTGGTGTACAGCTGATTAATGAAAAAATTTACCTTGTATGTGTTTATCGTGTACCGTATTATAAGAATCTAGATACGTTTTTTGATAAATTGACGTCACTTTTGTTAAAACTTGTAAGTAGTCAGAAACATAAAACAATAATATGCGGTGATTTTAATATTGATACTATTAAAAATTCAGTCTCGGCTAAAAAATTTATCAGCATATTAAATCGTTATAATTTTTATCCACAGATAAGTGAGCCAACTAGATTGACTTTGAAAACAAAAACATGTATAGATAATTTCTTGTGTAATTTTAAAAATTGTAAAACACGGGTTCATGAATGTGCACTTTCAGATCATACAGCCCAATCATTGGTTTTAAAAATGAAAAGGAAGCATACTCCAAAGTTTTGGTATATTACTAGAAGGGATTATTCCGAGCTAAACCTAAAAAAGTTCATTGATTGCATAAGCAGTCTTTCTTTCGCAAATGTATTTGTACAAACAGACGTAACTAAAGCTTACCAAGAGTTTATTGAGCTATTCAGGCTCTTCTACGATTTATACTTTCCGAATATAAAAGTTAAAATCAAAACGGGCTTTAAACATAAGTGGATAACTAAAGGTATAAAGATAGCTAGTAAGGTAAAGAGAAATTTATATATAGATATTTCACGGAAACGAATTAGGACAAATGCAGGGAAATACGAAACTTATAGTAGATTGCTTAAGAAGTGCATCAGGTCGTCATTGCGAAATGTAAATCATAAAATTATAGAAAATGCAGATAATAAAGGTAAAGCAGCCTGGGATATTATTAAACCTATACTTGGCACTGACACAATGCCAAAAATGATAACATCTGTACATTGTGATGGTAAATTAATAACGGACCCGAAAATGATCGCGAAGAACTTCAATGACCACTTTATAAATTCGGTACCAAAATTCTCTCCAGCCACTCATCAGGATCCTTGCAAAAGTATAGCCTCAAATCCATTTACAATATATGTTTCACCAGTAACGCGACAAGAAATTGTCACTACAATTAATAATCTTAAGAGTACTCGCTCTGTTGGATATGATGGTATAAGTACGCATATAATCAAGGAAGTGGCTGCATGGATATCACAACCATTACAGTTTATAATCAACTTATCAATAGAAACAGGCAATTTTCCAGATCAGCTCAAAATCTCAATTATCAAGCCACTATACAAAAAGGGTAACCAAGATGACGTAGTAAATTATAGACCAGTAGCTTTAATACCTATATTTTCTAAATTATTTGAACGGTTAATGTATAAAAGATTGTTGGATTTTTCAGATAAGTTTAAGATAATTATTAATGAACAAAATGGTTTCCGAAAAGGGCGATCAACTAATTGGGCTATATATCAATTAATGAACCCCATACATGAATGCATAGACAAAAAAATAAATATATCATCTATATTTACTGACATGTCTAAAGCATTTGACTGTGTCAACCACAATTTACTATTAAATAAATTGGAGAAATATGGTGTGAGAGGCAATGCTCTAAACTGGATAAGGTCATATCTAGATTCGAGGAGACAATGTACAGTAATCAGTAACCTTTGTAGCAAGACAAATACTATAGTAGAAACAAGATCAGAGTTTAAAATCAATGATAGAGGTGTGCCACAGGGAAGTATTTTGGGTCCCTTATTATTTTTATTTTACATTAATGACCTCCCTCAATGTACTAGTAATCAGACAGTTTTATTCGCGGACGACAGCACTATAATAATTAAATCTAAATCACAGTTGAATTATGAACTAGAAATCAACAAGGCATTGAGTGAGGTAGTCCAATGGTTGAACAAAAATGAACTCTCTGTAAACCTAGCCAAGACATGTTTAATGCAATTCCATTCGTATCATAGGCAACCAGTAGATTTGGTCATAGCCTACAACACGGAACCTATTGAACAAGTAACAGAAACAAAATTTCTTGGTCTTATGATAGACAACCACTGTAGCTGGAAGACTCACATAGAAAATGTGTGTCTTAAAATTACTCGTTTTGTCTATCCCCTTAGAAGAGTAGTTACAAACGCATCTGAAAAGGCAGGGGTAATGACGTATTTTGGTTATGTTCATTCTGTGTTGACCTATGGGTTAATATTTTGGGGAAATTCGACGGATGTCGTTGAAGCATTCAAGGCACAAAAACGTTGTGTGAGAGCTTTATGCCAAATGTCCCAAACAGACTCGTGTAAGCCACTCTTCGAAAGGTATAAAATACTGCCCTTACCCTGTCTCTATATCAGTGAGGTAGCGGGATTTGTCAGAAAAAATTTATCAATGTACGAATCAACTAGCAAATATAATAAAAATTTAAGAAATAATCATAAATTAATACATAAAGGTTCCCACAACTCAGCCTTTTATCACAATAGCTTATATTATATGGCGATTACTATCTACAATAACATTCCAGACAGCTTTAAGAACCAAAATGAACACCAATTTAAAAAGAGCCTAAAGGATTGGTTATTAATAAGACTTTTCTATAGTGTTCGAGAGTTTTTGGACAATAAAGGCAAAATTTAAAAGTATTTATTTTGGATAATTTATTGAATATTGAATCGCTTTAATTAATAAATTTTATTTATAATTGGATTTTATTTGACATTTTGTAAATTAACTAATTTTTTGTATTTGTAATTGTATTTTGACATTTTGTAAATTAACTAATTTTTTGTATTTATAATTGGATTTTATTTGACATTTTGAAAATTAACTATTTTTTTGTATAATAATGTAATTTTAATTAGATTTTATGTTTTATGTATTGTACACCTCACTTAAGGTAAATCATAGCGGACATTTTCATTTATAAGATCTTTTGTAACTACAACCTATGGTTATACAATAAACGCATTTGATTTGATTTTGATTTGATTTGATTTGATGTATGTATGTTTAATAAGAAAAAACGAAGACAGACATCCAAAATTGACAACTTATTACAAAGTATTAATTTATCTTTAACCAATTTCACTATAATGTTGTAAAAATCGCAAGAATGCATTCGTGCATTTGTCAAAAAAGGAACTCTACGACAATGAAAAGCGTTCAGGTTAAAAGTTTTACTGGACTCAGCTCTTCCAACTACGAGGTGGGTTGAGGAGTGGAAGGGGGGGGGGGGGGGGGGCTAATCCTTGTTTGATTGCTGTCGATCGAGGGCATCGCGTTTCTCATTAACCACCAACTCATCCATGCTTTCAGATTAAATCTACTGCTCCCATATTCAGTTTTCAATGTACTTCTGAAAAATGAATTCACTGCGGTCCGTATTTACTCAATGAAAATTAGTACTTTGTTGAATTTACAAGCATGAATTTTCCACTTGATAAAGTTTTGTACTATGCAAGTTGATCCTTTGAAATATGAACCGTTTTCGGAGTATATTGGGAGCTAGTTAAAGTCGCAAGCGTCTAGCAAATCTTTGCATTGCAGCAGCGAACTATATTTGCATGTAACAATGCTTTGACAGAAAGTACTGTAGATGGTAGGAGAGCGCAGGGAAAGTAAGATGTTGAGCGCTATCTATTCTGTTGCTCAAGTGGTTTACTATTTGAAGAAGTAGCGTCTAAAGGCTCTTTTATGAAATCGTTTTATTTTTCAGCTAAGTACAACTTTTGTGTTCTGCTGAAAATTTATTGACTATCGTCTTTACTACCTATTGTGCTCAAGAGACTTTTGTTTAACTTGCAATAAGGGAGTCGTTTGAAAAGAACTTTTGCTTCAGGTAAGTAAATATTTCCTACCGTCTTGTTTGTTTAACGCCACCTTGTAGACTTTGGGAATTGGCTGTTTTATTTGCTTTGTCCATATTTGGAAACCCAACAGAGTACTCCATATTGAACGATTACACATTCGTGTTTGTTTTGTCTACATTAATGATATGCGGACATTATCGTGTTCTGTACACATACATACATATATGGTTGTTATTATATGCTCGAATAGGGAGGGTGGGTATTGATTTCGGATTAATCATTTGCTCCAGATATGACATCACCGATGTTGGTAATTACAACTATCAGCGGCAGAACATGTTATTATAAATGATCATGTTATTTGCCTGCTAGTAATTTTGTCAGACAACTGCGTTTAGTCATTTGCATTCAATGTTACGACTGTTTGAGATTATTCGGAACTACCTTTGAATCCTCTCTAAAATATTTTTTAAATAGCTCTACATTTTTTAAACGTCTTTTCGTCATTAAATGCTTATTAGCCTTGTCTTTTAATCAAGTCAGTGAGCGTATAATGTTACTTTTTAGGCACTCACGATTACTATTACTTATTTATTTTGATCGATTCCATCCCGATCCACTCTGTAGTAGTTACCTTTACTTTTTTTTCTGACGTCAAAATATTTCAAATGAACAAGGTCTTTGTGAGGTTCAATTGCTAGTGAGACGTTTGCAAGCATCAGTCGCAACCGGTAGAAACCGGCAGAAACCAACTGAAGCCAGCAGAAACCGGTAACCGGCTCTCGCCTTTGATGCTGCCGTCACGGAATGATTGCTCTCTCGACGGAGTTGCAAAGCTTTGTGCTCTTGACAGCTGACGCTCAACAAAGCTATGGAATACGTGATAAAAACAAAATCGATGACGTTTCAATTGAATCACAAGTTTAATTAAACCAGAACAGACGTAATATGCGAATAGTAGGTATCAAAGGAGTAGTAGTAGAATTTTCGGTAGAGTTGGTAGCCTGCGGCCGTCGCTTTGTAATCCTTTTGACGCTGCGCGCTGCGATTGCCACTTGCCCTGTATTTTGCCCGAACTCAGGCATTACAAGCGCCTGTAGCAGTGTAGGATGTAGTTGCGTAGCTCTGTAGCACAGAACACAGAGCAGGGTCTGCCTCAGCGTCGTATTTGTCGGCAAATTCTAGTAATCCCGTTTTAGTTCCCACTCGCTAACTACAGAGCGTTCATTCAATTTTGTACAAAGTGACAAAACGACTGTTGATACTTGCTTTTATTCTTACTGTTCATTTCTTATTTGACAAATCGGTTCTTTGCAGCAAAACCAAATGTGCATCCATACTACAGGAAATATTTTATTTCTTTGACAAAGTAAATAAAGCTGATATATTGCTATCGATTGCAAGTGTTGCCAGCCTGCCGGTCGGACTCGTGGTGAATGCAGAGCGCTCGTTATTCGCCGGATTTTAATTAAAACAATCGAACGTTTCGGGCGTGACCTCGCGCGACTATAAATCCCGCTTGAAAAATGCGTGCAGCTAATGAAAGCGTGCACGTGCGCACTGAGTTACGTCACAGCTTATTAGCTCCTTTATAAACGCTGACATTTCTCAGACCCTCGGTAACCTCATAATTTCGGAAATATTTCTTTATGAAGGCAATTCAGGTTTTAAGAAATCGTCTCATAAAATTTTATCACCGATTATTCTGAGTTCTGGGAGTATTGGGGAGCGCCTATCGCGAATATTGGAATTATTGAACTGCGGTGTAAGAACGAGCTATAAAAGCAATTAGAGACAATGGAGTAAGGTAATGGGTTGTATGGCTTACTGCGCGAGCTCGGCTCCCGGTATCATACTGATCATTTTTATCCTTTTACTTTGTTACGATGTGTTATCACTGTTAATATTTATGATTAAACTCATGTTTTTAATAAACTCTCATTTAAACATATGCCCTGTGGTGCCGGCTCAAAATAACATCACCACAATCACCTATGTGGGTGGGTGTCGTAAAAACCGGCTAAGGAATAATCCTCCAGGGAACTGGCAGCAGCGTTCCCTGGGAATGCAACATCTTGCATTGCGGTCACCAGTCTGCCTGTCAAGCATGGTAAGTATGGCAATACCCCCCGAAAGAGGAAGACCCAAGTCCAGCAATGGACTGTTGTGGCTATTAAGATAAGATTAAGATTTAAATAATCTACTTGTACTTATTGTCACTTCACCATCTAAAACCCTAAACCAGACTCATCGTGCATTAATAAAATAAAATTTTATTAGGTAGATTTTAACATTCTGTTTTCGAAACTTATCATTTTAACAGTTCCTGGCGGGCCTGGTGACCTCTAAGCTTGTAAAATTGCCGGGAGAGAGAGATATGTGAACAAATGCGGCGCTGGGCGACGGCCGGCTCGGAAGGGATTCCAATGAATAATGTCGGTATCGGGCCGGCGCGGTGCCGGGACCGGGACCGGCGCGGTGCCGCGACGGGACGGGACGGACATAGGGTTGCTAGGTGCTAGGTGCTAGATCTATAAAAAACTAGCAACTTTTGTTACAAATACTGCACAAATAATACGAGTAATAAAGCTATACAAAAATTCTGTAATGTAATGTATTCAATATTACAAACTAAAAAAAAATATGTATTATTTTGTTACATTCTCGTCATTTTCTTTGACCAATAACATTCTTAGATGCGTTTCACATAGCCAAGGTTTTTTTTAACTTACTGCGCTACTTTTCGCACCTATACGCACGCAAGCGAAACAAAAGCGCATACTTTCTGGAATTTTAATGATGAACGTCGCATATCACAGCAGATTTGTGAACATTTGTGCGATCCATCAAAAGCGTGACGGTTGGCAGCCCTAGGTGCAACGCAGCGGGACCCGACGTGGTGTGATAATTGCCAGCGGAATCCAGGCTGCGCTTTGTCACTCGTGTCTCTCCAGGATCGTTCTCCTGATGACCTCATTCTATTTCAGAGCTTTCAGGTTACACAGGACGTCAAAAATTATTTCGGTTTTCCTCTATTATCCAAAAAAATCTTTTCAGCAATATCTGTGCATATTACCTAAGGTAAGTTCTCTTAAAATCAAAATAAAGCCCAGGAAGCCACACGACGATGACCAATGTGGCGCAGTGGTAGTGCCACTGCCTTTGACGCAGAAGGTTTCGGGTTCGATTCTCGGTGGGTCACTCACAAAGTATTTATCACTTTGTGAATTTGTTCCCAGTCTGGTTAGGACATTGCGGGCTGAACCACCCGATTGTCCGTAAGTAAGATGGTTCCGTGTTTCGGATGGCACGTTAAGCCGTAGGTCCCGGTTGCTGTCTATGATTACTTAGACGGCGGTCGTTACACAACCATGTCAGAAGCCTGCTTCTTGTAGAAGGCGGTTGAAAAATTCTGACACTAGGGTCCATCAGGTCGTTGGACGACTTGGTGTCCCACACGAAAAGAAAGAAAGACTAGCAACCCACAAGTTAAATAAGACGAAATTGATTTTAACTTTAACTTTAGCCGTGTGATGCCGGCTTAGAATAGCATCACCTCATTTCCTACCCATGGGTGTCGTAAGAGGCGGCTGAGGGGCTTGAGGGTTTCAGGTGTATTGCGCCTTTTAGGCGACAGGCTGACAACCTGTCACTATAGTGATACACAAATTGTCTCGAACGGCCCTCTATATTTGTCAGACGTGGTGATAGCGACCGTATTTTTACTGCCGTTAACGCTCTGCCTTCCCCGTAAGGGATAAAGGCGTGATATATGCATGCATGATTTTAACTTTTTAATGTTCGCGGTTCTATTGGTTTATTTTTCTATATTTAAAATTACTTACAGGCTTAGTTTCAAAACCTCGCCTGTAAGTTGAATTTACAGGTCGGGTTTTTTGTCAGTAATGACCTACTTTCAGAGCATGAGATATGTAAAAAAGTTAAATCCAATTTCTTCTTATTTTAAATAGGAGTTGCATCCAATTAGTTGTATACGATTTTAAATTTCGAACTGGCCGCAATGAATTGTGTTGCTTGAATCGCCTCTAATAATCGAATTTAAGAATCGCATTTTACGACACCCGCGGAAAGGATGTGGGGTGATGCCATTCTAAGACGGCATCACACGGCATTTAAATACAGTAATTACATTTGCGTGTAATTTATATCAATTTGGATTGATACATACTAGTGCAGTCCGCTGAAAAGTTGAGTTAGTAGTCTCTAACTTGTCCCTCATTCATAAAATACATACAATGCAATACACAAACCCTTGAATCCCTTAGTTGCTTCCTTCGACACCCACGGGAAAGAAATTGGAATGATCCAATGAATGATTCACTCCAATTTCTTTCCCGTGGGTGTCGAAGGAGGCAACTAAGGGATTCAAGGGTTTATGTATTGCAGTTTTAGGTGACAGGCTGACAACCTGTCACTTTAGTGATACACATCTTATCTGAAACGAGCCTCAAATCGTCAAACGTCGCGAAAGCTACCATAATCTTACGGTCGTTAACGTTCTGCCTACCCCGCGAGGGATACAAGTGTGATTTGCGTTGCGTGTGTGTAAATAAACCATAAACAAATTATGTTATATGTAATTTAGATGTTTCCAAATGAGTTAATCGGTTCAGTTCATCTCGTGCGCCTTTCAATTTAACACAGTTTTTTATGTGCCTCTTTATCGGATACCACAAAATTTTAATTGCCCCTATTCAGAAGTACCTGGTGGAAAATTTTAGTATCTAGAGGGATTAACCTAGCAACCTTCACTGAACCTAAGTTTTATAACTCATTGGAAAACACATCGATGCCGCGTTTTAATAAACAAGTGGCGTCATCTATGAATGTTAGTATGAACTACCTTAACTCAAGTTCGTACCTCAAATTGGGGTATACATATGATAAATATTAATGGATGATTAACACTATATTTATATTCTTTACAACGTCATTGTCAGACAGTTGACAGATGGCTTATCAAAACAAAAGACAAATAAATCCACTTCTGATGTACGCAGAGATTTATTGCCTCGAAACAACTCCACAGATACTTTTTAAGACTACAATTTTATTATTTTTAACTGGCAGTGTACGTTAACCCATATTATTTTCTTCATAGTATTTAATAATATTTGAGGCTGCATGCATGGCAGTACATCGTCCATATAAGTGTGTTTGAGAGCAAGATTGCCCCTCGAACGCTGGTGGCTGCTGGCCGCATTCCGCCGCTGCATTCTCGAGTGTAGCACAGAGCGCGTTCCAAGGAACCTTTCACGGGTTTCATTAAGCTCGATAACACGTATTTCGTAAAATGACAGTCACTACATAGTATCAAGCATAGTCGCTTTTCGTGTCTGTCTGTATGTACTAATGTATGCTTAGATTTTTAGAACTACACAACGGATTAAATAAAAAATAATTTGCGAGCCCATAGTCATCAGGTTCAGATCTGACGATGGAATCTTAGATCGGTAGCAAAAATATAAAATCTGGATAAAAATTTAATACCAAAGAATGAAGAATACCTTTGCCTGGAAGCGTGTGAGTTCCCGGTGGGCAATGTTCCGGGAATTCCCCTGCGTGTGCTCGAGCCGCCATCCGCCGCGGCGGCGCAGGTGGAATGCCACGGTGAGACGCAACGCAACATCACGTCATGTTGCAGTTTTACCTTTTAACCGGCTCAACGCTGTTCTAGAGCTCCATTTGTGAAAATGTGATTTCTGAGGTCGTTTACAAAAGTCTGCAACCTCCCGTATTGCATTTCCTATCATTAGATTTGGGTGCATTTGAATGAATTTGAGTTGTAGGACGTTTGATATACACACAATCAGTAATGCCAAAATTTGCAAAAAATCCAAAATAGAGCTTCATACTGCTCTTCTTACAGGTTTGAGCTCTATGTTCAGTTTAGCTGCCAACCAATATGAATACTTTGGCACATACTTTGGAACTTAAAAAAAACATTTTTCATTATATGAATAAGCTGTAAACTAGTGTTTCTTGTGATTATCATTATCTTCATATGAGCAAGAATCGGTAATGGTTTGTATCTATAATTAGTTTACCTTTTGTCTTAACTTTCCAATGTAAGTTTTCCAATAAAACGTTTACTACCACGAGATGCCTTTATAATTTTTTTTCTGTGAACCTCATCTTCATCAATATCAATTAGTCCACTAATTCGTGTTATTCTGTGGAAGTTGTGACTCGGGCTGTGGTTTTTGTTCCCGGGTCCGGCGAGACCCGCGTCACAAGACCTTTGTCAACATTAAATTGTTACCATTTAATTGGATTTGTACTGTACTTCGAACTAATGTCGTTTTCGGAACCCTATTCAATAGAAATTATTTTATTCGAAATTGAATTTCAGTAATTTGTAGTGTATTTCGTCGTGCCTGTAATTGAGTTTAGTGAATCACTGCTGAGTTTTTACAACATTCACACAAGCGCCACTTACTAGGAATAAAACGAACAGATTAGAATATATATCCTACTGTTTGTTACTGAAAAGAAGTCCAATCAAGAAAATGATGAAAAATATATGTTCAATCTCTAACAAAATGTTAGGTAGACAACGTAAGAAGTAGTGATGTGCATGTACGGCAAATAGTTCACGTATAACATTGCAGCCGCAGTACCCGCGCGGACGAACGGTCATGTCGGCGTAGGACGTGCGGACCTCTACTTTGACCCCTTTTGATCAAGATCTTTAAAGAGCTAGCGTAATCTATAATTTAGTACTGGTATTAACAGTTTATTACATCTGGGTAGTCGACGTACTTTTTATCATTCTTTGCTTAATGTAAAGATCTCTCCAATTTCAATAAAAGTTTAATTGCTGCCTCCGACACATTGACTTGACGAAACGTTGTTTAAATTTGTTTACTCCACCTAAAATAAGTTAAGCCATCTAAGATTAAACAAACTCGATTCATCAACTCAAATAGAAAATCAAGATAAATCTTGGGGCGGGGGAAGTGGGCCAAACTCCGGTAAACAGTACAAAGTAACTGAATAACAGTTGCCGAGTTGTGGAACTAATTAAAATTATGAACACAGCGCGTAATCTCGGCGCTAGTGATTTGATTACGTCACGTCAAATTCGCGCGCTTTCGCTTCTGTACAATGAATCAAATTTTTGTCCACGGGAATAATCTCACCTAACCTGGACTTGACTGTACCAGAATTGTTTCTTTTGTAATAAAATACTTTCAATTTCGCAACGAGTTATTTTTTATTTTATCGGAGTAGAATTTCTAGGTCCGTACCTATTACCTTTTGTTTTACTAAAATGTTAGCCAAATTAAATAAATAATCGTTTACTTTATAAATATTTATAGATTTGTGAAAACTTTCTATTTTTAAATGCTTCAGTATCGATATAAAATCTCAAGAGTTTTCGTGAAAATAATCCATACAACAAAGTTGATGCAATGTCGCTGAGTATCGCATCCATTGTTCCGCTTCGAACAATAAAAATAATTAAATCTTAAAGCTGCAAAGCGCTTTAGATCTTTACATTGTAGTTTTACAATATAGAGTTACACTACAAAAACTTTATCTGTATTGAAATTGGATTTCCTATAATACTTCTGCTTGGCTGCGATATTCGGACAGCATGCATATATCACGCTTTTATTATAGTACATTATTATTTCTTTTTTCTCTTGTGCAAGATCGGATCGACGAACGACACTGGTGTTAGAGTCTTAAAAAGCACTGAGGATTATGAATCCTTGTCGATTTGTCAAAGAGTCATAACTACTTCTACAGCCACAAAAGTCCACTGCTGGACGTGGGCTTTCTTTTTATTAAACTATCAGGTTTAATGTCTGCTGCTACTACTGCTAGAGCCATAACGTTAATTAATGTCTCATTAGAGAACTTTTATAGATTTTGATGAAAACAGCAAGAGCTCTCGTCTCTTTTCTCTTTAATTTCCTTTTTTTATCGACGGACTTTAAACATTCACCTGTTTTATGTGTACAGCTATAACGTGCTTTATGGCGGCGTCACCGATACTGCCTCGCTTCCCTTGCTACTTTCATTACCGAAAGAATGTCGTATATGCGTGACGATGCAAGGTCTTTACGACTCGCCCGTCACACGGTGTATATGGTCAAAATAATTGTTTTTTGTGCTTTACGATCTCTAAACATTTTGCTTCGGAAAAAAGTAGTGTTGGACGCCCTCCGGTCAGATAGAGAACGGCTGGTAGCGACTGGATAGCGAAAACGGCAGATAGTGTCTTATGACTTACCCAGGGGGAGGTCGACATCCATCACGTCTTTATTCCTTGCGGGGTGGGCAGAGCGTTCACGGCTGTCAAAATACGGTCGTTATCACCACTTTTGATTCGACAGATAATTGAGAGCCGCCGTTTCAAAAAATCGTGTAAGTATCAATCAATATAAAGCCTTGGAGCCCCTCAGTTGGTTTTTACAATGCCTGCGATGAAGAAATAGAGTGATGCTCTTCTAAGCTGGTACAATATGGGAAACACCCGTGAGAAAGAAGTGGGTTCTTCTTTGAATTCATGTGCATTTAAGTCTGTTACCGTAATCTCGCGTATGTGAGTAAATGTTCATAATTCCCTTCAGCGCTGGTTGCACGCAGTCATGCAGGAAATCAGACGACTCCCGCGGGCCGCGGCCGCATTGTTAGCAGGGAAATCATATTTTTGTGGAAATCTCACAGCTATTAACTTATTGCATTTTCTGGTTCGCTGCAGGTCTCGTGCCAAATTTGCGTCCGTTTCATAATTCCGAGAAAAATATGCTCTTTTAGAAAACCACAGCTTTCAGGAATTTTCTGTTGCAAGTTCATAGCTTCAAGTCGGCCTTCTCAAATCAAACACTTCGTTAGCATACTATATTTGTTTGTTCGTTACTCTTTCATGCTAAAACCACTGAACCGAATTTCATGAAACTCGGCACATAGATAGAGGGCAACTTGGATTAACACATAAAATAGTTGATATCCCGAAAAAAGGTTGCGTGATTAAAACCGACAACCACGCGGGCGAAGCCGCGGGCGCCCACTAGTAGCTTTAATAAGCTTAAGAGTCACCCTTCTAAAATCGAATACATCATTACATAGTATATTCAATGTTGCTTTTCGCGTCTGTCTCTACATCTGTGTGTATGCTTCGATCTTGACAACACAACGAATGCTGGTGCAGTTTTCTTTAAGAGGAGGGTTCGTATATATATAATACTTACCGAGAAAACAACTTATTCCAATGGTAAAATAAGTTACAACGGGTGCAACCGCTGTGCAGACCGCTAGTTAAATACTAAGTGAAGTTCTTACTGTAATGTATGCAAGGCTCTAATAGGATTTGTTGCACCTGCGTCGTCACTTTGAGTGAATATCGATTAGGGTGTCTAGCGTTGTGATTGTGCTGTTAGGCAGTCCCATGTCAGAGGTAAAAGCGGTTCCCTCACTGGACGACTGTTGCTGCGCATTTTTAGCGCATCTGTGACGCAATCTTCTGACAGGTAAAAGAAATAACGCAAAAACTTGCATTGGCATCTGTCTTTGTCACACTTATGGTAAAGTAGCCTTTTCCCCGCAGTTTTTACGTAGGAATGATATATTTTTCTGTAGTAAAAAGTATCGTATATGAGTCGTCAGCCCCTCCACTCAGGTAAATAAAATTAAAATAGCCTTTATTTCTACTAAAAATACAAATAACGTACAAAGAGGTTAGTTACTCATCTACACACACAAAAATCTTAGGATAAAACGCTCTGTTGCGGCGGGAAAGAAAGACAAACAAACGCACTTTCCCATTTATAATATTCGTATTGATATGGACGCACTATACCTATTTCTTTTGCACCAGCAGTCGTCAGATGTGGCCAGGACCAAACATCGAGTGGTTCTAGAACTACTCCAGATTTAGTCATGCTACTCGTCAGTTAGAAATTCTGGAGCACCACGTAATGAGAGCGCTTTAATTACTTTACCCCTGAACTACGCAAAGCCACTCACAGTAGTGCTCAGGAGCTAGATTTCTGAAACCGTACTCGGTATTACTCAACGATTGGTCTAACCACTTTTGTCTTTTATACTATTGGACTTTGATAATGTCCATAGTAGTCGTATGTTTGCGAATTGAATAGGATAAGTAATTATAATTAGGTAGGTATAAATGGATTCTAGAAGTACTTCCAACTTAATTTATTACTATTTTTAGCTGTCTTTCGTATGCGGAAATTCTAAAATAGAGCTCCTAGTCGAATAACTCTAACCAGGAATTCATGGTGAGCAGCAATGGCCGGCATTCAGACACATTGCGTCCTCCTTCTGCCGAAACAAAAGTATGCGAAGGTTTTGTGTTGAAACTTTTGGAGCAAAGCTTTGTTTTGGCTACTGCATATCTACTCTGCATTTACCTACTTGATATTATAAATTTCTTTCGATATTTTACGATAAGTTATGTACTAGATTTACTAAACATTACTTTGTTGTTTCAAAATGTACGGTGGAAGCCACCAGCTATAAGCCATTGATCGTTGTTTGTCAACTTACACTTGCATAATATCGCAGGTAATGAGTGATCCCCTGCAGCCCAGATAGAAGAGCAAAAACCCTTGTTAGTTCTAATAGCGAAAGTGACAAATTCGAATCCTGCCTCGCAATTTTAGCAATAAGGTTGTGGCAATAATGCCGTGTGATGCCGGCTTAGAATAGCATCACCCCCTTTCTTCCCGCGGGTGTTGTAAAAGGCAACTATGGGACTCGAGGGTTTCATGTGTGTTACAATTTTAGGCGACAGGCTGACAACCTGTCACTACAGTGATACATGAATCGACTAAAAGGGCCCTCAATACTTGTCAGACGTGGCGATGAAGACCGTAATTTTACGATCGTTAACGCTCTGCCTACCCCGTAAGGGATAAAGGCGTGATTTATGTATGTATGTATGTATGTAGGTTGTGGACTGGCAGGTCCAATGAGCTACTTTTTAAAACGATCTAAAACGGTAATTTCTATGGAAATAGGAATGTATGACGGCATACATTGCTATTTTGGATGGCGTTAGAACACTTTTTTATTATCATATTAGCGTACATTATTATTATCCATAGCCTATATTCTTTTATGTAATTATTCTGTTTATTAATTCAAACTAAATATTTTGAGAAATTATGAATGAAGTCCAATAGTGTTAAGCGTACAACTTTTATATTTTATTAATCATCTAATCCACAATCGCATGTCGATAACACTAGAACAGTTCTCTAATTCTTGGTAAGTAGCTATAAGCAGTTTCCAAACTTAATGAGTAGTTCAACGCGACACAAATACGGTTACCGTGAGACGTCCAGGTCTGAGGGGGGCAAAGCAAGGGGGTGAGTTAAGGGGGGTCGGGTCAGGGGGGGGGGGGTAACTATTAGCATTGCAAACGTGATGCAAATACAACACACGGACTAGGGTAACAGCTATCTCACTGTTACATACGGGGAACATTACCAACTGCTTATTAATTTGGGTAAATATGCATGAGATAATAATGTCTACAGTGATAATGTATTATTATGTGATCTGTCTCTCTTTATTATCGTGTGGGACACCGAGTCGTTCAACGACCCAGTGAACCCTAGGCGAATTACTTCTAATACTTTTTGGTCTTATTTAACTATTTTTATTTTTATTTAACTAACTTTGAAAAAAATAAGCACTCTAAACAATAAATTAACATAATGGTTTACAATATCGATAGTTAAGGCACTTGTTTTAATACGTCACAATTTTTCACGTTTTCGGTTCAAACACCCTCCTTCAAGGGCCAGTTTCCAACGCGAAGGAAAATATCGTTTCAGGTGGCTTGAAGATGCGCGGCGCGGCGTCGCAGTGAGAACTGACCCTAATGAACCAGTAGGTACAAAATAATATTTATGCTCTACATAGACCAAAAATTTTGTTGTCGGTTGGTATGATATACCTACACATTGTTTTAGTTCCAAAATTAAACAATGGTTAGTCATAACAACAGTGTACAGAATGCGGGCCGTACGCAAACATGTCAACAAACATAATTAATTGGTGGGAACGCTCCGTCCGGCGCTGGTCCGGCGTCCGTTCTACTTCCGTCAAGCCCCGGACGTGGCCTTTGCCTGAATAATATTACAATAGTACAGTCAGCAAGAGAGCCTCGGTGGTCAAGTGGCTAGGACACCGGTCTAACAATCGTGAGACCCGAGTTCGGTCTCCGCTATGTGTTTTTACTCACGTACATTTACCGACTGCTCTTACGGTGAAGGAAAAACATCGTGATAAAACCCACATTTAAATAAAATTTTAATTCAGATGATATTTGAATGTGATTCAACCTAGAGTTCGGGCCAGGTTAGCCTTCAAGTTGCAGAGGTCAGAAAGCAGTCGCTCTGTGTAAAAATTTGGTTCCGCATAAAATCCCCTAGGTTAGGTAGCAGAACCGACAGAGAACGGGATAAGGTAAGGATAATGCTGAGTACAGTCAACAACATTGGAAACTTAAAACTGGCGGTGGCTTCTCTCCCCTTTACGGTATTGATGTAAAAACTGAATACACCAGCCATATTAAACTGGCTGTGTTTTTTAATGTAGGCAGGCAACATATTCCGTTCTATTCAGTACAGTCAGCTTTCAAAGTTATCATGAACTAGTAAACAAAACAGTTACATACGACCAGTCAGGAGCGGCGGTCACATCAATGCGCTTGTCGCTCGTTGTGAGCCCGCAAGCCCGCATCACTCCGCCTGGGTGGTATTTGTTGATGAATACTGTTTAAGGCTACGTTTCCGATGGTTTCGTACAAAAGGTTGGGGTAATATCAAGTAGACTTTTAATACAGAATTGTTACGACTTTAAATCTACAATCTTCATCATTCTCAGTGGCTACACTAGTTATAAAGTTGTTCCACATGAATAATGAGATAATTATACGTACTTAGGTAAAACGAAGTTATGCGTTCATACCTACTTCAAGTAGAAAACGATTATATCTTTAGACATTGTATGCATGAGACCATGAAAGTATAAAGAATACTTACAGCAGTCTGTTCATGAATAAGCTACACAGGGGTAACTATTTCCAACGTATTGAAATATTTTTTTGCCATTGAAATATTGATATTCTTAATAGAAATTCTAGTACAAAATGATTTCCTTTACGAGAACTCACTTTTATAATCTTTATATTCTTTATAATATTTTTTTCGTTTGGTGTAGCCCTGTGTAGCTTATTACACTGCTGTGTGTACAATATGTATATGCCAGCCCCATAGTACCAAAACCTTCTTTTTCGAGCGGGATACCGAGTCGTCCAACGACCCGATGAACTTTACGTAGGTATGAAGAACTACAGGAACTTTCACGATTCACTAGATATTTAAAAGGGTTCTGCACCACTCACGAGTAGGGCGAGCACTTCGCATCTCGTCACATAATCCCTATCCTCACCCGGGACCAGCTCGCAGAGAACTAAGGCTGCCCGATAACTTTGTAAGCCTTAGAGGGCCGCTAAGTGCCAGATTGATGCTACTTGCTATACCTAAGACCATCGCTCTAAGGCATTTCAAATTGAAATGTATAGTAATTATTATGGAAGTATTTTTCATCAGAAAAGTGCGGTGTCAAGCGTCACCCCATCATTTCCCGCAGGGAAGGTTTTTGGTGTACTAAAATCTTAGGCTACAGGCTGACAACATTATACCCTATTGACACAAATTTTATCGCTCGTAAAGATTGCCTACCCCAGAAAGCATATATCTATCCATCTATTTCGAATGGGACACCGAATTGTCCCACGGTCGGGTAAACTCTGGTGTCAGAGTTTTTCAACCGCCTACTATTAGTAGCAGGCCTCTGATATGGTTGAGTAACGTGAATTGTGGGATCTCAATTTCAAATAGAGTGAAAATACTCAATTTGCTACCTTGCCTTGTTTTACCAAACTTTGCCTTGGGGACACGTAATACTTGGATACAAACAGTTGCAGGAGCCCCAGAGTAGATTGCAAAACTGAAGCGCACTCGGAAATGCATTGCTTATCTACAGCACACGACCGATGATTACATATTTAATCAAGACCGTTTTCAGGCTGCATTAACGCTGGGTCGTGCGTTGGACCTGCGTCAACAGCGGAGGACGAATAACTTTTGTAGTATGAATCTTACAAACGCATGCATTTCACAGTGTTGTGTTGCGTTAACGCTGCGTTGTGCGTTAAATGTGAGATTGGCTTTGATGGAAGACTTGCAAGAAACATTTGTAAGGAACATTATAAAATGAGGTCAAGTTGCGATGTATGCAATGAAAATCGTCTAAATTTTCTACGAAATAGCGCATTACTACTAAATATATACATATATACTATGTTACTGTGAATCATTAATTTTGTCTCAAAACGTTTCTTTATTGTGTAAAAAATAATCCACAAATATTTTGGCTACGAAATCAGTCCATGAAACTGAACAATTTATGGTGAAGGGTTTTTCCGATATTTAGCTAATATCTATCTATACTCTATGTGTTGTCTAAAAAATGTAACATAAATTCATTATTAAATTCATCCTCTTGTTGTGTGTAAATAATACGAGTGGCATAGTAAGTAAGTGTGTCAGTTTTATCAATGTCTGTGGAATTCTGCTAGTAGATGTACTCGTAGTGTGGTGTGTGGGTTATCTCCGCGCGGTGTCGGCGGTGTCGGCAACTCGGAAACTTTGCCACACTCCCATTGCTACTCCGGGTTAATTAAAACTTTGCCGGACTTAAACTATTCTCTTCCCCCCCCTCCACCTTTCACCTCGTCTTCAGCTGTTTAATACTGCGTAAAAACTACACACTTTTGTTTACTCAGTATTTTTGCGCCTGCAAGTTTGTGATAAGACTCGTGGCTGAAGTTAGCCAACTTTGTGAGAATTACTTTTTTACTTCAATCACTAAACTAAACGTTGAAGCTTTAATGGGTTTAGTTAAGTTTGATTTGATCCTAGTTGATAAAGTAAGTTCAATTCGACAAAATGTTCTATCGATCTAAGCATAACTTATTCCTTTAAAAAGGTAACTAAGTATATTTAAAAAATCTGCAGGAAATAATATTGCGGTTATTCTGATGTAATGAAGTCGGCTTGTTGTAATGTATTCTGCAGCAAATAATTGCGACTGTAAATTTGCGTCGTCGGCTTCCGCTCGCAAAGGCACATAAATATATTTACTACCTTAATCCCGGTTCCTTTACATTATTAGAAAATAAATACAGTTTCTCTTGGATATAAAAATACTAACATGAAATATGATAGGTAACTAAAATTGCTAGTACTACAACACGAAAAACAGTCCACTTTGGTCATGGGGCTTCGCTTATATAATCCTGTTAGTAGCCACGCTTGGCAAGTAAGTAGATATTCACGGAGAACACTACTGCCCATTCCCTGGATTCAAGATGTTTTTTACAATATGCACGGGTGGAGTTACATGATGATGATGATATTCTAAGCAACACGCACTAAAACCATTTATGATTGAAATGTGATTTGAATAAAATAGTCACAAATAGAACAGGAAATAGACCTACTTCTTACAACATTTTCATGCAAAACTTTACTTTAAATATACCTATTATCCATGTGCAGAAAGTGTGTGGTTTGTTTTGACAAGGCTATTTGAATTTAATCTGACAATCGGATTTGGTGCGCGGCCAACTACCCGCAGAAGCAGACCAAGTCGAGCGTGGTTGAGGATAGCGAATTTGAATTGGATCCAGAGCTCTCGACAAAGGTTCCAGTACAAATAGAGAGACTGTGTGTTGTAAACCTCATGCCACACACATTTGGGGCGTCGTCCAATGAGAGCACTTCAAATTGAACGCTTTGTCTGACGTCTGAAGCAAAGTCAATTCCTAAAACTAAAGATTTACACCTTTCATCCTATACAGTTTTTTTATCTATATTTCGACCACACGGGTCCTTGAATATCATTAATTAAACCTGTGGATTCACCCTTTAAAGTATTTGCAGTTGATTTTTTAATACTTTGTAGTTTCTAGATTCTGAATTTTAATGCGAACTTATCTACAAATAGAATGCATATTCAAGTGGCACACGTAATTGGAATAAATGTCCCAGATAACTTATTTGGGTGCGATTTCTTATTTTCTACCGTGTGATGCCGGCGTAGAATAGCATCTACAAATTTCTATCCCGCCGGTGTTGTATCTGACTAAGGGAATCGAGAGTTTCATGTAAATTGAAACTTTAGACGTCAGTCTGACATCCTGTCACTATAGTAATGCACGAATTATCAGAAAGAATCCTCAAACGTTTGTCAGACATGGCGATAACAACCATTACCTTACGGTCGTTAAGGCTCTGCCTACCACGTCAGGGATATGTATATAAATGATATATTTATATATAAAGGACGTAATTTATATGTGTGTGTGTGTGTGTGTGTGTGTGTGTGTGTGTTTTCTATAAAATATGCAGATATTTTTGTTTTGAATATTCAATGTGAAATTAACCATTTTTTATCACGTCTACTTACTCTCGCTTTGTATCTAAGTTGAGTGTCATCGCCTCAGAAAGCAGATGACAAGCTGTCGCTCTCGGCTGCAGCGAACGGCGACGCATCGGAATTGCTAATCACGCAGACACACTTGATGCCGCGCGGTTTCACCCGCTGCTCGAACTTCAAACGTGCCGCCGCTTCAAGTGATGGAACTCCAACTATCTTATTTGCAAGTTTCGTTATTAGCCGACTTGAGTCGAGACGTTCTACGGTATTCATGAGAGTTATTTGTAGCAAGCAAGACAAATGCGCCCAATTATAATGAGACAAGCAAGAATTCTCTAAAACTTCGAATGCAATCCTACTACTTCTACATCCACAACAGTCAACTGCTGGATATGGGCCTCTCCTAATTTGAGGGAGGCAATATTGCCATACTCACCAGTGAGATTGTTGAGCGCAGTTCAAGATATTGTAGATATCCACAGGGAACGCTGCTGCCCGTTCCCTTAGTTGCTTTTTACAACATCCAAGGCTAGAAATGGAGTGATAATACTCTAAGCCAGCGCGGAAAAAAGAATCTTACTTTTACATATTTCTTACCAGGAAAGCAGAAGTCAGGAAGCAACCTACCACAGACGGAATCCACGTACAAAATTGATGCGTCTCCGAGCTGCGTGCCTGCATCATTGATGGCAATGACGCGCGAGGCTCGCCACACGTTTCCGGCACAAATAATTCACCAGTTTTACTCCTGGTACTTTAAATGAAGCAACTCACGCGTAGAAAACACTGACTTAAATTGTTTACGCTCTGGACATGATGCTGTTACAACATTTTTGGGATTTAATGAAAATCGCAAGTTTTGCACTGGCAGACAAGGAAAGCAATTATGAAAGTACGTGGAACTAACGTAGATGGCATTTCAAAGTTACATATAAAACTAGGTGTTATTTGCATGGGACAGCATGTCTAAGGCATAGTTAATATATTATTAAACGAACAAGTAAGACTCATTATGTGAAGAACTACAACTTACTTGTTTTAAATTTGGTCAAAATAGATCAAATGATATAGATCAGAGTTGAGAAACAACAAAATTCTAGGCCAGTTTGTAAAATGTTGCCAGCTGTGTAAATAAATATTTTAAAGCGGTTTGCTCGTGACGGCAACATTGTTCAAAGTTTACAGTTAGCTGGTGGCTAATGCGTACGTGTGGCTGCGAGTACCAGGAGTGCAGGCGAGTGAGGAGGGTTGCGCGAAGCAATTAGTGCGACGAGACGTGAAATGAAATGACTGACGCCGACACTGCCCCAGGCAGACATTTAGTTTCAAAACATGTTCATATATTCCATTCATATACACATACGGGGTGTAAGGGATCATTGGCCCCATTCGACTGAGAAAGATAATTTAATCAGTCTCTGAGGCAAGAGCACAGGCCCTGCGTTGCCCGGGACGCAATTATGCAAAACGCAGGGTTTCCCAGAACCTGCGCCAACCTCTCGGCCTCTCTGGTTGACTTCACAGGAATGACGAGTCGGTACCGGCGGAGCCAGTTCGGCTGCAGGAGTCTACCGCACGATAGACCTCTGTGACACGCGCCTCACGGAGACTCCGTGCCGGATTTAATGTGGAGTTGTCCTTCTCCAAGACCGGTCTTGTGTCCTATTAATCCCTCGGTCGCTTCTTATGATGCCCACGGGAGAGAGGGGGTGGTGCTAATTTTACTCTGCCGGCACCACACGGTAAGAGATAAAGCGTATTGAGGTCATAAAATTGAACAACTTTCACCTAGACACATTTTTTTAATTTCATAGTGAAGACAGTTAGCTGACCGTGTTTTTGTTTCAAAGAGTTATTTTTAAGTTCTAAAATATCAACCGCAGCTTAATAGTAAACAAGTTGTAAAACTGAACTTAAAACAAAATACAGTCTTTGCAATAAACTGACTTAAGTAATTGCTTTATTAATAAATTTATTTTGAGTTATCCTTAAAAAACTCGCAGAAATGAATTTGATTACCTTGCCTTGCCTTGCTTTTTGTTTGTAGATTTTCCTTGAATTTGTTACTACTCGTATCTATTACATCATGAGCACTTTTATTTGACCGACTTTAGCAGAGTTGGGAGCGTATGTACTCGTATCGTCAAAGGTGGAATGCCAATCGAAGTGGACGAAACAGGAGCCGAAACCAATATGTCGGACGGATTGCTAATAACGGTCCAACTAGCTGCAATTAATCCGTGTTTCGGGGAATTTCGTGCAATCTACTGTTTGAAATAGGAAATACTGTGAAATTTATTCCATAAAATGTTATGACTTGTTTGGAATTAGGTAAAATATATTTTAGACAATTTTACTTTTAAAATATTTTTTAAAGAAACCAAGACCGATAAAAGGGACCGTAATTATTTCAAGTTGGGACATTTTTGTGATTTATAGCACATTAAGCGCTAATCTGCATACTATACTATCCGCTACGTCGCTGCTTCAACTCCGCTACGCCTACTACGGAATTACGTACTCCGTAGCTGGTTTACTTTTTTTTATTGTCAAATAGATACTGATAGATACCCAAAGACCCTTAATATTACTTCATAAAATACGCCGAAAGGGAAATATGAAGGTGATTTTTATTCCGACATCGTATAAAATTAACAGAATATCATCAAAGTTACGTGCTTACCGGCATCGTTATTGAAAATAACGCACCAAGTTTTTGAATGAACCGAACAGTGGATCGAGATGATAACAAGAAACATGGGGCGAGTATTTTTGTTAGAGAAAGTTTCCTACACCGCGCTCAGTCTATTTTGACGACATTCTAGGCTTGTTGTATTTTATAATATTATTTTTTGGTACAACTTTTTAATTACGATTTGTTTCTACTGAACCCTTTGACTTTTTTATTTCATTTACCAAACGTAAAACATAAAGATATCAACTGTAAAAATAACTTCTTCGTACAATAATTTCACCTATGGGTTAATCGCTTGAAACATAACTCAAGACAATGCTACAATACTGTCGTGCTCTGAAGATGATGAGTAGAGTTTAAATGCTTCTAAAACCAAACTTAGATTGAGTTTAACGACAGCTATCCAAGCCGCCATTATCCGATGAACTTTAAATAGCCACATTATTTTAATCGACGTTGCAATCAACTTTCACCGTTCGCCGTTCGAATAAGCCATATTTGACAGCTGTCAAAATCATGATAATGCTATGACAAAAGGTCTTTTTTTCTTTGTTGACATGTCCTTTAGTATGGATTTGAGAGGCACCTATTGGAACGGCCAAACTTTAACCTTTACAGAACTGATTATTCTTGAAGATACAACGTAGGTTACTATTTCTAAGCAAAATTTACATATAGTAATTTGTCTCTCTTTTTGCAATTTTCGGTTGGAACACAGAGTCGTCCAACGACTCAACAACTCTAACCTGGTCTTTGAATTATCCAACCGCCTTCTACAAGTAGCAGGCTTCAAAAATGGTTGCCACAACCGCCGCCTCAGTAACCATAGACAGCAATGAGACAATAATATGTCTCTGTAAAGCAAACAGAGCTTCTGAAGTCAGTAAATAAATCTAGAACGTCCCTTGATTCGTTGTAAATTCGTGATAATGTAGCTACTTCAAAGCCTTGCGAAGGGTTTTGTGTATTTAGAGCGCTGGGCGTGTGGGGATGCACGACGAACCGCTAAAATATCGCAACGGTCTGTGAGATCCATACTAGTACGTCACTCCCCATAACTAAAACCGCACTGGACGGACGACCTATACCTATACCTATATTTTAGCGGTCCGTCGTGCGTTAAGTGTGCGATGCGCCATATGTGTGGGAGGGGGGGAATGTGTGTGGTGAAGTGGTGATACCCGAGAGGGGAGGAACAGTTTTGACATGACGTAATAAAAAAGGCTCTCCGTGGACGTAATCCTGTTATTGGAAAAACACGTATAATTATTAAAAAACAAAAACCCGACTACGAAAATGTTACGTTTAAAATCCGCCATTTTGAATTCATGACGTGCACTAGCTGCGTCGTGAAACTCGTAAAGAAGAATTCGCTCGTTTTTATACATACATACAAACAAAGCCAATCGCCACGATAAAAAGTACATACATGTTCTCAAAATCATAAACATTCCTTCTTTTTCAGACAATCGGATAAAAAAATCTGTGGGGTCACTCCACACTTTTCTGTTGCGTCTTTGTTGAGGATTTTAGGATAAAAGAACTAAACATGTCACAGCTAATATTTTATTATAATGCAATGTAGAATGTTGGCATGTAGAGTATTGTACGCGATATTCTCGGCATCCTTTGATCCTTGCGAGTGATGCACGCAACCTCCGTACGATCCCACATTCTGCTGCTTCCTGACATATTGTTTCCACCCAGATGTCTTTACACGTCGGTATAATATAATCTACATCAACTAGAGAGAAAATAACTAAACAACTTATATTGTAGATGTAGTACTACAAAAACTAAACATTAAAACATTTAATTTTACGTCAAAAACCTATGAATGAACAAGTTCTTGCTATGAAAAATCCTTATATGGCCTTATACGTCCGTGACAGACGATTCAATCAGTGTATGAGGCAAGAGCACAGACACAGAGACACTGCGTTGCCTGGGACGTAATTATGGAAAACGCAGGGTTGCCCACGACCCTGGGACCTTGTTTAAGCCATGGACAAATATAAACCACACACAGTAATCTCAATAGTTCTCCAGAGTCCATTAAAAGTCTGACCAACAAGGTAAGATTGGAAATCGCAGTTTGCAGTTTAACCTGCACTGCAATATACCTCACGTATTGCGGCTGCAAACTCTACAACTCCTTGGTCGACACTCGGGGGAATCTGGGTTTTATTGTTGCCACGAGAAACTAAAACGAAATGTTTTCATAACTTTATTTGATACATTTTACTACTATTACTACAGCCATAACCGTCCACTGCGAGACATGGCCCTCCCCCAACGGAATCACACATCAGATAATTAATTTGTATACAAATAACTTGAAAGGTGTATTTAAATTTATTATTTTGATTTTCAGGTAATCCATCATATTGCGAGTATAGAAGGTATAGCTCATAGGAATCACGTCAGTGGCCAACGCGGTTTATTACCACAGCCAGGTAGAAATACTAATTTATCTACAAAACTATCAGGTAAAACAGTTAAGAGCGTACCAGGTGTCAAAAAAGCTTTCTGCTGATCCAGCCACGCAATACCAGTCACCGAGCGAAGGTCAACCAGAGTCGGCTGATACCCGGATACCCACATTACTCACTCAAATCCCCCAGAGCCGCCGCATTTGTTCAAATCTCTGCTTTCCTGGTCATTAGGGCTCGTGCCTCCGAAACGGTCAGTACATTCACAACAATAATGTGTTTATATGGTCAAAGAAATAAATGGTAGAAAGAGAGATAACTAAAATTAAGCAATTTGTATGCAAAAACTATTTAAAAACGCAAATAAATTAAACGAAAATGTGCAGATAACAATTTTTGAAATACTTTGTATCCGAATTAAAATGCGAGATTCCCGAAATAAGTCTCACGGGCTGCGCGTGGCTGGCGCGGCGCCAACGCTCGCCCCGCCGCGCCAACACGCGCCAGCTCGCGCCAGCATGCCCATACAGCCCATTACCTTGCGCCATTGTCACTAATTGCTTTTATAGCTCGTTCTGACACCGCCGACCACTACACTCGTTCGAATATTTCGCGCCGGTCCCGCTCGCATTACGAGTATCATATAAATGGGCCCGGCGACTTTCCAACGGATATGTGCCCCGAGGGTAACTGACCTGAATTTTGGTACAGCATAGAGCAGCAAATTGCCACGGCCTAAGAAAATGCCAAAGGGTACTTCAAAAGAATTCTAATAAGGTGGATAACTCGTGCGCCGCGTGCAAGCGTTCATTAGCTGTATCTACGCACTTTTAAAACAGGAATTTATCACCGAAACGTTCGACTCTTTTAATTGAAATTCAGCGAGTAACGAACATTCTATATTCGGTCAAATTGTATAAACAAAATTCCTGGGAACTCGCCATTTTTTTTATGCTGGTAGCTCTGTTTGCCACGTGCAAAAATATTTCTCATCTATAATAAGTACTAATTTTATTAGTGAAAAAGCATTATAAACGTACAGGAAAATAAAAATATTTACAGCTACAGTAATACAAGCAGTTGTGCTGTGAATGCTGAAAGAATAGCAAAATGCCAACCCCGATTTTCGTGAGTCTAAAATTTCCACCGCAGAAGCCATACCGGCGGTGAGCGGATTACAATACCTTTTGTACGATGCATGGTCTAGTCGGATTCACTTTTCATCTGATATTCAACTCATAAATCCTACAGCGTACAGTAGCAAAGGTCAAAGTGGAATATGGATGAAAAATCGGAAACGCAACAACTTCGATTTGCCCTTTCTTGTGGGCTGTATATGCGTTGTATATTATTTTAAATGTTTAAATGCATTATTATAATGATACCTCATTAATCAATAAGCATAAGTCTGTGATTGATGGACATAATTATTGAGATTAATGGTGCTTAGTAGTAAGCGATTTCCAATAAAAAAAATAGCAGCGAATAGTGACTAGGTCACATGTAAAGGAAAGCATTGATCAAGGTTTTGCACATCGAATTATTATTCACTCGTCAGCTCAGCCTTTTTCTTTTTAAGATTTTTTGTTATTAAGTACGCTGGCTTGACGATTTGCACAGTAAAATATGTATAGGTTGTTTGGCGCAAAAGTAATGAGATTTTATTAATCCATGATTTAATTAAACTCATTATATCAATTTATTATACTGAGCCGGTAATTGTTATTGATCAGTGTAGGTAGTACAACATTTATTTTGAACTCGAAAATATACTACAAGTAATTTATTTGCAAAAGAACAGTAATGGAAATATATTACTTCGTCCAATATTTATTCCCTGTTCATAAAAAATACCTTGAAATGAACAGCAATATTTTTGTTATTTTAACGCAAGACTATAAATACTTGTGATGAAAAAAACTATGTATCTATATTTGTTTGGAAAGTACGTAAATGGATCTTTTCGTGCAATACAGTGCAGGTACTAGTTGAAAAGGACAATTTGACAACGTCGGAGCGAGGCACTAGTTTTCCAATAGCTCGCCACTCGAGCAACATAATAGATCGGCAGTTAGCACTACCCCCTCCCTTCCACTCACCTCCAAGGCAGTTTCCACATCCAAAGCACGACGCTGCGCAATTCTAGCTCATGTCAGATACAAGGAAATTTTGAATTCTCTGTTAATGCGGCGTCAATAACAGACGTAGCTATCTGTCGACGCAAGTTTTTGCGTTGCTCCTGCGTCAACGGCGGTACTATTTGTTACGTTTCCTTGCATCTGACAGTCGCATGCGTTACGGATGAAACGCTACACACGCCGTACATACTACGGATAAATGCTGGAAATGCGCAGCGTCGTCCAGTAGATGTGGGACCTCTCCCCTCCCTTCTACCCCTCTCCTCTTACCTTCGACACTCGGAGACGGGGCATTGTCACATGCAAATAGGGTTGTTACTACTAACGCAAGGATTTGCCGGACGCTTGCTACCTGAATATAGAGATTCAGGCCTTTCAATGACGCTTCTTATTCAATTGAATCTCTTGTTTACATAGGATATTATTTACACGTGTACTTTCAATTTCAACACCATAATAATCCACACCCAGGTGTCTGTCAGACATAAACCTTCTAGTTGGGGGACATTGCCATACTGTGTCTGGCGGTTACACATATAAAATATGTCATACATGCGCGGACCCGAATGTGACGATAGCAGATCGGTGAGCGCAGTGTAAGGTGGCCTATTCCCTCCATTCATCATTTAGTCGCTTTATGACATCCACGAAAATAAATGGGACGTTAACAATAATTATACTAAGCCAGCATCACACTGTAAACATTAGGATTATGCACACACATCTAACAAAGCAACTGAAAGACTGCGTGCATAAAGTTGAATCAAACATCAACAATAGTTTAACTACTGTACCACTGATCGTAAGCAACCCCGATGTAGTGTAGATTTGTGAACTCAATCAAACTGAGCCAGCAATCTCACAAGACACACACAACTAGTCCGAGCGAGTACACAGAAGTTTACAACGCTACTCAATCGATACAAGCCGTTGTAGATCTGATGATTAAGTAACAACACATAAAGGATTTTATTATTAATACGCTTTTTTCTCGTGTGTGACACTCAATCCACTAACGATCCGATGAATGTTTAACCGTCTAGTAGAGTACTGACATAGTTTTATGACTACTAGCAACTGAGACCTACGGCTTATTTCCTATCTGTAACACGGAACCATCTTTTAGGTACAATCTGGTGGGTCAGTCTTTAATGTTCTAACCAGACTAGAAACATATTCACAAAGTGATGAACATTAACTTTGTGAGTGCATTACTGAGAAACAGACCTGGAACCTTTGCTTCATAATCAGTCGCACTATACTTAATTTGCTCAGTTAGTGTCACGGCCAGCATAACTTGATCTTCATGCTCGATACATGCACCTGCGGGCGCGCACTGACAGTAAGGCGGGTCACAACACCATCTGGCCTAATGAACTGAAATCAAATTGATACCCAATAATAATAATTTATGTTTGATAGTTTTGCTAATACATACGAAAATATGTTTGATTCGTTGCAAAATGCTACAAGGGCTATGACAATGTGCACAATATTATTTAACTGCTATGAAATACGTTTCACTTCTATTGTGACGGCATTTATCTATTTAGTTTGACGTTTAGAATTCTTTAAAATGACTTGAATGACACCCAAAAATATGTGAATGCCTATACAACTATTTTCATGACATTTAAACAAAGAAGAAATTTTTGAATATTCAGATAGGTTTCAATGAAAATCGTATACTTATCTGGCCGTTTTTGGTATCGGGCTGAGCCTGAAAGCCTGTAGCCAGCCGCCACTGTTTGACTCCGGGAATAATGGGTTTCAGAACAAAAGCTCCATTATACATTCGTACGGATACATGCCTACAGACACACATTGTTCGTATATATATGGTACATATTGAAGTTGCGGGGTATATTATGTATTAAGAATTGGGGCACCCGAAAATTCTCGGAAATAAAGTTACGAGTTGTATTAAAATTAAATGGATTTTTAGGACGGCCTATACTACATTGATACGAAATAACGTAAGGGAATTGAAGTTTCTTGATAACAGGTTATAAACTACCTAGTCCAAATAGGATTTTTAAATTTATCAAAAAGTCTTAGCAATGCTATTGTTCGTTCTAAATTTAAACTGAAAGGTACTATTTACTCAACAGAAAGCTTAATTTTGGCACACAGTTGCCGAGTTGTTGAACTAATTTAAATGACAAACACAGCGCTTAACTCCGGCGCCAGTGATCTGATTACGTCACGTCAAATACATGCTACTCTCTTTAACACACATACTTGCATACACACGTTACGCTTTTATCTCTTACGGGGTAGGCAGTACACTACGGCCGTAAGAATACTATCCTCATCGCCACGTTTGACAAAAATTTTAATGACCGTATTAGATTATGTTGTGTAATAGCTGGTACCTGTGAAATTAGTTTAAATTTTAAAGATCACTATAGAGTGAGATTCTGAGTCTGATGTCTAAAATTGTAATACAAAAAACTTTTGAGACGACAATCATGGGGATGAAATAAGCTGATACTATTCTAAGCCAACAGCTCCATTAAAATTAAACCCATTTAGAACCCATACACCTTCGAAGTTAATCTTAGTACCGAAAAGTTCTACAATTACCCAGATTTATAGTATCTCGTTCAACAATGATTCACGAGAAGTAGCTTAAATAATTTTTCAATTTAATGAACTTACCAATTCTCTTCTGAACAATGTCTTTTGATCTACACAAAGAGTTGATATCAAAGTAAAGGATGGACTGTCATGGAATTGAAATTCTTGGAAAATCGATCGCTTTTCCAATAATGATTTAGCCTATTCTATTGCATTAGTATTTGGACAAAGTTGAAAATAGTCAAAAGTTGAGTTGTTAAATTGTCTAATGTTTTTTTTACAAATTAAATAAAAGTTGGGATGAAATTGTACATATTCGCAAGTGTTTTTGTTAAGGTTTATTTTGTTGGCAATTCTTCACAGAAAAAAATAGCTTTTATGTGAAAAAGGAATGTTATATAGGCGTACTAATTCTGTTTATTGCCATTTGGTTGAGTCGTTTCGTTAGCAGACAGAGGGCCGTAATGGAACGGGCCACTTCGGTCCTTTATGACGTTGTAACTGTGTCGTTGGGTCTATTAGCACACTCGCTCGGTACTCGGCCCCTGCGGCTCGTCTCTTTGAGTGCCATAGCTATACATGGACGATACTAGTTTAATTACTTTGATACTAAGATAGATTGGCGATACGATCGATACCATATGCAAGATTGATATTACGTTGTAGGTAGAGAATATAGAAGTTGTTAATGTAATAAACAATTCATATTTTTTCCTTGCTCAGAATTTCCAGGAATACTGCCGCTAAAAGATGTTATGTACAGAGCTAACTAGAGTTCATTTGTTTCGGCTCGCTCGTTGCCGACGCAATTCCTGTCGTCGGCGATTGGACGGTATGCCTCCATTAACAGCTGCCGAGGTACCAGGATCGCAGCCTCGCTAGGAGAGTGCCTGCTTAATGGCTTGTGAACACAAATTAAAATGTGTTCAGTTCACTGCCGCGCGCTCTTACTACCCCCTTACAGTCCTGTACCCCTAGTCGCTCGGTCAGTTGCCTCTTGCCCGGCGGTTAAATAAACGGACCGGTAAAGTCTCACTGATTAAATTAAACTACTTATTACTTGAGGTAATGGACTTTATCAGCTGAAACAAAGATAGAAAGAGAGTTAGGTAGGTGGTAATATCAATAAAAATCGATATTCATGCAGAATACTTTACCTATCTCTGCAACCAGCCCTAGTATCATTAGCATTTCTTTTAAACAACGTTCATCCAACTATGTGAATAATGATGAAAGTTGGTAGAGTAGTAAATTGAGTGTTTATCGCGTGGTTGCGGTTGGCAGTTGCGGTCGGAGCGCAGAATATTATGCAGATTAGGAAGACTTGCGCCATAAATCAGTGCGACGTCTCCACTTGAAATAATTATGGCCGCACTTAATCAACGCTCGGCTGCCTTGAATATTAAAGCTATTATTTTTTGTTGCATTTTTTTGGCATCTCGAGCTCTGGCTTCCGAAGATATGTCGGGTGGATGCACAAAGTAAACCAGCCTGTAGAATAATGTGAAAAATCATTATAATTATTGTTTTGCAGAGCTCTGCTTTTATCTGGACATGTATCTATCGTATTGAAAACCAGTAATTGAACAATGAAAAAGATGATTCAGATCCTTTCTGATTGATTTGAGCATTTTATGAAGTTACGAACCACAGAATACAATATACATATTTTGTTTTGTTTTTTTTTTTTAGTTTCAAATAGGTATAATATTTAAAAATGCTTATTTAATTCCAAAATAGGTTGTCTGTATGTTTTTCATTCGCCAATCGTATGTTGAACAAATATTTACCTATTTATTTTCCTGTAACCGTTCAATAGTGACTATCCATCAGTACTAGAGTTATGAACACAAAATACAAATTCCAAATTAAAATGAAATGTGGGTTCGGATCCCTGGAAATTAACATTATGGCTAGGATGGCTAGAAATTGATGTTATATTCGTGCACAATCACATAAGATAAATTCCGCAAAAACGCACCAAAAAAGCGTAAGGTTTAACCATTGTTTAAATAAAATGCCTTGTACTACGTCCTTTATTACCACCTCAAAAAAAAAAACATCTAAACACGTATACACTGTAACGCAATAAAAACGTTCCGATCCATAATAATGACGTTATAAGCTTTATCGGAGTTGCCGGCGTCGTGTTTATGACAAAACATCCGGTGTTGCCGTCTGCCGATACGCGTCTGTATGGGAGAACCTCAATAGCTTAGTGCCTGGCGAGGAGCGCAAAGCGATGTTGATCGATTGCTGTTTACTGAACAAACATATTCATCATTATTTTACTGTAAACTAGTTTTACTTAATACTTTAAACCTGTCTACCTGAATGGCGTTTTCAATACGAAATTTTCTATCTGACAGTTCTTACCTCTCTCATAATTTAATACCAGAAGGCGTCGTATTTAGTTGAAATTTAGACATTTCAGTTATATTGACCCAAGGGTGTAAGGGGGCCCAAATTACATCTCTCGGGCCCCAAGCCAACCTCTCCTGCTCGCGGTGCACCCTGCTGGACTACTAGCGAGGCTCTGGCAACCAAATCCCCACCAACCCACACTGGGCCAGCGTGGTGGGTGACGGCCCGTACCCCCCCTTATGGATTTTACAAATAGAAATCGGCCCCAAGTGCCCGGCGGCCCCGGTGGCCGGGCAGATTCAGGCGAAAATCGACCCGGCTCGGAGACCAGGGGTGCTAGGAATCCCCGGGCGGCGTGGATCCCTCGCCGAACGACCTTGGCCCTGGCAACATATAACGCGTGCACACTGCGGACGGAAGAGAAGTTAGTGGAACTCGAGGAAGAACTGAGCAGGTTACGGTGGGACATAGTGGGACTGTCCGAAGTCCGAAGAGAGGGGGAGGACACGATAGCCCTGAAGTCAGGTAACCTGCTCTACTTCCGGGAGGGCGACCATCTGTCCCAAGGTGGTGTCGGGTTCATCGTCCACAAGTCCCTCGTGAACAACGTAGTACAGGTCGGGAGTATTTCAAATAGGGTGGCATTCCTTATACTCAGAATAACTAAACGTTATTCGCTGAAGGTCATACAGGCATACGCCCCAACTTCGAAGTACCCCAACGAGGACGTGGAGGCAATGTATGAGGACATATCCAAAGCCATACATACCTCCAGGACTCATTACACGGTGGTCATGGGGGATTTCAACGCTAAGCTGGGCAATCGTTGCGGTGACGAACTGAGAGTTGGGCCATTTGGTATTGGGGTGAGGAACAGCCGAGGTCAAATGCTGGTCGACTTCATGGAGAAGGAGGGACTCTTTATGATGAACTCGTTCTTCAGGAAAAGGCCGCATCGAAAATGGACCTGGAAGAGCCCCGACGGTGTTACCAAAAATGAGATAGACTTCATCATGACAGACAAAAAACGGATATTCAACGATGTCTCTGTGATCAATTCGTTCAAAACGGGTAGCGATCACCGAATGGTAAGAGGCACGTTGAATCTTAATGTAAAAGCCGAGAGATCACGTCTGATGAAGTCTACGCTCCGACCAGCACCTGCCCAAATCCAAAACCCTGAGAGCTTTCAGCTCCACCTGCAAAACCGCTTCGATTGCCTGGGTGAGTGTATCGACGTGGACGACTATAACGACAGGGTCGTGGAAACTGTCCTTACGGTTGGCTCTAAGTTCTTCAAACCCAATCGTACGAACAGAACCAAAAAAATCTCAGACCATACTTCGAGGCTCATGGAGGAACGACGCGAGATGATTCTGCAGTCGTCGGAGGATACTTCCCAATATCGGCAGCTCAATAGGCAGATCTCTAAGTCTTTGACCCGCGACATACGCCAATTTAATACTGACCGTATTAAAGAGGCAATTGAGCGCAACAAAGGCTCCAAGGTGTTTGCTAGGGATCTGTCGATAGGCCAGAGCCAACTAGCGAAGCTAAAGACCGACGATGGCAGAATCATATCGTCCAAGCCCGAGCTATTGGAAGAGGTCGAGAAATTCTACGGACAGTTATACGCGACAACATGCACACCTGTCAATAATCGGGTCGCAGATCCAAGAGCTCGATTAACCCGGCACTACACAGAAGACATCCCGGACGTCAGCTTGTACGAGATTAGTATGGCTCTGAAACAGCTAAAAGACAGCAAGGCGCCGGGTGATGATGGAGTTACGGCAGAGCTTCTGAAAGCCGGTGGTAAACCGATACTTAAAGCACTGCAGAAATTGTTTAACTCTGTCATACTCGAGGGCAAAACGCCACAGGCATGGCACAGAGGCGTGGTGATGCTGTTCTTCAAAAAAGGCGATAAGTCTTTGCTGAAGAACTACAGACCCATCACGCTTCTGAGCCATGTCTACAAGCTGTTCTCAAGAGTCATAACGAATCGTCTCGCACGCAGGCTCGACGACTTCCAGCCTCCCGAACAAGCCGGCTTCCGAAAAGGCTTTAGCACCGTGGATCACATTCATACGCTGAGGCAAGTTATACAGAAGACTGAAGAGTATAACCAACCACTCTGCCTCGCGTTTGTGGACTACGAAAAAGCCTTCGATTCGATCGAAACATGGGCCGTACTTCAGTCTCTTCAGCGGTGCCAAGCTGACTATCGGTATATCGAAGTGTTGAAGTCCTTGTACGAAAGCGCCACCATGTCAGTTCGAATTCAGGACCAGGACTCGAAACCTATCCAGTTGCAGCGAGGAGTGAGACAGGGAGATGTAATATCACCGAAACTGTTCACAGCAGCACTGGAAGACGTCTTCAAGCTTTTGGACTGGAGAGGACTTGGCATCAACATCAACGGCGAGTATCTGACTCACCTTCGTTTTGCCGACGATATCGTGGTCATGGCGGAAACCCTGGAGGACCTCGGTACAATGCTCGATGACCTCAATAGAGCCTCCCAACAAGTGGGTCTAAAAATGAACATGGACAAGACCAAGGTTATGTCAAACTCTCTTGTTGCACCCATTACTCTGACAGTTGGGGGCTCTACTCTGGAAGTTGTCGACGAGTATGTCTACCTGGGACAAATAGTCCAGCTGGGTAGGTCCAACTTTCAGAAAGAGGTCAATCGTCGAATCCAACTCGGCTGGGCAGCGTTCGGGAAGCTACGTAACATCTTCTCTTTTCAACAACTACCGCAGTGCCTCAAGACAAAAGTCTGGGATCAGTGCGTGTTGCCAGTGATGACTTACGGAGTTGAGACGTGGCCGCTAACAATGGGCCTCATAAGAAGGCTCAAGGTCACTCAAAGGGCAATGGAAAGGGCTATGCTCGGAGTTTCTCTCCGCGATCGAATCAGAAATGAGGAAATCCGGAGAAGAACCAAAGCCACCGACATAGCTCGAAGGATTGCGCAACTTAAGTGGCAGTGGGCGGGGCATATTGCTCGTAGGACCGATGGCCGCTGGGGCCGGAAAGTTCTCGAGTGGCGGCCACGGACCGGTAGACGCAGCGTAGGTAGGCCTCCCACAAGGTGGACCGACGATCTGGTGAAGGTCGCGGGAAGCCGCTGGATGCGGGTGGCGCTGGACCGATCATCGTGGAGATCCTTGGGGGAGGCCTATGTCCTGCAGTGGACGTCTATCGGCTGAGACGACGACGACGAGTTATATTGACTACTTCACTAGATCAAATACATGTCCTTGGAAAGAATTTTACAGTTTAGTTCAGCGCCATCTAATGTACACTTAAAGATTGACATAGAAAACTTGCTGTGATTGTCCGTCAATACAGTAAAAATTTTCATAATCGGTCGAGTACTTTCGTAGATAATCGATTATGTGTGGCCCGTCTAGCGCTTTCTTTCGCTGGCCTCTTTTTGCTCGGTGAAAAAGTTTTGATATCGATGAAGAATTTTCCATTATAATATATATGTATCCTATAATACTCTATCTATTGTCTTCGTGTTTTCTTCTATATTTACTCAAAGTCTCATCAAGCGGGTATTGATGCCTAAAAAATTCTAATGAGACAAGTAACTAACCAACGTATCATTATGTTTATTCTCATTGCATTTTTCTGTACAACTAAGTATGGAACTAACAACTTGTGAACATCTGGGACTTTGTATAGTTTCCGGGACAAAAAGCTAGACCGGGCTGGCTGGGGAGTGGGCCGTGGGGCGTAAAAAGCGGTTTTCGCGCGCAGCGGCGACGGCTCGGCTTCCGGCCGCCGACATTATACGTTTGAGTGCTTCTAATTGCTTTCCAGGAGAGCCTTGACTTGACACAGTAATAAAAACACCAGTAGAACTACGTTATCTATCCAGCACGTCATTCCAAGGCAACTAAATGTGTTTCTAGAAAACTTGCAACATTTTCTACCGCAGATAGGATATGCAATTTTTGCAGGTTAACTGAAAATTGTATACATTTGAAGTTGGTACTCATGATCGTTTAAGTTTCTGTTTTCAAATTTACTTACCCACACAATACCAATGGTTTTTAGAGCAAAGATGAAACGGTTGGATTAAAGGAAAAATTATTTTAACTGTTCTGTACTGCTTATCGCTAGACTTTAGGGCTGGTACATTGTTTTTTCAAAAAATGGTTTTACAAAGAAAATAATTTTCATTCAAACAAATTAAATCCCTTTTGCCACCACTGTATTTCGTTTACTGTGCCCTCACTCCCTCACTGCCACTCCACTACTGCAAGAATCCTCGCTATATACGAGCTCGACTGTTCTTTCCATGTCAATATACCAATATTACATTCACCCTCGTTCATAAGCTTCACCGTATAAGAACCTGGGGTGACTCCCACACTTTTTCACGTCAGGAAATTGATATTGTGACATACCTCATAAGAAGCGAGAAGCCTTTTAGAGAAAATTGAAATGAAATGCTTTTGAGAGAGAAAATATCTTTGGCGTAAATGTAGTCCTGTCCTGTATACAACCTACTGTGAGGATATTTTTGTCCTGCATTTTGCACACCAGGATAGCAGGGCGATGTAGAAGGTACACTGCCTGTAATATCTTATTCATGTGTTTAATTTGGAGGAAAAAATGCCTCGAATATTTTTGGCTTTTTTGTGGTAGAGTTAATTTCAGCAAAATCATTATATTCATTTCTTTATTGTCGGGAGCAAATTAATTTCTGCATTGTTGAAAAATATGTCCGAGATTGTACTTTAATTCACACAATTGTAAATACAGCTAGTGTTTTAGTAGAATTACTAGACTTGCACAGAAGACAAGAATTTACTATTGATTTGGAGTAAGCAACAATGTAGCTGCAAGTACTCATGCGGCAGTGTTGGCGTCAGTCATTACACGACTCGCTGCTCTAATTGCTTCCCGCGCAGCTCCTCGCTCGCCTGCGCTCCTGGTACTCTGCATCCACGTACACACACTAAGCTGCATTGCAAACATTTCGTAAACAATGTCGCTGGAAGCCAGACTTTTATTTTCTCATACCAGTTTAAGCAAAACGCAGCATAACATAATAAGCAACATATAACAGCCCAACGCTTTGTATTTTGGTCACGCGTGAAAAACACACCTACCGTAACCAGCTGAAGTGAAACCACGTAAAACTGATGAATAATTTGTGCGGCAAAACGTGTGGCGAGCGCGACGCGCGTCATTGCCATCAATGATGCAGGCAGCCGGGGAGGCGCGGGGCGCGGCTCGCGGACACATCAATTTTGCAACAATATTCCCAGGTCCCACTGGCCGCTTGCCTCCTGACTCCTGCCCTATTTTCGCAATTTGGCATTGTAAAAATAAACTCCATTCAGCATCACGAAAAACAAATCTTGAAATTCCACGTTAGTTTTTTCGCTTGTCCCAAACATTAGCATTCCATTTGTCAGAGAGGTCCCAGCTCATATGAATTTTCTGTGGATGGCATATTATTTGCAATTCAAATTCACTGTTTACTGCATTTGATGGCGGTTAGGTTGCCTGCTTGGACTTGTAATTAAGAGAGCCGGTAAGTATCTGAATTCCCAGAATGTGGCGTAGCGGCTTGTTTGTGATTCAGGTTGCGAATAAAGCGGGCGCATCAAGTGCGCCTGCTGATGGCAGCTGATTAGCAATTCCAATGCGGCTCTGTTTGCTGCACTCGAGGCCTCTCACAGGCGAGTTGTATGCCTCTGTAATATAACCACGCTCCGCGATGCATGATACAAGCTGTGGAAGGACTGAAACTCGAATTTTATGCAATTGCAAACATTGGAAACGGATGATCCTTTATCGCGTGCATTTGTACAGGCGGATGGAGCTACAACAAACGTCAACCAGTCGCGATTCAACACGACATGTGAATTTGCATCAGACAGAGCGTTTGGTTTGAAGAGCACTCCGCACTAACTCTCCGGTCGGCACACACCACTCGGCGCACGGGGCACGCGGTTACAATAAACACAAGAGCTGTTGTTTCACCTTTGTTACCAAAAGATACATTTTCCGAAGCCTCATTTTGAATTCGCTCTCGTCAAACTGGAATAGCACCGTGTTTTTACATAGCAAACTTATTGGTAGACGTATTGAAACCAGTTTATTTTGGCATCTTTAGATAAAAATTATGCTTCTAGACATCAGTTTTCAAATAAGTACAGTACTAACATTAAAATAGGTTAAAATTTGGTTTTAATCATACATTTTATAATACTTCTGATAGCCTGCCTTGTGAGAAGATGAAGCCATAACCGTCAGCGATATCCCGCGTCGATAGCGCAGGATACGGAAGCCTGCCAGCTCATCATACAATAGCCCTCACTCCACGACCGTCTCTATCTAACTCCCATTCGAACTTGCAATATTATAAACACTATCTCTGCTAAGACGTGACTATGGATGTCGCCTTTTGTCTGAAATCATGAAGCTGAATCGGCAAGACATTGGCGAGAATGGGGTGGAAATTCTAGGATTCTGGAGAAATAACGTTGCTAAGATAGAGTGTATGTAATGAATGAGTTTCCCTGACTTGGAAGTAAGTTAGATTTTGATGTTACACTTATTTCATTGTACGAAAATTTCGGCTTTGTAAGTACTAATAAAACGGCACAAAATTAGAAGTATCAGGTTATTAAGATTGCTCTGAAGAATAACTATGAAAATTACACGCAAATGAAAATTATAGTACCCTCAAACTAGAGTAGGTTAATGCTGAAAACTAAGTGACAAAAACAAAGTGGAGTAGTGTATGCCCCAGTGAGTGGACGGGAACAAATTGATGATGCCGTTGGAAGTGGCGAATCCCACACTCGATAGACGCTGGTGCAAAAGAGGTATACGGGGTGTAAGGGACAGCGTCCCGAATACTGATAGGGTGCAAGTAGACCATGAAACTGGTCAAATTTCTCCTAGGAATATATGTCAGGAAACGTAAAAAATGTTTGCTTCCCATAGTAAATGCAGTCAGCTGGTCGCGATTTTGTAGGTATGTTTCTGCGTTTTTCCTGTGTCAACGTTTTAATTTTAGTATGGGTTTGAAATCTACTTGCATCTGACAAACGCATGCGTTACGTACGTAAGTTACGTTGTAGATGTGAGAACTGCCAAAGTGTGCCGCAAAAAGGGCTCGAGACACCTCATTGACGCGGGGTCGGTGCGGTCAGCGGCCGGACCGAGGGGAGGACCGTGGCGAGGGTGGGGGACGGTTTTTGCGAGGACATTTCGGGAAGCAATCCCATGTCACGGTGGCATACATGAGAGAAATTGGGACGGTCAGTGCTGGCTGGTTTATAGATGATTTATCGCAATTTTTCGTGTTTTGCCTGTGGTGTGCCCATCACTAAACCGCGCATCACTACGGCGAGCGAGGGGACGCAGCGGCGCGCGCGGGGCGGTCAACCCGAACCGGCTCCCAGACGGTCCAGCGCCCGCGCAGCAGTCGTCCAAACGCCATCCGAGCACCTACACGTCGCTTTCGCTCAAATTCGCTCGCGCCTAATTACGCTAATTACTTAACATAACTTCATCTTACTATCGCTGTAATTTCTATCATATTCTTGCTTCGTTCTTCCGCCTACTCTTCGCCTTCTGCTGTGCTTTATAAACTGTATAACTTTCCGTTTCGAACAATAAACATTTGTGTCAAATTAAAGTGCTGTTTAACATTTCATATAGCCCAAGTAAGCTATATTGGTGACTCCGACAACGAACATTGTTTAGCGCTTACGTTGCTATCGTCGCGTCAAGATGTCCGACAGTGACGAGGAACGGAACGAGGGTGATGCTGTACAGCAATCCGGCGGCGGCGGCCAACCCGTTGGCCAATCCGGCGGCCAAGGCAGCGGCGGCGGCCAAGGCGGCGGCCAGCCGAATTTTGCGGTGGAGCGCGTTGCTGTGCGCTTACCCGCCTTTTATCAAGATGACCCAGAAATATGGTTTGCTCAAGTTGAGGCGCAATTCGAGATGACCAACATCAAGCAGGATGACACGAAATATTACCAGGTACTCCGCGAGCTAGATCCTAGAACTGCCAAGGAAATACGCGACATAATTATTAAACCCCCGGCAACCGGGAAGTACGAAAAACTTAAAACTGAATTAATAAAGCGACTTTCTATTTCTCGTGAGCAGAAAATACGACAGCTACTCAACACAGAGGAGATGGGTGATCGCAAGCCCTCGCAGTTTTTACGACACCTAAGATCGTTGGCCGTGGACGGTTTAACCGATGAGGTTCTTCGCAGCATATGGAGTACCCGACTTCCTCTGCATATTCAGGCTATTGTTGCGTCACAAACGACGCCTTTAGATGAGATGGCTAACCTTGCTGACCAAGTTTACGAAGCTGTACCTAATCCTAATTATCAAAAGCAGGTGGCGAGTGCTGATAACTTTGAAGCCATGATGCAACGTATGGAGCAGTCAATCGGCACGCGCATTCAACAAGAGCTGTCACGGCAGATCGCGCAGCTGAACATTCAACCTGAGGGTAGTCGCAGATCACGCAGCCACTTCAGGAACACGAGGTCTGGTGGTAACAGGTCGAAGTCACGAGGTAGGAGTAAGAACCGTAACTCATCTTGGTGCTGGTACCATAACAATTTTGCTCAAAAAGCGAACCACTGCGTGAAACCATGCACCTATACTACTGATTTAAAAAACAGTCGCGACAGTCAGTAGAGGCGACTAACGACTGTCACGCTCCCTCGAGTCGCCGCTTATTTATTACCGATAAGTCAAGTAAGATTCAATACCTTGTGGATACAGGCTCTGACCTCTGCGTGCTACCTAAAAGATTTTTACGCCAGTACACTAGTCCGTCTGTCGAATATACCCTCACTGCAGCAAATGGTTCAGCAATTTCTACCTACGGGGTGATGAAAATGATTTTAAACCTGGGACTGAGGCGTGATTTTACTTGGAACTTTGTAATTGCTAATGTGAACAGACCCATTATTGGCGCTGATTTTTTATCTCACTATGGATTATTGGTCGATTGCAGGAATAAAAGACTGATTGATACCCTGACTACCTTAACCTCACCTGGAGAAGTCAGGCTCTGCCAGCACGTCAGCGTGAAGTCCATTTCCGGTAACAGTGAGTACCACAAGCTTTTAGCAGAGTTCCCTAATTTGACCAAGCCATCAGGCGTTCTTCGTCAGATCAAACATTCAACCATGCATTACATCAGGACTACAGATGGTCCACCAACGTTCTGCCGACCTCGCCGTCTAGCGCCAGACAAACTCGCTATAGCTAAGGAGCAGTTCGAGGAGATGATGCGTGATGGTACAGCTCGACGCTCAGACTCACCTTGGGCCTCTGCGTTACACCTGGCGCCTAAAAAAGGAGGTACTTGGAGACCGTGCGGCGACTACCGCGCCCTTAACGCGCGTACCATACCCGATAGGTACCCTATCCGGCATATTGAAGACTATTCTCATCGGTTGGCTGGTTGCAAGGTATTTTCAAAAATTGATCTAGTAAAGGCCTATAACCAGATACCTGTATTTAAGGACGATATTCCAAAAACTGCCATCACCACTCCATTTGGCATGTTCGAGTTTCCTTATATGTCGTTCGGACTACGCAACGCTGCCCAGACCTTCCAACGTTTTCTCGATGAGGTACTGAGAGAGTTGGACTTTACCTTCGGCTACATCGACGACGTATTGATATTTTCGGAGGATGAATCACAACATCTGGAACACTTACGTCAGGTCTTCGAGCGGCTACAAGACTATGGCCTTCTGATTAACGAATCTAAGTGTAGCTTCGGACAAAGTGAGGTAACTTTTCTTGGTTTTGTTATCTCTGACAAAGGCACAAGGCCCATGGACGACAAGGTTGAGATCATACAGGAGTTTCCACCACCTAAAACCGTGAGTGGACTGCGAAGGTTTTTAGGTATGATCAACTTTTATAGACGCTTCATACCTCACGCTGCAGAAGACCAGGCAACTCTGCACGACATGTTAGCTGGCCCCAAAATAAAAGGATCACAACCTCTTACTTGGACTCCAGAACTCACCCAGGCCTTCAACAGATGCAAAGCTAGTTTAGCGAAATCTACACTATTAGCTCATCCTCAAATGAACTCACCGCTTGCCCTCGTAACTGATGCCTCAAACTCAGCCGTGGGTGCGGTATTACAGCAGCTGGTTGAGAAGCAATGGCAGCCCCTCGCTTTCTTTTCCAAGAAGATGAATAAGGCTCAGCAGCAGTATAGCGCCTACGATCGAGAGCTGCTCGCCATATACGAAAGCGTGAAGCATTTCCGCTACATGGTTGAAGGGAGACATTTCGTAATCTATACGGATCATAAGCCAATCACGTTTGCGTTCCAGCAGAAGGAACGTAAGTGCTCACCAAGGCAATTTAACCACTTGGATTTCATTTCGCAGTTCACGAGCGATATTCGCCATATCTCAGGGAAAGATAATGTGACTGCTGATACTCTTTCACGCATAGAAGCCATTTCAAGCCCGCCATTTGAAACTCTTGCGAAATACCAGTCGCAGGATAGAGAACTACAAGATCTCATTTCTTCAGGCTCCACATCATTGCAGCTTCAGCAGGTTCCTGTACCAGGTACCAACATCAAATTATATTGTGATGTTTCTCAATCGAGGCCTCGTCCTTATGTAACGAAGGAGTTGCGTCGTGAGATATTCAACGCTGCACATAGCATGAGCCACCCAGGGGTCAAGGCTACTACCAAGATGGTAACAGACAGATTCGTTTGGCCCTCAGTTCGGAAAGATTGCCGTCTTTGGGTCAAGACTTGTGAAGACTGCCAGCGCTCAAAGGTACATCGACATACCGTATCTCCTCTAGGCGCTTTCAAGCTTCCACCTGGAAGGTTTAGCCACGTCCACATCGACTTAGTAGGACCACTTCCCCCATCCGCTGAATTCAGATACTGCCTGACTGCCGTGGACAGGTATACCCGCTGGCCTGAAGTAACGCCACTACGGGACATGACTGCTGAAACCGTCGCAAGAGCTTTCTACGAGACGTGGATATCGCGCTTTGGTTGTCCGGAAAATATTACCTCTGATCAAGGTCGTCAATTTAATTCTAATCTGTTCAGGGCACTGATGAACCTCTGCGGAGCACAACTACGCCAGACAACAGCCTATCATCCAGCAGCTAATGGCATGGTGGAGCGTCTACACCGAACGCTGAAAGCTGCTATCATGGCTCACAACGACGCGCGATGGACTGATGCACTTCCCATCATTCTGCTGGGTATACGGACAGCATGGAAGAGCGACCTGAAATGTTCAGCAGCCGAGATGGTATACGGTGAGCCACTCAGAATCCCGGGTGAGTTCATCCATTCAATAAATCCTACACCTACACTTACTACGGATTTTGTATCTCAATTACGAGAACAGATGGCACAATTACGCCCAGTACCTGGATCGAGACACACAAGTACTAGATCAACTTTCATACACGAAGACCTAAAAACCTGCACTCACATTTTTCTTAGAAAAGACGCATTGCGTGGAGCATTAGAGGCACCTTACACAGGCCCTTATCGAGTAATATCACGCACAGACAAGACCATGACCTTAGATTTACCCAGAGGACCAGTCACTGTCTCCATAGATAGAATCAAGCCGGCATATGTGTTAAATAATGATATACACATTGAAAATATGCCGCACTCAAGATCTTCATCGCCGGTCGTTACTACACGATCTGGCCGAAGAGTAAAATTCCCTAATTATTATTCCGCAGAACTTTCACACTGCCGAGGGGGTGGTGTGGTGTGCCCATCACTAAACCGCGCATCACTACGGCGAGCGAGGGGACGCAGCGGCGCGCGCGGGGCGGTCAACCCGAACCGGCTCCCAGACGGTCCAGCGCCCGCGCAGCAGTCGTCCAAACGCCATCCGAGCACCTACACGTCGCTTTCGCTCAAATTCGCTCGCGCCTAATTACGCTAATTACTTAACATAACTTCATCTTACTATCGCTGTAATTTCTATCATATTCTTGCTTCGTTCTTCCGCCTACTCTTCGCCTTCTGCTGTGCTTTATAAACTGTATAACTTTCCGTTTCGAACAATAAACATTTGTGTCAAATTAAAGTGCTGTTTAACATTTCATATAGCCCAAGTAAGCTATATGCCCACGTCAATTAGAATTCACAATTATAAATAGATGTGTCTTTTGATTGAAAAGTCACGTAGCTCAAAGATTGGAGAAAGGCTTTTCATGTTAAGGCTTACTAAGAATGGAGACTCCCTGAAAGTAAAAAAGACTACATTCTTGTATTTGAAATACCTTAATTAAGAGAAAATGAAAGGAATCCTCTCCCATCTCTTGGCAGTTCTCTAATTACATTCAGCAAGTTCGGGATTCTTTAAGCTAGTGTTTGCGCCACTCCTGTTCCCACAACACATCGTCCTAATGAGAGTCGCCGCGCGGTGTGCACCGAGCTTTATGTAGCCGAGCGCAGTGTGCGCTGTCCCTAATGAACCGCCCGCACTCCAGATGATTAATTAAGATTTTTGTGGAAAAATATATGAAAGATGTCGTGTGGAGATGTGGAGTGGCGCTCGCAGTTTTTGTGAAAGAAGAATTACTTTTTATGAAGCGTTACGGTGAGCTATAATTAATCAGTTTCTTTCAGTTTTCAGTGTAGATACTTACGCGGGGTGTAAGAGGCAGCCCTCCAAAAACGCACATTCCATAATCATAAAAAGACCACGACATTAAACTCATAATTGAAAAACATTTGAAACGATTGATTGAATGAAACGATTCATTGATTCATCTGAAACGGCCCTTAATACTTGTCAGACGTGGTGATAACGACCGTAATTTTCCGATCGTTAACGCTCTGCCTACCCCGCAAGGGATAAAGGCGTGATTTGTGATTTGTGATTGAAAAACATATCAGAACACGATAAATAATTCCATGTCCAATACAAATGAGTTCTATGAACCAGATGATCATCTAAACGGCTGTAAAAAATATACGTTTCCTGGAATATATTTCTGGGATGAAAATGTTCAGTTTCATGTTTTGAATGAACCCTTTCAGTATTCAGAGGGCTGTCTCTTAAGAAGATCTCATCTCTTTATATTGTAGGTACAGTCTCTCCGCATCACTCATAAATAAACAATCCATTTGAGGTTGCGATTTTTTGAGACTGTTGCGTTTTTAGCAATAATTGTTTCTAACTTAAGTGCAGTCACATTTTCTGAACGTGCAATATCATTTTCATCAGGCATGTTGGTATTAATCACAAGAAAATTGTAGCATTATGAATTTGTCATGAGTTGCCACGACCGACTGTACCCTTCCTGTCCATAAGAACTGAATCTGAAAATGTCTTATATCGGTACGACTGAATCTCACAATGACTGATACCAATAAGTATAAATTTCAAAAAGAATTTGTCCCATAATGCGTCTTTCTCTACTTACCCTACAGCATCGTAAAATCATTGAGCATCACGCATGATGTCACCTAGTAGCGGTTTTCAAGGTAACAACGCCCGAAGTCAACTAGCTGGGTTCTATTCCTGGAATAATTCCAAACCCAGTGAAGCGGATTCCAGGAACAATTTCAGCAAATTCCCAGAAACAGTCCACTCTGCTCTCGATTGGGCTTCAGTTGGGAGTATTTCACGGTAATACCACGGTTTAGTGTTTTAGCTCGGTTTGGGAATTATGTACTTTACCTTTTTATCAAATTTCTTTTTCAATTCATTTCATTTATTTTGCTTTCATGTACAAAAAAAAAAAAAAAAAAAGAATTGAATTGAATTGAAAAAGATCTTTTGATACTTAAACATGTTTTAGGGAGTAAATCGCATACCAATACACCGCGCTCTTAAGGAGAACATTTGCTTGCATCCGACAAACGCGTGCGTTACGGATGCGATGAAAATGCGCAGTATCGTGCGCTAGGTATAGTACTCTCTGTATTTCTAAGGCTTTTGTCACACTTAACGCACAACGCAGTGCTAAAATAACGCATCCTTAACGCAGCGGTCTGTCAGCTCCATACTAGAAACGTCAATACCCATACTAAAACCGCTTTCAGCGTTATTCTGATGCATCTGCGTTACTTTGACGCAGCTGCGTCAACAGCGGTTGAGCGGTATTACTATGCGGATTGACATTACTAGTATGGATCTGACAGACCGTTATTTTAGCGCTGCGTTGTGTGTTAAGTGTGAGAAAGCCTAGAGAAGTCAGCCGTCGGTGCAGACTGCAGCGTTTAGCTCAACAGCGCGAGTGGAGAGCTCTCAGCACGCCGCACGCCTCCGCCACTACTGCTCGCCGTATTGCCAGCTATACAGCTTGAAAACACTTTTTGCATACTAGCTGAAGTTTGACTCAGAGCTATGTGATTCTTGATGACTGATGTGGCGCAGTGGTAGTGCGACTGCTTGCCACGCAGAGGTTCCGGTTTCGATTCTGGTTGGGGCACTAGCAAAGTTGATATTTATAATGTAGTTTATAGTTTATAACTTGCAATTGTCGGCGCTTGGTGAAACTCCAATTTTGAGGTGTTTTAATTTTTATCTATTTGTGATTGGAACGGAACATGTCGTAGGTTCCGATTGCTTTGATTATTTAAACAGCGGTCGTTATACAACTATGTCAGAGATCTGCAACTGGCAGTAGTAGGTTTAAAAACTCTGGCTCTAGGGTTCCAAACTAAAAAAAATATGAGATTTTTGTATGGCATTGTATTGTGTATTTATCCTTTTACATCGTCTTGCAGCGTGCCCTTGCTTGAGAAGTAATTACTGCTGATTGGAAGAAAGGCGTGATATATGTATGTATGTATGGATGAAATCTACCTATCTATTTTCTATCTATTTTTTTTGGGCTGGCAACCCCAACCCGAGTAGACGTCAAAAACAGCTGTAGTAGATTTTAATGTTTATTTAATAGTTTTTGTACATAATTTTAGTTAATTCGTGGACTTTGACTTTTGGGTTGAGCATTAGCACACGTGGTTTTCGGTTTATTTCGAATATCGGGTGCTTTGATCAATCATAAGTGCTTCATTCTCGTTGATTTGTGTTATAGTGGTGGTTTTTATATTGTGTTTGTCTTATAGTAAGTAATTTAGCGTATATATTTGTTTATTTGTTTACAAACATGGACGGGGGTGACCCCCCCGGTGACCCCGGGGGAGGTTATAATAACAACTATATGAGGTCGAGTAAATCATTCGAAACTTTATTGAACGTGGTTGGTATGGAGGTTGACGAACAAGTACGTCTTGCTCTTGCCAGAGATCCAGCCTCGAAGAGGCGTATTGAGGAAGCGCAAAATTTTAATCTTCCCCCTCCCAAAAAAACTATTGGTAACACCCAGACTCCCTCGATCCAATCCACATTCACACTACCTGAATATGAAAACGACAAAAGAGTTTATGGAGAAGATGACATTGCTCCTTTTGTTGTCCATGTCAGCAAGGTGACAACTGAAGCCACGGCTGCAGGCATCACTTTGCGTCCCATTAAATTCGGTCATTTCCTGTACCACAACAAGATACAAAATGTTGTAAAAGATGGCATCAAACGTGTAGGGCGCAACAGAATTTCTGTGGAATTTAAGACTGCCTCTGACGCAAACAATTTTCTACAACACCCGTCCCTAGCCCCTGCTAAATATGAAGCGATTGTACCTTCATTCAATACAACCCGTATGGGAATAATCAGGGATGTGCCTGTTGAGTGGACACTAGAGGAGCTAGTTTATGCAATTGAAGTACCATCTGGGTGTGGTGGAGTCATAAGAGCTCGTAGGCTCAATCGAAAATCTTTTGGCGAAAACAACACTCCTTCATGGATTCCAACACAAACAGTTGTACTCACTTTCATAGGCCAAAAACTGCCCCCACAGATTTACTGTTTTTACACATCTTTACCCGTCCAGACATACGTTCTGCCCACAATTCAATGCAACAAGTGCTGTAGATTCGGACACATAGCTGCCAAGTGCAGGTCATCTGACCGTTGCTTTGTATGTGCAGGGAGTCACCCTGGCATCTCTTGCTCTAAAAGCACCCCTACTTGCCTTTTCTGCAGTGGTAGTCATAAAGCTACTGACCTGAATTGCCCGGAACATTTTCGTCAGAAGAACATTAAATTGGTAATGTCACAGGAGAACATCTCCTATATCGAAGCCTCTGCTAGATTTCCTCAGGTTCGAAAATCTTTTGCTGATGCATCTCGCAATGCTCACCCAGTTCATACAAGCCAACATCAGCACCCCCGTGAGTATCCCCTTTCTCAACCACACATTTCATCATCCTACAAAAAAACAGTGTTTTCTGAACGTCGTTCCCCCTCCCCTGCCTCCTCTGGTGGTTATAACAGGACAGCACATATGGAAATAATTAATACTCCAACGTCATCTTCTCTAAATGGCTGTGCTTTGTCCTCTGATCCTCTTGATGCTGATGCTAATCTCATTGCACTTTTATTATCAACTTGTATTAAGTTTCTTTCCAACAATAGTCAAAATGAATTACCGAACAACATCCGCGACAAACTGTCTGAGCTAATGAATGTCACCTACAATGCCAGTATTCCTTCAGTGGAACTGCCGCAGCATAAGACATAAAAAAAATGAATTATTATTCCTCATTAACAAATATAAGCCATCCCTTCTTGCCGTCCAGGAGATGTGGCTTAAGCCTGGAGCTCTTTTCAGGGTCCCGGGCTATTCATGTCTCCGGGACGACAGAAGTGATGGTCATGCTGGAGCTGCCATAGTAGTCTCCAGATCTGTAACTTTTAACCAGATTAATTTGCCTTCTCACAGTGACTCATTTAATATAGTTGCTGTGAGAGTATTTAATATTTCTTTTGTATCTATATATGTTCCTAATCCTTCCAGCTCTTTTCTTACAGAATTTAATTCTATTATTTCTAACCTTCCTTCCCCACTTATTATTATGGGCGATTTTAACATTCATCACCCCTCTTGGGGCTCAAACTTTGCTGATCCTTTATCTTCAACATTTCTTGATATTTGCGATGATCTGAATCTCTGCATCATTAATGATGGATCCCCTACTCGCAGAGTTCCTCCATCTCAAGACCCCAAAAGTGCCGTAGATTTAACTCTTTGTTCGCCTGCTGTTTCTTCTCTTCTTACCTGGAACATTCTACCCAATTCTCATGGAAGTGATCACTTTCCCATTGTCGTTTCACAGCATGAATCTAGAAACTCTCGTATTGAAAATATTCCCAGCCCCATATCCAAATTTAATCTTTCTAAAGCCGATTGGTCTAAATTCAAAACCGCATTGGATTCCGAATTATCTCTACTTCCTTCTGTTTCTCCTGATAATGTTCTTGCTACTTATTTACTCTTTAGAGACGCCCTTTTACTTTCAGCGAAGAAGTCTATTCCCCTTAAAAATTCAGCATCTGATAAAATTAGATCCCTACCTTGGTGGGATTCTGAATGCACGGATGTTTGTAAAAGAAGGAAAGATGCAGAACATATTTATTCAATTCATATGTCTGATGAGAACTGGATTGAGTTTCAGAGAGTTTCTGCCAAGACAGTTCGAACATTGTCGGAGAAAAAGAAACGTGGATGGAATCACTTCTGTGAATCCCTGTCTCCCCGCTCCCCCCCATCCTTGGTATGGAGTAATGTGAGGAGATTCCGAGGTGCGGTTACCGGAGATGCAAACATATCTTCTAATGATTCCTCTATTTGGCTTCACAGTTTTGCTAACAAGTTGGCCCCTCCTTCTGCTCCTACTTTAAATGAATCTTTAATATTTACCTCTAATGCCAGATCTAATGATAAATTCGATTCGCCCTTCACTCATGAGGAATTATGTTTGGTTCTATCCGCACTTAAGGATACCTCCCCAGGGGTTGATGGAATCCCATATTCCTTTCTGGTCAATTTAACTTCTAAAGCAAAAGAAATTTTCTTACAAATTCTAAATTATCTTTTTCAATCAGGCATTCCCCCGGAAGACTGGAAAACGCAAATTGTCATCCCCATATTGAAACCAGGCAAACCTTGTTCAGATCCCGCTAGTTACCGCCCTATTGCGTTATCTTGTACCATGGCAAAAATTCTAGAGCACTTGATCAAGAATCGACTGGAATGGTTTATGGAGAGTAAGGGTTTACTAGCTAAAAGTCAAGGGTTTGGGTTCCGTAAGGGTTTTAGCACCATGGATAGTTTAAGTTTATTTGTAACTGATATTCGTTTAGCTTTATCTAACCGAGAATCTCTGGTAGCCCTCTTTCTCGACATCTCATCCGCATATGATAATGTTATTCTTTCTGTGCTCAGGCAAAAAATGCTACAGCTGAGTGTCCCAGTAAAGATTGTAAATTTTGTTTCAAACCTTTTCTCTGCAAGATCAGTCCAAGTTAAGTATCAGAACCAGCTCTTTCCCCCCAGAATTGTCTGGAAGGGACTTCCTCAGGGTTCAGTACTCAGTCCCTTATTATACAGTATTTACACTTCGGATCTTGATCTTTCAGTGAACAGCTTTTGCGATATCTTGCAGTATGCGGATGACATTGTCTTGTATGTTGCTTCAAAAGATATTGATGCCATTTCTTCCCGACTAAATTCAGCTTTATATTACCTTGGTGAATGGCTTCAGGATCATGGTCTTACTCTGTCTATCAACAAAAGCTCTGTAACTGTCTTTTCTCGCAGCAGAGTAACGCCCTCTATTTCTATTTCATTTAACGGCCAAGAAGTCCCTGTTAAAGACTCATCCAAATTTTTAGGAGTAATTTTAGATTCTAAATTGTCTGGATCCCAACATATTAACTACGTTAGCAAAAAATGTGAAAAGAGTATTAATGTTCTTCGCTCTCTCTCAGGTGTATGGTGGGGATCTCACCCATATACCCAAAAATTATTATATAATGCTTTGGTTCGCAGTCACCTGGACTATGGGTCTTTTCTGTTGGAACCATGTAATAAGACAGCACTGGCTACTTTAGACAAAATTCAATCTAAATGCTTACGCATTGTGTGCGGAGCAATGAAATCGTCACCGATTAATGCCCTTCAGGTGGAATGTGCGGAGCCTCCTTTAAACCTGAGACGGCAGTATCTTTCTGACAGGTATTTTTATAAAATCATCCAGCTTTCTGACCACCCTCTTATTCCCAAACTGCATGTTCTTTCAAATTTAATCTCTTCTGATAAGTACTGGAAACATAAAGAATATCCATGCCTTTTCAATAGTTTTGTTAAATTTATTAGTCTCCCTTGTCCTGTTTTTCAGTGTAAGCTTAATCCTCTTTTCGAAACCTCTTTTGATGCTATTATATTCAAACCTAATGTTTTACTCGATTTGGGTATTGAAAAAGATTCTCCATCAGCTAATGTTCAACTTAACTGTCTTATAGGTAAAAATTGGAGTGACTGGTTGACCATGTACACAGATGCATCCAAGACTTCTGATCAAGGTTGTGTTGGCGCTGCTGTTTGGATACCCAAATATAGCATTATTCTTAACTTCAAATGCCCACCTCTTGCCTCTGTCTTTACTGTCGAATCTATAGCAATCTTAGAAGCTCTCCAATACATTCAATCACATAAACTTGATAAATCTATTATCTTTTCTGATTCAAAAAGCTGTTTACAAGCGATTCTTGCTAATCAATTCACTTCAAAATCAAAATTTCCTTTTATTTTAAAGATAAAAAGTATATTATATAGCTGTCAAGTCAATAATATTAGAGTTATCTTGGCTTGGGTCCCTGGACACAGTGGCATCCATGGCAATGAAACTGCAGATTCCTGCGCTAGAGACGCTACCCTCTCAGGCTGCGATATTGATGTTGTTTACCCTTCAGACTTGATCCCGTTAGCCAAAAACCGCATGTTCTGCATATGGGAGGAACAGTGGAAAAAATCCAGCTTACATAAAGGTAAACATTTTGCTGATATCCAAGGCTCCATATCTCCCGTCCCATGGTTTTTTAAATACCGCAATGCTTGTAAACGTGTAACGTCTACCATTTGTAGACTACGACTAGGTCACTCATGTGCTCCAGTTCACCTCGCCAAACTCCATATAAAAGACTCTTCCATTTGTGAATGTGGATTGGATGAGGGTACTTTAGATCATATTTTCTTCAGTTGTCCACGTTTCTCTGTCTCTCTCTATGATCTCCTACCGCCTGATGTTACTCGTCCCACAAATTTTAAGTCTTTACTCTCTCTTATAAATACTCCTTTTATAATAACCCTTAGTAATTATATTAATATAAATAATATTAGGTTATAAATATATTTTGTCTTGTCTTTTCTTACTAACCTACATGTTTCATGTTGTGTATTGTTATGTGTTGTCTTTTGTTCTAGATTCAACGCATCTCAGCAGAAAGAAGTGTACGTCAAAAAAATATATATATATATATATATATATTATATTGTCTTTAGATCTGTTCGTCGTTCTTTTGTGATCCCAATAATATATGTCAAAGTCATCTCCGAAACTTGATACTGGCGAAATCATAATGAAAACGCCATAAAACAAGAAATTGAATTGAATAGTTAATTCGTGCTAATTTGTTTTTATTATGTGATTGTGATAATATCCAGTGCTATAAAAAACGAAATAAAACCGAAAAACAAGGATTTTTAACAAGTGCTGATAACGGACGAACGTTTCGAATTTTGATTCGAATGACCAACGGATAAAACCCGGGGAGTATTGTTTCTTTGATATGTTTTAATTAGGCTTACTGTGGATAAATTAAACGAGCACATAACTACACATTAAGTACCTACTCACTTTTGTGGGGAACGACGACCTACTCACACATTAGCGCCGTGACCTTGTCTCAGTTACTTCTATAGAAGCTTATCTGACGGGAAGGTCATCTGCCGCTCAGACAAGTATTTTTTCTCCAATAATACTGCACATTGAGGAACACCAACATTTTATTTTTCTTGTTACTTTCTCTGTAGGCTTGTTATTGCAGTGACTCAGTTCACTTATCACTGTGGAAAGTGCATCTGACGTCACTTGATAGGTATTCGCTCACTTAGGTACTATCTTCATACAACATACATTCCTACACCTGTATATCACTCTTATCTGCAGTCCCACCTTCTAATTTGATTACCTACACACCTAGCATAAAAACAAACTAGTGTATTTGGATATTAAATTCGTTATTTTTTAAACAATTGCAGCACCGGTTTCAAACATGTCTATAATAATGACCCGTAAGATGCATGCCGAAAAGACAATGGCTCAACTCCAGCAGAGACTAACTGAAGCCGAGCAGATCAATGAAAAACTTCTATCAGAACGAGATGAAATTGAGTTTGAGATAAAACAAACAAAATCCAAAAACTCCCAGCTGCGCGAGAGTGTTGTTACCCTGCGTACACAATGTGCAGAATCACAAGCAGAGATTGACCAGCAATATGAAGTAATAAAATCTTTAGAACTTGCCCGTATTGATATTACCACTGGCTTGAACACTGCCCAAGATCGGTGCAGATTTTTAGAGCAACAGCTGAACGAAGCTAACAACCAGTTAGCGGATCTACACAATGAGAGGGAAGATAGAGAGAATAGATTTAGTGTTTCCCTACGCCATGAACTGGAGGTGCAGGACATTAGTACAGTTCGCCACACAATTTTGACTAAAGGCAATAAAATAAAGAAATACTTAAGACTGAACAAATTTATAAGAAAAACTAGGCATAACCTTAAATTACTAAGATTATTTCAAAAACAGCAACCAAATAAAATTAAAAGACTTAATTTATTAAAAGAAAACAAGGACTTGAAACTGAAAATTAGAGACATGCATGTAGATTACCATCAAGCGGAATCTACAATCAAGAAGCAGATGGTGCAAATTACAGTGTCAGATAGATTGCACACAAGCAGCGAGTTGTATATTAATAACCTACAGACACAGCTCGCTCACATCACAACTAAGTATGCGGTGAGCCGTCGAGAGCATGAGCAACTATCTACCTTAACATCACAACTACTTGAACTGCAGCAACAAAACACTGAGCTGCTGGACCAGCTGATGGAAGATGATGAGTTGACCCTGGCTCTGGGTGGAACACCAGCTGTGCAACACATACCCTTGCCACCTGTCGCGGCTGACGCGCTCGCACCACCTGCCGCGACTGACGCGCCCGAATTACCTGCCGCGACTGACGCGCCCGCACCACCTGCCGCGACTGACGCGTTGGCACCACCTACTGCTGACGCGCCCACCAGGCGAACACGACGTGGAGGGCGCCGCGGAGGACGTGGCAGAGGTGCTTCACGTGCACCTGCCCCCGCCGTGCAGCAGGACACGGGGACACGTGTGGCATCGGGAGTCGACAGCGACGTGCAGCCTGCAGTCTCAACTGCTACCCCCACCATAGGGATCGAGAGGGTGGCGGGAGCGCCGCTCACTCTAAACGCCGCACTGCGTATTTCTGGGGCGTCTACCACCCCAGCCCCAAATGTCCGGACCCCGAAGCTGCGGCGACGCGACCCATGCCCGTGCCCTACTTCTCGACCCCACGATGGACCAGGTCATGACAGTGACGGTGTATCTAGGTTGCTAAAGGACTCCACTGCAGAGAAACCATTTAAAAAGACACTAATTTATTCAGACAAGCTAGGTGTAGGTTTTGGTCAATTATTAAATAATCGCCTTAATCAACAAGTGACAAATGTGTGTTGTCCAGACACCTCTTTTGAGAATATTGTTAACAAAATAGCTGTAGGGAAATTCGATAAGCACACTACAATTATAATCATGATAGGAAATCATTCCAACATTAGTCGTAGGACATTAGACAATAGCATTGAGGTGTTGCTTAATTTACACGATCAGACTGAGTGCAGGTTCATTTTGTGCAACTTCCCATATTGTTCAAATCTATCAGAGCAACAGAACAAATGTGTGCATAAAATGAACATGCATTTGTACAACAGGACATGTCATCATAGCGATGTTATTTCTTATTTTGATGTGAATAATTTTATTCACAAATTTATTTTGACTCAGGATACCATGTACCTTTTGGATTACTAAAGAAACAAGTAGCTACTTTGTTAGCATATAATATAATTGACACAAAATATGTGTCTCCTTCTATATTAGTTAGTAGTGGTAGTATTAATAATTTAAACTAGATTGTAAGACAAAGGAAAACCCCTCTTTGACTGATGTAAATAGCATAGGCAATCCGGGGTCTTCTTGCATTCAGCCTCAGACAAAGGAAAAGCAAAGTCAACTACAAGTTTTACATCAAAACATTCAGGGCTTTTCCAGCAAAGTATTAGAAATTGAATTGTTCTTGGAGAAGCACAATTACGACGTAGTCTGTTTTACTGAGCACTTCCAAAAAGAACCTGATATTTTGTTAAATTATGAAAATTACTGTATAGCCAGCTCTTTCAACCGAAAATCCGCGATCCATGGAGGCTGTTTAATACTAATTAGAAACAATATTAAATTTAAAGAACGTAAGGATGTGGTCGGACTGTCGGTTGAGAGTTGTACTGAAGTGTCTTGTGTTGAGCTGGAAAGTCATGTTATAGTATGCGTATACAGACCACCTATAGCTAAAAATTTTACCACAATACTAGAAATACTAGAAGATGTACTAAAATTAGTCACAAAAACAAATAAACATGTTATTGTTTCTGGAGACTTTAATGTAGACATTCTAGAAAAAAATGCACTCAGTGATAAATTTTTAGGACTTTTTAAATCATTCAATTTGTCTCATGTATTTTTTGAACCAACTCGTGTGACGCCTACTTCAGCTAAATGTATTGATAATGTATTCAGTGATTGTGAGCCTGTAGAAAAATGTATTATAAACTCTCTTCAATCAGACCACAGAGGTCAATGCGTAATATTCCCATTTAAAAATCGTATTAAAACAATTAAGATAGAAACTAGGCGCATCACTGGTAATAGGTTGGAGAAATACCGAAACGTTTTAATGGAGAAACTGCCAGTCCATAATTATAACTTTGAAAATCCAAATAATGTATATCAAGACTTCTTTCATTTAGTGAGCGAAGAATTTGAATTAATTTTTAAAATAGATACAAAAGAAATTAGTACGAAATTTAAATTTAGTGATTGGGCTACCAAAGGTCTTAGGATTAGCAGAAATACGCTTTTTGAACTTTATGAGCTTAGAAACATCACAAATTATGATAGTTTTAATGAGCTGGTAAAAAAAATATTCTAAAATCTTTAAGACAGCTTGCTTAATTGCTAAAGCCAATTTTATTACAAATAAGATAAACTCTTCAGACAATAAAATAAAAGCTGTCTGGAAAGTTATTAATAGCGAAACAGGTAAAACGAAACCACGCGAAAATAACTTTTCACTTAATACTGACAATGGAATGATTAGTGCAAATTCCGATGTAGCGCAGGAATTTGAAACATTCTTCACAAATATACCACTAAAAACGACTGAGGCATTAGGTTCTTCACCTTCAATTTCATCGTTCTTGCTTAAACAAAATGTAGATGCTTGCAATTCAGAATTTAAATTTACTCCTGTGAGTCCCCAGTATATTTTAAAAACTTTTAAAGATATTAAAGTTAAGAGCACCGAAGATTTATGGGGAATGTCAGTTAAAGTTTGTAAGTCAATGATTGATATATTAGCACCATACTTGGCAGATATTTTCAATGAATGTATTGAACATGGCATCTTTCCCGATTTAATGAAAGATAGCAAGGTAGTTCCGCTGTTCAAAACTGGCGACAAACAAGATCCCAGTAACTATAGGCCTGTATCTATTCTGCCAGTACTCAGCAAAGTCTTTGAAAAGATCATACTCAATCAAATGCTGTCCCATTTTAATAGCAACAACTTGTTACACAACCAGCAATTCGGTTTTACAAAGGGACGTAGTACCACAGATGCTGGTGTTGCTCTTGTCAAACATGTATTTAATGCTTGGGAGGAATCAAAGGACGCCATTGGTGTTTTTTGTGATCTTTCCAAGGCATTTGATTGCGTAGATCATGAAACTTTATTGGTAAAACTAGAACACTACGGTATTCGAAACGCAGCTCTGAAATTTCTGAATTCGTATTTAGATAATAGAACGCAAAAAGTACAAGTAAACGGCACCAAATCACAGGGATCTCGTGTTAAAATTGGTGTGCCGCAAGGCTCTATATTAGGTCCATTTTTATTTTTAATTTACATTAATGATTTGCCTTACATGGTAGAGAATTTGTCCAAAATTGTTTTATTTGCTGATGACACATCCCTTATATTTAAGGTTGATAGACGAGCGCATAATTATGACGAAGTAAATCACACTCTTGGGCAAATTCATAGTTGGTTTACTGCAAAAAATTTAGTTCTAAATGCGAAAAAAACTAAATGTATATTATTCACTTTGCCAAATGTAGTACATTCATTGAATAACTATGTTGCACTTAATAATGAAAAATTAGAGTTTACTACCAGCACAGTTTTCTTAGGGATTACTCTTGACTCAAAGCTCCAATGGGGCCCTCATATTACATCTTTATCGGGAAGATTAAGCTCAGCTGCCTATGCAGTACGTAAAATTAGAGAAATTACAGATATTTCAACTGCACGACTTGTTTACTTCAGTTATTTTCACAGCATTATGTCCTATGGAATTTTGCTGTGGGGCCGCGCCGCTGATATTGAAACAATATTTATTCTTCAGAAAAGGGCCATTAGAGCAATTTATAAACTAGGCAGTCGTGATTCTCTAAGAGAACTGTTTAAGGAAATTAATATTATGACGGTGCCGTGTCAATATATTTATGAAAATATCATGTATGTAAGAAAGAATATTCATACGTTCACAAGAAATCATGACATAATCGTAATATAAGAAGTAAAAATAGATTAGATCAACTCGCATATAGACTAGCTAAAGTAAGAACTTCATTTGAAGGTTTAAGTATACGATACTATAACAAAATACCGGAAGATATATTAAGTTTATCTGAAAGTAAATTTAAATCTATTATTAAGAAAACATTATGTTATAAAGCTTATTATAAGTTAGATGATTATGTTAATGACAAAGAGGCATGGTCCTCTGAAATTCCAGCACAGCACAAGAAACATGCAGTCATTTTTAATACCAAATCAGGACGTGCATGGAATTTACAATTGGCATAATTAGTAAGGAAGACGAAACAGAATTATCTACTGTTATACTTTTATTTTATTTTAATTTAGCGTAGCCGTTTTTTGGGCTAATAATATATATGCTTATAAAACTTAGCTAGGGTAGCCTAGGGCCTATTCTATAGGTACAAATTGTAAATTGAGATTAGAAGCACTTCTGAGCAGGTTTTTGGGTGGTTTTCCTGTTCAGGAGGTCCGGCTGATTAGCATGTAACATGCTTTTTTTTAAAATATTGCTTTTAATTTAATTGATTCCATAAATTGATGGTGGTGACGTAAGTTACATGCTGTGTGGTCAGCCTGACCAGCCCCGAGGCAGTGCCTTTTTTTTTTATCCCACTCGTGCCGCGATTCTATTAGGAACATAAAATTGTTATTGTTACTATGACTAATTCACTTATTCAGTGACCGTATTGTAATTTAACTCTATGACATTCTAAAAGCATTCATTGTGAATCTACTTGGAAATAAACGATTGAATCTACCAACTTCGGTAATGTTACACTTATAATTGGGCGTGAACTTGTGAAGTGCTAATGAGGGTGATCGAGCCGACGCCGGCGCCGCCGCTTCCGTCCGCTTGCGGCTGGATAGCGAGACCGCCGGTGATAATATCACGTACAACTATCAACGCAGTATGATGTGCTATCTGCTTAAATTACACATCCTTGCCGGGTGGTACCGGCTTGGAATAGCATCACCCCGTTACTGCCAGTGGGTGTCGTAAAAAGCGACTAAAGGATGACGGTCCAGGGACGGTCAGCGGCGTTATCTATGAATATCTACAAAATCTTTCACTACGCTTGCCAAACCGCCTGCCAAGTGTGGTAAGTATGGCAATACTTCCCAATTGCGGGACGCCTATGTTCAACAGTGGATTGTAGTAGCAGTATCGGTCCGTCTAGCCATTAAATCTGCTGTTTATCGTTTTGCACGGTACTTATAATGTACAATTGAAAAATTCAAGTTATGTAGGAATCTAAAGCTACTATGTTTGTGAAAAAGATGGTAAAACGGGCAGCTGGGCGAATGCACTTTTTACTACAATCTACTAAAAAATAGTCTTGTAGACTATTTAAAACTTTGCCTCCTATCTCATCACTGTGTGACAAACCACTTTCAAACCAGTATTTTAGCAGTAAATTTCACAGTCCGGCGTAGCAATGAGCTCAAAAACGTCAAGAAAACGAAAAGTATGTGGTTTAATATTATGATAGCAGTAGGTACTTGAGTTCTACACCATTTGGAATAAACTTCATCTCAAGCGATAACAAAGTTTGAAATACAAAACTTCTTGCACTTCACAGTAAGTATTTAAGTAGTTTAAGCTTGTGGAAGAATGGTGCGCCAACTTTGAACAGCGGGAAATATATTCTTTTCCAATACTGAAAACGTGTAGCATTTTGTATAGTAATGCGCTAAATGATCGCTGAACGAAATTGTTTCCATTTATTTTCGCCCAGTTTTACCGTTTTGCTGTGAAGAAAAGTTAAACTTGTTATTGTACGATATTTCAACGGGTGTTTTCGTACTTTATTGTTTGAAACTCAACAGCACTTAAACAAACAGTTTTAATAAAACTGACTACTTAACATGAAACGTTTTTAACTTAAATTCAGTGTAGTATTAATTATCAATCATGTGTGTTTAAACAATACAATCTGAATTATTACTGTATCAAATTTAGTTAACTGCCAACAAGATAGTATATTCGATGCCTTACTTCACACTTAGCTTAGTATACTTGGATTGAAGCAATAAGGGACTAGCGGATTTAATGTGTATAACAACTTAAGGCGACAGGTTGTCAATTTTAACGACGACAGTGATACACGAATCATCTGAAAGGTCCCTCAACATTTGTCAGATAGGCGTTGCGATAGGGACCGTACTTTTACGGCCGTTAACGCTCTGTCTACCCCGCAAAGTATAAAGGCATGATATGTGTATGTATATTGAAAACCTTCTCTGTAAGACGAAAAAGTGTCCTCAAAGATAGCTCATTTCGTATTCCGGTGCTTAGTTCACCAAACAAAGGCACTTTTGCATTTCCAGCACCGTTTAATTTAGCGCGTAATCTTCTAACCCTCGGCTAAGCAGGATTGCGAGTGCAGTGCAATCCGCGTGCACTCAGGTAGGTCTGTACAATGCAGGTATTATGAGGCTCCTGCAATTGTTGTTTTTCAGCATGTGCAATATTGCGTCTCGCCTGCAGCGAGCCGGTATTAAAATACGGGGGAGTGCGTCGACGATGATAGCGCTCTCGTAGTTGCAGCGGCGAGATTGTATCCCGTATGTGTGTGAGATATGATATGAAACACAGAGTATTGTGTTTTACTTGTAGTGGACTAACTGCCTACCCCGCAAGGGGTAAAGGCGTGATTTGTGTTTTTGTACTGGGCTAATTAACTCCGCTGATTTAAGTGGATTTTGATATCCAAAACGAGCTCTCTCCACTGTTCTCTGCCCTGTCCGTAGATTAAATTTTGACCATGTTTTTTCTATACTTTTGAAACTTAGGATGGACGCCAAATTAATTGGGATAAGGGCAGGCTGATGATGATGTTTTTGGAACGGTCCCAAATCGTACCAATGTAACTAGTATACAAATATGCAAACGAATATTTCCAAAACAGTACAATCAAGTACAATGGTTACGTTCGTAGCAGTTATGATGCGACGTAGCAAAGCGTAGCCACTCGCTACGACTTGCTACGAGCATGTCGAGACCGCACGAACTGTGGTCCGCCAACTTTGCGTAAATGGAACCCGGTTTAATATTATGATCGTGAAACTTTGGTTCTTATAATATATACGTAGATAAAACTTTGAAAGAAAGTCATAGCATTTTCACACCTTTGTACGGACTCTAATGTTTAAAGTAGAACACTATTCCTACTTCCGTGAACGACGACCGATGTGGCGCAGTGGTAGTGCGACTGCCTTTGACGCAGAAGGTCCCGGGTTCGATTCTCGGTGGGTCACCCACAAAGTTGATATTTATCTCTTTGTGAATTTGTTCCCAGTCTGGTTAGGACATTGCGGGCTGAACCACCCGATTGTTCGTAAGTAAGATGGTTCCGTGTTTCGGATGGCACGTTAAGCCGTAGGTCCCGGTTGCTGTCTATGATCACTTAGGCGGCGGTCGTTACACAACCATATCAGAAGCCTGCTACTTGTAGAAGGCGGTTGAAAAATTCTGACCTTAGGGTTCATCGGGTCGTTGGACGATTCGGTGTCCCACACGAAAAGAAAGAGACTTCCGTGAAGTGGAACTGAAGCCTGCATTTTAAGTACTGTATTGAGTTTATTATCAACTCGCGACGACAACATTATGAAAGTATGTTGAAACGTCGCGACGCAAGTAAACTATTAATATGTAATAATATTATCACGATAAACCCGATTTAGTACTTAAAATATGTGAAAGCAATCGTAAATGCAAAAAAAGTTGTAGGTATTGCTTTTCAAGCGCATTTTACTTGCATACTAAAACGGACCTAGGAAAATATCTTACTTTGGTAGTTGCTCTAAATATAACTATAATTTATCATTATAGCATGCGAAGTTTAAGCAACTTTACCCTCATTCCCACTCTGAGTTAATTAAAACTTTGCGAAAACTTAATCTCTTCTGTTAGTGAGTAAATATTGCTTAAAAACTACCTCCTATTATTTACTCCACTAGTTTACTATATAGTGGTGAGTTTGATAAAGTTTGTTGCTGATCTATTGATAGTACTACTGTTGATAGTTTTCGTTCGAAACCCTTTAATATTAATTAATAATCAATAGGCCAAATCGATAGTACAGCTTTCGATACTTCATGATGTAACAGTACTATTGAGAAGTGCTACTTAATTATCGACAATATTGTAGCTGATGCTCAAGTTTTACAATTTTAGGCGACAGGTTGACAACCTGCCACTATAGTGATACACTTATTATCTGCGGCCCTCAATATTTGTCAGACGTTGCGATAGCGACCGTATTTTTACGGCCGTTAACGCTCTGCCTACCCTGCACGGGATAAGGGCGTGATATATGTATGAATGTATGCTCAAGTAAATAATAAACAAACAATTAGTTTTCAAATTTTGACCATCATTATATTGATAGAATGCTCCGTTTTGAACTATTGAGACTATCGATTAACAATCGATTACACAGGGTATTTGGAACAGTGATGATTTCCATTCAAGGGATGAACCAGCTCATGATACTAAACAACTTTCCCCTTGGAACAAAGTTGGTCTAAATTGAATATTGTATGGGTGAGCCAAATTTTGTTTTTTTCATATTTCTCATGTTCCCTGGGGAAAGTGGTTCAGTTTCATCATCTGGGTCATCCCTTGAAAGGAAGTCTACACTCTTCTAAACATCTTGTAGAACGGTAGCGTGAATCACTATCGATAGACAATCGATAGTCAACCATAGAGCGACAACACTATTGGTAATTTATTCAAGTCGAATGCTCATTTGAGTCCCTTACGTGTGGTACCCGCACTCGGTCTGAGACTCGGGAGGTGACGAGATACTAGTTAGACGTATCCGGTAGTAGTTAAGTGAGAGGGAGGCGGGATAAAGCGGGAAGAGGGGAAGAGGGAGAGGGAGAAATGTAAACCGGTAATGATAAATTAAAACTTAGTTGTTGACATTTTATTTATTTATATACGAGCCTGTTGTGTCCCACTGAAAGGCCTCTGAGGCCTTTCGGTCCAGTGTCAGGCTATGCTAGTTCAGTTGTTGACATAACCTACTTAAAAAAACTGCAAACCCTTGGGGGTAAACCAGCCCAAGATACTGAACAATTTTTCCCAAAGAACATACCCGAAACAAAAATTTATCTCTCATACAAAATATTCCAGGCAATCGAGTCAATAAGACGTCCTAAATTTTCATGTTCTTTATTAACTGACTGGTCAGGTATTTGATTGGCAAAGATCCCCCGGGTGAGTAGTACGAGTACCAAGTTGCACAATTACAACTTGGCACTTAGCGTCCCGGGAGCTTGCGAACTTATCGGGCCGCCTCAGAGCGCTCGCTCGCCTCACTCGCCCCACTCGCCTCACTCGCCTCTACCATGAGGGATTATTCCAAACTAGTAATACTATGCAAAACCCTGCTCTCATATACGTGATAGAATTTTGCTGATTGTAATGAAAACGGGATTTAAATTTAGGTTTCTAATTTCGGTAGTGGACTTCCAGCACACGAAATTAAGTTGTGTGCACTCAAGCATTCAAGTTAGAAACTAAAATAATTGACTATCAAATTAATGAAGAGGTTAGTTTTCAGGTGCCGTAGTTACAAACAAATTCAGTTTGTCCAACAATACATATAGTGGAGGGAATTACGGATCGCTCCCATACTAAACCCATTTTTTTTTTGTGGAGCAATGAGCTTCATCTTATATGTTCCTTGAGTAATTCTAAGCATTTCTAGTCCGGGAGACAATAAAAAAGTTTAGTCTGGTCGGGGAGGGGGGGGTACAAAGATGGCCGCCACCCGTCATCTTAAAAAAAAAGTCTTTTTTCGTTCCGGTGGCTACTATGGCAAGATTGGTATCATTTTCGTATAAACCAAAGACGTAGAATTCATTTCTGATATAAGGATTTTAAAATTCCATAGTAATATACAAATAAAACGTAAAAAGGTGAAAATTTAGGTTGCAGATTTTTGCTTTGAGAGCTAATAACTTTTGTATTGTAACAAAAAAATCCTAATAAAAAATACTATAATAAAGCGTAATTCATGCAGATTTTATAAATATATAGTTTATGCTTCATCTTCATACAAAAAGATGCTGAAAAAAATTATATCCGCAGTGGTGTATGCGCGCGTACTCATGTCGCATTCGCGGAGGGAATTACGGATTTAACAATTTTTTTTTTTGGCGCTATCAATTTCATCTTATATGTTCCTTGAGTAATTCTAAACATTTCTAGTCCGGGAAATAATAAAAAAGTTCAGTCTGGTCAGGTAGAGAGGGGTACCAAGATGGCCGACACCCGTCATCTTAAAAAAATATATTTACTTGTCTTGTTGGCTACTAGGGCAAGATTGGTATCATTTTCGTATAATCCAAAGACGTAAAATTCATTTCTGATATTAGGTTTTTAAAATTCCATAGTAATATTATCAATAAAACGTAAAAAAGGTTCTTAATTATTTAGGTTGCAGATTTTTGCTTTGAGAGCTCATAACTTTTGTATAGTGACAAAAATGTCCAAATAAAAAATACTGTAATAATGCGTAGTTTATGCAGATTTCGAGAATATTCACATGTAATATTGTTCTATTGTAAAAATATTGTGAAATAAATAAATTACTGCAACCCAGAAGGGTAACTTTACTTGCGTTAGGCGGAATTTATCTTGCAAAATGGTCGAGTAGGTTCATAGTACTCGTGTATCTTATGTTAAAGTGATAATGATGATGTTGATGATCTCTCCGACCGATTCCTGTCATGGCGACCACTTTGACTCCTAATCAGATCGGCGCTGCTGCGCCCGGAGATGGCTATTGTAGCCAATTTTGGCAGTAAACTCCCATGCACAGTGTGGACACATGAGTTTGCCACTTACATAATTATAGTTAATGGCGACGGGTGGACGGGCCTTCAGCTCATCGCGCTTAGCGTCGAGGTCTGCTTTACGCCGTTCCTCAAACTCGCGGTCTTGCCTCTAAATCATCCCGCGCCATTCGGGGCGCTGTACTGCCAGACCCTCCCATTGAGTGGGCTCAATGTTGCATCTTTTCATGTGTCGTTTCTGAACATCTTTATATCTGAGGAGTTGTCCGCCATGCTTTCGCTTGCCCTCCTCTAGCTCAGAGTAAAAGATGCGCTTCGCCACTCTCTCCTCCGACATCTGGGATACATGACCGCACCACCGAAGCTGACGACGCATTAGATAGGCCTCAATGCCACCAACATTGGCTCGTCTCAGAACTTCGGTATTGCGCACTCGGTCGGACCATCTGATCTTCACGATGGTGCGAATGCATTTTAGGTGGAAGCGATCCAGAGTGCGTATGTGGCGACGATACATACACCAAGTCTCGGAGGAGTGTAGAAGGTTTGGCAGCACAATCGCCATATATACAGAGATTTTTGTGGCTAGCTTTAGGTCGTGCGAGCAGAAAACCTTGGAACACAACTTCCCAAATGCTGCAGCTGCAGCACTGATTCTGCTGTTGATCTCAGCATCAAGGTTACACTTAGATGTTATAGTGTTCCCCAGATAACGAAACTTATCAACCTGTTTCAGCATATCCTCATTAAGCATAATCACCAGTGTCTCGCGACCATGCGAGCCTAAGGACATCACTTCCGTCTTTTTGACACTGTTCTTCAGGCCGAATTTACAGCATGCTTGGTGAAAAACGGACATAAGCTGTTGCAGGCCGTCTGGGGATTCTGCAAGAAAGCACAAGTCATCAGCATAGATGATCTCAGTAATCAATGCAAACGAGACTTTAGTGCGCGCCTTAAGTCTGGCCAGGTTAAAAAGACTGCCATCTGATGAAACGGATGCGGACTCCTTGGGAAACAGTATTTAGGACTTCTTTGACTACAACTGCAAAGTATAAGGCGAACAGTGTGGGCGCTAGAACACACCATTGTTTCACCCCACAGGTGACGGGGAAGAAATCAGACTGTTCACCGTCTACGGAGACGCAGCACTGCCAGTCGTCATGAAAATTAAAGAAAATTAAAGTGCACAGAATTATGCCTGTGTGCCGGAAACAGCGCTCATTAAATTCAATTATAATAATGTATAGAAAGTGTTTTACTTGCCATCATCAAATGAATTATTAAGTAAGTAATACTTAAACATAGATACACGAGTATTATGAACCTACTCGACCATTTTGCAAGATAAATTCCACCTAACGCAAGTAAAGTTACCCTTCTGGGTTGCAGTAATTTATTTATTTCACAATATTTTTACAATAGAACATTATTACATGTGAATATTCTCGAAATCTGCATAAACTACGCATTATTACAGTATTTTTTATTTGGTCATTTTTGTCACTATACAAAAGTTATGAGCTCTCAAAGCTAAAATCTGCAACCTAAATAATTAAGAACCTTTTTTACGTTTTATTGATAATATTACTATGGAATTTTAAAAACCTAATATCAGAAATGAATTTTACGTCTTTGGATTATACGAAAATGATACCAATCTTGCCCTAGTAGCCAACAAGACAAGTAAATATTTTTTTTTAAGATGACGGGTGTCGGCCATCTTGGTACCCCCCTCTACCCGAGCAGACTGAACTTTTTTATTGTCTCCTGGACTAGAAATGTTTAGAATTACTCAAGGAACATTATAAGATGAAATTCATAGCGCAAAAAAAAAAAATAGTTAAATCCGTAATTCCCTCCGCGAATGCGACATGAGTACGCGCGCATACACCACTGCGGTCATAATTTTTTTTAGCATCTTTTTGTATGAAGATGTAGCATAAACTATATATTTATAAAATCTGCATGAATTACGCTTTATTATAGTATTTTTTATTAGGATTTTTTTGTTACAATACAAAAGTTATTAGCTCTCAAAGCAAAAATCTGCAACCTAAATTTTCACCTTTTTACGTTTTATTTGTAATATGACTATGGAATTTTAAAATCCTTATATCAGAAATGAAATCTACGTCTTTGGTTTATACGAAAATGATATCAATCTTGCCACAGTAGCCACCGGAACGAAAAAATATTTTTTTTAAAGATGACGGGTGGCGGCCATCTTTGTACCCCCCCCTCCCCGACCAGACCGAACTTTTTTATTGTCTCCCGGACTAGAAATGCTTAGAATTACTCAAGGAACATATAAGATGAAGCTCATTGCTCCACAAAAAAATTTTTAGTTAAATCCGTAATTCCCTCCACTAATACAGAAAACTACTGCACAACAGTTCACTGCGCTGGACATAGGCCTCCCTCATTTGGGGGGTATATGCCATACTCACCACGCTCGGCAGGGGGATTGTCGAGCGCAGTACAAGGTATTGTATTCATAGGGAAAGCTGCTGATCACTCACTGAATTCATCCCTTAATTTTACGATACCCACGGATGATTCTAAGCCGACCCCACACGAACGGTACCACAAATGAAACGATTTGATGGAAATAATTTATTTGGCATTTATTTGATAACATTTTGCCGTGGCATTGTTGTAGAAAATAAATCGAATGTTTATGTTGTATATAGGTCTCCTAACAAAAGATAATTAGATGTTTAACGTGGATAAGGTTACATTCATATACTCTCTCTGTATAAAAGTTGTCATTCAAAACGAACTGAAGCGATACTAATACGCTTGGTATTCATGAGGCGAGTTCGGGCGGATATTAAACCGGTCTGAACCGGATCCGGTTCCGGTCAAACGGACGCCGACGCTTATACCACCGCTTATGATATGAAACTCGAACGGAACACCGCTTTAACTGACCAGTCCTTTAGAATTCCAATTTATGGGTTATTTTGTTAGATCCTAAAGTCTCCTGTTCTTGAGTCTTTCAAAAATATAAAAATTGGTCACTTATTTCCAGAATATTTGTCAGAGGTGGTGATTACCTCGCAAGGGATATAGGCGTGATGTGTGTGTGTGAATGTGTGTGTATTTATTAGACTTTTATGCCAGAACTGCTTTAACGATCTGTGCCACACTACATAATAATAATGTTGACTGTTTTAATTAAGAGCTAAGTATTGAAGATGTTTGTCGCAAGTCAAAAATATTTAATAAGAATGATGATATGTAGTTTCGAGCTAAACTGAAACTACCAAGTTCGTAAAATTTAGAATTTTAAATGCTCTATGCTCTTGCTCTAGAAGCCATAAAATACGACTCAGAAGAATTCGAGACAAACTGCAGCTAACTTACGGATGCGGGAGATATTTCTCTCAAGTCCTCGTATTCTAGGTATAACATTTTTGGCGTTTGAGTTAAAATATTCTTTGCAAATGGAGATACAAATGTACGATTGGAAGCAAACAGAAAATTTATAGTATTTTAAAAAATGGCAAACAATACAAGACTGAAATATGTAATGAACTAGTGGACGCCCGCGGCTCCACCAGCGTAGAAGTCGGTTTCAATCCCGTAGCATCTCACAGGAATATTTTTAATGGATAACAACTGTTCTTCATGTTAATCTAAGTTGCCCTTCTATTTGTGTGTCAATTTTCATGAAAATCGGTTTAGTAGTTTTATCGTGAAGGAGTAAAAACAAACAAATATACAGACTTTCGCATTTACAATATTAGTAAGATCAGTACGTATTTCTGTATGCGTAATTGCTTATCTAACTGGTGTTGTTCCATAGTAAAGCGGCGTGTCTATCTGCATTTAGTTAGAAATGCTAATACTATCCAGCTACCCAGTAGCGAGCAGCGTCTACCAACTACCGGCAATATACGTCAGCCGTCTCAAGGTAACCGAGTTTGCATCTTATTGGTTTACTCATTGGCATGCCAGTTCGTTAGACTACACAGAGTTAGGTAGAACTTGATTGAAAAAAAAATATTCGTGACATCTGCGGCAGGCAAACTTTCATAAAAATTCCCAAGCAATAGGAAAAATTCTAGGCCGTTTTCAAGGGTATACAAAAATTTCGAATGAAATGTTTTTTGTCTAGTTGAGTATCAATATAACTCAAATATCATCAAACTGGCGCAAGGTTGTTTGCTATGACACCAAAAACTAACTCGGGATTTTGTCACATATAGAGAGAGTGAAAAGTCCCCATTGAAAAGAAAGATGATTCCGTGTTTCGATGAGTACGTCGAAACGGCGGTTCCAAATATCTTAGACGGCAGTTGATATACTATCTTTTCAGATGCTTACTTAGGCCGTTGAAAAACTCTGATACCAGAGTCCATTGCGATGTTCGGTGTCCTACACGATAGTAAATGTTGAATTTGTACGTTTACAAGTAGCTTCAATACTTGTACAATTGTAAGCAAGACGTAGAACCGTAGCACATAAAATATGAGAAAAATTCCAATGTCAAGAGTGATAGTAGCAGTCTTCCAGTAGGAATGCAGCAGCAGAAACAATGGCTCGCAACGCAAACGCTCCGCACAAAAACCTTTGCATTCTTTGTATTCTGTCTGATGGAAGGGAATGCAATGTGTCTGGAAGCCGCCACTCTGCATACCCTACATGCATTGGTGACTGGGAGTGAGGCGCTATCGCCCGAGACGAGAGAATCAGGAGCGTAGTTCTGCGGTTGCAAATAATTAGAACAGCATTTAATTACCACAGTCACAGTGCAGGTCAGAGAACAGTATAAATAGACTAGAATCTCAGTAATTTTAATGTAAATAGACGTAAGTTCTTGCGCAACCAAGCAAGTATATAACGCGGTACTAAGTAATTATTTTAGCTGCTGCTTCAATAAACCTCAATTTTTTTTGGAAATCCGCGATTGTAAGAGGATTTCAACTTTTGGATTGAAAATCCTATCACAGTTTTGAGAAAATCTTCTCGATTTTACAAAAAAATCATCGTTATGAGCTTACGTAACGTAATGTTTCAGAAATATTTGTTTGTTCATTGAATGCTATGCTTCTTTCATTTTACTGTGTACTTTGAGTTTTAAGGTACCTCAGTACATGCCTCATGTGTTCCTGTCTTTGTAAATGTGCCCTAAAGTACCAAGATACCTAGAGCTATACCTACTTGTCCACATGCCCCAATACGGATCGGTGGGTTGATTGGAAATCCCTACCGCTTACCTTGCTATTCAATCGATATCCCTGACCAAAGGAGGACGCAGGTGCATTTAATAATCTTAGAGGCTTATAGGCATTAGAATAGATGTATGTAGGCAGTAATCAAAGTTGTGTAATGTATGTATGTATTAAACAGAGTAAAGTATTTACCATGTGAGCACTGTGAGGTGCAGGCACAGGCGACGTTAATCAGGGTTAATTGCGGAGTTGGCGGGCGGCGATAATTACAACCAGCCTCCAGACTCGAGAGCTGACCACTCACTGCGGGCAATAAACGTCTGTGTGTAGGGAAATTTTATAGGTTTGAGTTGAAAAGCACAGTGTAGGATGATGATCTTTTATCACGTCTTTTAGTAGTTTCCACAAACGAAATCCATTGTTGCACATTTTTAGCATCCAACGCATGAGTCTGATGAGTCAGATGCAAGGAATTGAATTTTTCATACTAAAAACCGACTAAGATACTGGAGAAATGCAAAAATTAGCATAGTTTGTCAAAACTATTCATCGGTGCAGCGTAAGCGCACCATCAATGTCCGTTTTCGTTCAAAAAAACGGCTACTATGGCACATATTATGCACGCAGAATCGGACTTTAGATGTGTTTCCTGTCTCTGGCACCTATATCCAGCGGTAAACTCTTACGTCGCCCATAACAACAGCCACCATATCGCAATTTCTATGGTTCTAAACAATATAATTCTAAAATTTTATGAGTAGTGTGTCTGCAAGCAACTTCACATCAGCATTTTTTCAGTAATGGAAATAAGTTACGGGGGGTATCGGAAGATGGCGCCATAAACCTGTTATGGCCACACGTAAAACGGCGATATATGTTTAAACGCCGGCGATAAAGGCGCATCGAGCGATACGACGCTCATTAAATTACCAGCAGGCGTGGAAATACACTTCAGAAGGAATACTTCTTTTATTGCTGTACACAATGAAATTAACAACGACCTATGAAGACGGAAAAAGAAACATGTATTCACACACACACACGCACACAGAGAAAAAGCGCCTTAATCTCTTGCAGGGTAAACAGGAGTGTTAACAGCCGTAAGAAACGGTAGCTATTAGAACGTCTGACAAAATATTGCGGGCCTTTTCAGGTGATGCGTGTGTCTCTGTAGCCTGTCACCTAAAGTAGTAATATTATTTATTAATTTATTTACTATTATTTATTTATTTAACAGTTTATTGCACACAAGAGAAAACACAGAACAATAACATATAGATAAAAAACACAACAGGTACTACTTATTTCTAAAAAGAAATCTCTTTCAGCAGTCCTACGGTAGAGAGATCGCACAAGGTGAGGCTGATGATTGTGCACAATATTAAATTTTAAATGCAAAATTTAAATATAATACATAAAACATACACTAAAATATTAAATAATAATATAATGTATTCGATCTTTCAAATTAATGAGTTTCATTCTTTTATCAAACAAAAGTTACTAAATAAATGAGTACTTTGCTAAGGCACGTCTTAGCCTAGCCAGTGCAGCATACACCTTATTTTTCTTTTTAAATACGTGAAAGTCATATTTTCAAGCTTTAAAAAGTACTTATTAAGCCAGTTCTCGCGACAGACCGTCAAACCGTGCAAGTCGGCAATAATACGGAATGTATGATGAATTGCACACACAGACAGACAGTACTGCGATTTATGACATTAGCATAGAATGCTACTAGATCCCGTTTTTGTGTCTGGTCAAACTATTATTATTACTACTTAAGCTTTAAACACTCCACTGCTGGTCATGGGCCTTCCCTAGGTTAGGGGGTGTTGCCACTCTAACCACGCTTGGGGATAGGCGAGCGCAGTGCAAGGTTTTTTAATTATTCACATGGAATTCTGCTGCCCATTCCTTTCTTGGTAGCCTTTTTTGACACCTTCCAGTAAACATGGGGTGATCCAATTCTAAGCCGGCATCACACGGTCATTATCAGGTTCAACTTCATACATACATTACTCCTGTATCCTTTTTGGTATAGGCAGAGCATCAACGACCGTAAGAAATGGCTATTAACGCCACACACTTCCGACAAAAGATTGAGGGTCATTCCTGAATATTGTGTATCACCATAAGTGATAGGTTGTCATACATACTTGTTGTCAGGTTAAAATATACGTAATTTCTTCAAAAACCGAGAATTCAGGCGTTGCGTATGAGAACTCCCAAAGCCGACTGTATTTCATACGCACGCAGATGAAATTAAGTTTACGCGCCGAACGGAGGGTCGGCGTTTATTGACTTAGTTGAAACTCACTTTGCTAAGTATTTGGATACAATAAGCCGCATTCACTCTTAATTATAGCCCCGGGAAATCCAATAAGGCCGCTGCATAAATTACGGAAAGATTTTATTAAGTGGATTGAAGTTAGCGACACATAAAATTGAAAGTTTCTCGTAAAAACCGTTTAGAACCGACTTCAACTGTGCAGTGCTAATACATTTGAAGAATATTACCGATTGCCACTTCATCTGACTCTAATCTGGTGACTTTGGAACCATCCAGAAATAATACACTTTTAATTTTTTAAAATATGTTCGTGCATCTTTACTAGGAATGAACATGCATACATTATATCACGTCTATATCCTTGCGGGGTAGCCATACATCAGACAAAATTTTGACGCTTAAAATACTTGGATCACCATAGTCATTGTTTGTCAGCCTGCAGAATAAGATTATTATTCACGTCAACCTCAAATTTTCTAGTCTCTTCTTATGCCTCCCACTTGATGGATATTATAAAATGAGCTACTATTATGAGCCAGCATCACAAGGTTAAAAAACATGCACAAAAACTAAAACCTACATGATGAATTGATAACCTTCTCTTTTTTAGAAATCGGTTTAAAATAGGCGGTTACCTCATGACTCAGGCCGAACTTTCGGCATTCTATATCGGGCTCTTGTTTAGGGTCAAAAAGGGTTAAACTTGGCGGCTCATACCGACTACACCGTTATTGATGAAGGTTGCAAACTACTGAGTTCCTAAGGGCCGGGCCACGAACTTGCACACTTGACTGAACTTTGTGCCGCGTCATTAGCTGATATGGTAGGCCTAGAATAGAACAAACTATGTATCGGGATGTAAACTTAGACCGATCATTAATTAGACACAATTTTAGACAATTCCTATTCATGCAAACATATTCAAGCTAAGTTAATTACAAAGAACATAGCTTGTCCGGCTCTGGTACCTACGTTCTCTGGTTTCGTGTGTCAGAATCTTGCAACCGCCTTCTATTTACTTATGCTTTTAGATAAAAAATAATAATAATAGCACATTGGATTTATGAATTTTTTTTGTTCCCTAAACAAAATATTGTTTTGGAACTATTCAAGTAAATAAGGATGCAGAATAGTTTTTACATATCGAATGAAATACTTAGCTCATAGGAAGACTGAAATTACAACGCCAAATTAACAAGTATTTTCACGTGCATGCAGCTATGCCCGAGTAGTTAAATTAACAAGCAATAAAAGTATTTCAACGCAATACGGATCGCCGTAAACCTCCCGACACCTCTCGGCGAGTCTAGGCAGCTTCTCGGGCTATGGGATATATCTAGTGGGAGCAATGGCGGTGGTGCCGTGTGGGTATTTGCTCGTTTAAACGCGAGAACGTACATTTTATGGCTCCTAAGACGTGGCAGTAAATTTGAGTGCTTCCTGGCCTAAGCTCTTCTAAGCCCGAGAGCGCGTAATTTCGTTTTATTAAGTTTCTTGCCGTCATACAGGATATTAAACGTCGTCATTCGTGAGGGATGGCCGCGGCGTCTTCCCGACTATTTGTTAGACGGCCGCTGTTTCATTTCGGTGATAAATTATCTGTTCACCCGAGATTAGTATCTTGGAGGGAGAGCTATTGTTCTGTAACGGCCTGTTAATTCCTAGCCGTCTCGTCAAATATTTAATTAAGCTCTTGCGGCTGGAGATATAATTTTCTAGAGCAGGCTTCTCTGGGGACTTGAAAGTTTCTCTATTATTTAAGCGCCGCCGTCTCGGTACTAGCAGTTAGATGACTCCAAAGTGACGTGGATTCCATTTGGAATTGCTGAATAATTGTTCGTAACAATTAACGTTTAAGTGACAGGGCTGCCACGTAGCAAGTTTGGTTGACTTTGCCCTTGTCTTTGAAGCGAACTGAGGATGCTTAATAATTTGTATTTGAAAGCAATTTATGATAGTCAAATTGAAATTCCTAGTCAATATTAAATTTTCCTCTTTAAGAAAGTTATTTCATTATTATACAACTCAAATAATATTTCTTATTTTGTCAACAGTGTGCAGCAGTCGAGCGCAGCTGATGTTCCTCCTGGAGCCGCCAGCACGGCTGTGGTTCTCCAACAGCACCGGGGCTCGAGTGGCGTGTGCGGCGCACGGCTCGCCGCCGCCCGCCGTGTCCTGGCTGGCGGACGACGGCAGCCCGCTGCAGCCAGTGGCCGGGCTCAGGTGGGTCTCAACAGCACCGGGGCTCGAGTGGCATGTGTGGCTTTATGCGCCACAATTATTGAAAAGCGATTTCAGCTTATAACTGTATCGTAATTTATATCGTTAACTCTATCTTTCATGTAAGTATGTGCTCACACAATAACAACCTATTTCAGTATATTTTCGTAAATCCTATCAGATCTCCTCCAAATCAAATGTCAACAGGAAATCCTCAAAGACAAGCGTTTTATGCAACGTTACATGCGGAAATCCCTTTAGTTTCGGAGTGAGATTAGTGCCAGCGTCGGACGAATTGAGTTTTTGCGATAGAAAAGTAGAATGGAGACAAATTAAAAACCCAGTCCTAATAAGTCATTTTTTTCCTATAAGATTGTTTGGTAACGTCTATTCAATACCTTTTATTATTCTATAATGTAGACAAAATAGAAAATTTTCGCAAATTTAAAAACGATGATTTTTCAGCTTTTACTAAATCTGAAGTTTGAACATGAAAAGCAGTTTTTAATCAAAATTCTTTCATTTATTTTTACTATCAATTGCTTCACTACAAAGAGAAGTAAAAAACAAACTCGTATTTTATTAGCTTTGAAGAATGCGGACTCATACAGCTCAAGTGCGACATAAAACGTAGCACAACAATAAACTACAAACATTGTAAGTATTTACTGTACATAAAATGTTTTATTTAGGGGCAGTACAATTAATGAATAACAACACATTACACCATGTTTTGGAAGAATCATTGGGCACCGTATTGAACAATTTTCACTATACGACTAATGCAAAAAAATAAGCAAACATTATCGACTGCATATACAAATCGGTCAGGTGATTCTGAAGATGTGAAAATTCAAAATGTTATTATATTACCATAGTGAAAATAGTTCAGTGGGCACGTTATGTTCCATTTAATTAATTTCTTCCGAAACACGGCGTATACACTAGTATCATTAAGTTGGACATGGCATTACTCAGTGTCGCTGGCGATAATGAAGAGGTCGTCCACATAGAGCGCTGTTTCGGTAACGAACTATGGGTGGAATTACTGTCTGTCCGTCACGCCGGGTATTACTGGTATTACAGCGATGACCGTGCACGGGACGTTAACGTCACTCTGTCTGTACACGACATCCATTTGTTGGTTTGGTTGAAATGAATGAATATTGTGTGCGGTGAAGCTGAAATTCATCGTTGTTTTTGTAGAACTTTCAGTACATAAACAACTTGAGTGGTCCCACCATTACACTTTCCCGAAAATAATAACAAGAATAAACAAATCATTTAGTATTCATATATGATTCAATTTATAAAAAAATGAACTTCACTACAATATAGTATTTAGATGGAATACAACAAAATCTTCCAACAATCGAAGAACACGATTCATTACAGTGTATAAAGGTAGCAGTATGTTTGATGGTCGCGAGGAGAGCCCTAGAGCCTCACGTAACGAAGACTAACAGCTCGTGTCATGACGCGGATAGCAACCACCGATTATATTATCCCCTAGCGGACTCTTCCGCAAAAACACAAGCATTTGTTACTCACAATTCAAGGTCATATAATAACAAAACGACTCATGCAAAAGCTTAAGATACCGTCTCATGTCGGTTTCAGAAGTTCGCCTCTTCAACGTCCTACCGTCCAATAAAACAAAGAACTTTAAAACCATTTCGAACAAATATGTTTAGCTTCTAGCGACCGCATATTTCTTGGCACGTTGCCGAACCGGCGCACCTGTCAACAACAACCGGCTGCGTATAACTCAGCATGGCCGGCTCCAGATCCGGACCGTGAAGGCTTAAATCGGTAAATTGTCATCATCAATCTTGCGCCGGCCCTTCCGCGCGATCGCGTCCGAATGAGAGCCGCTGGGCAGTAGACGCCAGGGAGGGATTAGCGGGTGTCGCCCGCGCCATAGAGGGGCATTTAACCAGAACCATGGTAGATACTCGGAAGTGACCACTCATCCATTCGCTTATTCTGCAGCAGATATTTTAGGCTTTCGTAAAGATTTTGCCTATACACAAGCTAATGTCTATACTACTGCAGTTATCTTGCGGAAATAGTGCGTTTTAGAAACTTAGAACAGCAATGACTTACATATTACGTATATAATGTTAAATCTTTCAACGATGTCTCTCGCAGTTCAAGTTGAGCTGCCTTATAGACTGATTCTTAGAAATTCTCGCTTATTTGCCGGAGCACTATTCGTGAAGCGCTAAGCGGCCACGCGGGGGCACTATTTATCTTCGTTACCGCCCCCGCTTGGCTGCCTGGCGCCACTACCGCCAATAATTTCGAATTATATATGCTGCTCTCAGCGAACACCTTACGAAGTTCGTGAATAAAATCTGCTTTTTAAGCATTCTTGACGCGATTTCTTCAAAAACAATGTAAAAAAATGGCATTGTGACCACGTGGTTTGCCAGAGTAATATAATTATAGGTTTCGATACAAAAAAGTTCAAAATATGAAACGCTTCCGCAATTTACATGAAAATAGCGGCCCCGATGTGTATGCACAATTATTGGAATACCGCTGACCACCACGAGCACGAGTGCCTTTTTTGTTATATTTTGCCCAAAAATACGTTAAAAAGAACATAAAAATAAAAGAATGTTATATTTATTCCTCAACCAAATATTATCATTCTATTATTCCACGAAAAGAACAATGACAAAACGTTATCGAAAGCTGAAATACTATTCCCAGAAGGAGCTATTTCCTGCGTCTATAAAGACGGTATGTTCACAATGAGCGAGGCCATGTAGTCTTCTTCTTCTTCGTCGTGTCAATGGATTATATTTTTGATTGCCAGTATTTGGCGACCGTAATGGCGTTCTCCGTTGCTTGGATCAGCTCCTCCCTGCTGCAAGAGACGGGCAAAAGAGGACACCTAATAAGGTGAGCCATAGATTGTGATGGGGCCCCACAGTCGCATTTCACTTGCGTTTTGTCGGTGAAACCCCATTTCGCCATATTTTCTCTGCAGCGACCAACTTGTGTTCGTAACCTGTTCAGAGATTTCCAGGTTTGCCACGGTAATTTGTGTCCCCGTGGCAGAGTCTCGGACGGTGGAATGAAATCAGGTGGAGGTGGCCAGCGGGATTTCCATACCTGTTCTCTGGTCTGTTGAGGGTCATTAGTTGTGGTTGCTGTACACCTCAAGAAGCTGTTTCGGCTTTTGAGGCGAGCACGAGGCATAGAGTAGTTGAACAGTGGGTGTTGAGAGACAGTTTCCTGCTTGAGTTTCTCCACTGCACAAGCTACTTCTCGTCGAACGTCTGGTGGCGCTATTCCAGCAAGAGGGTACAGCATATTACGCGGTGTGGGTTTAAGGCAGCCTGTTATTATGCGGCACGTCTCGTTCAAAGCCACGTCGACCTGCTTAGCATGAGAGGAACGGTGCCAAACAGGGCATGCGTATTCGCCTGCGGAGAACGAGAGCGCGAGGCCGGTTGTCCTTAAAACTTGAGGGGCTGCTCCCCAGGCGGAGGACGTTAATCGCTTCAACAGATTGTTTCTGGCACTCACTTTCTGCTTTGTGTTCACGCAGTGGGCCTTATAGGTCAGAGATCTGTCGAGAGTAATGCCCAGGTACCGGGGGTTTGGACAGTGCTCGATGTCAACGCCTCGCCACGATAATTTGAGCTCTCTTTTCGCCTCTCGGTTACGCAAATGAAACACACAAGATTGAGTTTTGGACGGATTTGGCCGTAAGGCATTGGCGTCATAATACTCGTCAAGTGCGTCCAATGCTACCTTAAGGGATCTCTCTGCTTTTTCGAAGCTTGGCGCTTGGGCAGCAAGCGCGAGGTCGTCTGCATAGAGGAAGTGTTTGGTGTTCGACGTTAGTGGCTGGTCGTTTGTGTAAGCATTAAACAATGCAGGAGCCAACACACTTCCCTGTGGCAGCCCGTTCTTCTGGCATCGCCACCTACTCTTTGAGTTGTTAATACAAACCTGGAACCTTCGATTGTTCAGCATCTCTCTAAGGATATTAACAAAGCCTGAGTCTTTAGTTATATCATACACTTTCGTCAACAGTCTTCTGATATTAACTGTATCGTAGGCAGCTGTTAAGTCTACGAATACGACGCCAGTTACTTGTTCTGTTTCGAATCCGTCTTCGATGTACTGAACGAGGCCCAAGGTTTGACTTGTGCAGGATTTTTCTGGCCGAAATCCAGCTTGCTCCGGTATCAGTGACTTCTCCAGGACAGGTGTGAGGCGGTTTAAAAGCATTCTTTCAAAGAGCTTGAATGAATGACACAACAACGAGATGGGGCGGTAGCTTTTAGGATCTGAGGGGCATTTTCCCGGCTTCAGTAGCGCTATCACTTTAGCCCGCCGCCATATTTTTGGGATTTTAAGGCTGTTAAGGCACGAGTTGAACATGGCTAAAAGCCACGATACTGCAACTGGTCCCAGTTGTTTCAGCTGTTCTGTTGTTATATCATCCATTCCAGCGGCCTTTCCATGCTGCAGAGATTTTATGCATGTAATAATTTCGGAAAGATCAAAGGGTTTGCTAATGGCGTCTGTATTATCAGGATGAATATTAAGCTTTTTTGCTCTGAGTAAACGGTGGGGGGGCTTACCATTTAAGAGTAGCTGATGAGCTACTGAGGCCATGTAGTGGACATGTGACAGTGGCACGGCACCGTCCCGCCCCCGTCCTGACTCCGTCCCCTCGTCGCCCCGTCGCCCCGGCGACCACTCGGAAATATGTCCCGATAAAGGTGTTTCGATACTTTCGATACAGGTGTCGGTTAGGGATCCGCTACCCAGTGAAATAGCCTGTGCAATGGTTTCTTACTCAAAGTGTTCTGTTTAACTAAAAAATGCTTGAAGCCACTATATATGTTGTATAAGTCGCTTTCGGAAAATACCTACTTTTTCTCACTTTTCCTGTGGGACAGCGAGCCATCCAACGGCCCAATGTACTCTAGTGTTAGCAGGCTCCTGACATGGTTGTGTAACGACCGCCGTCAAGTAATCATAAACAGCAACCGGGGCCTACGGCTTAACGTGCCATCCAAAACCCGGAACCATCTTTCTTACGGACAATTGGGTGGTTCAGCCCGCAATGTGACTGTCGTCCTGCTGAGCTTTCTTTTTTCTTTTTCATTTACGACACTGATCTACTGATAATCAATTACATAGTTAGCCATTTCATTTCAAAATAAGCAACTCTTTTTGATTACTCTTCTAAAACCACAAACCCACTGTCAAGTTAGCAATATCCAAAGGACGCAAGGTTTAAATAACGGCCCGGAACATTTACTGTGATGTAATATAGAGAACCCTCATAAAGTTTTATACTTACTGCTGGCTACAGAAACCGAAACCGCTCGCTTTTATTTTTATTCATCTAACAGCGTCTAGGGTCTTTTCGTTTACAAGTGTTACATAACGTAGATTTATCTTTGTTTGAATTAAAAAGCATAAAAACGTGCCTTTTGACGTATTTTTAAAAGTGATTCGGAATCGCTAAATTTTTTTTTTGTTTACATAATTATTATTTACGTATTTATTACAGTTTACTTTTCGTTTAATTAAATACAAAAAATAAATAATATATCAATGAAGATCATCGAAAACAGAAGATGAAAGATGATTGGCCACTTGCTACGACACGACAACTTCATAAAAAAATAAAATTGCAGGAAAAGAGTGACACACGTAGACCTAGACGCACTTACTTTACCCATATAAAGAAAAAAAACAGCCGCGTATCGTACCAGGAGATCAAGGCATTAGCGGAGAAAAGGGAAGATTGGAAGTTACTCTACTGACAATGATTTACCAGAAGAGTTAGAGGTACTGCACCTTCGTAGTATTTGACTATGCCAGGAACTTCCATAGCCATTTTTGCAGTATTGTTGTTTTATGCCCCGGAGTCACAGAGCAGCCTCGCGGGACACTTTTCACGCGGTATCACTGAGTGTCGCTGCTCTATAGCCGTTTGACTTAACTCAGTTTATTTTCATCGATTCCAACTTGAAACTTCGATCCGATTTTGCTTCTGGTTACTATAGTTCCTACACATCAAAACCTTGGACTCGTAGTATCACCTTAATTGAATTAATTTAGATAGTTGCTAGGAATTTTATCTACTGGTAAAATTATATGCCTAAGGTGACTATTCATTATTGTTACTGTTTCTAGCAGTGTTTATCTGGCACGAACTTATAGTTATGTGGCCGCTGTTTCAATAGACATGGCCGCTGTTTGCTCACCAAGTATATTATATTATATTCCTATGTTAATGAACACCTCCGAATCCTCTGTTTGCTTACGGCCTCTATTCTAAGTCACAACTCAAACTAATTGAATCTGGAGACAATTTAATCAACAAACCTCTAAATATGGATTTAGGATAGACATTAATATCATTAAAGATTATACAGGGTGGTACCGTGTGGAGCCGGTTTAGTATAGCACCGCCCCATTTTCTACTTGTGGGTATCGTAATACCGACTAAGCGATAAATATCAAGGGAATGGCCAGCAGCGTTACGCTTGAATGAAAATCTTGCACTGCGCTTGCCAATTCGCCTGCTAAGTATGTTGAGTATGGCAAAACCCATACGAATGATTTCCCAGAACAACGTATTGCAAAAGAAAATTGCGGAAAAAATATTTAAGAATCTTCCCGCAGAACCTTTTAAAAAGGGTCCAAGTATCTTCAAAACAATTGACCTTTGGTCTTAGGGAAAGTTGTTCAGTTTCACCTATAATCTGTGATTTGATAGCACCCGGTAAACCGGGAAAATATTTAATAAGACATCCAATAATAACAAAAATGTCGAACAAGCAAATAAGAAAGCCGGGTACGATTTGCAAACGTAATACCGTATTACCACCGACTCGGAGGAAGAAATCACGCGGTATATTGTAATCGTATGGCGGTAATCCATGAATAACACATGAGGGTGATTGAATTATCGACGTGCGCGGTGCGTGCGGCGTGCGACGCCTCATACAACAGAAGATAGACCACATAACCTTACGTAGGCATACTGGGTATACATTTTATTTGTCTCAAAGTTTACTGCACATTGCTGCTCGGTGACAATGGGAAATTTTTAATCTGTTCGTTTGGTTCTTATAGAAGGTGCAATCGTTTTTCAACTATGCACTGAACTTGACAAAATGATCCCTTATTCTGAAAAAGCGCCAACTAGTTCGGAGTCGTTTTGCTACCAGTCCAAAAAATTCTCTCACCAAATGTAAACGGCAATGGATGGATGCGTGAATTGGGTGCAGAAAAAGCCTTATTTTTCTTCTTTGATCTTCTAAAACTTATGAAGACGAAAATTATGCGTGTTCCTGGCATTTATGTGTCTCCGTGTCAATGTTACTTTATTTTTTCCTTTATTGAAAGCCAAATCTAAGTATACATGCTGCTGAGGTCTTGTGGATGAAAGAGTTAAAACTTAGTCTAATATTGTAGTTTCGAAGATACGTTAAAAATATATACCCTGTTTTTGTTATCTATGATTAATTAGTCTCTACCACGTCTCTTCACCACCCCGACAGAACTCTATTTGGAGGCCAAAAAATACTGTTTAATGACACTACATTTTCGGTGGCGTTAATAAAAAGAGTAGCTTTTTCACTATAATTTGTACTCCACAAAAAATAGAAGCGCATCGAACGCGTGGATCAAAAAAATCCTTCATAAAAAACGCTAGATACGCGTTTAACGCGAGTCAAATGCCCTAATAATCTTATTCCTGTTTGTGATCTACTAGTTATATTTGAGAACTCCTTGAACAAGAACCGTGGTTTCAGGGATTTAAACTTTGACTTCAATTAATCCATCTTGGCTGGTTTGAGGCCAACTGGCTTTTGTTTGGTAAACTAATCTGAAAATTTAAGGGGGGGGGGAACTTTGTAGATTACCTACATTGAAGATTCCATATCTATTCAATCTAAAGTTATTGGAATTCAAACTTAGAATTTGGTGGAAAATTCTTAAGGGCATAGTATTCTAGATTTGAGATTATCATGCCTTAATCTTTTGAGAGTAGTCAGAGCGTTAGCGGCCGTAAAAATACGACCGCTATCACTACGTATAACAAAATATTGAGGATTTTGATACTATGGATGTTTTCTGGTGGTTTATGCTTTAAGGATTTCGCTAGTAATTCCTCTTAGAAAGAACGATAACTCTATTTTTTTTAAAAAAAGAAGTTCCGACCAGAAATATATTTCATTCAAAATGTCGCCAGATGAGATGCCGCTTACCATTTGAAAAAGATATTAGATCTCAAGTAGAGGTAAACTTCTGAATCCACGAATCCTTATTTCTCAAACTTTACATATTATTTGAAATGTTCGGTGTCAAAGTAGGCAATAAAATACACAGAACACAATCATCGTGTAGGGTGAAAGTCCCTTGAAGTGGCCCGGCGGCGTCGCTGGGAAGGAAAACCCGGATTATAACACTATTTGTGTACAACGACATTACAATACAAATGCGATTACTGTGCTGTTTACCATATCTCCCTTTCCGTAGTTGAGGGATAACGACAAACTGTAATACTATAAACATGAATATGATTTAATTACTCAGATCGTTGCTTGATTTGTCTAAAACTTATGACATTTGAATCAATAGAAACATACGTTCGAAGATTTAAAATAATCCTTCTTTATTTTTTGTTATTTTTTTGTTGTTTATGTATCTGATCAGATTTAAAACAAAACCAGAAAAATTAGTTACAATACAAAGCAAACAAATGTATGTTATTCCATCGGTGCGAAAAATTCGAACACGTTTGTATGTTAATGAAACCGATTTGGCAAACATTCTCACCTCAGCGCCGACTCTATTTCATACAGCACCACCTGGTGGCTGTAACAGGCTATGCAATTCGGGCTGAAATCGCCGCCTGAGGACCGCCGTCTTTGCTCATAACAACCTTTTGTCCGAGTCATTCCTCCTTCGGACCATATCATTGTGGTCTAAATGGGCCGGAAGCGGAATTTGAAAAATATTTCTTTCCGTAGTGGAAATACTTTATTTATTACAAGTTTAATAGGCTTCAGTGTGTTAAGTCTATGAAAAACTTATATAAATGTCCTGTCTGTAATTTTTCAATTAGGAAAAAATGCAGTTTTCCCTCTCGTTACGTCACATTTTGTCATTCTACAAAAAACATCAGAAATCCAAATCCATAAATATTTTTTCTTTATTCTATTTTCGGTCCATGTGGTCCATTCCAATATGGTCCAAAGGCGGAATGATTCTTTTGTCCACTTGCTACAGTGTCTTGCCACACAATTTGACGGAGAAAGAACAAGGCCATTATACTTGGGGATAACACCCTCGAGAATATTTTTGAATTTTCTTCCCCACCTTTCCAAATGACGGGTTCTTTTTCCATCGCAATAAGGTTTTTGTCAACAGAGTGGTGTTAATTGAAAATAACGGTGTTCAAATTGGCAACGCTGCCAGCCAGGGTACGTTAGATGAAATAAGATGTTATTTGGTATTGAGGTACTTTTTACGTTGTGTTATTACATAATGGATTGATTTTTTTATAGTTAGCAAAGAAAATAAGGACCTTACCACGAAAAAGCTAAACGCGAGTCGATCACGAGACTTTTTTGTAGTAAGGCCCTAAATATTAAAGTCTTAATGTCGAAAAATAGCTCGAAGTTGGTACCTATTGGTAGGCGGAGTTAAACAGGGTCATTACAGTAATAGTACCAAGGTACCAAAATAGAATAAAGACCTAAATGTTGCCGTCAATTGAGTAATTTTGTCACATGAATAAAAATATAGTACGTTAATATTGGAACTGGACTCTAAATTTTGAACTAACGAGTTCTTACCGACTACTTTATTTTGTTTTGAGTTCCCGATATTTTTGCTTTGACTTCGTCAGCAAGAACCCGTTAAAATAATAACTATGAGTATTGGAATATCGGATACACGATTTTTTCAATTTTCCGGCGCCATGTAACTCAGATGAACCATGAACTAAGATGTCATGTGACGTAGGTAATTCCTGGACGGTCCCAAGTACTTGAAATTTAGCAAAGGTCTTGGTAGATATTGAATTTTTTTATCAAATGACCTTAAAAAAGTTCAACCCGACCCAGACTTAGCTTAAATTAATATTACTCCAGAATGGTGTTAATTGAAAATCGTCCGAAAGGCTTGTCAAACTTTTTCATTTGGCTTTCATTTTCTGTTTCTACTCGTTTGTAGACTTTTTATTTATTACTTTAAAGACAACGATTTTTCTATCTCACGTTCCTTTGGATTTGTTATCGATACTATGGGCTTACACTTGATTTTCCCTTATTATTATTTTTTACCGAAAAGCAACGATACGTAGCCGTTTTCTACGAACGTGGCTTTCAGCTACGGCGTCGCATTTAAATAGCCAATTTATAGATGTGAAAAACTAAGTGCATATATTATAGTATATAGTATTTAAGTAAATTGTAAAACTAATAAAATCTTCTTAGCCTAATGTTTGTGGCTAACATTAAAAGCAGTTATTCCCCCATCCACCCTAACTACTACTACAACAGTCTACTGCTGGACATGGACCTCCCCTATCTGGATGTGCATGATCCAGGCTTGGCAGGCAGATTGGCGAGCGCAGTACATGGCAACCATTAGTCGCCTTTTATGACACCCACCGGTAGAAGTGGGGTAATGCTATTCTAAGCCGGTACCACACGGCATAATTCATCTAATTCATTCCATGTGACGACAGCCCGTATAATTTTGCTCTCATTTCTGATTCACTGTTTGCTGAACACAATCATAATATTTGCTCGTACTGATATCGTTTTCGTTCTCATTTTGATGGTAATTTTGAATATAAATGAAATAACGTACTATTTTCTTTCGTGAACTGTTTTTACATGAAATATTTTATTATTCATTATTTATCCTCACATTGCAAGGACTTTTTTACATTATTTTGACTGTAATAAATAAAGATTTTTCGACTAATAGCAATACCAGTCCGAACCAGGCGGTGCTTTTAGGACTTTTTTAAATTGAGGAATTATCTGTTAAATTCAGTTCGCAACAATAGGACTATAATGCAGAGTTCCATTATTCGCACGACCGCCACCTACTAGGAATTAAATTTCATTTTTGAAAAATCCATAGACATAAAAACGACAACAAATCTTAAGCCATAATAAGTACCAATTTCATTCAAAGCTATAAATATCCTGCTACAACATCTGAAACTCTTCTTATTTCTATCGTACAATACAAACTTCCTTGTTGCCCGAGCGTCAATTGTTTGCTCGCAGTCGCTCTGTTAGCGCTTATCAACTTAGTCTAATGTTTACAAACTGCTCAAGAGAGGGCGCTTGCTAAGACCTGCCTTTGTTTCATTGGAGACTTCACGACAGCTTTTCATTAGACACTGGACAATGTTAGTTAACTAGATAAGAAAGTTGTCTGATGTTCCGGCTGGGTGAAAATGCTTCATAGAATGTTAGTTTTCATTCGAATTTGAGCTACAAGATTGGGGTTTCACAAAGTTTTACTCGTACGTAGCAACTTCAATATTAGAGTTGAAATAATAAGGCTGCCATGCAACTTCAATATTGCCTGAAAAAAATGTATTATTTCCTTTTCCTATAAAAAATATATAGTTAAACGCAAATAAAGTACTCAGAATAGCACGTTATGTGTTATTACGCAAGCATTACTAAACCCAGCTTTTCGCAAGTTTTCGTGTTGTATTCCTGTTAATCGACTGCATTCGAGGGCAGATTACGGTCTTCGAGAGTGTATGTGCGACTATGATAGCATGCCCAAACGGCATTAACATTGAGGTGTCGCAAGAGTCTTATCAGCAACGGCGACACAGGCTATATTAAAATTTCATAAATCCACTATGGTAAATCTTACCATTATCGGATTTTTTATTTTTTTTTATTTGATAAGTTACCTTACATCTTCCCGGTCCATTGAAGTAGCAGATTAAATATCTAGAACACGTGCAATGAGCTCGTGTGTCCATGTGTACAACACTGCAAACTGAAATTAACATAGTTTCTGTACGAACTCGGCTCGCATGCCGCAGCGAAATGGGTCGCCGCGTATGTAAATATTCTACGAATTAGCAGTCTCTGTTGTGAGTGTGATGTTCTCGACGATGTTGCAAAATTATACACTGTGTTTTCTCTAATGCTATGAATATTTTTCGGTTTCCAACATTAGTCACATAGTGAAAATTGTTCAGTACGATGCCCTTAACAACGTCTCTAATTTAATTCTTTTTAATATTTTTTTTTTATTTTAGTTAATTTTTTTCAAACATTATTAACATTTCCTTCGCGTCGCTGAGCCCGCAAAGTAAGTAAGTATTATTAACATTTCAATCAAATTTGCATTTTAAATCCTTTAGATTTGACGTGAACATAAATTTGTCGGCGAAGACCACTGGCTGAATTGTAACTCCTTGGCAGTATGGCGGCCATACTACCTTTGCCTGTCCCATATGGAAAACAAATGAAAGGAGATTTTTGTAAGAACTGTCAAACAAGTAGCTGCTTTATAAAATTGTATTGAGTCGAATAACGTGAAATAATGTGGAAACAGTGTGACAATCCTAACTAATTGTTGAAAGGAGACAATACAAGATCATAATTGAACAATTCCGTCGTTTTCCTAACAAAATCCCCGCAAAATACGGCGAATCCTGACTGGACGTTCACATCAGAAGTGGAATGATCCATGTGCTCACAGATGAAAAGAGAAATGAAGATGCATGATAAACAAGACATGTGGCCAATGTTTTCCGACAACACTCAAGGTCATAAATACGGCGCGGGAGCAGCCCGGTACTTGGGTACATACATAACCTTCAAATTGGTTTGGAGTGAGCTAAAAAGTCATAATAATTCAATTCAATTCAATTCAATTCATTTATTAGATACGAAACATATGGCTTACAGTTTAAAAAACCAAGCGCACACAATGTTGAGTCAATTTCAAATCATATTCAATCATAAATCATAATCAATTTCATATTTCAAATCAAGTTCAATTTACATACAAAAGGCCAATAATAAGAATTCGAATAAATTAATGTCAGTAAAATAATTATACATGATAAACATAGACATAATTTGAACAGCGAAATTTAGTTCTGAGAGAGTCTTATGATTTAAACTAATTGTTTACTCTTACAAAGTTTCTACAGTTGGTCGAATATGTAACATTTTGAGACAGCATGACATCCTGAAGACAAAAAATAGTGCGCCAGGAAGAGTAAATACCTATTTGAAATGAATATGAAACAAGGAATGTGACAAGGAAATTACAACTGAAGTTACTACAAGCAAAACTTGTTCATACCTGAAAAAGAGAAATTAAGTTGTTACGAGTAACGGAGAAGCAATGATTTTATTATTCAAAAGCCACACTATGACATATTACTACACCAGGTTTATGGCATGCTATGCCAAACACCTATCTAAGGATAATAAAAGGTCATGTTTTAGTTGTTTCTTAATTTATTTGGTACTGTTACTATTTTATAGAGCATTCATACCTTGTTTTATGTTTCAGCTATCATGTAAGATGTATCAAGATGTTGAAAGTACTTACATTAGACGGACAGCGGTTACTATGGATGAGATGAGAACCAAGTTGCTGCTCAAAAGCAAGATTATTGTTATAATTGGACCATGCTTAAAAAGCAAACCTGCTTGACAATTGTTTACATTTGGTGAGATGTTTTCAAATTGTAATGATGAGTTAAGTCATCCATCACCTATGTTGTTCGCATATGAACAGTCAATCATTTGATAATCATAATGAAACTAATTTTGTGATATTTCCAAAATTATGAAAAGCAATCCTATTAAACCTGTAAAAATGGTCTGAAAATAATATTCTGTTTCTAAGAAGTACTTAGTAAACAATCTGAACCTCACAATTATCATGTTGTTACTGTATTTGTTGACAAATAAAAAGTTGCATGAAATTGGTTGTAGCCAATAGAAAAATAGTGATCTGGTCTAGTGATCCGTCCACTGGTTAAGTGAAGTACTAAAACGGTGAACTGGGTAAGGGATCCGTCCGCTGGTTAAGCGGAGTAAAGAAGCGGTGAGCTAGACAAGTGATCTGATATTATTAGAAGCGTTCACTGGTCAAGTGATGTTACAACAATGTGGTTTTGAGGTTTTAAAAATATGTGAACTAAAATTGTTAATTGATAAAGCAAAATTGTAATTGAACTTGATGTAATGGAATTGAATTGAATGATTTAATCTTGGGTCTTGAGCTATTTATACTGCCCCTGAATAGTGCTATGTTGAGAACTCTTAAGTGCCTACTTTTCCCATGATTTGGTCAGGAAAGACCGAGCAAAAGAATCTACTGTGCCTAAACTTCTTGCAGATGAATAACGCCCCACACGAGGACGTGTGGTACTATCAGAATGGCCGTGTCGGCGAAGACCACTGGCTGAATTGTAACTCCTTGGCAGTATGGCGGCCATACTACCTTTGCCTGTCCCATATGGAAAACAAATGAAAGGAGATTTTTGTAAGAACTGTCAAACAAGTAGCTGCTTTATAAAATTGTATTGAGTCGAATAACGTGAAATAATGTGGAAACAGTGTGACAATCCTAACTAATTGTTGAAAGGAGACAATACAAGATCATAATTGAACAATTCCGTCGTTTTCCTAACAAAATCCCCGCAAAATACGGCGAATCCTGACTGGACGTTCACAAATTTATGACATTAAAAAATCAAATCAAGGTGGAAATTTTAATTCTAGATTTTCTTCAACTTTAAATTTTTCTTTTCAATAGATTCTTTTCAATTTTGTCGCGAAATACGTTTTGTTTGTTATTATTTACGTTGCACCTTCAATGTTTAGAATCAAAGTCCAACATTGTTGACCCAAACTAGTGCACTGCGCCGGTTAATAAAAGTATAACTGTCAACAACAGGTCGAGGGCGGCGGAACTTCCTGCATCCGCTGTAGTGGCTCTCCCGCTTAACGCACAACGGAGCGCTATTTTAGCACATCCGTAACGCATGCGTATGATGCATGGTCAAAATTCCCATACTAAAAACCGCCGTTGACGCAGGTATAACGCGAGAACCTGCGTCAAAGAATGAGTCGTCCACGTGTTTTTTGTATACGGAATATGAAATTTTCTTACATCTGACAGACGCGACGGATGCGCTAAACTGAGCAACGTCGTGCATTAGATGTGATTCACATATATTGCTGGTACTAGCTCGGAGCAGTTGGCTAATATTTGTTCTGAACTAAAGCCCTCAGTGCCGTCAGCTAAACGAGAAATGGTCAATATAAAATTTCAAGTAGGTAAACCAGTCATCTTTTCGCGTGGAACACTGAGTCGTTCAAGGATCCGATGAACTGTGGTGTCTGAGTACTTCAATTGTCTATTACAAGCAGCGGCCTCTGACATAGTTGTGTCAAAATTCAAATTCAGATGGTCAAGTATTAACAATTTTAACAATAAGAATTTTATGAACCTAGTAAACGCGGCTGTAACCTGTGATCACTGAGTATAGATTATCCGTAATGTAGGTGAGCTTTTGGCAAAAATAACTTTTTTACATCGGATAAATCTAAATGAATACAAAAATATTTAAATGTCAGCAGCAGATCAGCTTAATTCAAAATACGACAGAGATTTTGTTTGATATTGAATTCCTACTAAAAATTTTACTCTTTTCTACCAAAAACATAACAGCTACATTCCAAATATTTTACCATTTTATTCCTAGGAAGACTATCCAAATAAAAGTGACTCCGTCGCGGAGTACAAAGGTTCGTAGTTGGATGGACGCGTGCTCGTTAGTTCACCGGACGCGCTTTATTACGTTTGCTCGCAGCGCCCGTACTTCTCCCCCCCGCCGCCCCCCGCGCGCCGCCACCCCCGCGGGCGACGGCTCTGGTGACAGCCCTGTGTTACGTTTAACTCCTTAAAGCGTAGTCGACGTAATTAACAGGTAAAGAGCACCTTTATACGGTGTTTCGGAGGAAATGCATTAAATTAGACAGGTTGTTTAAGACGTACTGAGTAATTTTCACGAGAAATGAATAAATAAAATCAAAATTCCAAACAACCACAATCAGCTGACTTTTGTATGGGAGGTTGACTTTTCTTTCATTCCAGCATTGGTCAAATAGTGAAAGTCGTTCACCGAACATCGTCACCAAGTCAAAGCATTCCGTCTAAAACACGGTTTATATTTACGTAGGCAAAAGCTTGCAGGCTGAAAGATACTTCCGAGTTGATCTACTGCTTTCTTTTTCTACTGTGTCCGAACATCAGCTAAAAGACTGAGTAGTATGATTTCGTAAAAGCTTTAAACTTAGTGCTAAATACGATTATCGAGGTAGTTGGCGGTAAATTCCCAAGTGAATAAAGTTAATATAATTCAATATAATATATAATTTGATTGTAATGGTTTAGCTTTTTAATATTACGCACTATCGCCATCACATCAACTTATTCATTTTAAGGATCAACTAAAACTTTTTGTTCTTAGTATTTGTATGAAAACCAGTATAAGTTGATTGGTCCCTTAAATGGTTAGACAGGCAGATGTACTTACCCAGTCAGTACCTTTTAATCCAGCTGCGATTTTGTTTCCTTATAGGTTTCTGAAAAAGTATATTCATACAGTTATAATTCACACGCACACATCACACACTTACAATCCTATTACCAGGGTTGTAGTTGAACAACTCGATGTACCATACAAAAGAAGAAGAGGTCCTAAAATTCTCGAACAGAAGTAAATTAACTATCCTTCCCTTGAAACAAAACAATAATAATATTATTTCTAATAAACTGGGTATAGAAAAAACGATTTTATTGAGTTTTATCAGCTCTTCAAACACTAAAGCAATAAGGAAACACAGAATTGTCTTTGATTGAATATCGCGTGTTATTGGCAATAACGTTTCGTTTATGAGGTATCGGCCGGCCGAGCCACGGAGCGATATATCTCTGTCGAGGTTGTGTACTGCTGTTGATTGATGTGTCGTGGGTATTAGTTTTTGCAAGGGATGAGAGGAAGTAAGGAGAGCTCATGATGACCGCGCCGAAGTCAAAATCACCGAGCTTTTTAGGTTTGTTTTCTTCTGTAAAATGTAACTTAGCACAGTCGTTCTACTAAATACGTTACTATGTTCGTTGGGGAAAGTGTTTCAGTTTCATGGGCTGCTGCATTCCTGGAAACGGAGTACCTTCCTCATAGCCGAAATCAAAATCTCCAAGATAATATTTTTAGGCATGATCTCTGCTGTAAAATGTAGCCCAATCACAACACCTGCTACCTTGAACTGAACGTGCTTTTAATCAATTACCCATTATTAACAACAACGTTATTAGAGAACAACACTTGGAAAGGAAAAATTTGTGAAATCCACAGAGTATTTTGTTTTTTAGCGGTTTGGTTTGCGTACTCAGGATAATAACATTGTATGTATTCCAATAAAATTCACGTTTTATTGGATTCACGTGAAGTGTCATATTCAATGTCCTACATAAATGTACTGCGAAGCGTCCTACATTCTGAATACAATAAAATTGGCCCATATATAAATATATATGGTAAAATCGATACGTCCGTCCGTCGGTCCGCGGCGTCCCAATAATTGTGCACACGCGTGAACGAACTGCAATTTTCATGTAAATTGTGGAAAATTTACACCGGACAGTTCCCGCCTTAACGAACGCGGTAAACAATGTGCGGTTTACTTTTTAGCATGATCCGTTTACATTATCGGTATACTTACTTACTGAAATTACCAAAAGTATAATATTTACGTTAAGCGGAATCTTTTCCGTCTCTTTAACTACAGTAAAAACTCTGTCACCAGTGTTGACTGGATTGTCAAAACAATACGAACTTCCTAGTTTCTTACTTGCGTAGGCAAAATTGACTTAAGCCGGTGGTGAGAAAAGTACCACGCAAACAAAGCAAAATGGCGTTTTTCAGTCGATGCTACGTATAGTTGTAGACCTCTCAAACCATGGACCACCTGCTATGTTGCTCCAACTGTCCCAAGTTATGCTCACTTCAAGACATAAAAGAAAACCTAACACCCATCGCTGTGTTCAAGCGTTAGTCCAAGGTCTTAGCAAGTCACCATGATCAACTCGGAGTATGCGCGGTGTGCCAACTTGCGCCTTCTGCCAACCGGCCCGATTCGCCAACTCGTTAATGAAGAAGAAGAACTATTTTTACGTATTAAACAAAGGAATGATATTATGGGTTAATGTGGTGGGAGACATTGATTGTTTCTAAAAGGCAGCAAAATTGATACTTTTCACCTGGACCATTTGTTTCTTACGGTAACGTCGGTGATTTCTTTGAATCTCTGTTGAGAAGGACGTTATCGCGTTCACGGGCGAGCGGACTGAGCGAGGCGAGCGGAACGAGCAAAGCGAGCGAGAGTCTTCGAACAATGCGCTGACGAAGGCGGAAACCTACACTTTGTGAAGATTGTGTCAGCGGCTAGCCGTTGCTCGCGAGAAACTTGGTAACGCTTTTATAGAGAAACCAATCAATATAGTAAAAATTCAGTGTGACTGGATGTTATGACTTGGTTCAAACAGGGAAACTTGCGATAATTGTTTAACTGTACATTCAACAGGCTGGCAACCTGTCACTATAGTGATACACGAATCATCTGAAAGGGCCCTAAATACTTGTCAGACGTGGCGATAACTGCCGTAGGTTAACGATCATCGTTAACGCTCTGCCTACCCAAAATGGGATAAAGGCGTGATTCATGTATGTACATGCAGCCAGAAAGGATCTTATTTTTTTTTTATTTGAGGAACTTAAATGAATGTACTCGATTTTGAGGAAAAATCTCATGACATAGGTAATTTACTCGAGTGTAATTTTGCACGTACCTTTTTTGTCCCGTCGAGATGAAGATCTACTTCTAATTTTCCGCTGTTATTACTTTTTTCAACTCATTTTCGTCGTCAAAGAGTCGGAAAAGCGTCAAAAGTAATCGTGAGTTATGATTGCAATAAATAAACCAACCATTTAATAAAGACGCCGAGTCAGCTGACTCGATAAATTCTTCTAGGTGTGCGCTGAGAGCGGCATACATCATCCACGATTATTGGCGGCGTGCCGGGGGCGGCGGGGGCGGCGGCGGGGGCGGTAACGAAGACGAATAGCGCCCCCGCGAGGACGCTTAGCGCCCCGCCGATATTACACAGGCAAATAACCACATTCACTCTCTGGTACGAGTCAATAAGTCAGCACTGTCTGACGCGCTCATCTCAGTTATTATTGTAAAGGAATAATATTTTATTCAGCAAAATACTTTTCTTCTAGCTGACACAATGTTTTAAATTTTCGGAATCATACAAACCAAAAATCTCAATTGATAACTAAACTCACTTCCTGAAAAATCATTTCATGACTGAACTGAGAGGAAATATAATTATTATAAGAAATTAAGAGGATAACATTCCGTTCCGTTTCTTTCAAAATATACCAAGTGGTAAGTAACTACCTAAGTACGGAACGACTGACTTTCCTGAAAACTCGGTTGACAGGTGAAATCAAACTTTTTCCAAGATATATACTTACCAAGATCAAAACTTTTCATTCAAGAAAACATTGCGTCCCATAGAAAATTGATTGGCTAACTTATTTCTTTGTATGAGGGTCCATTTTTTAAATCTTTTACTAAAGTTGTTCAGTTTGGCCTGTTGAGCTTAGCGTATTTACGAAAGTTTATCGTTGAGTACCACCTTGTATACTTCACCGGACACTGGCTAATTCCCTCTCTCTGAGTCCATCCACTAGCTAATCCTCTTTCCGTGAGTCCGTCCACCGGCTCTCATTCAGACGCGATCGCGCGGAAGGGCCGGCGCAAGATCTTCACGATTACCGTTTTGTAACTGCCAGTTTTCAGTGTATTGACGCGGATACGCTGCAACTTGAAAACTCTTGGAGATACTTGGTTTTGACAGGTGCACTAGCAGGCAACTTGCCAACAAGTTAGAGGTCAAATATTTTATAGCTTCAGTTCCAGAAGCGTAGAAAAATGTATTTTCTTTTCGTTACAAGAAAAAAAGCTGTTTCTTAAACAAAATACTGTTTTTAGGATAAAATTCGTTAACAACAACGTTCTCGCTTGATACCGCCAGAGACCAATTTTCATTATCCATCAGACAATTTCCCCTGTCGCCTGCTGGTGGCTGGCGCTACTCCCGGTGATAAATGATTGATAAATTATGCATATGAGCGCGGCAAGGTTAACGGAGTGGCGCAATGGCGGCATCAAAAGTTACGAGGGACATTTCGTCCTTTTTTTAGGAACACTTTTTTGCGAAAAAGGGTGAAAAGTTAAAAATTAACGCCCTTTTGAAACCTTTCACGCGGGTCTGCGCTTGAATGTCGCTTTATTTTTAATTCTCTGACCAAATGGAGGGTGATGATGTTTGGATTCTTTTTTGATGCGGTGGATGATAGGTGCCTATCAACCACTGTGATCTTTAATGCTTTCAACCATACCATACCTTTAAACCAACGCATACGTTATAGCGTTTTTTATTGTAAAAGCAGTTTCTTAGACATATATTATGATGATATCCCACTAATCCTACTAATATTTAAAATGCAAAAGTTTTTATAATTGTTTGTTACTCTTTCACGCTAAAACGACTGATCAGATTTACACACAGATACACACTTGGATTTACACATAGGATAGTTTCTATCCCAAAAAACGTTCCTGTGGGATTCTACGGGATTAAAACTGACTTCCAAGCGGGCAGAGCCGCGGGCACCTACTAAGGCGAGGAACACACTTGACACACGACGGAGCGCAAAAATATCGCAGTGGTCTGTCAGATCCATACTAGAAATGTCAATCCCTATACAAAAACCACTCAACCGCTGTTTACGCCGTTATCAGTGTCATCCGTCGAGTGCGGTTGTAGTATGGGGAGTGACGTTTCTAGTATGGATCTGACAGATCGCTGCGATATTTTTGCGCTCCGTCGTTTGTCAAGTGTGTTCCTCGCCCAACAGAAGAATATATTTGACGCACAATTTCATACTGAGCAGCGTCTAAATGAGTGTCTGTTTGCGAAAGCGTCCGCCAGGGGGCAATACCGTCGGTTGATATGCGCGCCATGACGCGGGCCGTTTGTCTTCGTTACGCGAACACGCGTAGACCTCTAGGGCTCCCGTCCAAGCCCCAAATAAAGTAGTTCTGTGTTGATTGTGTGAGATTAGTTTTGTTATTACCTCCTTCCAGTAAAAGCTTCTGTCAGGCATACATTTTACCAAGCCAAATGAATTAAGAAATACTAACCTACATGTGATGTTTACATAATAACACATTATTATCATCTCACTGCCCAAGATCTGCTGGAAAGTTTTTTTTTTAATAATTTGACCTGTTGTGTATCGTTTTTATGCTATGTTCTTTGTCTTTTACAATGTTTTTGTACAATGAACAGTTAAATAATAATTGACCCATAGAGATAGATACTATTATATACCTTTAGTAGATACTCTTCGTTTACAATGTTGTGTTACATTGTCAATTTTTGTGATGGATAACACAAAAAAATCTCATATTTCTGGTGTGTTTCTACCTACCCCGCAAGAGAAAAAGGCTTGATATGTGTATGTATGCAATTTCTCGTATACATACAGATCTGTGGTGGAGATAATCCTTCTGAACCCTGATGGTTTATTGTGACAACGACATGTCATTAATGTCTTGTGCACGGTCATCATTGTAATCCGCTGCTTGTCTTGCCTTGTCAGTGTAGTAATTCCTCTTCCAGTTAATACGGTACTATACAGGGTGTAAGGGACAGCCTTTGGAATACAGAGTACATGTCGACCATGAAACTGAACAATATTCCCCTAGTAAAATTATGATGTCAAAAAACAAACAAAACACATTTAGACGAAGGTCCCGGTTCTTATGATAACTTAGATGGCGTGGCGGTCGTTACATAACCATTTCAGAAGACTGCTACTTGCAGTAGGCGGTTGGTGAAACTCTGACACCAGGATTCAGCGGGTCATTCATACTAGGGTTGATCGGGTCGTTGGACGACTCGGTGTCTCACACGAAAATAGAAAAGAGATCGGGTCATTGGACGACTGGGTGTCCCACACGAAAACAGTGAGAGTATTAGCTAACTGCATTCACTACGGAAAGTAATTTTTGACGTATTATGTAAAACGTTTTTTATGAAAAGTTGTTCAGTTTCATTACATGAATGCAATTATCAGTAATCAGAGAGCTGTCTTGTATTGTATGGGACCTTGTATTATGTGGATGACCACTTGATTGCTACAACACTGAAAAGTGTCATGTAATGGCCCTGTGTCTGTCATAATACTCTGCTCTATACATTTTTATGAGCGCTTGTAACATTACAGTGTTAGAGTTTGCAATGTAACGATGCTGTTGAGTTTCATTGCTAATAAAATGCACTTGCTCTCTTTGCGTTGTATGAATAATTTTTCATCGAGTAGGTACTTTCCTACTATTTGCTCTTTTACATGATAAAATTAAACAAACCGGGATTTTATTATGAAAAACTTTTTAACTAAAGAAGTTTTTTTGGGACAAATGCATGAAGTACATATTTGTTTGCAAAATATATCATATCTATCCATATGTAATAATCATCATTCTAAACGCGTTTTAGGAATATAATATTTCATTGTTTTGCATAACTAAAACAGAACACGTATGATACTACGTGCAGAACTTATATGTGACTTTTTTCGGTAACAATATATTCGACACAAAAGACGATGCTGAAATATTCGCTCTGCATGATGGATGCGCGCTGTGAATGGTTATGAGCCAAACATAGGTTTCACGGAAACTGAACGTTCGGCCGAATATTCGGCCAAATTATTCGGCAGGAATTGATGTCTATAAAAAACAGAAACCTTAATGTTTACAAAAAATTTGTGAGTACACAAAACCTTTCCACGCCACCCGATACCCCTCTAATTTGTCACAAAAAACTTGCTGTCATGTAATAATTTATTTTTTATTATTTTTTAATTTACAACGAATGATATACAAAACGTTACATTTTATTCGGACAAATATTTGGCAAATTCACCTAATATTCAGTAAACCTGCCGCATGACGCACACCGAACATGAACCGAATATTCGGCCCATCGCTAGTTGTGAATGTGGCGCGGCTTATTCATAAAACCATTGCGCGTTGAAGCATCGCCTCCCCGCCGCCCGATAGAATAGGTAATACCGCTTGTCACTATAAATTTTATTCGCACACCAAATCCTACATTGAAATCGAACAAAAATTGGCTCCTGACAAAAGAAAGGAAATTGAGTAAAACTATTTTTCAAATGTAAAGTGGAATTCACATTGTTTACACAGCGAAAATTGGTTGTAACATGGCTGAAAAACTTTTTTTATCAATATTTGTGTCCTGCAATTTATAATAGCATGTCAGAGCAATTTCATGGCGTTATTTTACGGTTCGAAGCGCGATAAAAAATTTAAGTGTGAACACTCGCCGGCTGGTGGAGGACTAAAGTTCTGAACAAATATTGTCTCGCCATAGCTCAGCGAGCGATCGAGCAAGCGAGCAAGCGATGGAGTGAAGTTATTTAGCAGAAACCTTATTTTCAAATGCATGTAAAACATTTTAAACAAAGATATAAATTATAATTCTTTCTTCTTTTTTCTTTTTTGTGTGGGACCAAAAGCTTTTAAAATGTCTGTTGTCTCTTTCTTAACTCGTCGCATAATTTTGTGTTATTTCAGATCAAAAAAATTGACTATAACAGTACAACATAATCAGAACCGAAAGATGAAACATGATGAAATAACAGCTCTTTATCGTTGTTTTATTTGAATAGTGCTGACTGTTACTCGTAGTTCAGCATCTCAGGTATGAAAGTAACAAAAAGAAAATCACAAATTCAGCTTTAATTGTAGCAGCCTGAGTGCCAAAGTTAGAACTGTCTGAAACACAGCGGACGTATAAATTTGTGAAATTGCTCCAAAGGGGACAGTAACTGTGATTTTGTACAAAATTTACATACGCGACGACCCAATTTAAACGTGGAGTGTGAACCGAGGGTAGTTTCCAACAAAGTACGCTTTAGTTTGTAGCGGGGACGTAATACAAACAGTGGTGTCGGCTCATTACAGGTGTTCTCAGCAGTTGCAGTTCTCGAGCGGGCGAAAAATAAACAAAATAGAGAGAAAGCGAGGCTCCGTACTCGCCCAAAGGTCTCGCCACAGTACAAATTACTGTACCAGTAGCGAAACTTCATCCAAAAGTACAGACACACACAGAGACACACGATGCTGGAACACGACATCTCATTGGTTCAAGCCCGGCTTCAATCGAGGTCGACGTGCCTAGAAAAGGACAGAATAGATGACTACTTTTTTAGGAAATAAGGCGTTTAGTTACAGTAAAAGTAGCCTTTACGCTTTTTAGTAGTGAAGGATTACCGAAATAGGCTAATACCGAATGATTTTCTCAAAATCGTAAAGCTCATATAACTTATCGCCAAGAAATATGAACATAAAAAAATATAATGAAATTCCTTCTATACGAAATGAATGGCTCCGTCGAATGCGATTGTTTTGTATTGAGGTCAAATTTTCAGATAAACCTATCAACCAAATATCAAGTCAGCTGTTCAATTTGACCTTCACAGTAGCGCCGTTTTCGAGAAAGTTCATTGTTCGGTACCACTCTGTATTATAGTAATAAGTGATAACTTTTGGTAGTTGTCCCCTAAAACATGTCGAGTTTGCTACTGCTTAGATTGTTCATGTACTGTGGTCTCCCCCCCCCCCTTCCCCTGCCCCCCGAGCGTGTAAACATCGTGGCCGAGAGTGAAACCGTACCGCGTGCTCGATACTTTCAGTGTCAGCGATTCGATTCAGCCAGTTTACGAATCTATTCTCTTTCACGCTTGAAAAATACGAACGTTTCCCGCGCGCTGGGCCATTCTCGCCATTGCAAAAAAGCAAGTAGTAGTGGGATTTTAGATTGTTATTACAAATAACAAGACATTAAAAAGAAATTCACTTTGTAAAAACGGTCTCTCTCTTTTCGTGTGGGACACCGAGTCGTCCAACGACCCGATGTGAAAATTTTAAACAGCAAAGAGTCCAAGAAAAGACCGTTGGATGACTTGGTGTCCCACACGAAAAGAAGAAGTCCGTTTATGGTATTTTTCAATTTTGATAAGATTTCAATCAATGCAAGTATACTACATAAAAAGAAAGTAGGAGATATAATCTTATCTTATCTAGCCATCGGGATCCCACTGCTGGGCAAAGGCCTCCCTCCCTTTTTTCCACTGATCTCGATCCTGATCAGAGATATAATACTATTTTTTTTTTTCTACCTGTTTTCCTAATACCTTAAACCTTCACGCAAACCATATCACTGTCAAATTACCGCAGTGCACGCCACGCGGACACGAGGCCAGTTTTCCCACGTTCGAATCATAGCTGGGCAGGATTGTATTATCCCTTCATATAAGTTGATGTAACGCAATTTACGTGGTGATTCCATTTTCCCCCTGCGCTTGCCATCCCGCGGAGAGGGTCGGTTTGAGGCTGGGCGCAAACCACGAGCCACTTCGATGCGGGTCGGCTGATTAAATGCTATTAGGATTAATGTAACATAAACTGTACATTTTCATTCATAAATAGACATTTTACTATCTGATACTTGTCGCCCCTTTTTATTAATATTCAGGTGGCGTTGTTTTACGTTGACATTTTTAGTTATATTGATACTCAACTGTGTAGATTATTATATTAGATTTTAGCTCAGCGCTATCTATGTAAACTTGAAGAATGGCTAGAAAAAATCCCATTACCATCGTTACACATTCGTAATCACGACAGAAGAAGGTCAGTAACTGATATTTTTTGATTATGGGAGAGAATATGGGAATTTAAATAAATCACTTATTCGGAGTTAGAATAATTTCACTTTAACTTGATATGATGCATCTATTTGGTGGTATGCGTTGTGTCTCTATATTAAATATTTTATGCGACCAATTCAAAATGATTTCATGTAAAAACATATATGTATTTCCTCAAATACATAACAAAAACAAAAGAACGTGGAAAGTTAGTCAATATTGGACACAAATAGCGCTAACAAAGAAACTGCGAGTAAACACTTGACGCAAAAGCAACAAGAAAACGAAGTTTGTTTAGTTTTACTAGAAAACAGGAGTTAAAACTGTTTGAATGAAGTCTTTAGTATTGTTTTTTTTTGCTTGATACAAAAATATTTTAAAACTATTTCATCATCATCGTAAGCCTTATACGTATGTGACAGACGATCCAATCAGTGTTTGAGGAAAGACTATGAAAAGCATTTATACAAGTAATAAAACTGTGCATATTTTTGTTGGTAATCGTGCTCTAGAGTTTGCCAGACATGAGAAAGGACCTCAATTAATTACCTCGCTAAAACAAAGTGAAGGTACCGTACTTTTTTGTTAACCTTATTTAAAAGTTGTACTATCCTAATGGAATACATTTCGTCTTTTAATATTGGGTACAGATGCATCTTGCTATTCTAAAAATTAAAGTTGGTTAGCGATTATAGTAGTATGGCTATTTTTTTCTGTCACTAACGCGGTTATTTAGTTAAAGTATGTTTTTTGTGTACATCGTTTATTTTTAAAACTATTTGATCTATAACATCGAAGAAGACTACAGATGAAGATTCTGTTAAAATGTTCTTAATCACAAAACGAGTTGAATTATTTCGAGAAAATTATGAAGTCAAACCAAAATCCAGACTCACAACAAACAAACAAACAATATGAAATGAAGCAACTCTAGAACGTTGTATATTAGTGAAGTTGGTTAAAGCGCTAAAACTGAGTTGATTACCGCTAACGCTGAGTACCGCTACATTTTGCACGAAATTCCTTTACAAATTGAATTAATTACTAGTGATATAATTACTGCTCTCTGACCGTTAATCCGTAATTTAATTCTGAATACTATGTTTTAGTATCCACCAAAATCGGTAAGTAGATTATGACCTAATACATAATATAATTAAAAAGGATTCTACCTACACTTCCAAGTAGGAAAAGGGATGTGACTAATAAACTCCGAAACTACAGGATTGAATTCAAAATCTCTTTCATCACCCTTGAATAACATGAGCCTTTCTATCACGGAATTTTTTTATTTTTTGACGACTTCGGACTTTTATCGTAGCATTTTGCTACGCCGTAGCAGAGTTGTAGCAAAAGCGTGCTTTATTCATTGGTTGAATTCTCTGTATGTAGCTAATGAAAGCTCTTTTGAACCTTCGAAATCACTGGACCAAATTTTATTCCTGTTGTCTGCCTTTAATCCAGTTGCACAATGAGCCAGGTTTATTTGCCTTTTTTCTAGTCAAAATTCGGCAACAGTGAAAGGAAAAGTTTGTAAAACAGGACTATGTATAGATTTAAAAAGGTGATAGTTTAAGATAAATAAAAATGTTTCACAAAAAACCTTTGCTCTAACTATGTATAAACGAAATAGGATAAAAGCAGGAAACATCAAAATACATGTCAGCACTTATTTATTTTATATACTTATCGTGAAATCCCGCAGCCGACTGTATCACGTGATCCCAAAAACAAAGCAAACATCTGCAAATCGGCCCTTACCCTAAATCCTTTTGTACATCCACTTTAACACACTCGAGTGAAACAAAAGAGTTCGCAGCCCTTTCCCTTTTGCCAAGTCAAACTTAACTCCTGACTCAGGGCTGATTTGCCACTGTCCCGTTTCGTCATTTTTTATTTATTTATTATAGGTATGAATCCCGGTCCGTCACCGACTTTACGTTTTCCAAGTCAAATTCAACTCCTGACTCAGGGTCTGTTTTACTACTGTGCTATTTTGTCACAAGTAAAGTAATTTATGAAAAATAGTCCCAGTACGTCACGCCCCATGATGATAATCCATAATAATTTTGTATGCTTACTTCTTTACGCTCAAACGCATTGACGGGTTTAAATGAATAAGAGTCTCTCATATAGAGAATATTTATTACTAAATAAGCTATTTTGACAGAAAAAAACATTTTATTCCTGTAAAAATAACTATTGAAACCGTGGCGTGAAAATCTGGTTATTCATTATTTACATTCAGTGCTCCGGTTTGTCACAGCTTCACTCTTTCTCTCTCTCTTTGTAACGAAACGGAACACAATTTTTGATGTGTGCCGAAAGAGTGACAGAGTAGACCTAACTCAATCCAAGCTCCAAGGGGCTAAAGACTGGAGTTCCTCGAGTGGAGGGCGGAGTGAAAAGTTTGCGCCCTGTGACAAACCCTTTTGACCATTTTTCAATTAAAGCCGCTTCGGAACTGAATATTTTAATTTCGCCATCACGACCGGCTGACTGGGAATTTAATAGCGCCGTGTTCATTATTTTCGTCTTATTCTGGAAACCCTTTTAAATTTTCGGAGCTCGAACGATAATAGCTATTATATTATATTTGATGAAATTAAATTAAATGAATGTGTTGTTTGTTGATGGCTACGTTAACAGTCGAGCCAACTACGACGTTTTTTTTGACGTTCAACTTGTTTCTTTTTCACTATCGTAGTAAAAGACACAGAGGTAAGGATGAAAAAAATTGCAGTCTGCAGGGGCCCGATTTCTCGTGAAACATAACATCGCTTTATAAAAATGCACTCCTTTAAATTTTAATCTATCGAAAAATCAAACTAAAGAAGAAGGCGTCTGTAGAGGCCCATTTACATAATATATTCTTCAAGTATTCCTGATAATCCCGAATAATAATAGACATACTTTTTCACTATCCAGCGAAGCCTTTCAAGCGTTATAAATGTCTTGATAAAGTGGCCGCGTTTCTCATAGTCAAAACCGCACCCGCAGGAAATGCTTTCTTACAGTGAAGATAAGGTTAAAAGTTTTATTAACTAGGCATACCAACGAAGAAGACCTCGCCTCTTACGTATTTTTACCCGACTACAGCAAAGCAAAAAGGAGGGTTATGATTTTGACCGGAATGTATGTATGTATGTATGTATGTGGCAATAATTCCTTTGTTCCCTCCTAGCTACGAATCTACTTATCAGAATTTGACAAATGAGGTGTCAATAGAAGCGTCTGAACAGTCCGATGGTTATAGGCTATGTCATGTCACAATAAAGTGAGCATGGCGCCCTCTAGCGTGCATAAAGATACGAACAAAAAATTTTTTTTCTTCAAGTGGTATCGTGTTGGGTATCAAACAAAAGGGCTTAAATAGCACATTTCAAAAATATATATAATGTAGGTGAAAGTTTGAAACTTTCTTGCATTTGCGCAATGTCAATTTAGTATGAAATTGGTACATCGGTTCTTCTCTTTCTCTCTTCTCGTGTAGGACGCCGAGCCGTCTAACGATTCAATTTCTTTTTTCGTGTGGGACACCGAGTCGTCCAACGATCCGATGAACCCTAGTGTCGGAATTTTTCAACCGCAACTAGCAGGCAGGGTTCTGACATGGTTGTGCAACGACCGCCGTCTAAAGTGATCATAGACAACAACCTGGACCAACGGCTTAACGTGCCATCCGAAACACGGAACCATCTTTCTTACGGACAATCGGGTGGTTCAGCCTGCAATGTCCTAACCAGACTGGGAACAAATTCACAAAGTGTTAAATATCAACTTTGTGAGTGACCCACCGAGAATCGAACCCGGAACCTTCTGCGTCAAAGGCAATCGCACAACCACTGCGCCACATTGGTCCTCAATGAGCCCTTATGTCAAAAAAATTCAACCACTTTCTACAAGCAGCAGGTACATTGGTATCGGTATCGGTGTGGTGTCGGTATGTGCCATACTCGTGGAGCTGATCTGATGATGAAAACGGAAGGCAGACAAAACGTGATAGCACTACATACGCTAAATATCTGTGTATAAGCTATGGTAAGAAAGAGCTGCTCCTTAGGCTCAGATCTGACATATTTTTCATCATATTTAATGGGATCGAAGTAGAAAAGTACCGCGACATTTATCACATTTAAATTAATTTAACGCATAGATAGGTAGGTACATAAGAGATCCTACTAATCGTAATCCTAATTCCTAATTCCTTATATAATTTATAAACGCGGATATGTGTTTGTTAGGACTTGGCGCTAAAACGGCTGAATAGATTCAAATGATACTTTGTACAAAGATGAAATAATGTCTAGAATAAAACATAGGCTGCTCTTTACTGCGGTTAAATTTCTTATTTTTAGGGGAACACGCACTTTCCAAAATTTTTGAAAAAGGTAGTGCTATTAAGCCAATTCGCGTTTTAGGAAAACTAACAGCGACATCTGTTGTCTGAGACTTTTGACTTACTCAATTGAGTAGCTGCACCAAAATTGACGTTTAAGTCACAATACGTACTGCTACTGCATGTAAAATATGTTTGAATAAGGTTTATGTCGTGTTGGATATCAAACGAACTGTCATATTTTTCATCTCATTTAATGGGATCCAAGTTGAAGGTACCGCAAATTATTACATTTAAATTAATTTAACGCGTACATAGATAGGTAGGCAGAGCGAAAGCGGGATAAAGGAGTGATATGTGTTTATATGTATGTATGTATAGATAGGTACATCTATGTATGTACATAAAAGATTCTACAACTAATATTCTAAAAGCAGATATTTGTGCATTTTTCTTATAACTTGTCGTTTTAACGCTTCATAAATTCATATTAAATTTTATACGTAGCTAAAATAATAAATGAAAACATCTGTTTTGGTAACGAAACCAACAGCAAGCATCGACCCTGAGGGTTGAGGGGGGCTTTCCCCCCTCGCAGAAAAAGAAACGGAGACATCTTTTTTAGTGATGAAACCAGCTGCAAGCATCGACACGGGGGGTTGAGTAAAGAAACTGAAACATTTGTTTTGGTAATGAAATCACACGGGGGGTTACTAGCATATTTTATATACACCTAACAAAATCATAATACAGTTTAAACTCGTACCTACCTACATCTTCCAACAAACAATCGTGAAAATTTAAGTTTACAACCCCAAAATAATTAAAATAAAAAGAAGTCTAAAAACTAAAACCCGACTACTGAGATTTCGCGCTCTAAAAAGTAAGAAACAAGAAATCTGAAATAATAACTACTCACGATTGAATGTGTTTTTCGTCTCCAAAATTCATACAAAGTAAACAGCTATTATAATTTATTTTCATGGCAGTTTAATATAAAGTTCATAGCGGTTTTCAGGTGATAGCTGTGGTCGTTTGCCACGTGTTCTAGTACTATCTAGTTTATAAAATAAATAAGGCAACGTGGCAAACGACCACAGCTTTCACCTGAAAACCGCTATGATTTTTATATTAAACTGCCATGAAAATAAATTATAATAGCTGTTTACTTTGTATGAATTTTGGAGACGAAAAACACATTCAATCGTGAGTAGTTATTATTTCAGATTTCTTATTTCTTACTTTTTAGAGCGCGAAATCTCAGTAGTCGGGTTTTAGTTTTTAGACTTCTTTTTATGTTGATTCGAAAAAATACAAGGTGGTACCCACATCTGACGCATCACGCTGCGTATTTTTTAATGCGTCAATCAAATGCAAAGACATTTTAAGTTCTGACGCAGGAATAACACAGAAACGTGCGTTGACATGTGTCTCTGTTACACTCATAATGGTTAATGTAATATATCTATCTCTTTTGTACCGGCGTCCGCCAAGTGTGGGATGTGCCGGTACGAATTTTGTTCATTCGAACGAGTTTACAAAAGTGTGGAATACTTCCCCAGACGTCCATTTAATTTGGCAGTCGAGGAACTGCCGCAATAAAAGTTGGCGCGGACATTTTGCGAAGATGAGGGTCGGCCTTCCAAAACTCTTTCATTGCAAATATTTGAATTTTAATTTCAAACAATATAGCTTAGTCACTTTTATATTAAAAATACAAACGAGCAACAGGATTATCGCTGGATGATTCAGTGTTAAAAAGAGGGAAAAAAAGCACATTAATTTGAAGAATGAAAAAAATACAAAATGAGGATTTTTTAACTAAATGTGATAGAAACTCTTCTCTAAACTAGATCAGTTAACTTTTTTCAGATTGAGGGATAAACTGTTAAGTTCACTGCTCGCAAAATTTATTACTTCTGTTTGTGGGAAGTCAATGTTGAGATTTTACATCATATACACGAGCGAACGTCACCTTCTAGGAACTGAACTGACAGATTGCCCATTTTAACAAAATTCTAATTCCGGTCAGTTGTAAAAAGGTTGTCCTTATTCTGAAGGTGGCGAATATGTTCAAAATATTCTGCGCCGTTATCCGCGCGTATAATGTCGTTCCCAGGCGTCCCGGCCGGATTGTGAGACCGGACAAAAGACGTTTATTACGGCGTAGGTGCTCCTTACAATTTTTAAATCTGGTATGAAAATATTTACTTGTATTTTTAAAATGAAAGGTACATACAAAAGAAAAAATATAGTAATATTAAAGAATATGAAATAAATAAAAATATTAACGCCCGTACATATAGCAGCTTAGAAGTTAACGCGTTTACCCGGGAGAAAGTTCATTGACCTGTCACGTCATTTTGCATTAAAGGTCAATGAATTTTGCAATCTGAATTATATTATGATACTTAAATTATGAACTCTCTGAACACCGAGTCGTCCAACGACCCAATGAACTATAAAACAAATAGTTACTTTGAAGGGTTTCATATTATACGGAAACATTTTAACCATTTCAAACCTCGCATGACTATCCGGGTTGGAAACTGTAAACGTGTTATTATTAACAAAATTATAGTTGGCACATCTCGTTGGTTATTCAGGGTTCAATAACGTTATGTTATCCCTTTGGGGGCCAAGGGTCAGAATGGCATGGTAATCGGGTTTGTATTGTAATACGCGTTGTTACAACACCCCTTCCTCCAAGTGACCCGTCGATAGGGGATCACTTGGGAAGTATAACAAACTGAATGTACGTAGTTTAGGTTATGCTGTCTAGTCTTATTATAGTTTCCGTCATATATTCATGATAGGAATTTAAAAAAAAATTGTGCCTTGAACCAGCCTATCGCGGGTATTGCCATACTCACCGCGCATGGCAGGCGGCAAGATATTTGATTCATAGGAAACGCTGCTGCTTATCCCCTGTATAGTTATCCTTTAGTCGCATTTTTCGACAACCACTTGTAGAAATGGGGTGATAGTACTTTTATTTTTATTTTATAAAACACACAAAGATAATCCACGCCACACGGGAAAAAACAATTCTTCTTTTTTTCATTAGCTAAAACTTTCATCATGCCTTTGCACGACTCGGTGTACCACACGAAATGAAGAAGAAGTCAAAGTTGTCTACTGTTGGATGAATTAATATCACAATGTCGCCATTTCAAAACCTTGAAACTTTACCTCTAGATTTTGAACCAAATCTATCCAACAGTATCTCTTAACACTTCAAGTTATTCTCTATCGGGGCTTATTTTTTGTGTGTTTATTATGGATTACTTAATTTGATAAACTTTGAGCCCATCAAAGGCCTGCCCTCTTCCGTGTGTGACCCCTGACCCTCAATGACTAGTTCGAATTACAACCCTCGACCTCGTTATTCGCCCGCTGAAATGATACCGAACGGTTAGTGGAGTTTGGACCTCGGATTTGGAATTTTGGAACTTCGAGATTAGCTTCCAAACAACAGTGGCTTTGTTTTTCAATAAGTATATACAATAGTTTTTCATTTTATAGCTTTTTTTATTATGTTTGTCTTCATTGTATTATCTAAATGCATGATTTGGGATTTGTATTAACAATACAATCACTAACACACAAGATATTCTGAAATGCTAGGAACACATAGAATCAGACAAAGTGTCCTTTACCAAAATTGAAGTGCATAATCATGCACAATCCGCAAACAGTGAAGTTGTTTGAAGAGCGCGCAACAATCCCTCCTGCGGCAAACAGCGCTTTGATGCGGATAGTTACAGCAACACGGTAATGAGATACTACACCACAGCCGTACAGAGTATGCCAAACATTTTATACAGCAAAACTGAACAACTTTCCGCAAGGAATATTATATCGAAATAATTTTAAAAGATTGGATCTACCAAAGTCGGTTGGTACATTGTGTATGAGAAGTCCAATATATTTTAGAATTACGCCTATGTTCCTAGAAGAAAGTTGTTCACTTTCATGGGTACCATTGCCCTGTCAAATATTTGCCCCTGTTGTGGGCCACACACTGTTATTACTCATGTGTGTGTGACACCGCTCACGGCCGTCATAGCTTTAGCTGTTGAAAGGTACTATAGTGGCATAAACGCTGGATTTGAAGAGCTCTTTTGGAAAATTGAGAACCTTGAATGCTGCTCGATTTTTAACTACTGGAAAGTGCATACATGTAACACGCTTTTATTCCATGTGGGGTAGGCAAAGCATTAACGATCGTAAAAGTAAAGTCGCTTTCACGACGTTTAATAAATCTTGATTCAGATGCCCGTTTCAAATGATTCATATATCGCTATAGTGACAGGCGACCAACTTTTGTAATACATCTGAAATCCTCGAGTCCCTTAGTCGCTTCTTACGACACCCGTGGGAAAGAAATGGGTTGATGCTATTCTAACTCGGCATCACACGGTTTAGCCCTTCTGTTAAGACGGTGTAATCACGCACTTGTTTATTAATAGTCCGTAATCAGCTCCGTTTCAATTTGACGCCATTAGCAAACACGTGCGTCACACGCGCCTAATTAGATATTTCGGAGTTTCAGATGTGAAGAGACGGAGAGAAACGAAACACTTTATAACGGCAAAGAGAAAATATATCTGCTATAGGAGAGTCAGTGTGTATTTTAGCCAATCTTTAAATACACTAGAGTCGCGATAAAAAAGAGAAAATCATGTCTTACAATTAGAACAATGACTAATCCATTTAAGTGAAAATATATTGTACTTGTCATTTTAAAACTATTCATTGTGAATCTACTTGGAAATAAAACATTGTTGGATATTGAATTTTAATGGTGCTGAGAAAAACTTAAAAGTTTCAATCCAAAAAAATATTTTTTTTCTAGTCGAGTTTAGTATCAATATACTTAATTCAAATGTCAATGAACCTAATACAACGCCATCTGGTATGGAATTATAAACAAGGGCGAGAATTAGGGACTTTCTAGGGCCACCAGTCACTTATTATATTTGGTCTGAAGTATACGTCAAGTGCCACGTTATTTTAAGAAAATATAGATGGTGTGCCATCATCTATATTTTCTTTTTCTCTTTGTTCGGACCGTCAGTATGAACAAAATATACCTAGCTCGTGAACCCCGCCATCTATACTTACTTTTATACTACTCCTGCATAGAAAGTGCCATATTGTCTGATAGAAAATTCCCCATTCTGAACTGAAAACCGAATCGTCTCTTATTTTTACTACCGCCATCTGTTCACTCTCCTTCTGCCGTTTTAAATTTGAATTTAATAATACCAACAAGTTATTATGGATGGTAAAATTTAGAGCCTCAGTTTATGTGCTAGTATTTTTCCACTTCTGCCCCAACTTTACTAGCGCCATCTAAGTTTAAGAGAAAATTTACGAGATACGTTTTTAGTTTAAGATTGACTCTCCTATAGTTTATTTCCTCTATGACAACAGAGAGAAAATATCATATAAACGAACGCACCGCGGATAATTATCTTGCTTCATACGCCTCGCAGAATGTTTTAATGGTTTACATTCTTCATTACAAAACTCCATTCGAGAATCATTGTTACGAAATTCACTCTGAAATCCAATTGTATTTTTTTTATCACGGACTCAGAAAGTTACCCAAATGAAAATCAACCCGCGGTATTATTTGGATGTTTATTTAAATAATATTGTGTGCCTTTCATATGATAATGTTTGAGTGGGCGCGGGCGAGTCAACAACGTCGCGAGACTCGCAAGTGGTTCCTGCGGGCAAAGGGACCAATTACACATGGTGTATGGTTGACTGGAAGAGATCCCTTAATATGCTAAGGCCGCCTTTGTGCCTCTTATGTGTTATTTGTTTAAATACTTTTGTACTGTGTTGTTCGTCAGTTTTGTTGGATAGCAATAACTTGTTATGGATTTAATAATTTCTTGTCTTTGCACATTTGCTCAACCATTACTCATCACAAGAAATAAAACAATAGCATCTTACACTTTTTATATTCCAAGCTCTTTTCAGAGCCAGCCGTGACCACAAGCTCTAATAAGACCCCGAAGCGTGAAAATTGTAAAGTCCATTAATAAACACAATTTAAACCCATTAACAATTGGTCATCATCATCACATCAGCCTCCTGCCACAGCTGGACATAAACCTCTCCCAGAGTACGCCACAATGAACGATTTCCCCCTTTCGCCATCCAGTCGCTGTCAGCCGTTCTCTAACAATTGTTAAAGTCTGTTAGTTTAATAAATGTTGGTACATACAGACTAGAGTTTTGAATATTTGTCAACTTTGACTTGCAATGCATAAAACTGCAAATATTTTCAAATGTTTTTTTTTGTTACAATTTGCCTGCAAAATATATTTTATTACTGACTGTTTGAACACGTGTATGCCACCGTAACACGCAGACCGCAGTCTCTCGGCCCGTGTTTCGGTACATAACTCCGTATTCATGCATTATTCAGCTTGTAACTGCTCTACAAGTATGATTATTTTATCCTGACCCCGTTTTGTGTACATTTCAGCTGCCGAATAAATTGTCTCTTTGTTGGTCACTTAAGATAGTATTTTTTTACTATTTGTAAACATATTAAGTCACAGACTACTGCTCTTCATTTGTTCACTTCGCGGCCTTTTTCACACTAAACGCAGTCAACGCAGCTGCGTTATTTTGACGTACATGCGTTATTTTGACGCAGCTGTGTCGACAGCGGTTAAGCGGTTTTAGTATTTGATTGATATTTTCATTGTTGATTGATGGATCTCACAGAACGCGGCGTTATTGCAGCGCTGCGTTGTTCGTTAAGTATGAAAAAGGCCTCAGGCTTAACTATACATCAATCAATATAAATATTTAGAACTCCTTCCTACAAAATGTACCACCAACCTTTGATGATAACGCGATTCGGATACACCAACTTTTAACTGATTTCTAAAATAGGAGGAGGGTAAAATACCTTTTAGCCGTAACAAAACTACAAGCTGACCCCAATCCACATTCATTGGTCAAACGTAAACGAATAAAACGAAATCCAAACATTATCTTGTAAAGATCAACCAGTATTAATGGTCCACTTCCTTTCACCCCCAACGGTTTCCTCTTTGCCGATGCTGTTTTTCTTTAAGCCGCCATTTTTCTCACATTTCCAAACCATAGATCGTCTGTCATTAGTCTTATTCACAATTCCGGATTCTAAAACGGTTTTGAACTCAAAAAACGGTCGAGAATTGAATAGAAACGAAAGAACGAATCTCTTTGATTGATTGCACAATGATTCTTGAAACTGACTGCTTTGTAGGAGATATCAAACGGATTCTATAGGAAAAGGACAATTTTTCATTTTAATCCTTTATCGTTCATTCAAGTTGAAATCAAGAAGGCGGTTATCTGAAAACGCCCATTTTTAACATTCTACTCATAGACAGCAAACATAGAACACAAGTAGGCATAGGTTTCTATACAGCAACGCATACGGCTACAAAAAAGGCAGTCCAACAAAAAGCAGGAAAGATACAATTCGCATATCCTTTTGAATACTATCATTTTATAGCACGAAGACGAGTAACGAATTAATAAAATATTGAGAATACCCACGACGATTGAAAACTTTGAAATGCAGAGTTATTAGCGTAGCAATATTCTAAAAACATACATACATAGTTAAATCACGCTTTTATCCCATGCGGGGTAGGCAGAGCGATAACGATCGTAAACTTACGGTTGTTATCCACACGTCTGACAAGTATTGAGGGCCCTTCCAGATGATTCGTGTATCACTGTAGTGACAGGTTGTCAGCCTGTCGCCTAAAATTGTAAAACATATGAATCCCTCGAGCCCCTTAGTTTTCCTTTTTACAACACCCGCGGGAAGAAATGGGGTGATGCTATTCTAAGCCAGCATCGTACGGCAAAACCGGCATCACATGGCAATCTAAGCCGGCATCTCACAGCAATTGTTGAATTGTTGTTGTATTTCGATCGCGTCGTCTTTTGAACGTTTTCCAATTTTCGCTATTATATTATTTGGGATCTGTTCAGATTCTCATTAAAGGAGCTTTTCGTCGCGTAATGACTACGAGATCGGTTTTCAGCATTCGAATGTTGGATTGTGTTTATTCTATTCGTAAATGTAATCTACTGAAATTGTGTACTGAAAAGTGTCTCGTATTACATTTGTACAACAAAGATTTATTTGTTTTTTGTTAGCATTTAAACGATAAGTAACAGATTCAATGACGACTACCTGTGCGTTCTATGCGACTACCATTCTAAAAATTCATTCATGGTTAAGTTACCGTAGAAAATCCTTTAATTCCCACTCGAAAACTAATATCAGCCATAGAAATTACCCGAAAATTCATCCGTACATTATGAAGTAGCATTGCTAATAATTGTATTTTTGCTCTTTAACAGGGAAGCGCTTCCGAACGGGACATTGTGGCTGGCACCATTCTCTGCTGCTCAGTACCGCAGCGACGTCCACGCAACCGTATACCGATGCCGCGCCGCCAGCACTGCCGGCACCATCCTCTCAAGAGACATGAGGGTTCATGCTGGTAAGATATAGCTCAGTACCGGAGCGACATGAGGGTTCATGCTGGTAAGATATGGCTCAGTTCCGAAGCGACATGAGGGTTCGTGCTGGTAAGATATGGCTCAGTGCCGGAGCGACGTCCACGCAACCGTATACCGATGCCGCGCAGCCAGCACTGCCGGCACCATCCTCTCAAGAGACATGAGGGTTCATGCTGGTAAGATATGGCTTAGTACTGGAGTAAATCTCACATAATATAAAATAAACTACAAACCTTTTTTTATTACACGTGGTAGACGTCAAATCTATTAAAACTAAATCAGGTACAAAGTGAAACCGTCGGACAAGCTCAACGCTCAGCGTATTGTTGAGCGAAGTTGCCGGAGTTTGTTTGAGTTCTTTCTGCGCCGGAGGGAATTAATTAGTTGGAAGTAGGCGTCTTAATGCGCACCGGCTGGTGGTTATGGCTAATTTACATACATACCTACCCTCACCCGACGCGGGGATGGCTAACAGCTGGAGTTCATTGCTGGGAAAAATTGTCTACAGGGTGTTGGGGAAATTCACCAAAAACTCTTTGAAACTGACCCCGTAACTTGAGCAAATCGCAGGAAGATTTCCTATTGTTTGTCTATTCGATAACATTTTCAGGAGCTCTCTTTCTGCATTCGAGCGGGACACTGAGTCGTCTAACAACACACTAGCTAGAAGACATATTTTGTTTTTTTTGTAACTGTCATTCATGATTTGCCTTTTTTGCTCTCCTACTTAGTGTAGTGTACAAAAGACACAAAGATGAAACTTTTCGCAATAAGACAACCAAAATAGCTGTTTTGAAGTAATCAACCTCTAGAACTTCGTATATTTGAGCAACCATCGATGTGTACCGGAACAATTTCAATCATTTTTTTCATAAACGTATTTTGACTCGTAAATAACTAATGTTCCGGATAACTCACTTGTCATGTTTGTGTGTTTTTGCGACGTTGTCCATTTTTGATTAATAAATTTACACAAGACCTTTTGCCGCATCGATTATGAGCAGAAAATTCGCAGATGTGCAATTAAAAATTCTTGCTGAGGTCAGTTTTACACTCTCAATTTTGTTTTAATCCAAGACAAAAGAACTCCACTTTTCGCAAGCAGCGTGCGCTCAACAAAGCTGTTGTAAGAGGCATTGTTCGCGGCGATTGCGAACTAAAAGGCGTGTGGAGGGCGCTCGACGTATCGCTGAGAGGAAAATCGGCTGATACGGGCCGAGTGAGGCCGAGTGGGCCGAGTAAACCCTCCCAGCGACAATCACCAGCCTGAACAAACTCTCCAGCCAACCCCGCCCTGAAATAACAATCAATCGAAACACTAACATGAGATCGAAAGGGATCAAATACACTAGCGAAGAACTTGTCAAATAAAACGATGAATTTGCTGAATCTTGGTCAAATCGGCTTCTTGATATGGTCCGGAAAATTACAACGCGATAAATCCGGCTTGTAGAAGGTCCAACCATTCGACCGAGAAGTGTTCGAAGCCGGAACGAATCATTTTCACGCCGTCCCGCCTTCAGCGGTATTCTACTAAGAGGTATTCGCACGTGTCGTAAGTTTGATAGGATCATTTTATATCCCCAAATTCCAAATATGAATTGGACTTGCCAACACAAAAGACGGGAGTTTAGTAGAATTTTCTCGAAAGCTTTTGCGAACTCGCTAAGCCGGAATATTGTGGCCCAATATTACAGTTAAACCCGGTTTTATAAGAATCGTATTTGCGTCTCTATCAATAGACTGATTCTGAATCGATTGTTGACGTCAAACTTTAATAAAAAAGGTGAGTTGTCAGCAGTAGAGCAGTCTCCAGGCTTTCCAGCTTAGTGCCTGATTGCAAATGCAATTTTATTCTTCCTTCTCAAGGATTATAGAGAGCTGTCGAAAGCAAAAAAGTAACTGCAAAGTTCACTGTGTAAAGTACGCCCATCCGTTTAAGTGCATAGGAAACTTTACGGCGTACTTTGTAAGTATCCTTTTATAAACTTTGTTGGCAGAAATCTCAAAAGACCTGAAACACAAAACGTTAACCTTTCGGAAAGTTCTAGGAATAGCAAAACAAACGAGTTTCCCGACGGCGGGTTAGTTGGTTCGCATTCTCAGCATACAAAGGTCCCTTCAGACGGCGGATTGAATATATTGCAGGCTAGTCACGTCACCGAGTGTTTTTCTACACAAGCGACAACGCAGTATAGAGAGAAAAGGAAGGGATGAGGGGGGGTTGAAAGCACAGGTCAACGCTTATACGATTAGGTTAGGGGATGTTATCCGGAATTACAAGTACAGACGCTGTTTCAGAAGCCAATGTTCCATGTAAAAGTTCGAGAACACAAAACCTTATTTTTGTTATTTTATTGGATTTATCTGTAATCCCAGAATGCCAAACTTGGTAAACAAGTAATATCTTAGCACTTAAGAAGCTGTCAAGCGTCAAGTCCTCGCTTTTTGCTCCAACCAAAAATTGGGAGTAACTCGCGGCGACGGCTCCGAAACTTGCTTAAGTGCTTATTGGGACAAAACAACCTAAGTGGACGACATGGCCTTTGTAAAACGGTTTTAAACAGTTTAGACGTGGCCTAACTATTCACAATCGCTTAGATACTGGGTAAAAATGTTAGAAAAGGTAGTTTTTTTTTCCACAATAGTCAAGTCACGCTGTTCTATATAACCAAAACGTATAACAACGAATTAAGATGAAATTTATTAAAATTTTATATTTTAACCTACTCCTTATTTTTTTCTCAACTTTTTCTTAGCCCAAACGAACCAACCCGTGTAAGTTGCGAGCACATTATTTATTTCCCTGATTATGTCCACTAACGGAACCGTATAAACGTTTTAACGTTTTTTTTCCACAATAGTCAAGTCACGCTGTTCTATATAACCAAAACGTATAACAACGCATTAAGATGAAAACTTTGTTTCATTATTCGATTTTCAATTTATGTTGGCTGTTGTTTTATTTTTTCATGAAATAACAGCCTACATAGTTTAGTTCATTTGTTAACTCAATACTGATTAACCAAAAGTAGTTAACTAAATAGCAAATTTTACTCGATTGGAAAAGTGATGAATCAATGAATGAATGTTTGAAATGAAAACAAAGAATGAATGAAACTCCTGATTTTCACTTACATGCCCTGTGTGATTTGTAGCAGATGTATTTGGTGCTACGGTATTGCGGTTACCCTGTGGTACAGTCTGTGGTCCCTGTGTTGAAACAGGTTTCCTGCTAATTGGTACACCAAATGATATGGTACACGGTACACAAATTTGTTTGTGATTATGGTTGGCTTCGGAATTTGCTTATTAGTGATGAAGAGTAAACAGCTATGAAGCTACTGCTTCGTCGTCCTAATACAATGATGAGAAAATAAAAATATTTATAATACTGTCTATAAGATATTATTAAAAAAAACTTAGAGTTAAGTTGTTAGAAACATATAAGAAGTGTTAATTTTTACAGCAGTTTACTAAATAATTTATCTTTTTACCGTATTTATCTTTCATATTATGCCGTGTGATGCCGGCTTAGAATAGCATCTCCCCATATCCTTCCCGCGGGTGTCGTAAGAGGCGACTAAGGGACTCGAGAGTATTGGTGTATTACAATTTTTAGGCGACAGGCTGACAACCTGTCACTATAGTGATACACATGTTTTCTGATGCAACCTCGGAAAACAATCCTCAAAAATGTCAGACGTGGCGATAGCGACCGTATTCTTATGGCCGTTAACGCTCTGCCTACCCCGTAAGGGATAAAGGCGTGATTTGTGTGTGTGTGTGTGTGTGTGTGTGTGTATCTTTCATATTCAAATCGCTAGCAGATACAGTCACGCACGCAAATGCACGGAACAATACGTCACTCACAGGCCCACGGGTTGCCCACAATGACACTGTCACGTACCTTTTATCACGTCATGTCATGTGTTTGCGTATAATGTGTGTATGTGATTATTAATTGTATAGATGAGTTTACGGTTTAGAGGCGTATATATATATTTACAAGCACAGCCACACACTAAAATGGAAAAATACGAGCACTGATGCTATTCCACATTTTATATAATTTTGTATTTAATGTGAATATTTAATTACTGGTCAATAGAAAAAACACACTGACTTCTTCTATTCGTGCGGGACAACGAGTCGTCCAACGACCCCACACTGACTGTGATGCTACTATTACCTGTGTACTATAATTCTTTGTCTAGTCCGGCATACAAAGCAACTTCTTTGTAAGAGTATCACAAAATGTCTCAATTAGCTAGCTTGCCCAGGACCACGAGAGGTTGTCACGCAGAGGATTACGTGCCAGTATTAGCCCAACTTTAATTACTTTCCTGACTAGTTGGGGATTACCCGACAACTGGCTGAAACGTTGATACAGGAAAGCCCCGCAAAGAATAATAAGACATGGCGTCTTCAAGACTAAATTAAATTATGTTGGCGGTGCTGCCTTAACAAGAATAACATTTTTTAATGATAGCAACCTTTTTCATTTAAATTTAATTTCGTTATTATGTCAGACGCCCAAGATTATAATGGGCAGGCGTCTTGTACGAATAAACCAAGACCTTAATTACAGTAGACGAGCATTCATTTGTTTTAAATTTTACTCCAAAATGTTGCTGATTATCATTTGATTGTTTACTAAAGAAATCACTCTCATCTGTACCGGAAACACGTTTTTAATTTACTTCGACAAAGGAATCGGGAATCACGTAATGTAATAGAAATTATATGAATTTACTTTTAATTTTATTGGGATTTTGATGCACTCACAGTGCTATATTAAATTTTTTCATTGCTGAAAGTGAAAAATCTTTTTTTTGTCGTTGTTTTTGTCCAAAGCTAGATGATTGTTTCTATAAGAAATTGTCAAATAAATTGTAACAATCTCTACGTTTTCTTATCAGCAGCAGACTCCATACAAATCCAATCGCATTATCTTTGAGGAGCACAGCATTTTGTCTTTAGGTTCAGAACATCATTGGAAAAAAAAAAAACTCTGACTCTGGTAGCAACTGGGTGGCAAAAACGGAAGATCATGTCGTGTGGCGTACCCTAGGGAAACCCTTCGTCTAGCAATGGGCGACTTAAGACTGATGTGATGATGCGGGCGTGTTTCAGTAAACACTGTAACAGCTGCTATGTGTCTGAAAGTTGTTAATGAAGTCTGTTTTAGTTGGCACGCGGGAGGGGGTGAGGTGCACCGCGGGGAGGCGACGGGGGAAATCAAACTGACGCTTATTATTCATGGCTGCCCGAACTCATCACGACGTGTGGTTTTGCAATGATATAGGTGTTGTACACACGCGAAACTCGCCTCGCACTTGTACACTCGCGCGGGTCGTATTTGTGGTATGCATGAAACTGTGGTTTAGAGATTGAATCTGTGGAATTAGCAGCAACGCTTCCTGTGAACACAAGACCATGCACTGCGCTCGTCAATCCGCCTGTAAAATATAGGGAGTATGAGAAATACCTCCACTACAGGGATGTCCATGTCTAGCTATGCAGCAGCGATTGTGATTGTTGAAGTATTCAACTACATACTTTGTTATCCCGGAATACGACAGTATCCCAGAATTTACTAGTATCAAACATAATGTATTGTAGAAAGAAATATCCTTCTGCGGACCTCTTTTGTCTACGATGTTTTTTCATTTGATAAGAAAATGCGGTCGCGGACATTCATTTAGGATTGTACTATTAAAACGATGATCTAAATACTTCTATTCAAAGAACTATGACGCAAAATATTTTCTATTTGTGTTTCAACCTGCTCGTTATTTTTTTCTCAACTTTTTCTTAGCCTAAACGAAGCAACCCGTGTAAGTTGCGAGCACATTATTTATTTACCTGATTATGTCCACTAACAGAACCGTATAAACGTTGACCTTCGCCCCCATCCCCTTCATCTTCCCCCTCGCCTGTGCTGCGTTGTCGCTTGTGTAGAAAAACACGCGTCGACGTGACTCGCTTGCAGTATATTCAATCCAACGGCTGAAGGGACCGGCGTGACGGGCATGCTAAACAACCAACCTGGCGACGAGATGAAAATTGAATTGTTTCTTTTCTCGCAAGGCGGCAGGTCGGATTATTTCCTTAGTCTAGTCAGGGTTTATCGGTTCAATTGATGTCCCACACGACAAAACCTAACCCATTTAATGCGATGGCTCTCTCAGTTTGTGTATGACGATGTAAGCAGACGAGTCATGACGGCCGATGTGGCGCAGTGATAGTGCAACTGCCTTTGACGCAGAAGGGTCCGGGTTCGATTCTCGGTGGGTCAGTCTATAAGTTGATTTCCAGTCTGGTTAGGACATTGCAGGCTAAACCCGTAAGTAAGATCATTCCGTGATTCGGGTGGCACGTTAAACCACAGATCCCGGTTGCTGTCTATGATCACTTAGACGGCGGTCGTTACACAACCATGACAGAAGCCAGCTACTTGTAGAAGGTGGTTAAAGAATTCTGACACTAGGGTCCACTGCACTGGGTCGTTGGACGACTGTCCCACACGAAACTATGGTGTCCCACACGAAAAAAAGAGGAGAAGAAGCAGACGAGTGAAAGGTTCATTTCACTGCATCTGATCGCCTTTCTGCAAGTCATTCTGAATTGCAGCGGACTCAATAGGACACTGTAAAAGAAAGCTGAACATAACGAATAAATCGTGGCTAAGCCCACCGCTCCGCAGACTGGCGGCACTTGACCCGCCATATTGACATTCGAGAGGCGCGACTCGGGATCAATCTCTTGGCAGGAATGCAAATACGATTCTTTATGGAGCAGGCCTTAACCTCGGGATTGGGCTGCTGGCAATATCCCCGCTTTGTGCGACCGCGAAAAAGGTCCGATAATGGAATCAACGCTCGAGGAAATTCTCAGAAATCCTCATCTATTGCGGCGGCAGGTTCAATTTATGGTCGGAATTTTGGGACATAGAAGTGATCCCGTCAAAGCTCGCGACATAAGTTTAGTGAAAATGTTTTTTTCTGAGTTATGAGGTGTTGTATACTGGAATAAATATTATGTGAGAAGGAGTCTGAATCTGCCAAGTTGGTGTAGCAAATAGGATAACATGCTTACTTTTTTCTTAAATATAATATAAACAGTACAGAACGGTGCCTAAGTATGTAGGTATACAACTGAAATTGTATCTTTACAGAGCTATTTGAACTTAAATTGTCATCAAGAGTTCTCGTTTATGTTATCTGAAATTAAATTTGAAGTCAATTTGGAAGTTTTGAATCACCAACTGGTTCAAAAGCCAAATCGTAATGGAGTTAATATTTTGCTCATATTTAAGAGGAGGAGAGCAATACAATGACACTGCGGGGTCAAGTTTCTCGTTCAAAGAATACTTCAATAAAAGGGGGATTAATAGGTCTTCCGTAGGCTTTAGGGACAACGAGCCATCCAACGACTCGATGAACCCTGATGTTAGTTTTGCAACCGCCTTCTACAAGTAGCAAACCTTTGATATTGTATCGACCACCGTCTAAGTAAGTATTCATCATAGACAGCAACCGGGATCGACCGCTTAACGTGTATTTTTTTTTTATCTATGATGGGCTTACTCTTGACCCCAATCTTACCCTAGAGCAGAGATGGGATCTACGGTGAAGCGAGCTTGCCCAGAAGATGCCTAATCACTCTAGACTTTAAGAGATTCAGGTTATATGCACTCGGAAATACAGACGCAGGCGGGGAATTCCATTCTTTAGCCGTGCGCATAATGAAAGATGACTTGAAGCGCTTAGTGCGTAATGTGGGTATCTCAACTAAGAACGGATGGTAGCCGGCGGTGCGTCTGGATGTCCGATGGAAGAAAGGAGACGGTGGTATGAGCTCATGCAGCTCACGCGCACACTCTCCGAAGTACAATCTATAAAAGACCGATAGGCAAGCAACCTTACGGCGGTGAGCCAGGCTGTGAAGCTTGGTCGCCACTAGTTTTTTATCGCCTATTAATCTCTTGGCTCTGCGTTCCACCGAATCCAGTGCAGCAAGTTGGTATTTCGCCGAGCCATCCCAAAGGTGACAGCAGTACTCCATGCAAGATCGCACTTGCGCTTTATAAAGAGCTGTTCAGGCGTGAAGTACGGCTTGAATTTATTCAGGACGCCCAACTTTCTAGCTGCAATTTGAGCCTTGGACTCGATGGTGGTGCCGAAGTTGAGGTCAGAGGACAGCTCCATGCCAAGGAGTTGAAGAGTGTTGGTCACTGGAACAGATATACCCCGAAAAGTAGGAGAAAAGGTGAAAGGACTCCTTTTTGCGGAGAAAAGACACGCCTGCGTTTTTGAAGCATTGAAGCTGACGAGATTGTCATCGCCCCACTGGGAGACGTTACTTAACGTCAGGCTCGTACGCTCAATCATAGCCTTTCTCAATCTTTGGATTTCATCACCACTGGCTCCTGCACCGGACAGATATTTCTCGGTGACAGTACTGTCATCTGCGTACCCAACAATTCCTGAAGATAGAAGGTCATTGATGTGCAGCAGGAAAAGCGTCGCGGAGAGTACAGACCCCTGAGGAACTCCCGCGTCAATAGCCTTGAGGTCAGAGGAGCAGCCGTCTATGACCACTCGGATCGACCGTTCACTCAGGAAGTCAGCCACCCAGCTACAGAAGCCATGCTCTCCGAAACATGGGACCATCTTTCTTACGGACAATCAGGTGGTTCAGCCTGTGTCCTATCAGATGTCCTAACAGACCTAGGAACAAATTTACAAAGAGATAAATATTTTTTAAAATACGTACCTACCTACCTTATACCAAAAATCAACTTTGTGAGTGCTCCACCGAGACCCGAACCCGGAACCTTGGTGTGGCAGACAGTCGCAGTTCAGTTAAGGCTAGGATTAATAGATCTACAGTACAAAAGATAAATTGTGGTAACACATCCACATAATTATGCCTTATTCCTTTGCGGGGTTAGCAAAGCGTTAAGAGTTGAGAAATACGGTCGCTATTGCTTCGTCTAACAAATATTATTTGAAAGACACTCAGGAAATCGTTTAAAATTTGAATACACATGAAACCTGAGTCCCTTGGACGCCTCTTACGACACCTACGAGAATAAAATTGGGTTATGTTATTCTATGCCAGCATCAGCTATTCTTTTCATAAAAAAAGTTGCATTTTGGAAAAAGGTATAGGATAGGTAAGTACCTACGTATTTTATAAATATAGTCATTTTGTTAGTTGCACGTGACTTGACGTCAAATAAAGTAGTGTAGCTAGCTAGATTTTTAAGTAAATATGTACCTATTTCTCTTCCTTTTTTGATAACAATGAAAATCCATCAATTGTTATCGAAAACACGTTCTTAATTTAAAACGATCGGGCGACGAGCATTCGTGTTACACCAAAATACATTAAATTTCAATCCATAATACCATTTTCCATTACCAAATAGCTGATGCGAACCAAATTGATTCCGGTCGAGCGAAATAAATCAAAGGATTTTGAAAGAACTTCTTCGTGTTATTGGGGGAAACTTTTAAGCTGAAATTAAATAGTGAAATCGGTTTTCGTTTTTCTTTATTCGTGCTGTATGATGTCGCCTTAGAACAGCATCACCCTATTCATAAATTATGCCCTAGGGGATAGTTTTAAGTTTTTAGTCCACCTGAGCCGCGTTTACACTAGGCTCATAAAATTGTTATAAGTAATGGAAAAATGTGTCCTACATGGACACATTTTACAATCAAAAGTTTAAATGTAATATTTACTACTTTTTGACGACCGATGTGGCGCAGTGGTAGTGCGACTGCCTTTGACGCAGACGGTCCCGGGTTCGATTCTCGGTGGGTCACTCACAAAGTTGATATTTATCACTTTGTGAATTTGTTCCCAGTCTGGTTAGGACATTGCGGGCTGAACCACCCGATTGTCCGTAAGTAAGATGGTTCCGTGTTTCGGATAGCACGTTAAGCCGTATGTCCCGGTTGCTGTCTATGATCACTTAGACGGCGGTCGTTACACAACCATGTCAGAAGCCTGCTACTTGTAGAAGGCGGTTGAAAAATTCTGACACTAGGGTTCATCGGGTCGTTGAACGACTTGGTATCCCACACGAAAAAGAAAGACTACTTTGAATAAATAATTTTACTTGACTTTAACTTTTAACTTTAACGGGTTCTTAACGACGAAATGAATTTGACGCTTGCGACAGTGACGAAATATCGGGTACTCAATAAACTTAACTTTTCGGTAAGAACCCGTTTAAATCATAACTATGAATAGTGTTAACAACCAAGATAGTTTAAAATTTAGCATCACTCTATTTCTTCCCGCGGTGGTCGTAATAGGTGACTAAAGAATTTGAGGGTTTAATGTGTGTTACAACTTTTGGGCGACAGGCTGATAACCTGTCACTACATTACAGTGATACACGAATCATCCAAAAGTACTTACAATAATTGTCAGATGTCGCGATAGCAACCGTATCATTACGGCCATTAATCTTCAGCCTACCCTGCAAGGTAGGCATGTTTTCGTTTATGCCGAATATTAATGGCGGAGTTATTATCGTTTCCCGTATAGAGCTGGATAAATATGCGCATTCATTAAAACCTAAAATGTAAATAGCTTTCCGTTGAAATGAACTAATTAATATACTGAATAATTAAGTTGTATTGGAATCGTTATTGGAAATTGAGGAACGCTATCAATTATAACATCTGATTGTGTGTGATCGAGAGTTAAATTTTAGGTAGCTCTTGATGAATTCTGTTTCTACGCTTTAGTATCTAGAGAATCCAAATTATTTTATCCAACAAATACACAATTTCAAATCAAACAGTTACGATAACCTTGTAGTACAATTCACATTTCGTAACCATCTTGCTACCCCGTAGCAATCTTAAGGTTCAGTCACAAAAGTGTTTCCTTGAGTATATCTTGCAAAATGTACTTAAATTAACCGCTCCACTCTAACACTCTTACGACTCACATCCAAAATTGAGTGGTATTAATGAGACTCAGATCACGATGCAATTAATGCCGTATTTGTCATATTAACTCTGGATCAGCTTTGGGTCAGCGGCTAACGACAGAATGTTGCGTTGCATTATCAATGCATTTTTCATTACAATTTGCAATTTACCTACTACGAAAGCCGCGTTATAACACAAAATCTTGACAAGTTTGGCCGTTTGACAACGTGAAAAGAATGTAAAACAAATAAAAAACAGTTTTTTGTGGTAATATTTTAGGTACGTGTTTTGGTAGTTTATTTAAATTTCCTTCTATTAAATACACGTAAAATGTTGTTGTATGTAACGGCTATGTTGTACGCTAGGCTAGGCTTCTATCACACTTCAGCGCAAAATTAACGCTGCACTAACGTATGCGCCTATGCGACCCATACTGGAAACGTTACTCCCCATTCAAAAACCACTGTTGACGCAGGTATAACGCACGACGTTGCGCCAGCTATTAGATAGTAGATCGATTATAATGTAACAAATTTGATGTCATATTTTTGTAATATATTTTTTTATAATATTAATATTATTTTAATAATATTTGTAATATTATTTTTGTATTATTATTTTTTATTTATAATTTTTTTTTACTTTAATCAAAGTTACATGTGATGAGTACTTATTATTCGTATGTATAATTTTCAAGCTCATTCCGACCCCCATTCTTGCAGTGATGGACGCGTGGTGGGAGGCGCGCGTGCAGGCCACGCACGCGGTGTCGGGCGGCGCGGCGCTGCTCACGTGCGCGCTGCCCGCGTCCGTGCGCGCGCATGCGCACGTCGCCGCCTGGTACAAGGACGGCCAGCTGCTCGCGCCGATACCTGCCGAGGCCGGTGAGATGATCATCATTCTCATTGACTTATCCAGTTTTCTGCCGGGGTCGGCGACCTAAACTAGGGGATTTGACGTGGAACCAAGTTTTTACACAGAGCGACTGCCAACTGACCTCTGCAACCCGAAGGCTAACCTTGCCCGAATCCTAAGTTAAGTCACATTCCAATGTCATCTGAATTCAAATTTTATTTGAATGTGAGTTTTTCCTTCACCATAATAACTGGCTTAAAAACCTAAAAATTGACATATAGGATCCTGCGCAGAGAAATGCCATACGACATGATGATGACCATAAAAGCAGTCGGTAAATGTACGTGAGTAAGAACACATTGGTACATGGCGAGGATCGAACTCGGGTCTCACTATTGTAAGACTGGTGTCCTAATCACTTAGCTAACAACGCTTTATGATATCTTAGTAATAATTTGAATTGTTTGACGCAATTGCACACAAAAGTTTACAAACAGTTTAATACTCGATACCCTGATATAATTAAAACTGTTTATAACTTTATCAAGTTCTGAATCTAGTCAAAGCATCCTGCTTTGACAAATACTGGAGTATACGATGAAGATTTAGCATAGTAAATCTTGTGTATAAGGTGTCCAAAGCACTGTTTTCTTATTTTTTTTGTATTTACGTACCTACATAATATAGCAGTAAGTAATATAATAATATCAGAAACTAGAGAGACGGCGCGCGGAAATCCTAATATGCTGGCATTTTTATTTGACGTACGTATTTGTCTGATTTTTCCAATTATACATATCTTATTTCAAATAAGCATTACTATACAAGCACCTAAAAGACATCTTTTTATAAAAATTATTCAAATTATCATTCGAACATTTTTTTCGTGCTTGGATTCACAATCACAATACTGTATTCTTAGCTATAGCGAAATTGAGAAAGATATATCCAAGACTCGCTATGAAACTCAAACATTGCGTCTAATCCACAAAATTTCGCCGTCTGGAAAGTTGCCAGCTACGAGTTATAAATCGAAATTAATTTCTCGATCGAGGCTTAACCGGCGATTATTGCCTTTCCTCGTGTCGCGCGAACACTGCGACTCATTCTGCTGTTGTTTTTTTGCAAAGATCTATAATTCGTTAGACTCTATAAAGAATAATTTGGACTTCAGTGGAGAGCTTTGATAGTTTGTTCGTGTATGTATTTGACAAAATTTCATAGTTTCGCGAGCTCGTTAAAAAGAATTAGGTTAGAACCCGTTAAATTATAACTACATAAATACATACATATATCACGCCACGCGAATGGCGGGAAACTGCACACGACCGAGAAAAATGGCGAAATCTCGTCTCGGAGGCCAAGACTCACTTTGGGTCGTCGAGCCGGCAAAGTAAGTAAGTATCACGCCATAATCCCGATTATAACTACGAATTATGTATTTTTATAAACAGACTCCGAAGCTATGGACTAGACCAGTTATGATGCTCACTTCACCTTTAAGTAAGTCTTCACTTGTTTTGACAGTCTGAAGTCTATGAGCGCGAGATAAGTCTCTCTATTGTGCATATCATAAGCCTACAAAATAAAAAAAAATATCACGGCAAAATATCGAACTTCTGAGGCAAAATTGTCAAAAAAGGAAAGAAACTTAGACTGGCCCCTAGAAAATAATAAAACCATATTTCACGGATAACTCATCATTGGCAGTTGTAACACTATGAACCTCTCTCGTATCCGAACACGTCTTGTTTCGTCGGATGACGTCACGGGATACTGAAGTTCCTTTGAACGCCTCTTTTGCAAGCGCCATGTTGCGTGCGCGTCGGCTCTGCCGCCGCGCCGACCATTCCCGAACACCCGTTCGTTCTTTCAGTCGGGACGCCACCACCGTACGGGATACACGCGCTTGCGCCTCCCAGATTTTGCCGCGTTCCTTATCCTTTGCGCATTCTTTTGTATTCTTTGTGTTTACTGTGTGTTTCCGTAGTTTTAATATACCACAGTGTTACATACTCGTAAGACTCTCGTTTCATTTACGGCTGTCCACTCTATCACAAGTGGCGCCCACGTCGGACTTTTATTCACGAACTGAGACGTTTTGTGCCTACCAAAATGGCCGCGCAGTGCCCGCGTTACCACGCGTCCCGTCGCGAGTGATTCTCACCTTGCTTACGACCGCGTGTGTTTGTGTTCGTGACTTTTGTAATGCTCGCTAAAATGAGAAAAGCAGCACCAGTACGTAAAAGTGCTCGTACTCGTTCAGTAAACGATTCAGTGGACTCGAGTGGAAAGACCAATATGGAGGATTTGATCAAATCGTTTGCCCAGATCCAAGCCGACTCAAACCGTCAGCTTGTCGAGTCTTTGTTGGCTTCACGATTTAATCCAGATCCTGCGTCTGCGTCGTCGCCTTCGGGGCTCACGGCGCCGACCGGTAGTTTCGCTCGGTGCACCGCACGGTTCCGCGGAGAACGAAATGACCCGGAGCTGTTGGAGGCATTTTTAGACGCCGTTGAAACATACAAAGAATGTGCTAACGTGAGTGATGCTCACGCACTCAAAGGATTGCCGATGCTTCTAGAAGGAGAAGCAGCAGTGTGGTGGCGTGGGGTAAAGGCAACCATAGCGTCATGGAGCGACGCGGTCGCGCGCATGCGCGCCATGTTCGGCGTGCCGCGCCCGCCATTTACGATATTTCGACGGTTACTTCGAAGCGATCAAGGGACCGAGCGTGCTCAAGTCTTCATCGCCAGAATTCGCGCCGAAATAGCCTTGTTACCCTACGATGTTATAGAGGAGATGCAGTTAGATATGATATACGGCTCGCTCAATATGAATATTCGCGAGCGCGTCACTAGAGAAAGCGTATCTACAGTGGATCAACTCATCGAGAAGGCCAGAGCAGTCGAGGAGTCATTGGCGGAGGTGGACTTATCGGTTTCGTGTGCCGGCGCGAGCGCGGAGCGCGCGCACGCGGCGGGCACGCAGGCTGCGCGCGCACCGTGCGCGTCATTGGGCGCGCCGAGCGGCGTGGATACGAGACTGTCGTCCGCGGGTCGTGCAGAGGCGCGGGATGCGCCTCGTCGCCGCGCGCCCGCCGCCTCGCCGACCCCGACGGCGGCCGCCGAGAGATCTGCTCATCGTGTCAGCGGGGGTTCTGCCAAGCAGAACCATGCCACATCCATGGACTCATCCGTAAGCAACCCCGGACTAAGAGGTAAATTGTTTTGTGTCTATTGCAAACGTCCCGGTCACGATAAAAGTGCATGCGTCAAACTGAACAAAATTAAAAGTGACGGCGTATCGTGTTATTCGTGTGGTAAAATTGGCGTAATTAGGTCAAATTGCGATTGCAGTGGTGGTACTCGTAAAGATGTACCTAAGGAAGCTTTTTATGCTTGCGATTTCAAATCCGTGAAACCTAGAGACTCTAATGTTTCGATTTCGCCGAATATTTCAATCGCGGAGGTCGATGACCGCGGGGTCAACGTCTCTCCCAGCCATACGCTTCTTTCGGCCACTCAAAATTGTAATAACGCTTTGTGTGACAACTTACTGAATGTTAACCTGTTACGTAACGATGTTTTACCTACTTACACATTGCCTACTGTTATGTCAAACACTTTGCCTGCCGATTTTGCACCGAATGATGTTTCTTTTAACAAAAATACCTACCAATGTTTTTCGTAAAGAAATACCTACGAATGTTTTACGTACGGAATTACCTACGAATGTTTTGCTTACTAACGAAACAGCTGTTGACGAATGTTTTAACTCGTTGCTTACCGATGTACCTAACGATATTTTGCCTAGGGTGAACGTCCCTGTTATGGACCGTCCATGTTCAAATGATAAAGATATGGTGTGTGCATTGCTTTCTAACCAAACGTTTGTTAACACGTCGCATGCAAGCCCGCGCATGGAGTTTGATAAAAATTCAAATGTTTTGTGTTTGTATTCAAACGATTTTGTTACTGATAAAAATGATAACAGTGTCGAGTGTAATTCATCGAGCGCTGCGGATCTCGGAGGACGTCCCGTGTTGGAAATCGAGATTTACGGACAACTGGGAACGGGATTTGCGGATAATGCCGCGAGACGTAGTGTTGCCGGCTCCACCCTTTACGCCCTACTCAAAAGGAACTGTCATCCTTTTCGTAGTGACGTCATGAAGGTCAAACTCGCCGACGGTTACGTGTGTGATAGGGAAATCAAACTTGCCGATGTGGATGTTAACTTGAAAGGTTTAGTAATACCTACTACTTTCGTTATATTTCCGGATGCACAAGATAACGACACTTTGTTAGGTATCGATTTTTTACGCAAAGCACGTATCACTATTAATCTCGACAATAACTCATGGTTTTCAGCTGATCGCCCTGAGGTCATTCACCCGTTGCGAACCGAGGAGACTCGCAACTATGTTGGCTACGCCGCCGCGGATATTCTGCGGGCGGATGAGGGATCGATGCTGTCACTTTCGCAGAGGAGCAGCCTGGCTGACCTGCTGCAGGAGTATGAAGACATCTTCAGAGAAGGGGGAGGAGCTACGCCGTTCGCAGAGCACTGTATCGATACAGGTAACCATCCGCCTGTCGCAGTGCCGCCCTACCGGCTTACTCCCGCCAAGAAAGCTGTGATGGAAGACCAGCTCAATAAGATGTTGGATGAGGGCATCATTGAGGAGTGCGAGTCCCCATGGGCCGCGCCCGCTCTGCTAGTGCCAAAGAAAGATGGAACGTTCAGGTTTTGCGTGGATTACCGCAAACTTAACGCTATAACGAAGAGCGACGCCTATCCCCTACCTGTTATAGATGACTTGCTACAATATACAGGTAAAAGCTGCTTCATGACCACCATCGATCTCCGATCCGGTTATTGGCAGGTAGCCGTCAAGGAAGAGGATAAGGACAAAACAGCGTTCGTGTCGCCGTTCGGGGTTCATCGTTTCAAACGAATGCCGTTTGGGCTGAAAAATGCGCCGGCGACGTTTCAACGACTGATCGACCGTTTTAGGACTGGAGCTGCCTTGAAGGACGTTACCATCCTAGGTTACATCGATGATCTCATCGTGATCTCCCCGACATACGAACAGCATCTGCGCGACCTTCGCGCTGTTTTCGACCGTCTTCGTGTCTTCTGCCTTCGAGCCAACCGCGCCAAGTGCGTGTTCGCCAGGGACAGCGTTAAGTACCTTGGTCATGTGATCACACCACAAGGAGTGTCTCCAGATCCTGACAAGGTATCAGCCATCGCCGATATGAAGGAACCTACTAACGTGAAACATCTGAAATCCTTCCTACAGACCTGTTCATGGTTCAGGAAGTTTGTTCCCAACTTTTCAAAGATTGCCCAGCCATTGACTTTACTCACAAAGAAAGATCAGACCTGGAAATGGGAACCAGATCAAGCCAATGCTTTTAAAGAATTGAAGAGATTACTTACCTCTGCTCCAATACTTACCCAACCAGATTATAATCGTCCATTCATTCTCAGGACCGACGCCAGCAACTATGCCCTGGGATGTGCTCTGCTCCAGGGGGAGACACCGCGTGAGGAGCGCCCCATCGAGTACGCCAGCCGTCTGCTGACGCCAGCGGAACGCAACTACTCTACGACGGAGCGCGAAGCTCTGGCCGTCGTGTGGGCAGTCGAGAAGTTCCGCGGCTACATCGATGGACACGAAGTGCATGTCGCCAGTGACCATCAGCCGCTCAAGTGGTTACTCACCCTGAAGTCGCCCACCGGCAGACTGGTCAGATGGGCCATGAAGCTGCAGTCATTCAACCTGAACGTGGACTATACACCTGGAAAGGCAAATGTAATCGCTGATACGCTCAGCCGCCCGCCGTGCAATGATGAAGCTCGCGATGCGTGCGGGATGTGCACCGTCATCGTGGAGACGCCGCGCTGGGACGCTACTGCTGTGCGTGAAGATCAGCTCGCCGATCCTGAGGTTGCTAAGATAGTGAAAGAGCTGGAAGGAACAGAGGAAGTCGCTATAAAGAGATGGACAGAAAGAGGATACCATATGTCGAGGGGAGTACTATACCGTTATGCTGACGCTGAATCAGAAGAACCGCAGCTGGTCGTGCCGGAAAACCTGCGAAAGAAGGTGTTAGAAGAATGTCACGACGCTGCTACTTCAGGACATGGTGGAGTAGAGAAGACTCTGCATCGCATCTCGCAACGGTTCTACTTCCCAGGCATGCGTCGTTTTGTCGAGGACTACCTGAAGACGTGCGTCGATTGTCAGAGGTACAAACCCTCCAATCAGAAGCCGCCTGGCCTCATACAAACACCAGTCCCTGCACAACGTTTTGAGGTACTAGCCATTGATCTTTTTGGACCATTGCCCAAGGGGCCTAATGGGGAAAGATGGGTTCTCATAGTCGAAGATACCGCAAGCAAATGGGTAGAAGTCTTCGCTCTAAATGAGGCCACGGCAGAAGCTTGTGCCAAGAAACTCATTGATGAAGTGTTCCTGCGATTTGGATTACCACGGCGCCTTGTATCTGATAATGGCGTCCAGTTTGTCGCAGACGTTATGCAGCATGCTATGTATGTTCTAGGAGTGAAGCAGAACCTGGTGCCTCTCTACCATCCAGAAGCCAATCCCGTCGAGAGGAAAAATCGGGATTTGAAGACCCAGATCGCCATCTTAGTTCAGAACGAGCATAACAAATGGCCGGAAGTATTGCCATTTATACGTTTCTCTCTGAACTCTGGCCTGACTAGCAGCACAGGACAAACTCCTGCTTACCTTACGTTTGGACGAGAGCTTCGTTCACCTATCGCAGCGCAGAGCGACCTACGAGCTGTAGTAGAGTCTGAAAACTATGTGCCTCAGATCACGCCGTATTTGCTCAAGCTTGCAGACACCTTAAGTACTGCTAAAGAGAAAATAGAGCACGAGCAAGATCGTCGGAAGGCCGCGAAGGATGCGACACGTCGAGAAGGAGAGGAGTATGAGCCTGGTGACTTAGTCCTGCTCAAGACCCACGTGCTAAGCAGCACTAGTAAGGGCGTTAGCTCAAAGTTTGTACCCAAGCGGGATGGACCCTATCGCATTGTGAAGAAGGTCAGCCCTACTACATATCTGTTGGGCCACTGCGAGCCACCCGGTGAAACAATTGGGAAATACCACACTATGGACCTCAGGCGCTATCATGCCCGCCATGAGTGTGATCGAGCTGTGCCTGTAGCACCAAAGAAGAAGCGAGGCCGTCCTCGCAAGCCTACCACTTAGCTTATCTTACTTTGTAAGCTTGTATTTTAGTTTTGATGCTTTCGAATTTTTCATGTTGTTCTTTTTGTCATGTTTTTGGAAGAGTTTGACCTATCGTGAGGGCACTAACTAGGTCAAAAGGGGGAGCATGTAACACTACGAACCTCTCTCGTATCCGAACACGTCTTGTTTCGTCGGATGACGTCACGGGATACTGAAGTTCCTTTGAACGCCTCTTTTGCAAGCGCCATGTTGCGTGCGCGTCGGCTCTGCCGCCGCGCCGACCATTCCCGAACACCCGTTCGTTCTTTCAGTCGGGACGCCACCACCGTACGGGATACACGCGCTTGCGCCTCCCAGATTTTGCCGCGTTCCTTATCCTTTGCGCATTCTTTTGTATTCTTTGTGTTTACTGTGTGTTTCCGTAGTTTTAATATACCACAGTGTTACATACTCGTAAGACTCTCGTTTCATTTACGGCTGTCCACTCTATCACACAGTTTATTTTTCCGGCGCGGCTGAAACAAGCGGCGGGAACATCCGCCGGAAACCGGATTTCTTTCCGGCTCCTTAATTCTCTCGATTGTGAGCGGAAAATTCGATTAACGCTTTCCTATTACGCTGTTTCTTTGCAAATTGTCTTGACAAGTAATTAATGTTTTGTTTATAGATTGGGCCATTTCTTTTTAAACGTTCAATAAGTTTTTTTTATTTTATTTTTGATTTGATGTATTTATATTGGCACTGAAACAAAATACTCATGATGTTTGTAAGTATTTTTAATGAGAGTTTCAGCTCTTGTTGCCTGCTCGTGTAACTCATTATTTTGTATAAATTACACGCGTAATTTGCACATGATAATTACAGTATTTGGTTTAAACAAACATAATTATTATTCGACTTAATTAGTTAAATTGGTGAACTAAAACAGTTTTTTTTAACATTTTCATGAAATTAGAACCTGAAACCTTCGCTTTCAACTTTAGAAAAGCCCTTGTATTAGCTACCCGCTTTATAACTTACAAACCGCGCATTTGCCAAATGGCTAAACACGCAAATAGGTGAAACGAGTAACTTGACGAATCGCACTAGTTGGTGAAACGAGTAAATTGGCTTACAAGTCGTACTCCGTAGAGTAATAAAATTATCTTCTTACTACAAGGTGGTTTTAAAAAGTAATACATGATTTCCTGTTGATCTTCTAGATCCATAATTTTAAGATAAAATTCCATACAATAACTGGGAACCATAGCATACGTCACCGCAATAGAGTTACCTCAAATCATTTTCCCAATCGTGTTGTTTTTAGTGAAATTAATATTCAAAACATCTATTTACATTAAACGCCCAGATAACCGGTAATGTTCCGCCATTATAGATTATCTGTTGACCGCATTATTGTTCAGGATGTAATCCGGGCGAGTGCTGCCCCCTGGCGGCCATATACCGGAATTACCGGCAATAGCGGTATTCATACAGCGGGAATAAATAAAACCAGGTTCAGTTGCATTTTCTATTATGCTGCCGTTCCGGGTAAGCTATTTTCTAAGGTATACGTTAGTTTATCTCTATTTTGATTACTTACTTAATTAACATTTTTAGTGAATAAAAATTTAAGCTTAATATCTGTTCGTCAGATTACGAGATTGTGTTAGTTTAGTCTATTTAACTTATACTTATGTATTTACTAAGAATGCTATTTACATTAAGTATATGTACGCGAGCATATACAAAGCTATTAATACTCTATGTTTGATAGTAATTCCTTAGTACTGGAAAACTTACCATTTTTACTATTATGCCATCACCAAACTTCTTTTCGAGAAAACGAAGAAATTAATCTATAACTTGCTTAGTTAGAGTTGCATAGAAGCAGCTTTCTCTACATTATTCAATTAAATTAAAACAATGGCTCTTACTACAATAAGAAGCAATGTCTCTCCAAAAGCGACATCATAAGTCCTGCAAAGTTGGTAACTAGTTTCCCACTTCCAAGTCCTCGCAGTCTGATCGCGGGGAGTAAATATAATAATAAATTGAATAGCAATGTGCGCGGTGTAGCGACACAGGAACGGTTAAAACAGTATAACGTGTTGTTACAAATTTTAAAAATCGTTTTACCATGTGGTTTTAGGTGCTATCAGCGACGCGCGTGAGACGTAAGACAATGCGATGCTTGAAACCGGTTCCATAATTATAAAATATGTGAAACAGAAGAGACGCCGTTGCTTATACGTCTCATCACTAACGGCTGACGTCACGTGTTACGAAAAAGCCTTACAAGTAGCGTATAGAGGCCATAATTATTATCTGCATGCCTTTATCCCTTTTATCCCTATCTTAAAGGCCGTCAACTTGAAAAAATTGTAAAACGATGCTGACATAGAACGCGTCCCACCTACAAGGCGAAAAAAAAGTAAACACATAATTGTGTTAAACATTTCAGTAATGTGATGACGTAATTGGCTTTAAAAGACAGCACAGTTCAATTTTACGGCCTTTTTTGGCATGGCCCCAGCTCGAAATGTCTTGCTGCTTAAACTTTTACTGTGGCGCAGTAAACGCGGGGGAACTTGGACTGGTCTTAATGCAAGTTTAATGTCCTTTGATGCAGTTTACACCCGCAGCTTATAAAGATGGCCGTCGCGATTAAAGCGCCCGGGGCGAAAATGCGCCACTCTCCAACTTTTTCATTCGTTCACGAACGGATCTCATAAATCTGGTTTGCTGCAATATTTATTCTGCAAAATCGTGCTAGAGGGAATACTTAATTAGCTAACCGAACTTATGTACTTACTATATTTCTATGAAATTTAGCAACGTTGTGAAGCTAAACTAACACTGTTTATTAAACCAATTTCCATGTAACAGATCGTATCAAAAGCAAATATATAATTTATCAAAACATATCGATGCAGAGCCCAAACTATTACTTATAACTAGATAAAATTAGCTAAAACATGCCGTGTGATGCCGGCTTAGAATAGCATCACCCCACATCCTTCCCACGGGTGTCGTAAGAGGCGACTAAGGGACTCGAGAGTGTTGGTGTATTACAATTTTGAGGCGACAGGCTGACAACCTGTCACTATAGTGATACACGTTTTCTGAAACAACCTTAGAAAACAATCTTCTAAAATGTCAGACGTGGCGATAGTGGCAGTATTCTTGCGGCCGTTAACGCTCTGCCTACCCCGCAAGGGATAAAGGCGTGTTATATGTTATATGTATGTAGATAAAATTTGGGCAGCAGGTACGTTTATTTTACATTTTAACTGTTAACTAAGAAAGAACTTTTAGATTTTCCTTCCATATAGGGATAATTTATAAGTGTTGAAGTAAGTTGTCTTCTAGCCGAGTTCATTTAAACACGTGTTTAAATAATAAGCTGTATCGCGATTGTAGTCGATTTAATCCAGCCATGGTTGATACGTTTCAGCGGCACCACTTATAAGCCATCACAACGCGAGAGCTGCTTTATATTGTTGAATAACTTAATAGTAATCTTACTTCGAGGATAGAGGACCTTTATAGTTTCATGTCACATGTACAAGCAGTATCTTGATAGCTGGTGGTGACAGTTGATAAGTTTCAGCGGCACCAGTTATGCAGCCGCCGCGCCTCTATCACAGAGCTGCTTTGTAATGTTGAATAACTTAATAGAATTTTACTTCGATGATATTGTACCTATATGGGGTGCAAGGGACGGTGTAAGGAAAATTTTGCAGGCGTGATCAGACCATAAAACTGAACAACTAAGGTCGAAAAAAAATTACTTTTATCAACATAGCCTCCATAGAAACAGTTGTTTACATTCAAGGTCTGATCACGCCTGCAAAAGTTTCCGTTACACCGTCCCTTACACCCTGTATAGATCTTTGTTACATGTAGAAGCTATTGATAGTTGTCAGTTTAATCTAGGGACGGTTGATAAGTTCCAGCGGGACCACTTATGCAGCCGCCGCGAGCTCGAAGCTGCTTTATAATGTTGAATAACTTCGCCATAAATTTCCGTTAAGATCGCGCATCTACGATCTAAGTTTGTTGCTTAATATTAGAGGACGGATTTTGGTGCTTTTCAAAGTTCAATCGTTTATTTCCAAGTAGATTCACAACGAATGCTTTCAGAAAGTCAAAAATTTACAATACAATACTGTCGCTAAAAATAAATTAGTCATTGTAAAAAAGAGAAAATTGTCAGACACAATTTTCTCTTTTTTATAACAATTTTATGTTCCTAGTAGAAACGCGGCACTAGTGGGATAAAAAAAGGCACTGCCTCGGGGCCGGCCAGGCTGACCACACAGCATGTAACTTACTAGCATGTAGCTATTAAAGTGAATATTAAAAAAATGTTATATATATTTACATGTGTCATGTAAATCAGCCGGACCCCCTGAACAGGAAAACCACCCAAAAACCTGCTCAAAAGTGCTCCTATTCTCAATTAACAATTTGTACCATAGGACCTAAGCTGCCCTAGCTAAGTTTTAAAATATAATAATAGCCCAAAAGACGGCTACGCTAAAATAAAATAAAAGTACTACAGCAGATAATTCTATCTGTTTCGTCTTATAAAGTCTTCCTTTCTACGAGTATTTATGTCAATTTTAAATTCCATGCACGTCCCGATTTGGTATTAAAAATGACTGCATGTTTCTTGTGCTGAGCTGGAATCTCAGAGGACCATGCCTCTTTGTCATTAACGTAATCATCTAACTTATAATAGGCTTTATAACATAATGTTTTCTTAATAATAGATTTAAATTTACTCTCAGACAAACTTAATATATCTTCCGGTATTTTGTTATAGTATCGTATACTTAAAGCCTTCAAATGAAGTCCTAACTTTAGCTAGTCTATGCTTAGGTTGATCTAATTTATTTTTAGTCCTTATATTACGATTATGTCTTTCATGATTTCTTGTGAAAGTATGAATATTATTTCTTGCATACATGATATTTTCATAGATATATTGCTATTTTAATACTATTATAATAATTTAATACTACTTACCAACCTTCAAAATTTTGCTCGTATTTCTTGATATATAAGTCCAAATCTTCATAGTCAAACTACAGCAAGTTTAAAAAAATTATATGTGGTTAAGAAGAAGGCAGTGGTGGTAGTACGTGTAGGTAGATGTACTTGAATATGTTATTTGTACTTATAAATAACTTTGCCCATCCACATGCGACCGCGTCGTATCTCACCGGTTAACTGTCCCGATTATCATACAAACTGTTCAATACATATCCATGACAAACTTTTTGAGCAAAGTAGGAGAGAGTTTGCAAGCCAAAGAGATTCATATCCTTATGTAACCACGAGAAATAGACTTGTAAGGAATATGGTAACTTGTTCTATGTTAACTTGTAACTATGTAGATCACGACGGTTTATAAGACATTGTGCAAGACTGACAGATAAACGGAAAGACACTGAGTATAACCCCAGAGAGTAGATGACTGCAGGGTTTCTTGTTTAACCTTTGGGTACGAAACTAAAATTGTTCAAACGATGAACCTTGGACAAATACATTGCAAAAAAAATATAGCCATCGCACATTTTTCGAAACTGGAATTAATGGTAATCGATGAAATGTCGACTGCAATTAAAGCTTATAAATAATAAATGAATGATTCTTTTTGATTACTGAAATTTATTATATATTTCGCTTGCATAACGTGATGACGCGATTTTATTGAAGCCCGTTCCATGAATCGGCTCTGCTGGAAGATTTTAATTGCTTAGGCTCCTACATAATTAGCTGAATAGTGCCAGTTTTGAATGGCATCACCCCATTTCTGTCCATAGGTAAGAAGCGACTAAGGGATGAAACCAGGGAGTGGGCTACAGCGTTCCTTGTGAATATTATCTAAAATATCTTGTACGCGTCAATCCACCTGCCAAGCGAGTGAGTATGGTAATACCCCCCAATCTGGGGGAGGCCCATGTCCAGCTGTGGTCTGTTGTGTTGTGGCTGTAGAAGTAGAAGAAGTAGAGGTAGTCAGTTTTATAATATAAAGCTATTTCAGTCTGGCAGGGATAATATGGCATCAATTATAGTAGAGGAGTTTGACATTAATTCATCATACTATTTATAGAAAAGGATACTAATTATAGCTTTCAAAGTTACGTAATATTATTTATCGTTACGAGTATTAGGAAAAGATATTTTATCAAAAACTTTGTTAATCGTTTAACGATGAAAGTTATCCAATCCGTAAACTTAACAAAGTTGTCTATAAACTTTGATAATTCTAATAAAGTGTTTGAGTTCTCACTCCATCAATTATAGTGAATTGATCCACTTATTAAAAAGTTTCACTCCCCAAATAAATATAAAAGTCTCATCTTACTTTCAGTCCATGCGTTTATGCCGTGTGATGCCGGCTTAGAATAGCATCACCTCACATCCTTCCCGCGGGTGTCGAAAGAGGCGACTAAGGGACTCGAGAGTATTGGTGTATTACAATTTTTAGGCGACAGGCTGACAACCTGTCACTATAGTGATACGCATGTTTTCTGAAACTACCTTGGAAAACAATCCTCAACAATGTCAGACGTGGCTATAGCGACCGTATTCTTACGGCCGTTAACGCTCTGCCTAACCCGCAAGGGATAAAAGGCGTGATATATGTATGTATGTATGTATGTATGTAATATTACTTTCATACTACGGCGAGCGTTTTTACCAAACTAGAGTTTAATCTTTTAACTGTAAGATCTCGATTTTATATTGTTACTAACCCGCAGGTGGGATGCGGTCCAAAATATTACAAGGATAAATCTCCTTTATGAACTTCAGCGCCAGTAAAAGTTTAGATTGGATCCCTGAACGCAACCAACTTCATGGCTTAGGGTATAAGCAATAAAGGTGACATTTAAGGGATATTGCAGCGTTATCGCGAGCCGGCAGACGGCGGCAGATTACCGCTATCTCACTTCACTCTGCCGCTAAACTTTTAGCACCAGATAATAACAGGACGATGAAGGGTTCAAGGGTCAAGCTTTGACATGATTTCTTAACAAACTCTCAATTTAAATTAAATGATCCAATTAATTCGCGATATCGGGCGGCTGGCGCAGGCGGTAGGATGACAAGTTTAAACCTTCGGGACTCTTAATTCCAAACATTATCTCGGATTGTCCTCAAATTAACTCACTTTGACCATTTTATCAGGCTTTTAGTCCCATGCGATGCAAATTATGTACATTTTATACTAACTTGAAAGTGCTGCTAGTATTTTCGCAAGTTTCCTGAAGACGGTTCATGCCAAAATTGGCGGTAAAGTTATTCAACATTATAAAGTAGTTTCTGAGTTGCATAAGTGTTTGCAGCGCGGATGCTTGTCAACTAGCGGGGGATTAAGCCGCGAGCTATCTGCATACCGCTTTATGCTGCAAGCGCTACTTAGTATACCGGGTGTAAGTATGTACCAAAAACTTGCAAACATTATCAGGCCATAGGAATGAAAATATTTCAATGTTTCCAATCGGCTGACTTTTTATAAAACTCTATTTTCATTCCTTTTCTAACTCTTAAGGCTTGTTGGATAAAAATCATAGCGACCATGTTCAGGTCTGTGCTATTTGATTCTATTAGTTTGTTATTTTACTATACCTAGTAAAAAGTTGATCAGTTTTGTGGCCTGATCAAAGTTTTTGGTACACTATTCTTTACACCTGGTATAGCTACATACCACTTTAAACTATACCACGATGCAGCGCGACTGCTACTCTGTTGTGAATACAGGCGCCTGGATTGCATGTATAATATCCAGACCACAACGTAATTAGCTGCGGTAGTTTGTGGAAACGTGTAGCAATAAAATCTGATTAATACTCGCATTTATCATGAACAAGCTTAAATTAAACAAATGCTGATTGTACTACATAATATTATAACGTAGGAAAATCTTCATCCGATTTTAAGTCGATGCATTAAGTCTAAAAATACTAGAAGTGCCTAATACTTTTTGAACGATATTGCATCTAATTTGATTTATGGAATCCATTTAGGAATTATAATAAAAGCTGGAAAGTGCCGGTGCATTTTTGCTTTAAGCGTTTTAATCGCGCGATCGGCCACCTTCATGAACTGCGGGTGTTATCTGCATCACAGAGCATAAAATTGCAATAAACCCAGTTCAAGTTCCCCTGTACTTTCTAAATCTTGCTTTTCACATTCTTGGTTTCACACAGAGCCCGCTAAGTCTGATTCTGCACAAAGCTAACGTCGTTTTCTTGTCGATTTTCAAGTGCAGGTTGATTGGTATCGTGTCAAAAAAAATACCATATAACTTCAGTATCCGGATCAACGGAATAGGGATACGGTTACGGAGGTACGAAAACTACATGGTTTTGTGCCTCTGTCCGGACTCGCACGATGGCCTCGTTTTGTCCTATTCTGTTCAGATCTCTTACGTACACTTCTTTATCATACACCATATCTATGTGCAATTTTTCTTTTTTTTTTTTTTTTTTTTTGTTGGACTATACGTTTACGGCCCCGGGGCCATCAAAACTACGCCTGTCGGCTTGGTTTTCACGCCCTTGGGGCGAGACTGGGCTTAGGAGTTGTTCTGGGAAGAACTTCTTCTTCTTCTTCTTCGTGTCAATGGCCGAACTATATCTTATCCTGCCAGTACTTGGCGACGGCTATGGCATTATCAGACGCCAAGTTCAGCTCTTCTTTACTACATGTGACCGGTACCAGAGGGCAAGCCAGTAAATGTGCCATGGTTTGGGATGAGGCTCCGCAGTCGCAATGCGTCTGCGTACTGTCAGCGAAGCCCCATTTTACCATATTTTCTCTGCACCGGCCAACTTGAGTCCGCAATCGGTTGAGCGATTTCCAAGTTTGCCACGGTAATTTATGTCCCCGTGGCAAGGTCTCGGACGGAGGGATAAACCCGGATGGGGTTGGGTAACGGCTGGTCCACAAATGCTCCCTGGCCTGTTGCGGGACACTGTCTGTAGCCGCTGTACACCTTAAGAAGCTTCTCCGGCTTTTCAGGCGACCGGGAGGTAATGAGTAGCCGTGCAGTGAGTGCCGAGGGTCAGTTTCCTGTTTTAATTTCTCTACTGCACAGGTTACTTCTCGCCGGACATCCGGTGGAGCAATACCTGCTAGAGGGTACAGCATGCTAAGTGGTGTCGGTTTCAGGCAGCCTGTTATAATACGACACGTCTGATTAAGTGCGACGTCGACATGCTTCGCGTGGGCAGAACGGTGCCATACTGGACTTGCGTATTCACCAGCTGAGTAACATAGCGAAAGTCCTGTCGTTCTAAGAACATGAGGAGCTGCTCCCCAGGTCGATGATGTCAGGCGCTGCAGCAAGTTATTTCTTGCGCCAACTTTTTTCTTTGTATTAGTACAATGCGCCTTGAAGGTTAAAGCCCTATCAAGGGTGATACCCAGATATCGTGGGTTAGGGCAGTGCTCTATATCGACGCCACGCCAGGAAACTTTTAGAGCTCTTCTCGCCTCGCGGTTACGCACTGCCGCACAAAACTTAAATGCAGTATGGAACATTTTAGTACTTTTGAGTAAAACGCACTTAAAGTTTTGAATTTTAATCTTTTAATATAACTATATTATGTGTTGTTTTGAAAGAGTTCAAAGAGTTTTTTTTGTGGATTAGAGGGCAAAGAATTCATTTTGATCATTTAAAATTCAAAAATATTTTTACAAAGTATATAAAACTTTAAAAAACATGATATGACTAGGACTATCATCTATATAATATAGTTATAGTTTTCACATAAATGCAGTAAAATTGTACCTTACTGCGCGTTTAATTTGCTATTTTTGAACTTACTGCGTTAATGATAATAAATAGTTGTTTTCATGATGTAAATTATACGTTAATCAGGATTCAAGATTTAAGATTCAATCGTTTATTTCCAAGTAGATTCACAATGAATGCTTTTAGAATGTCATAGAGTTAAATTACAATACGGTCACTGAATAAGTGACCATAAAGTAAGTCATAGTAACAATAACAATTTTATGTTCCTAATAGAATCGCGGCACGAGTGGGATAAAAAAAAAGGCACTGCCTCGGGACTGGTCAGGCTGACCACACAGCATGTAACTTACGTCACCACCATCAATTTATGGAATCAATTAAATTAAAAGCAATATTTTTAAAAAAAGCATGTTACATGCTAATCAGCCGGACCCCCTGAACAGGAAAACCACCCAAAAACCTGCTCAGAAGTGCTTCTAATCTCAATTTACAATTTGTACCTATAGAATAGGCCCTAGGCTACCCTAGCTAAGTTTTATAAATATATATATTATTAGCCCAAAAAACGGCTACGCTAAATTAAAATAAAATAAAAGTATTACAGTAGATAATTCTGTTTCGTCTTCCTTACTAATTATGCCAATTGTAAATTCCATGCACGTCCTGATTTGGTATTAAAAATGACTGCATGTTTCTTGTGCTGTGCTGGAATTTCAGAGGACCATGCCTCTTTGTCATTAACATAATCATCTAACTTATAATAAGCTTTATAACATAATGTTTTCTTAATAATAGATTTAAATTTACTTTCAGATAAACTTAATATATCTTCCGGTATTTTGTTATAGTATCGTATACTTAAACCTTCAAATGAAGTTCTTACTTTAGCTAGTCTATACGCGGGTTGATCTAATTTATTTTTACTTCTTATATTACGATTATGTCTTTCATGATTTCTTGTGAACGTATGAATATTCTTTCTTACAAACATGATATTTTCATAAATATATTGACACGGCACCGTCATAATATTAATTTCCTTAAACAGTTCTCTTAGAGAATCACGACTGCCTAGTTTATAAATTGCTCTAATGGCCCTAATTAAACAGCCTCCATGGATCGCGGATTTTCGGTTGAAAGAGCTGGCTATACAGTAATTTTCATAATTTAACAAAATATCAGGGTCTTTTTGGAAGTGCTCAGTAAAACAGACTACGTCGTAATTGTGCTTCTCCAAGAACAATTCAATTTCTAATACTTTGCTGGAAAAGCCCTATATGTTTTGATGTAAAACTTGTAGTTGACTTTGCTTTTCCTTTGTCTGAGGCTGAATGCAAGAAGACCCCGGATTGCCTATGCTATTTACATCAGTAAAAAGAGGGGTTTTTCTTTGTCTTACAATCTAGTTTAAATTATGAATACTACCACTACTAACTAATATAGAAGGAGACACATATTTTGTGTCAATTATATTATATGCTAACAAAGTAGCTACTTGTTTCTTATAGTAATCCGACAGGTACATAGTATCCTGAGTCAAAATAAATTTGTGAATAAAATTATTCACATCAAAATAAGAAATAACATCGCTATGATGACATGTCCTGTTGTACAAATACATGTTCATTTTATGCACACATTTGTTCTGTTGCTCTGATAGATTTGAACAATAAGGACAGGACAGGACTAAATTAACCGTGTAGAACTGGTATTTTGTGAATGTAATAACACTTGCGTATATCACAATAAACCAAGGACCACGCCAGGAACACAAACAAGATGAATTTTGGTCACGGTGAGAAGAACAATAATTTCAGAGCTGTGTCAAGGTCAAAGGATAGTGAGCAAATGCGAAAGAAATGTGATGGGTAAGTACTAATTGAACAACGTCCTTCATCTCGCTTCAACTAGAAATTACTCTATTATCTTTCCTACTTGCACACGAGCACTCACACATCTACACAATATCAACACACAAACAAAATCAATCCTTTCGCGCGCGCGGTAAACACGATTCCCGCAATTTTTAAATAATGACATTGTTATGCTGTTAGCTTGTCTTTTTCAGTTACCAATATGCTTATATTATGACGGTCACTACTTTCCTTTTGATAATTTGTTATAATAAGCGCCGTAAATGTACTTATTGCAAATATAAAATGCAAATTCACTGCATTATGTTTAAGTATAAATTATTATAAATGCAGTAAAGTTCTTTACTTCACATATGTTATGCATCACAAGAATTATTTAAGAGCTATTTATTAAAAATTTGCAGCAAGTACATTTACTGCAGTAATATGAACTGATCGTAAAAAATCTAAAGCCATACTGCGGTTATGTTTTTTGAAAATCGCCTTTATTGTGTAGATATTAAAAAACGGGTCTTTGATTCATAGAGACCTTACTGTAAGCTTTTCGCGCCTATTTTTAACTCATTTAGCGCCAAATTGCGACTTACTGCATTTATGTTTTGTGCGGCAGCGCAGGTGGAAGGCACATGACTGAGTTTTGGACGGGTTTGGCCTTAGTGCGTTCGCGTCATAATACTCATCAAGTGCATCCAGCGCAACCTTGAGGGATGATTCAGCTTCTTCAAAGCTTGACGCCTGAGCTGCTAGCGCAAGATCGTCGGCGTAGATAAAGTGATTGGTGTTCCGCGTTGTGGGTTGATCGTTTGTGTACACATTAAATAGTGCTGGAGCCAATACACTTCCCTGCGGGAGTCCGTTCTTCTGGCAGCGCCACCTACTTTTGCTGTTGTTTAGGTGTACTTGGAATCTCCTGTTGTTCAGCATCTCTCTCAGAATGTTAACGAAACCCAAGTCGTTTGTCATATGTTGTACTTTTAGCAGTAGTTTTCTGATGTTGACTGTGTCATACGCAGCTGTGAGGTCGACAAATACAACGCCGGTAACTTTTTGAGTCTCGAAACCATCTTCGATATGCTGAACGAGATTTAAGGTTTGGCTGGTACACGATTTTCCTGGACGGAAGCCGGCTTGGTCGGGAGTTAGAGACCTTTTCAGTATTGGAGAAAGGCGATTCAAGAGCATTCTCTCGAAAATTTTGAATGTATGGCAAAGCAGTGAGATCAGACGATAACTTTTTGGATCTGTTGGGCATTTTCCGGGCTTCAATAGTGCTATGACTTTAGCTTGCCTCCATAGCTTTGGGATTTTCAAGTCTTTCAGGCATGAGTTAAACATTGCTAAAAGCCAAGAGACAGCTACTGGTCCCAGCCTTTTAATTTGTTCAGTCGTAATGTCGTCCAATCCAGCAGCCTTACCATATGGTAAAGACTTTATGCAATCTATGATGTCAGAGAGGACAAAGGGTTTACTGATTGCGCAAGTGTGTTCTGCAAGTGGGTCGCGCTTATCGGCTCTACTAGATATTCGGTGTGGTGGCTTTCCATTTAGCAGCAGTTGGTGTGCCACTTGGTTTGCTGTCACTTGGCCAGGTTCACCAGGTTGGGGAGAGTCATCTGTAAGCCTTTTTATGGTGGTCCACGCCTTCTTGCTGTTATGTGTCAAATCGACACTTGACACCAGTTTCATCCAGCTCTCTCTTCGATTTACGCCTACTAACTGCATAAGCTCCTCACCGGCCTCTAGTGTCTCTTCGGAGAAAGGGTCCTTCTCATATAGTGACCGGTAGAGGGTAAGAAATTTTGCAGAGTCATCGCTGAGGCCTGGTATGTATTGCGTTCGGCAGCCTCGAGGGATGTTTTTGCGGGAGGCCTTCCGTATCAAGTCCACAAATTGGTCATAGTTTTGTGGGGTAGGGGCTAAATCGAGTAGATTTGAGTCAATGTCCTCTGAGTATTGGTCCCAATTGGCTTTGTTGAAGTTAAACCGGCGACGGAAGGGAACAATAGCTGGTTTAACAGCTGCTCGAACTACACATGTGATAGGTCTATGTTGTGTATGTGGTATTGGGGCACACACGCTTTTTTCACAAAGCGAGCTGATGTTATTGCTAGCAAAGATTAGGTCAGGGTTATAACCTCTTTGCCATCTTCGGCTGTTGAAAGATGCAGGGAGCTTAGCATTGTGAATGAGAGCTAGATTTTCAGCTTCTGCCCAAGCTTCTACTGCATGACCATCACAGTTGGAATGCGTGTAGCCCCACACCGTGCTATGACTGTTAAAGTCTCCAACTATAAGTTTGACCGGGTGGTTATTAAAGTTTGATGTGTTGGTGAACCTGAAGGGTTGGTTGGGAGGTTTATACACAGATGTTATAGTGCAGTTTCCGGTGTCGATTGTTATTATTTCAATCCCATTATTAGATTGGCAATATGCTGACTGAATTGCAAGCGAGGGATTTGCAAAAACTGCACTCCCATGTTTGGCGTGGGGAATTTCAGAGATCAGTGACATTCCTTGGATCTCTGGTCGAGATTGATGAGTGTCTCGATGGGTTTCCTGGACGCAGAGGATATCCCATTTAAAGTTACTGCAATATGTCGCTAGAATCTCAGCCTTGTCCTGGGAGAATCCCTCTATGTTGACCGATGCAACAACTAAGGCCGGGTGGTAGTGACCTTGTAGGGTTAAAGTGTTAATTTGGCTCTGATAAGAGCCGTTTGAAGTTTGGCTCTGAGAAGAGCCGTTAGAAGAGCAATGGTGTAGACCATGGCTAGGAGTAGTTCGAACCATTGTGGTGATAGGATTGGCCAGCCTAGACTCTGCGTTACCGAGTCTAGCTGTTTCCAGGGTGCGCCGCGGGGAGGCTCCTTTCATGCACCCCATGGGAAGAACTGATCGGACTGAGGAAGAACTGATCGGACTGAGGAAGAACTGATCGGACTGAAGGAAGAACTGATCGGACTGAGGAAGAAATGATCGCACTGAGGAAGAACTGATCGGACTGAGGAAGAACTGATCGGACTGAGCCCTATGTGCAATGTGCACCGTACTGTTCTCTGAATCTCCGCACTCTGGAGCGAGGCTCAGTGCAATGTGAGCTTCGCCTTAATTCTAAAATATCTATAACCACAGTAATGCCCGGAGGATTACCTTTTATGAATTATCTGTAACTGATTGTGGGGAAGTTGGGTTCTTGATTTTATTATTAAAGTTTTTACTCATTCTTTAAGGTACTAAAGTTGGAACACGCACAGACTTTTCAGTTGTATTTGTATTCCTATAGCTCACTGCGTAAAACAATGAACAAGATATGATAGAAATTCGTAGGCTGCTTAGTTTAATTTGAAGAAAATTACTTTCAAACAAATTCTCATCAACATCATTCTTTTTTGTTCAAGTAGGCAATTTTTTTGTTTCGAAGTACGACGAAATTAAAGTTGGTAATTTATAAAAATTGAAAAAGGAACGCAATCGTCCGAGCCGAAAAATTGTGAATAGCACTTTAATTACTCAGCGACGACGATCTCCAAGATACAGGACGAAATAAAAGCGTTAATCGAATTTGAAGCAATCGAGAAACCAGGAAACCGTTAAGAAATCCGGTTTCCGCCGGATATTCTCGGTTTGTACTTGTTTCTACCAGAGTCGGAGCAAGAAAACCAACGGCTGTTTTCACACTTAACGCACAACACAACACAGCACTTAATAACGCTGCGTAACGCATGCGTCTGTCAGGCCCATTCTAAAACCGTCAATCTCCATATTAAAACCGCTGTTGACTCAGGTGCAACGCTAGCGCTGCGTCCACAGCGTTGTGGTTGTGCGTTCGACCTAGCGCTGCGTTGTGCGTTAAGTGTGAGAAGAGAAGGACCTACAGTTTTCGTTAGGCGCGAGAAAAGGCGGTAATCGGCGGTTTAAGCCTTGATTGAGAAATTAATTTCGATTTATAAGCCGAGAGCTGGCAACTTTCCAGACGGTATTGTGTGGATTAGGAGCAGCTCTCTAGACTAAAATGTTTCTGCAGACTATAGTGATTTAATATTTCATTACCAGTTAAGGCTATGAAGCAGAATACCTACTTTTCCCAATAAAATCACACATCCTACTAATATTATAACTGCGAAAGTTATGTTTGTTTGTTACTCCATCACGCTAAAACTACTGAACTGATTTTTATAAAATTTTACACACAGATAAAAAGTAACTTGGATTAACACATTGGACAGTTGTTATCCCAAAAAAATGTTCCTTCTTCTTCTTTTCGTGTGGGACACCGAGTCGTCCAACGACCCGATGAACCCTAGTGTCAGAATTGTTCAACCGCCTACTACAAGTAGCAGGCTTCTGACGTGGTTGTGTAAAGACCGCCGTCTAAGTGATCATAGACAGCAACCGGGACCTACGGCTTAACGTGCCATCCGAAACACGGAACCATCTTACTTACGGACAATCGGGTGGTTCAGCCTGCAATGTCCTAACTAGACTGGGAACAAATTCACAAAGTCATCAGAAATATCAACTTTGTGAGTGACCCACCGAGAATCGAACCCGGAACCTTCTGCGTCAAAGGCAGTCGCACTACCACTGCGCCACATCGGCCGTCCGAAAAAGTGTTCCTGTGGGATGCTACAGGATTAAAACCAAATTCCATGCGGCCGGGCGTTCACTAGTACATATGTTCATATAATCACGCCTCTTTCCCGGAGGGGTAGGAGGACACTACTTCCTTCAACTTGCTACGATACTGCTAAAGTCCCATCTTTTCTAAAAATGTATTTTACAAGATGTTTACTGTATTTTGTCCTTTGTCATGTATTTACACAGCTACAGAGGAAGTTTAATTTGGAAAATTACTTCTTTCCAACTAAGTATAAGACAAGAATTAATTTACGATGTCGCTTCCAAGAAAGTTGTGAGAACTACTTCCTTAATTATTTAACTGTTCTTGCTTTCCGTGGTTGTTAAAAAGAGCTTTGTAATTTGATTACAAAATGAGTAAGGTACCTACCTAAATGAATTCGGCTTTTACCGGCAATTTAGAATGAGAAACAATAAAAAACAGGTTGTTGACCTCGAATTGGGATTCTGAACTTACAACTGTCCACTGCTGGATATGGACCTCCCCTATCAGGAGGTATTAACCTCGCTTGGCAGGCGAATTGGCGAGCGCAGTGTAACAAGTTGCATTCACAGGATACGCTGCTTCCCATTCTCTTGATGATTATCTCTTAGTAAAACTCTTCACGACACCCACGGTTGGAATTGGGGTGATGCTATTTATAAGCTGGCATTACATGGAACATCGAAATCCATTTAGCAATACCTACTCGTATTTATCAATATCGGAAAAAACAGTCTGCAATTTTATTATTACTTACATCTATTTCAATAGCAAAAAAAAAATACAAAAACAAAAGTTTTTCGACTGATCTGGTTTTACCATCAGTTTTATCAGTGTAATGTAATCGAATGAGATTTACGATTGGACCTTTTTCCCGCTAGCAACCCCGACACGTAGATTTGCAATAATTCAGCTTATGTCCTGCTTGCGGCTGACTCTGCCCTAAACCCGATCGTATTTTATGGTTACAACCACTTGTAATGAGAGACAATAGCCAGTGATTGAAATTATGAAAAAAAAAATGTTAAACTCTCTTCTCGTGTTGGCGACTGAGTCATCGAACGGTCCAGTGAACCCTAGTGTCAGAATTATTCAACCGCCTTCTACAAGAAGCAGGCTTCTGTTAAACTGAAAATTTGTTTTGAAAATTGATATTGCTACAGCCACAACAGTCCATAAAGTCTACCGCTGGAGGTCCACTTCCTTTGATTAGGGACTATAATTGCCTTGCCATACTCACGACGTTTGGCGGATTGTCGAGCACAGTGCAGGTTGTTGTAGATAATTACGGAGAACGCTGCTGCAATTTCTATTCATCCTTTAGTCGGTTTTTACTACATCTACCGGTAAACATAAAGTGAAGCTATTCTAAGGCAGCAAAACACGGCAAAATACATAGTTGACCAAATTACCCTATATACTGTCGGTTGACACACTTATTAATCGGCTGAACATTGTCATTATCTGTGAATTTCTATTTCCCTATTCGAATGGGTAAATAAGCTTGCGAAGTATATATTTTTTCTATAGTTTCTCCATACTGCAATCAGCTCTGTTCACAATTTATTATTATCGATCTAATAAAGGTCCACTAGAAGCGCAGTTTCTATATCGCAGATGCAGTTTATTAATACCGCGCCATGAATGCGGGTATTGTCGGTAATGCCGGGTTATGGCCGCTAGGGGGCGGGAGTGCACGGATTAACATGATGTACAATAAAGGCGTCTAACTGGTAGTCGATAGCCGAATAATGGGCCACACGGTATTAGCGCTTGTTTACGCGAAATATCTATTCAATGAAGATACAAACAAATGCTGACACTATTTTAAAAAATTAATTCGACATAAGTATATTTGGGAATTTGGTTTAGTTTTAAGATATTATTATCATCTACCCATTTCGGCCTCTTGGTTTCAAAGTTTCTTTTTTCATTTCTAGATTTTGGTAGTCGGTCTGTCACCTAAAATTTAGACACATTTTACGACAGTACAATAAATAAAATGGGGTGATGTTCTTCTAGCTAGCATCACACTTCTAGAAAACTTTTGCAATAGTGTCCCAGTCCTTTGATAAGATCCTCATTGGGATGTACTAGAGCGCGATAATCCCGCGCGTTGTCTTAAGCGCGGCGTTAATTAAGGCGCTCTAGGTATTTCCATAACAGCCGTTGACGTCGTGAAACTAGCGCCAGAAAATACATCAAGATATGCTCTGTAAGAAAATTGGTTGTATCTCTGAGTCAGTGCTTTCAAATACTTAACAACATTTTTATTTTTACCTTAATTTTTACCAGCAAACTCGAGTAAAATATCGATTGCTGTATAATTTCTAATTGTTATTTTAATTTAAAATTTTTGTAACTAAAAGTATTTCATTAATTTAACCTATTTAATTGAATATTAAAGTAATAAAAAATTTGAGAAACTAGTTTTAACTTTTCCGTATCGTGGCACTAGTACTCCCCACAAAAGGATCACATACACCTCACAACCCTGCATCTGTTTGAAGAGACGTGACGTCACAACGCTTGTTATGTATTGTACCTCCAGCCCTCCAGCCGCCCTCAGGCATAGATGAATTAATTAGCAGCAGCACGCAGTACGAAACACTATGAAAATTGGGTCTTTGTTTGGAAACGATTTCACAAACCCTCATTGTGCTGAGCGTAGCTTTGGTTCGAAGCTGTTTCCGATAGCTCTCTCGTCGAAATCTGGATATTTGCTAATACGAGTATCACGTCGAGAGGTTAACGGTCGCTTGTTGAAGATTCAAACTCTTCAAAGTTGCGTTTCCATTTGTGTTCGCTGCAAACATTAAATTTAACAAAACTCTCCATTTTGTAGCAGAATTCTGTCGGAACTCTTCAGAAGACCGATAAAAAAGTAATTTCGGGACAATGTCCATCATCATAAAAAGTGCCATTAAGTGGAGACAAAGTAACAACCGTATCTGAGACATCAGTTAACACCGGCGGCGGTCGGGGGCAGTGAGGGGGTGAGGCGGGAAAGAGGGGTGTTAGACTCGTAGCATTTAGAATTCATTGAAAAACTCCCGGTTGAAAGTTATCTGATCGTAAACCGTCAGAGCAAAGACAGAGCGACGTGGAAAGGTCACTGCGTGCTGAACTGGGAAATAGCACAAGCCAAGCAACATTGTGCTATGAGAGAGAATGCTACTTTTTGGCCATAACTTAAAATGTTGACAAAAAAGTTGATTGGATGGGAATATCTTTGAATCTAGATCTAAAGAAAAATGGGAATACAGTTCTTGGTAACACAGAACATGACTTGGAAAATGTGGTTCAAATATAAAAATAAATTAGGCCACCCATACAAGCGCAACAATCAGTTGAGGGATATTTATTAAAACGAAAATTGAGAAAAATTGAGAATTTAGAGAAATTGAGTCAAACGCCGATTGTGTTTTTACACATACATACATACATAAATCACGCCTTTATCCCTTACGGGGTAGGCAGAGCGATAACGGCCGTAAAAATACGATCGCTATCGCCACGTCTGACAAATATAGAGGGCCGTTTGAGATAATTTGTGTATCACTATAGTGACAGGTTGTCAGCCTGCCGCCTAAAAGTTGTAATTGTGTTTTTCCTATATCAAAAGCAATCTCGTTTCATTTCTAAGTTCCATATTCTTTCTACCTGAACAACAAACTTGTTAGGTTCACGCCGGTCACCTTCGTCATACTTAAGACGCTGTAGACACTTGACAAGTTCGTAAATTGCTTCCGAAAATACCAAACACTCCTGAATATTCTGAAGAGCGGTCGCAGGCGGGTCAATCTCTATAAATGTGTAAGTGCACTCAAACGTGTCGGCTGATTTCAAAGTCATGAAGCTTCTACTGCCTTTACCACTCCGTCCCCTTATCTGTTACTTGCCATCACTATTCAGAGTGCGTTCTTAACTTTGACTCGGGAGAGTTTTTCTCATTCGATTTCTATTACCAACTTTTTAGTAGCGGCCGAAGTCATTTTATTACGTTCGAATCGGATTTTAGGTGCTTTTTATTTGAATAAAATTCTGTTTAGTCTGCTGAATGTGGCTCGAGCTCAATGATGTGGAAAATATAAATGAAAATAGAAATTCGGACTTTAGGCTTTGAAATATTGTGTTTGTGCAATTTTCTCTGCTTGTCCAGAAATGCCAGTGTATACTTGGACTTCTGAGCCCGTTCGCTTTTCTTTTAACTACTAGTAGGTACAGCCACAAAAGTCCACTACTGGACATGGGCCTTCCCCTATTAGGGGTATTTACCATACTCGCCACGCTTGACAGGCGGATTGGCGAACGTAGTAGGTGTTGTAGATATTCGCAGGGAACACTACTGCCCATTCCTTGGTTTCATCCCTAAGTCGCCTTTTACGACACTTATTGGTAGAAATTAAGTATGATACTATTCTAAACCGGCATCACATGCCATATAACTTTTTTCAACTGTCCTATAAAGAAGTGTTCACCAGATATTTCTTACCTCTTCTTACAAAGAAATTATTGTCTGCAGGAGGTCGCTTCATAGTGGCTGGTGGTCGCAACGACGTCCTGGTAGTGAGGGACGCACAACCGGACGACCCCAGCACCTTCTCTTGTGAGGCTCAGCACGCGCTGACTGGAGAGAAGAGACGCAGCGCCATCACTACTCTCACTATATCACGTGTGTATACATCCATAGGTCATATGCGTGCACGTGATCTAGCGCGTACTGGTTGTAATGTACGACACTGTATGAGAGACGCATGCCTACTACTTGAGTTGCGTAGGTACGAGGTGCATACACAGGCGATGTGCTTTGCCTTGTAACGTTTTCTTGCTGGTTTTTTTAAACAAGGTGGCTGCTGCAAGATACACTTTTATTTCTTACGTCCGATTACAGATGCAACAAGCAGCATGCCTCCAAGAATAGTGGCCATTTCGGAAGACGAAACTGTACTTGAGGGAGGAGACATCCGTCTCGTCTGCTGCGCCGTGGGCAACCCGCCGCCGACTTACAGGTTTGACAACATTAATAAATTAGTAGCCAACTAGAATTGCAAATGTTCTTGGGATCCGTCTGAGCTTGAAAATGAGGCCGGGTTGACCGCAAATCTTTGGGATAAAAGGAATGAGAAAACAGTACTGAAAACTTGAAAGGTTACTGTTTCGTATTACAGTTTAGCCTTAAATATTTATTATTTTACTTTCAACCACATTTTTCTGAGGTCTTCCTATGCTAGGTGCTACACCCATTACTTAAAAATTCATTAGCCTTTGGGAGCTTCTTAAGTGTATAAGATTTTAACTACCTAATCTTTTCATTGTGCTAAAACTCTATGAAACTTTTCCAATATTCAAACTACGTGTCCAGTTGGTTCCGCCACTCCGCCGGCCGTCTCAGCCCAGTCACAAACAGCATCCGAGTGTCAGTATCCGACCAGGTGCTGATCATCCGACGAGCCAAGTCCGTGGATGCTGGGGTGTGGACCTGCCGGGCTCACAACCAGCATGGGGAGCAGCGGAGAGACGCCAGGTTGATCGTCAGGAGTAGGCTGGTCGTCACGGTGCATCCGCAGCTGCAGGTAACAATAATGATAATCAGATCCATGAATACTGGTGTGCTATGTTGATGTGACGAGATCAAAACTTTTTTGAACATTTAGACATTGCGGTAAGTCATCTAGTTTCGCAAGTAGAACTCATCCTAAAAATATTATTTGCACTGGATTTAAAATGATTTCGAAACTTTTGCATTACAGTCATGAGTCATACTTCAAAAGCCAAGTCATTTGTTTGTGGCGCGTATAGAAAGACTTTGTGTATTCCTAACACGAAAGAAATTTTTTCTTTTCTCAAAAATTAGATATCGAAGCATCAAAGTAAAAATATTTTCGTGTGTGCTTGGAGTCTGATAACACGGATGTAAGTATACGTATGTTCCGCTCACGCACATTTTGACTGGTATTTCAAAACGTTGATACTTGAAACCTCGTTGTAAGTGGTGTTGAAAGAAATTGCAAAATAAGTATTCTATGCGGAATCGAGACAGAGGGAAAGTCAACGCAAAAGTAGAAGCAAGCCCGCGGAACGTAGGAAAAGTTCGGCGATTGAATATTAACAAAGCACTAAAGGCATAAGTAGTACCTGTTAGAGAGAAACTAATAAAACAATAGCAAACTTTGAAGCACATATCTTTATAACTGTTTCACAATTAATACTACAAATTTATCTATACAGTATTACATGTATTGAATAATATTATAACATCATTCAAAAGCTCTAAATTGATGAACTGAATAAGCAACTCCAAAGAACATAAGAGAGGATGACTTGAATATCACAATGGACGGATGTTCCAAAGGCTCAAGATTCCAGCAGAAAATGAATTAGGAAACGTAATAAGGTGTGAATGAAAGTTTAAATGTATGGTTCAAGTAACAGAGGATAAAAAACTTGCCTCCGAAGATATTGGCCTTTATATTGGAAAACGCTGTAAATCGCATTAACCAAATTAGCTTTAACTTCGCAACAAAGTTCGAGTTGTTACGAAGTAAGTATTCACGAAGATTAAACTAAGTTATATTTAATTCTAAACTTATTATTGTTGTAGAACTCGAAGAAACTTTGGAGTAAGTAAGATTTATGTAAACAGGGCCGGAAGTTCTCGCATGTGTTACTTATGCCCTTGGCTATTGTTTTTGAGTTAGTTGTATTAGCGGTAACAAGCGGTTCTGTTCGCTGGGGAGGGAACAGCAAACTTAGTTTACAACAAACAATGCAGCGAATAAACGCCGAGTTTGCGGAGACCGCTCTGGGGATTTGTGTAGTTCATATTGACTTCTATTGCAATGTTAGAAATAGTTTTATTGTTTCTATTTAACTTCATCGGTTTTCCCGGAATATTATTTGCTATCTTATCGATATTCCTAACTTCGGACCAGATTATGGTTAAGTGCTGAAGTGGGTACCTATATTGATGACATTATGTCGCTGCTCAAAGTACGTCCGCTAGCCTGTAGCTTGCGCCACGCTGCTGGTAATCCGGTTTGCGACAGGATCCGCCGCGACAGCGTCAGGAAGTGAAGCTTCCGACTAAATTATTCATGAGATCGAACTGCCTGCCTATTCTGAATCACTTTGCTTCGGCGCCTTCCCTCAATTCTTATTCTGACGTACTCTCTCATGCAGCACGTAAAGCGTTTAATCTTGTGAAAGCCCTCAGTATATTTCAGCAACAATTTATCTCAGTGTTGTTCCACATAAAACCAATCCATCTTAATTAGTGCGCCGGGAAGTTTCAACCATCTTCTCTCTGAAGTGCGAAGCGTCGTTTTCGTCGTATTTTTCCATTAAACTTAAAACTGTCAAAACCAGTGTCTCGATTTAAGCTTAAAAGGAAGATTAAAGTAATTGCGTTGGTCTTCCTGCTCGACTGAATCTGAATTAATTTCTTATCTTTCATCCTAGGTGTCGTAATTTCATCTTTTAAAAGAGCCAGTAGATTGGGATATTAACAAGTATTTTTATGTAAGTGGAACCTTGTAAAACCTTACTTATGCAAATTCCTATAATATTTTGCTTCTACTTGGTCAAATCTTCGTCAATAAATCAACAAACTTTTTCCCCAGGTGGCGAATTCCGGCAGCTCAGTGACGTTCAACTGCACGGTGGAAGGCGGAGGTGACGCGAGGGTGCGGTGGCTGCATGACGGCGTCCCCGTGGGGGGAGGGGAGCGCGCGCTGGTGGTACATGGAGTCGCCAGGGTGCATAGGGGCATGTACCAGTGCTTCGCTGAGCGGGACCTGGACACGGCCCAGGCGGCTGCTGAACTGAGACTTGGAGGTAACTATATTTGGAATATCGTAAGCGCCCTTGTCGGAGTAGGTTCTGGTGGTGTAAGTAGTGGCAAGGGTGCATAGGGGGATGTACCAGTGTTTTGCTGAACGTAACCTGGACACAGCCTCAGCGGCTGCTGAGCTGAGAGAAGGTAACTATTGTAAGACTATCGTCCAAATAAATGATCTTATATATAGAAGCTGATTATGGCCTAGTGGTGCATATATTGCTGTGGGGTTGCATTAGATATGTTACTAAGAATGTCAAGTCACTTGCGTCAGCCATTTGGGTCATGCATCACTAAAATACATGAATATGATTACCACTACCTAGAGTATAGTTATTATAATACAGCAGAATCTTGATGAACTTAACTGGATAACCACTATCATAACGTAATTGATTGATTAAACCTAACAATCAACTGTTACATATTGATGTTGGTTTAAGGGCAGCAGCTTCTTACAAAGTAAACTCATTGATAATTCTGAGTATCAACCCGACCTTTTTATTTACTTGGCTCTTTTCCTACTATGAGGTCAACAACCCAGTTCATTGCATCTGCTAAATTTACAAGTGCATCCACTCGGAACTGAAGTAGTCTACATAAAAATAAAACGAGAGAATTCTCAGCACGCCTCCGCTCGATCGCTTTCGACTAAAAACTTTACTTGTTTCACATTTACGATGCTCCTTTAACGCGCTCAAAGGGTATTAAACTTTATAGTTTTCCAGTAAACAGAACAAAAGGATTAATATAACTTTAACATGGAATGGAAGTGTTCGGAGTATAAGACGGTGTAAGCTTACACCATCAAACGCAAAGTGGGTCGATAACGCTGTCTGGTTAATTGATTTCCTCGGAGCTCCTCATTTGAATATAGACAAATACCAGCGTGTTATTTGCCCAGGACTCGAGTCAGAGCTCGCTCCGGGCCACCGGTTTGAATAATAGCTCGATTAATTAGAATTGCTAGCATAATAAGCCAACACTAGGTCCCTAATTTGGTAATATTTGGCAAATTATTGAGCTATATTTTAACCTTTACCACTAATTCTGCTTCCTGTAAAACCTGTAGACATTGCCTGTAGGTAAGTAATTTTGGTAAAGCGTTTATTTGAAATTAAAATTATTTTGAAATTTGACTTTATAAGTTGGTTTGCAAATAAGAAACCTTTTCTGTTTAGTCGAGAAATATTAAGCGGCGTTTTGGATCCCTCACCATTGATCCGGTCTGAGGTTCCGCCACAGCGGCCGTTCCGCGATTTGGTTTGGAAAAAAGCTGGTCTCATCTGAATATTTACGCCGGTGCACCTTCGGTTTATTGCTCGCCGGCGGCTCCGCCAGAAAAAGATTTATTAGAAGGCCGCTTCCATTACTAAGCCCATTAGCTGTGTAGTATACGTTTTTATTTGATTTGCTTCATTGCATAGGTAATCTACCTATTTACATCGATAAAACAAATCATCTATGTATACGTCAGTTCTGCACGCACTCTATCAATATTACCAGCCGGCATCCGCTCAAAGGATTAAGTGCATCGAAAATCATTGTGAATCCGGTCTCGTATTCAATTACAGCGTGCTATTGACGTCACATCCGAGTGATATATATACGTCTGTTGGTACAATGGTCGTCAGGGGGTCAGTGGGCGTTTGTGAGCATATTGGGCACGGGAAGTGTGGGGCAGTGGGGCCGGTATCGATTATCGTGCTGCAGTAATGACCGGGCTGCGTCACTGCCGTGTGACGTGATCACGTGACGTGACGGGCCATGTCACACGCGGTTGAGCATCTTTCATTTTCGTGCGACTTGGTCACCTAACAATCCCAAGCAAACTTTACCAAATCTCACGCTGTAGAGGATCTAAGGATACACCTCCATTGTTCCCTCAGATTGAAGGCAAATACCTCAGTGGGAATCAGGACAATGCCGGTTGATAATTGAGTTTTGCACAAGTGGTTTGGGACTATGGGTTTGTTGTTTGGATTACTTTAATCGTATTGTAAATCGTTATCCTCTGACTGAAATTATTGACATGAACACCTTGATAAAAATACCTGTGAGTTTGAAAAAAAAAAACTTAATTTTGCTGCAAGAGTTGAAACATCGCAGTAGATTAAGCTAATACAAAGAAAAGTGAGCTTTGATAAAAAGTCGTAAAGCGTACTGAGTTTTGGAGATATATGGGCTTGAAAATCAAAAGTGTCTTTGTAACAACTCCTGGTGTTAAAACTATAGCTACTATATTGTTTGATCAACGACTACAAACGCGACAAAAAGCTTTTAGCTCACACCATAACATCATTCGGACGTCCGCCGAGAGCAGCATCAAACCGAGAGCTTTATGCTGCCCGTTGTTTAGGGCAGGCAATATGACGCTCACCAAAATGTATGGGCTGGTATGTTCGCTGCACACGACGGCATTTTGCAGTAAATTCTGTTCTTAGACCAGGCTTTCACAAGTAAGAGAATGAGAGTCGAAAATTCTGTGGAAAATTAGAAGTAAATGATAAACGTAAAATTTTCAAGAAAAGAACATCTGTTATATAGAAATCCACTCCAACAACCATAACAATAGAAGTGAAATGATTGCATGATTCATACGACGAAGGTCGTAACTCAAAGTACCGTAGATATCGTGCGGTCATAAGTTAAACCGTGTGTGTAATTTGATGGATAATGGAATAGCACGCGAGCTATCGACAATAACTTCTTCAAACGAGATCATTTCCCGGAAATTTACGCGATAAAGCACAAAACAGGCGCCAAGCCAAATATGAATGATATAAATCGAAACAAAACAGAAGTTATCTCGTCCAGAATTTCGTGCGAAACGTAGCACTAAATTAAAGCTAACAAAGCCGTGTGCCAATTTATCTGAACGGGATTATCTGTATATGCAAATACGCAATTAGTGCAATAACAAACGTACACGCCCGTGCCTGTACACGTACACACAACACTCGAACTAGAACCGCGAACCCGGGACCGCTGCCAACACCGGTCGTTCTGTGCAGTACAGAATAAAGGTGATGCTAGACTTGATTCGTGACAAAATCGTCTACGTAAGTGTAAGAGACCAACAGCTTACGTACCCACTGCAGCTATTCGTTTTTTTTTCACGGATGAGAGATATTTTATCATATGGTACAAAAGTAGCTAGTAACACTTTATACCAGTTAAGTTGTTTTGGAATAACTCGTTTGATTGGTAAAGTGTCTCAAACAAAAAGAGTTGATGAAATCAAATACCAAGGACCAATGTGTTAAGCTGTCGGGATGTCCAACGACTTGATGTCTCACTTGAAAAGAGAAAGAGAACAGATTTAAATAAATATTTGTTACACCTACCATCAGTGAATCTAATAAATCGTTGAAATATTTTCACTCGAAAATCCGAATTTCTCGTCGCTAAATCTTTACTTTACACTGTTGAGTGACGTACGGCTTGTCACAGGCGTCCGGTTCCAGGGCGTAGTAATAAACATCTCAAATGCCACCCGATCGCAGTAATTTACACCCGCCCGCCCCATTCTCAACTAAATAAGCTTCCATATTTCATGCCAGTGCCGGCTGCCAGCCGCCAGCTAACGCCGAAATCCAGAAATGTCGAGGAAATCTCTCGGTTCGACGGATCGCGTGTTCTCGGCGATCATGACTGTATTTATCAAAATTACCCGCCTGGATGTTCCACATGTATCTTGGCGTAAACCTCCGTGACGCATGGTCGTCAGGAGAGCCATATTTTGTTGGTTAATAGCGTGGGTTATGATCCGTGATAAACGGGCGCCATACATCGCGCGCCTTGTTTATGTCCGAGCCGAGCGTTCTAAGCGCTGATTGGATTTTGTTGTGACACGCTGATTTATGTGCTCCTGATGGCGTTGGCGCGGGCATCCGTCACTTGAGCGCCGGCGGCCGATACAAAGCTATTTGCAGTATGAATTTCCGCCAAACTGAATGTCCTACTGGAATTTATGAGTATATATTAAAATGAAAACGAATAGCCATGCACCTTACTCATTGAAAGAGATCTATTTTTTTTTTACTATCTTTGCAGATACTGCCCCTGAGCTCCACTACACCTTCATCGAGCAAGCTCTGCATCCGGGTCCAGCGCTGGCCTTGCATTGTGCAGCATCAGGGTCCCCCCCACCGCGCTTCACCTGGCTCATCGATATGCAGCCTGTGGAAGAGCATAATACCGCTCAAAGGTACATTGACAATAACTTCTTTGAAAGCATGACGGTATACGTATTGACGATCAGTATTTGTGCAAAGAGTCAAGCATTTGTTTTACAAACTGATTTTCATTTTTCCAGGAGTGTCTCTCAGTTCATGAGTCAGAATGGCGACGTGGTGAGCTACTTGAACATAACATCGGTCAGACCAGAAGACGGCGGCCGCTACACTTGCCGCGCCCACAACTCGAGAGGGTCAGTTGAGCATTCCACCAGGCTCAACGTTTATGGTAAGAAGATTCAGAGTGATGATATTGAAATTCACATGCAACTAAACATATGCGCCATGACAATCAAAGACTGACTCAGACGCAACTAAAAATGTGCTGTGGAAAAAAGACCTATACACCAGAGTTCGATCAAATAGGTTTCATGTGTTTCCAGGTCCACCTTCGATCAGGAACATCGGTCCGGTGCGAGTGGTGGCTGGCGTCAACACAACCATCTACTGTCCTTACTCCGGATTTCCAATCAGGTTGATGGAGGTGCATTTGCATAGTAAAATTATAAGTTTCATTTTGTTTATTTTTATGTCCACCAGCCCATTTGTATTATTCACCTAATTTCTTGCAAGAAATTCTCAAACCTACCTGAAACATCTAAATGGCATACCTAAACAGAAATCAAAACCTTCTCATCTCATTTTCAGTGAGATACGCTGGCAGCGCGGTGGAATAGACATCAGTTCCACATCTGGAAGAACTTTGTCAGGTCTTGGTGGGGAACTGCTGCTGTGGCCTGCAGAACAAGCGGATGCTGGAGTGTACTCGTGTAGAGTTACGTCACCAACGGGACAGTATGCACAGAAAGATGTCCAAATCTTTGTGAGAAGTCAGTATCTTATTATGTCTCTAAATGGATACCGTCACAATCAAACTCTATAGCAGTACAATACCTAATCATTTCAATTATTTCAGATCCACCAAAGATAGCGGGGTTCACATTTCCAACAGATTTAGTTGAAGGCAGTTCCATACAAGTATTATGTGGTATTACGTCTGGAGACAAACCTGTCTATTTTTCTTGGCTCAAGGATGGTCAACATATTCCACCCAGTCTACAGGTATTTATGATAATAGTTATACCAAACACTTTACGAGCATTTTCTGAAACTTTTTCTTAAAATTAAATATCGTTTCAGGTGCAAGAGAAGTCCCTCGATGAGTTTAGTTTTTTAATATTTTCCCACGTTACTTCCAAACACAGTGGCGAATATACTTGCGTTGCTAGTAATTCTGCTGCTGAAGTTAACCACACTGCAAGACTTGCTGTCAAAGGTAAAAATCTAGAACCTTCAGGTTTTATCAGGACCCTGATACACATTCAAAACTACAAAAAAAATAGTTATTTAAATTTATTTATTTCTGCAGTTGCGCCAACGTGGATCTATGAACCACAAGACGTCTCTGCTCTATTGGGAACTCAAATTTTGGCTCATTGCTCTACAAAAGGATATCCTGAGCCACGTATTACTTGGCTCAAAGGCCAGGGTAAGATTAACGGAACCTTTTTATATTCACATCTGAAAAAAATATTTAATTTATATCTGACTGACATGTGTAAATTTTTTAGGCACGGCTGGTGATTTTCGACCCGTCACAAATCTGGATCTCCAGTTCGCGATTATGTCAAACGGGTCGCTAAGTATATCACCAGCTGCACATCATCACGAGGGCCAATACATGTGTCGTTCTGAAAACGGTATAGGTCGAGGCCTTTCGAAAGTCATCACAATTTCTGTCAATGGTAAGTCTGACAGATTTGTGATCGAAAATATGAACTGCTACACTACAATCAATGCCGCCTCATAATTACTAATTTTCTTGTTTCAGAACCAGCACATTTTGAATATTCTTCTCGCAATATGACAGTAAAACGAACAGCACAGGCTTCCCTTCAATGCGACGCTAGGGGAGATCCCCCAATCACTTTACAATGGACGCACAATATGAAAAGAGTGGACCTCACAACTTACAGGGTATCAGTTTCCGAGAAGAGATTAGATAGTGGAGTCAGTTCGCAGTTGAGCATAGCTCATGCGGAAAGACAAGATTCTGGAGTGTATCGATGTCGAGCTGAAAATGCTTATGGACGAGATGAACTTCTAATTTACTTGGCTGTTCAAGGTAAGAACATTTACCATAAAGAAGATTAAAGATATTGCTCTTTAAAAGCACTTAAGTATAAATGACGTGGCAATATTTTGTTTATAGAGTTTCCTGAAGCACCCAGGGGTCTTCACGTAGCGAAAAGAGAAGCTAGAGGAGCAGTGATTGCTTGGAGACGAGGCTATGACGGCAACGCGAGAGTTAGAGTTTATAGGCTGCAATTCCGGGTAGTAGGAGATAGACATAGGACAGACAGAGACGACTGGACTCTAGCACCTACCAGAGATATACCGGCTGATAGGATTCATGAAAAGTAAGACAAAAATCAGAAAAAGACTACATACTTGGCATGTACATACTCTTTTTCTTTACACTAACGATGATCTTGGTTTCAGAAAGGAGTCTCCAGAGCCTGAATCGGAAGTAACGCTGGAATATAAAGTTGAAGGTTTGCGACCAGCAACGGCATACGCCTTACGATTGTCAGCTGTGAATGAGATTGGTGATAGTGAATATTCAGATTCAGTTATTGTCCAGACTTTGGAAGAAGGTATGCATCCTATCACTTCCAACATAATAGTATGATACCAGATTTCTTAAGTCTCATTTATAGCTTTATTCATGTTTTGTATGCAAATTTTTCAGCACCATCAGAACCTCCTCATAATGTCCAAGTACAAGCAACTGCTCCGGGTGAATTACTCGTCAAATGGCAGGTATGCGCCAAATTAGTTTCTATACCAACCTAAAGTAGGTAGTTTTTACTGGGTTTTTTTATTCTCCTGGTATATTTCCAGGCCCCACCCCAAGACTCCTGGAACGGCGAGCTACTCGGTTACGTAGTAACCTGGAAGGAAGTAGGCGCCAGCGAGAATACATCCCAAGCGCTAACGGCATCAGGCTGGGGCGCATCTCAAGTTACGCTGGTCGCTTTGCGCACTCACACGCACTATGAGATTCGAGTGAGGGCTTTTAATGCTGTTGGAGCTGGGCCTCCTTGTGCGCCTCTGCCAGCGACTACATTGGAAGGAGGTACGGTAAAATGGACTTCTTCGTGTAATTTTGGCAGTGAGCTTTATATTAATGATTTTGTATTTAATTCTTTTCCAGTTCCGGAAGCTCCACCAGACCGTGTGCGTTGCGAACCATTATCAGCTCAGTCTATCCGAGTGTGGTGGGAACCACCACCTCCCGCTGCTCGTGGGGGCGTGTTGCTGGGATACGAACTACTCTATGAGGTAAATTGCATGACTAGCCTCGATCCAAAATATTGACACAAACATTTTCTTTTTAAAACTACTACTACAACTGCCACAAAAGTCCATTGCTGCACATAAGCTTCCTCCTAATGAGGGTATTTGCCATACCTATTCAACATGCTTGGCCGGCGGATTGGCGAGCGCAGTGGAATGCGTTATTAATATTCATAGGGAATGCTGCTGCATATTCCGTGGATTCATCTCTTAGTCGCCTTTTACGACACTCACGGGTAGAAATTGGGTACCTATATGTATGGTATGGTATTCTAAACCGGCACCACATGGTTACATTATTCTTATTTTCTTGTTTTCTTGCTACTTTTCATATTCCAGGCAGTCGACAACCTTGAAAGTCAAGTAGAGACTCGTCGTTCTGGCGGTATGGAGAGCGTGCTGCAGTCGTTGCAGCGCGCAGCCAACTACTCCATCACGATTCGAGCCAGAACAGCCGCCGGCGCTGGCCCGCCTTCAGCACCAGTATACTGCACTACTCATGAAGATAGTAAGATCTCTTTTCTTTATTTCCATCGTTATGATATTTTCTGAATTTGTATTCTTCTGTCGATCATACCTTGTCACTGTGATTTAGCGACTTGTTTCTTCAGTTCCAGGAGCCCCTTCGGATATTAAAGCGCTAGCCAGTTCAGACAGCGCTGTAGTCGTGAGCTGGCTAGCACCCACACAGCGAAACGGCAAGATTAAACACTACACTGTATACAGCCGACCACAAAGGTAGGCATAAGATCAAACCCAATACCGACGTCAACTTTGTCTGGTTGTTGCCTTTTCTTCTATCGAGAAATTATACACTCTTTTAAGAACGATAAGTTTGTTAGTTGAAGTAGGCACTGATAATGTTCAAGTATTTCTTCATTTCAGGACGGGGCAGCACGCTCAGTTAATGATTCTTCACAAAGATGAAGAGGAAGAGTACCAGGTGGAAGTACGAGGGTTACAGGAATCACAAGTGTACGAGTTCTGGGTGACAGCCGCTACTTCCTCTGGGGAAGGAGAGATGAGCGCTGTGGTTGCTAGGAAACCAAATGCAAGGGGTGAGCAAATGAAAAAAAAAAAGATTCTTTTGGTTGGTGGTTTTAGTGGTCACAAAAGTATAAGCAGTTTAAAGTTTTTAGTCCACCTGAGCCGCGTTTACACTAGGTTCATTAAATTGTTATTGATAAAATTGTTAATATTTGACCATCAAAAAGCGAAATGTAAAATTTACTACTTTGAATAAATAATTTGAGTTTGAATTTGAGTTTCAGTTTGAGTTTGAGTTTATAACGGTTTCAAGCAATAGAGCTATAAGCTAATTCTATAAAAGTAACTATAAGAGGCTTATGTCCGATACACTGATGATGATGATGAACATATTGAAGTTATTGGAAATCTCTACATGGTTTTGTCGTCTTTATAAGTTCGAATTTGGGAACACAATAATAGTGCCACATTTTGATAGTTTTATTCCTACAAATCAAAGGACCTCGCTGGTTCAAAGGGCCCGCCAGTGTAGCCGCCAGTTTGTAAATTTACCCAAATAAAGTCATTGCTAACCTTGAAGTATTTCATTCCAGCACCTGCCAAGATCACTTCATTCGGCCGCCGAATACACGCTGCGATGGGCAAGCGAGTGCGACTAGCGTGCGGTGCAGTAGGAGTACCAGCACCTCTTAGAACCTGGAGCAGGCGACGACCGGCGCCGGCCATTGCAGGCGACCCGAGGTTCCTGCTGGAGAGCCAGCATTTGGTTATACTGAGTACGTATATTTTCGCTTCTAGATTAGGTATGCTATTTAACTTCTTTTATAAATAGTAGGTATATACGAGTAAGTAAGTAATACTGACTTCCTGACGTTGTTACTTAAAATATTGCTCTAGATGAGTCTTAAAATTTGGCCCACCAAATCTCATATCTAGGTTAAAGCACGATGTATGGTTTGAGCTCAACCAGAAATTATGCAGGAGACAAAATTTACATATCTCATGCTCTGAAAGTAGGTCATTACTGTCAAAAAACACGACCTGTAAGTTCAACTTACAGGCGAGGTTTTAAAACTAAGCCTGTAAGTAATTTTAAATATAGAACTAGAAAAAGAACCAATAGAATCGCGGCAATTAAAAAGTTAAAATTAATTTCTTCTTATTTTTAATAGGAGTTGCATCCGATTAGTTGTATACGATTTTAAATTTCGAACTGGCCACTAAGAATTGTGTTGCTTGAACGAAGGAATTATATTTTTCATCTGTATTTTTATAACCTCAATAAATGAGTTTGTCGAATTATTACTCAATATTACAATGACAAAAGTAAAAATTACTAATATCCCTACGATCAGAAAAATGTCTACTTAATGTTAGGATACTTTTCTTTCATATTAATTCAATATTTTTCAATCATAGTAAAAAAAGTTTAGTGGTGCAATTTGAATAGCAGACGATACAATCATCATTTATGGATCGTTTTCTTGTATTTATCGCTTTATTTTACTCTTTTTTCATTCGATATGTAAAGCAGTATACGTACCACGGATGTAACATCAATAACAACCTCGGAAAGGTACCGCCCTCGCTCCGCTCGGGCGTTAAAAAACCTCGGTTGTTATTGATAGCTTACATACCTCAGTACGTAATCTACTATTAGTGTCTCACAGCAAAGCAGACTGACGTCGTAATCTTCGTATTGTGGATAACAAGGCTTTCTAACAATGTTGTCAAGAAATGCAGGTTACATGTCTGGCAGATAAATTAGCAAAATAATATTTAAAAAAGTATGTTTATCTCTTTCCAGGCCTGGACCGCAGTATATCCGACAACTACACGTGCACAGTCCGCAACCCGTGGGGCGAGGAGCGTGCCACGTGGGAAGTGAGGGCTTTGTCACCTCCTCCCACGCCGCAGTTGCACCTCAGCAGTGCTGGCGCTGCTCGGCTGCACCTCACTTGGCAAGTCGAACAAGACCGCCATAGTGCAGCTGGCATACACAGTGAGTATGCCTCAATGGTAAACAAATTTAAAAAATATCGCAAAAAACAGGAATGCGTCACGTGAAGAAAAAAGAGCAAACACAACTCTAGCAAGTTCCACCCAAATGGTCTTTTTTCTAACTATTTTATTATAATCGACAATACGTCTGTCCGCTAGCCAGCATTATTTTTCCGGCCAGCACTGTGGTCCAAAAAGGTCGTAACAGTCATGGATGTAGGATTTCCTCCTAGAAGTTGGTGTAGCTAAATTAGTGTTGCTATCGGCTTCAAACGTCAAAACGAAGCCAATGACCAAACCTACCGATAAAAAGTAGGCAGTTAGGGTTTAGAAAGTTAAAATATTTCTTAATGTATTCCAGGTTACACCCTCGAATACACACGCGAAGACGAGAACTCCTGGCAAACAGCCCGATTAGCTGGCTCAACCCGCACCCACACGCTCGAGCGGCTGGCTTGCGGCGCCGCGTACAGAGTGCGGCTCATCGCTCACAACGCCATCGGGGCCAGCCCGCCGAGCGCTGAGCTTGTTGTGTCTACTAAAGGAGGACGTGAGTGTTCATAAAGTCCATACTCTTCCTTTCATTGATAATGAGTTTGCTGGGATCATAATTTGTAACCCAGATAAGTTTATGATAGACTCGAAGACGGAGCAAGCTAGTCAAAAAGATCATAATAGCACTTATGTACCTTCATAAGGCCACTACTGTTTAGTACTGGACTTTGATATGGCGCGGAATTAGAAAGTCCATATTTACCTCAAGCTAGGAATAAAGTAATAGTTTTCCATTTTATCATTAATTAAAATTAAAAGAAACGGTCTGTTTCTATTTTTTTCAGGCTCAAAACCAGCATCAGAAAAAGACCTAATCTCGACCAACAGCACGTGCGTCCGCCTCAACCTCCTCACATGGGACAGCAATGGCTGCCCACTCACGCAGTTCCAAGTGTCCATCAGGAGTATTGAGGAGTCCTCATGGCGGACTCAAATGGTCCCGGCAGCTGCTCAGCCAGTTACTCTGTGTGGGTTAGCTGTGGCCACGTGGTACCAGTTGAAGGTTATAGCAACGAGTGCAGCTGGTACTACGCCTGGGAATTATTACTTCTCTACTCTGACTGAAGATGGAGGTATGGACGAGTATTGTAACGCTAATCATTCTTAACCTTTTTTTACTTCAGACTAAAACGAAAGACCTAACCTAAAATTTTCTTGAAATTCAGCCTCATTGATCGAATTAAAACTCTTGAATGGCAATTGAATGTTTTCAGAAAGGATACCAGCACCAGCTCAGTTCCCGCCAGATGGAGAAGGTGGATCGGAACATGCAACGGCAGTATTGGCTTCAGCAGGGTGTGCCCTTGTAGCCGCTCTACTGTTACTGGCTGGACTTGCTTGGAGGAGAAGGTAATTCTTAAACTCCACTCTTGAGACAGACAGATTGGGAAAATAGACAGATCGTTCCTGAGGGCATTTTAGAAGACGAATTGGACGAAGGATGTGGTGCACTGGTAGTGTAACTGCCTGAGATGCAGAAAATTCCGGGCTCAATTATAACTACGTAGGTTATGATTATACGTATAAAAAATGGTTCCGTGTTTCGGATGGCTGATATGATTACTTACTTAGAGAAGTTACACAACAATTAGAAGCCTGATACTTGTAGAAGCGAATTCTGACTACAGTTCAAAAGGGTCGCTGTCTCACTCAAAAAGAGAAAAGTCTAATGAAGTAGCTGGTGTAACCTTTTCTTCTTCTACACCCTTCCAGTCCATCAAAAACGTGCGCAAGGAAAGGTTATGAACAAGGCGACATGTCGGAGGAGGAAGACAAATGCGTGGAGAAGAGAGATAACCGCCGCAACACGCAGCAAGTGTACACCTCCTCGCCCATCAAACATCCCATCACCAAGAAGGAACAGCAAGGTATAATTCGTCATTTACCAATGGTCTCTGGAGTGCCAGAAATCTTTATCAAAATAGGCTGGAGAGCTTTTTTATAATGCCATTTCAACAATTGTGGGCAAACTAGGAGGTGGACGACACATTCTCTCTTTAATTCTTCCTTTCCGAATTCTCATTATACTTCATTACTCTCCAGGAAGGGTATTTAACGCGAAGTTACAGAAATACAATATGCCAATAGGTTTATGAGGCAAAAGATTTGATATCAAATATCTGACATTTGCGCTACATTTTTAATCATAAAAACATTTTAATTTCCAGAAATGTACGAAATAAGCCCGTACGCGACATTCAGCATGTCGGGCGGTGCGACGCAGTGTGACGAGGACGCGCTATCAGCGGCCGGCGTCGGTACCGCGGGGACGTTGCGGACGTTCGGCCGCGCCGAGCCCGCGCCGCTCGCCGCCGCGCCGCCGTCGAGGCGGACTCATGCTCACAAACATCGCTCACCTACCAACTCAGGTAATTGATGAATCCGTATTTTGCTGCAGCTGATTGGTCAAATATGATTTAAACAATGTCACCAAACATGCAGCAAACATTTTTCTTGGGTTCAATTTGAACTTTCATTAGAATAGTTTTCTCAATCCAGTGAAAGCTTTTGATGCGTCTATAATTGCGAAACTCACGAAATACAAAAAAGAAACAAGAATAAAATGTTTATTTTTGGATAAATTTATTATACTATATCAATATGTTATTATTCAGGCTTATAGATACTTAAGAGAAATTGTAAATTAAAATGATTTGATCTAGTTTTAAGACCAGTTGAAAGTAAATACCACTCATTGCAGACTTGTAGTGGTTCTACAATAAGGTCATTATACTATGTTATGTAAGTATTATCTCGTGTGATTTCAGACGAGTACACGCTATCTCGAGCGATGACTCTGATGGTGCGGCGTTCGGAGTCGGACTCAGACTCAAGCGGGTCGCCGTGCGCCGAGTGCAATGCTAGCGTCTCTTACCGCATGCCTATAGCTACAAATAAAGGTAAATGTATAAATTCTCTAAAAAAAATAAAGAAAAACATCTTTGCTGGTTTCATTCGCTCTTTTCAAAACTCGTATCATAGGCAATGCAACGCAATATAACACAAACACAATGCCATTAATTTTAATGTAAGTGCCTAATAGCCTTATTACGATGATGTATTGTTCTTTTACGTCGGCAGACAAATATCCCGGTTAGGTTTTTAGTTTTATATTCATCATTATACACCCACATCCACCCACTGCAGAGGCCACTTCCCATGGTCCTGAACCGAATGCATCATCAAAGTTTTATATTTAAGAGTACTTAATTGTTAGATAAAATAGCAAAAAAAAGTACTTTTTTGCAACAAAATTATAAAACCGGATTCTGTCTGTAGGTATAACAATGTGGGATGATGCTTGCAGACGAAGTTATGCGGGGAGTGACAGACTCGAGCGCGGAGTCTGCGGCGGACGCGCGCTCGCTGTCGGCGCGGCCGCACGACAAGGCGCGGCGCCGGCCACGACGCCATCACACGCCTACCAGCTCTAGGTGAGTGTACGTATATAATATGTAGATGTCATGAAGTGTTTCGGAGTCTGCGGCGGGGGATATACGTAGACGACGTCATTGAGCAGTAAAGTTGAAGCATGCTAAGAAATGTCGGCAGTATACTACTCATGTCATCATTATCAGCATCATCACATCAGCCTACAGCAATCCACTGTTGGACATAGGCCTCTCCCATGGTACGCCACTTTTTGTTACCTATCATGTAAATGCCGTGTTAAAAACTTTTGACATAGCTTTCACCGTCACTTTTTCGTGTAGGCCTTACTACTGCCATCTACGGGAAAATTTACGAAACTTCATATCGAATGTTGCCTTAACCTCACCTACTGAACGAATTAGAACCTCGTTTTCTAGGTTCCTGAGTAAGGTTACACGCGTCCTCCTAGCTTCGTACTAATGCCAATAGGTGGCACTAGCAACATGAAGATTTCAGAATTCTTTAAAATATATTCCGTGGCATTTGTTTCATCAAAAGAGTCTAGAAATGTAGAGATTCGAAATTATTTTATGTTTTTTTTTTTAACGGACAGGTTAACTATGGTTGTCAGATTATTATATTAATTTGATGTTATTGTTTTAGGTATCAACAACGACAGGAGCAAGAAAGGAGAGACTTTACAATACACGTTTAAGACAATAAAGACTGCTAAAAGCAAACATTAGAGAATACTGAATTATGATTATGAAATTGTTGATAGAATACAATTATCGTTTTAGATAAATATTGTAAGGGTTGATATTGTAAATAATTTTAACAGTTTTTGTACAGTGTCAGGGCCTATTTGGAATATGAAAAAAAATTATCTAAATTGTAAAAAATATATAAATATTTTCAATTTTCTTTTTAATATTTTATTAGGGAAACAAATCAATCAGTGTTCATTTTATTTAGCGTGAATAAGACAAAAGATAAAACCATATCTGTAACTTTTATGAAATAGATTATACTTAAAATAATAGTAAGTACAAGTCAACAATAAAAGTAGGTACGTAACTAGCAATAAGTAAGAGAACGCAGTGAATCTACCTTGATTATTGAACAAGAATGGTATTGAGGGTCGTCGTAGGATCAAAAATTGTTCCCCATAAAAAACAGTGTAACACTACTTACATATTAAGTGGTTCTTAAGCGCACCGCAATATAATGCGACATTTGGCTTTTCTTATCTTAATGGAAGGAGTAACTATTTGCTGTTGTCCGACTGTCAAAGGTTAGTTACAAAATTTACTTAATGACTATCAAAAACCGCAATATCATGCTGATGATGATGATGATCACTACCTTATCTGGCTATTATTTGTGTAATCATAACAGACACAACAGTCTACTATTGGACATGACAATATCCCTCTTTAAGGGATATTGTCATACTCGCCACGCTTGGCACTGGATTGGCAAGCGCAGTACAAGATATTCATAGATAACGCTACTGCCTATTCCAATGATGATTATCTCTTAGTCAACTTTACAACACCCACAAGTAGATTTGAGATAATGCTATTCTAAGCCAGAACAACACGGCCAATAACTTTTGTGAAAGTACTCGTATATATAATTAATTCTTATGCCAAAGTCCATTAACCCCGTTTCGTATGTGAAGTGAACTATAATTATTTATCAATTCCACAAAATGTCTGCTTTTGTTGTTGACTACACAAACCTCTACAAAGTAATTGTTTAGAGACCCTTTATATTGTCCGTTTGAACAACACACCAATATACCCATTTTGGGGATCTTGTTATACTGGTTTTTCATTCAGTTTTAAGAGGAGTGATGGATGATGAGGCCACTTAGCTGAGTGACGACGGAGAAGGGAAATTGGTAGCTACCTGCCTGGTCGAGTGTTGTGACCAGGGGACCGACTGCTCCAATCGGCCTTATTTGGAGGTTGTATATATAGCGATCGGCGGAAACACTTCGATACCGCGTTTCAGGACTTGTACTTGGAGCGCATGCGCGCCGACACACAGTTAGAAATACCAATATAAAATGACCTCTTAAATGGATACGTTGATGTGTTGCGGATAGTACTAGCCAATTTACAACTCGTATATGAATGTTTCTTGGAATGAGCAATTGTTTTTATTGAATGTTATACATACAGACTTGTAGTGCCAAATGAGTGTTTTGTGTCAAACGAAGTATCTAACACTGCCTCTGTTTCCTATTGTGAATGTAAATATTTAACATTGTCGACAAAGTTGAATAAAATCATGACGTTCTTATAGAAAATCGTTTTTATTTCCATTTGCGATCCAATCAACAAATACATGCATACACATAATATCACGCCTTTATCTCTTGCGGGGTGGTAAGAGAGTTAACCGTTAATATGTGGTCGCTATCGCCACGTCTGACAAATGTCTGCCCTATCAGTAGTTGAATCACAAATGATCTAGAAAGTGAAACCCATTTTTAAAACTACTAAAATAAATTTTGTGTTTTATCACAGTCATATTCTCTTACATCAAACCCTAATGATGTAATTTATCATAGGATATGATAAATAATTTATCATAATAATATATTAATATAATATAATTATCATAGGATTTGATAAATAATATCATAAGGGTTTGATATAGACAAGGTTATTCATCATTAATCCAAAAAGGTACAAATACTAAAACTAGTAATCATACCTATTCAAAAACTGAGGCCTTCAGAAGTAGAACCAATGATATTACGTTACAGTAGAACAATCAATTACTCAACTTTCAGAACTTAATGCTAGACTGACAAGTAACCATTAATTTTGAATAATAAATCAACGTAATACATTGAGGCACCTTAATTATTTGTCGACCACGTCCGCCCCTTTGGTCTGCCCTACAAAGTAATGTAACTACATAATAATTCTTCCGTCAAAATAACCCTTCTAATAGAATGTGTCTGACATTTCTTGTTCCATCGAGTGTACAAATAGTCCTAATGATATAGAAGAACAATTCCTATATAAAGCAGAACGATGAATTCATGACCTAAATATAGGGTGTAAAAAAAACAACTGCAAATATTATAAGGTACCCCTTATATCAGTCTATGAAACTAAATAACTTTTCCTAAGAACACAGGTTGAAATATGACAATTTTTTTGGACCTCCCATACAAAATGTGATGATGATGATGATCTCTCCGACCGATTTCGGCCATGGCGACCACTTTGACTCCTAATCAGATCGGCGCTGATGCGCCCGGAGATGGCTATTGTAGCCAATTTTGGCAGTAAACTCCCGTGCACAGAGTGGACACGTGAGTTTGCCATTTACATAATTATAGTTAATGGCGACGGGTGGACGGGCCTTCAGCTCATCGCGCTTAGCGTCGAGGTCTGCTTTACGCTGTTCCTCAAACTCGCGGACTTGCCTCTTAACCGTCCCGCGCCATTCGGGACGCTGTGCTGCCAGACCCTCCCATTGAGTGGGCTCAATGTTGCATCTTTTCATGTGTCGTTTCTGAACATCTTTATATCTGAGGAGTTGTCCGCCATGCTTTCGCTTGCCCTCCTCTAGCTCAGAATAAAAGATGCGCTTCGCCACTCTCTCCTCCGACATCCGGGATACATGACCGCACCACCGTAGCTGACGACGCATTAGATAGGCCTCAATGCCACCAACATTGGCTCGTCTCAGAACTTCGGTATTGCGCACTCGGTCGGACCATCTGATCTTCATGATGGTGCGAAGGCATTTTAGGTGGAAGCGATCCAGAGTGCGTATGTGGTGACGATACACACACCAAGTCTCGGAGGAGTATAGAAGGTTTGGCAGCACAATCGCCATATATACAGAGATTTTTGTGGCTAGCTTTAGGTCGTGCGAGCAGAAAACCTTGGAACACAACTTCCCAAATGCTGCAGCTGCAGCACTGATTCTGCTGTTGATCTCAGCATCAAGGTTACACTTAGATGTTATAGTGTTCCCCAGATAACGAAACTTATCAACCTGTTTCAGCATATCCTCACCAAGCATAATCGCCAGTGTCTCGCGACCATGCGAGTCTAAGGACATCACTTCCGTCTTTTTGACACTGATCTTCAGGCCGAATTTACAGCATGCTTGGTGAAAAACGGACATTAGCTGTTGCAGGCCGTCTGGGGATTCTGCAAGAAAGCACAAGTCATCAGCATACATGATCTCAGTAATCAATGCATACGAGACTTTAGTGCGCGCCTTAAGTCTAGCCAGGTTAAAAAGACTGCCATCTGTGCGGAAACGGATGCGGACTCCTTGGGAAACAGTATTTAGGACTTCTTTGACTACAACTGCAAAGTACAAGGCGAACAGTGTGGGCGCTAGAACACACCCTTGTTTCACCCCACAGGTGACGGGGAAGAAATCAGACTGTTCACCGTCTACAGAGACGCAGCACTGCATGTCGTCATGCAGGAGTCTTAGGAGTCGCACATACTTTTCTGTGCACCCTAACTTTCCTAGCACCATCCAGAGAGCTTCGCGAGGCACACTGTCGAATGCTTTCTCTAAATCAACAAAGCAGAGGTACAACTGGCGACCTTGTTCTCTACTTTTTTCTTGTAGTTGACGCACCGAGAAAATAGCTTCACATGTACCTCGGTCAGGTCGGAAGCCGAACTGGGTTTCGGGCAGAATTTTTTCCGACAAATCTTTGAGGCGGTTCAGTAAAACTCTGGCAAAGACTTTTCCAGGGACTGACAGCAATGAAATACCGCGATATGAGTTACAGTCAGAACGGTCACCCTTGTTCTTGTAGAGGGCACAAATGCGAGACACTTTGAAGTCCTCAGGGACCCTCTCCTCCTCCCACATTCGAACGAAAAGTTTCCATACCGACGTGTGCAACTCCGTACCACCATATTTAAGTAGTTCACCCGGTATAAGGTCAATGCCAACCGCCCGGTTATTATGCTGCTGTCTGATGGCAGTAACAACCTCGTCGCATGACAGGGGCTCGTCCAGCTCCGTGGCTAACGGGAGTTGAGGCATTAAACTGATATGATGCAGATCAGCTGATCGATCTACGTTGAGCAAGTTGTGAAAATGCTCAGCCCAACGTTTAAGTACATCCTCCTTGCTGGTCAGGAGGTGCATACCGTCTAAAGACCTTAAAGGTACTTTTGCACGGTAGGAAGCACCAATCAGCTTACGCACTTCACAGTAAAACTCACCAAGCTGGTTTGTATCGGCGAGCCACTGCATTTGACAAGCCTTGTCCTGCCACCACTTGTCTTTTATTTGTCGAGACAGCCTGCGTAACTCTTGGTCACTTTCTTTGACTACCGCAACACTTCCACCTCTTCGATTATGCTGTCGCAGGAGCTGTCGATGTTTGTCGAATGCTGCTTTAAGAGCCTCGCTATTGTCATCGAACCAGTCTTCACTACGTCGGTATTTCGTACCCAAAGTAGCAGAAGCGGCTTCTATGAGATGACATGACAAAGCTCCCCAAGCAGCACTGACATCACCGGTCTCAGTTATTGGCGACGGCTTTTCAGATAAGGCTTCAGCATATTTCACCCTAACCTCGCGATCTTTCAGCCTATCCACGTTTAAAAACGCAGGCTTCTTCACTGTGGATCTGCGAGGTCGACGGAGGCGGAGTCGTAGCTTAGTGACAATTAGTCGATGGTCAGTCCAACAGTGAGCACCACGCATGACGCGGGTGACTTGAACTTGACCGATGTCTCGTTGCCGAATAATAGCAAAGTCGATCAAATGCCAGTGTTTGGAACGCGGGTGCATCCACGTTGTCTTGTGCTTAGCGGCAAGTCTGAACAAAGTGTTCGATATCGCTAGATCGTACTGAGCACAAAGACCGAGCAGCAACAGACCATTGCTGTTCATGTTGCCAACTCCATGTCGTCCCAGAACTCCAGGCCAAGCCTCGTAGTCCCGTCCAACCCTGGCATTGAAATCGCCTAGCAACAAGATCTGCTCTCTGGCGTTTATGCTATCAAGGCATTGAGTTAGCTCCTCGTAAAACTTGTCCTTAATGTCATCAGACTTGTCTAACGTTGGAGCATAGACACTGATGACATTAAGGTAATTGTCTGTATCCAGGTGAAGGCGCAGTGTGGTAACGCGGTCCGAGATGTGAACAGGACACTCTTGAAGTCGCTTTACTAGATGATTTTTGATGGCAAATCCTACCCCTGAACGTCGAGGCTCGGATGCAGAGGTACCCTTCCAGAAGAAAGTGTAACCACCTCCATCTTCCACCAGTTCTCCTTCATCAGCAAGGTGTGTTTCGCTGAGCGCAGCCACATCCACGTTATAGCGATGAAGTTCTCGAGCTACGATGGCGGTTTTGCGTTCAGGACAGGAGTTGCCATCTCGATCAATTAGAGTTCTCACGTTCCACGCGCCAAATGTCATGATAGATGGTTTCATGCTGTTTTTATTTTTTCTGTTTCGTCGACCACGAGTTAAGTGATGCGGTGGCAGCCGTGGTTACTACCACCTTCCGGGTAGGGACGAGCACTTTTTTAGGGCACATTTTCTAGCCCCCTCCTCGGCTGGGCGAGGAAAGCAGTGCCTCCCTTAAAAGGGCTGCTTTGTCATCCCAGGTGCTGCCGAATTCGCATTGTCGTCCCGATTTGCAATGCAAAAGCGACCACGGCATGTACTCACGCCCCTAGAACCGCCTATGTGCAGGAATCAGACAAAGCCCAGCTTGCACCACGCCAGACCTCTCTACCTCAACCCATCGCCACAGGACTTTGCGTCATCGGAGTCCATTATTCGGAAGCGGTCAGTTGCGCAGGATATATTTCAGTGCGCAAACGTTCGCGCAAACGCAGGCGCACGCACTTAGTCCTCACCCTCCTTGATTCAGTGGAACGGAAAACCGCTACGACTGAAGGAGAGGTCAGACGCAGTGTCTGGCCGACAGTAACTACCCGCGCCCTCTACCGTCGCCCTAGGCCATCCACATTGCCTTGCTGAGTCGCCGAGTCCGCCAAGCCCTTGTGCATATCTGCATTGGGTTGCCATTCTCGTCGAAACAGACTTTTTATTTGTTAAGCAGGAGGGAACTGCTTGCTCGGGAAGCCCGGGGTCGCATACCCGTATACCACATCACAGTCCTCGATCAAAGGCTGAGATGAGTACCCCTGACTAAATACAAAATGTACCAGTGGGCACTATGTCAATTTGTATAGGGGGGGGGGAGGCAATATTTTTCTTATATTTCGATCTATGTTTCTTCGGAAAAGCTGTTCAGTATCATGGGCTGGTCCACCCGTAAAAATATGTGCAGCTAGTTTAGAACTTTTCAGTCCCTAAAAATTATCCCTTTGTTTGTAACCCCCTCGTCATTTAAACCGGGCCCACCCAGAAACATACATAATGATCTACATTCATAATTCATTCAAACACGCTATTATCTAAACAATTATGTACATTCATATCAACATGATAATTACATGGAGCAAAATTATAACCGTAGCCACATTTTGTAGCTTGCTACGAGCTACGATTTTCGTAGCGGTTCATATAGTAACCGTAAATGAAATTAGGTATGTATCTGAATAGCTTTACCAAACTTTTGAGGTAATAATTATATAGGTAACCCTTTTGTCGTGTGAGATACAAGGTTTACGTAATTCACGCTGTCAAAAATCATGTTTTGGTATTTTACTAAACTTTCAAGTGATTTACTGATTACTTACTGTTGCCCACGAATCACGGATACTTAGCTTGGACTTCGAAAGTACGTATTCATTTAGCTTGGACTTCAAAAGTGCGAACTTGCTTGCCTCGACTCCGAGTAGTAAAGTTAGTAGCGGTCAAGCGATTCGACAAAGTAGTTCAACTAAAAAATTTAAAGCTGTATCATTTTATCACCAAAAAAGTAAGTCATAGAGTGACATGCTGAGATGAATGATAAGGTCTAGCGAAAACACACTCAATATGTTTAACCATTTAATTAATAAGTCAGTGCTGGCACGTTTAACGGATCTTGTGTGGAAAATACACTTGATGACATACTAACAAATATAACTTTAACAATAAAGAATAAAAAATAAATCGTAGCTAAATACATACTTATACAAAAGAAAAAATATTCAAAGAGTTTATTTTTTACACAGTTTTTAGAGTCTAATACAGACAAAACACAAGCCGGGAACGTCTTATATTCTTGTGGTCTGTGGAAGCAATTATACGCGTGTAAACCAAGGAATTGTGGTGCTAAAGTGAAGCATAGCCTTATCCTTGCTCGCTCTCTTACAAACAGTATTACACAGTACATTGCAGGCTTGCTATTATACTTTTCCACATACTTATAACTTTTCCACATATTTATAACTTTTTCACATACTTATAACATGTTGTCCTGGCGGTGTAAGTAGAGCACTAACGGCTGTAAAAAAACGTTATGCCACGTCTGACTAATATTGAGGGATCTTGGAGATGATTCGTGTATCACTGTAGTGACAAGTTATCGGCCTGTCGCAAAGTTGCAATACACACGAAACGCTCAAGTCTCTCATTTGCCTCTTCACAACACCTACACATCGTCACATTAGCCTATTAAGGTCATTGGTCCATCTGGCCGGGGGGCGTCCAACAGTGCGCTTGCCGAGGCGTGGTCTCTACTTGAGAACCCGCTTACTCTACTGGCCATCGGTTCTATGACATAAATGTGACTAAACCAGCCCACTGTTACTTCAGTTAGCTACAATTTTGGATTATATCCGTTACTTTGATCTTTTTGCGGAAAGTCTCACTACGGACTCTATCCATCAGCGAGATCCCCAGCATAGACTTTTCCATTGCTCTCATTTACGCAACCCGCGGGAAAGATAATGGAGTAATGTTAAGCTGGCATCACACGGATTACGATCCGTGGAAGAAAAATACAAAACCAGCAATGGATATTTTTTGAACGCGAACTTGCGGTTAGCGCATATATACCTCCCCAGCGAGTAGAACCCGGTCCGAGAGGCTGGTGTGTTTGGTTTATAAACGTACCTACGTTTGTTTACGTCCTACGTTCCGCCGGCGCTGCCAAGAGAGCCACACACGGGAATTTTATGTAGCAAGATTGCAGCGGTGGAGGTAAGGATATTCATAGAAAACTTACATACATACACATATCATGCCTTTATCACTAGCGGGTTAGGCGGGGTATCACTAGCGGGGCTACGTTTGACAAAATATTGTGGGCACTTTAGATAATTCATGTATCACTGTAGTGACAGGTTGTCAGCCTGTCGCCTAAAGTTGCAATACACATGAAACCCTTGAGTCCCTTAGTCGGGTTTTTCGACACCCAAGGGAAAGAAGTGGGGTGATGCAATTCTAAGCCGGCATCACACGGAACTCACAGACAGAAAACTTTTCGGGAAATATTCTACAGTTTCTTTTACGACTTTTCATATTGCCACAATATGAATTGTTAGCTAATAATATATCTAATTTAATATCTTTAAACGAGCAATAATTGTGTAGGTACGTACATATAAAATTAGAATCTTGGAAACACCATCAAGGAGTTTCACGAAATTTGGTAAGAAAGGATTTCGGGCGCGATAACTCAATTTTGTTAGGTTTGATTTCCCAAATAAAATTTACTTAAAACAAAACAGAAAGAGTGATTGCCGGCGAATCAGGCTCTTTTATATGTTGATGTAAGTCATTTAGGTACGTTCACAGACCAAAGAAGACATGCGCGCGAGCGAGCGACGCAAATGTCATTTTTGCTCTTTATTCAATGACCTCAAAGATGACCTAATTGAGTGTTTCGACAAACCTGCATCTGTTTACGACTTTTTTATTCAAACAAGGTCTTATTTTATCTTTTCTTGTAACTTTATTCTTTTGTAGATAAATGAAAACCTTTCCAACAAAATTGAATGCAACAATTCAAAAGAAAAATTGTAAGTGGTTGGAAGAAATGATTCTTACAAAAATGTTATTCTTTACGAAGTATGTTATCTTCACAAACTCAAAGCAAAATTAATAAAAAAGAAGACTCGCTCAATCCTTTAAACCTAAACTTACTTAGAGAGCACACAGGCACAAGTACACACACACAAGCAAGCCTCGTGTTCTGTAGCGAATGCACGCTCCACGCACTGCGAGAAGTGTCCTTTACCTTCCTCAAGACCAACTTCAAAAGCCCGCCGTATGCTTAACACAACATCCATTTACCACACAACATAACAATACTGTACTCTCACTAACTGAATTTAAGATTCACTTTAGCACAAACTTAGTTTCACCAACGAAAAACTAAAGTTGGTAAGTAAGCGCATGCGTGGAAGGTAGGCGGCCATTTTCAGGAAAACGCAAACACTGACACTACTTACTTGTTCGTACGGATATGTCACACTCACACGCACAAATACCTGTCAAAACGTACGAAAGCTACTCAGGTTTCATGTATGTGTGCGTTGCGGTGACAGTGCTTGTGTGAGTGGGATGCTGAACAAAGCTAGCTTCATATTGGGCGTTGTTTTAATGAAGAAAAATAGCTTGGGACTACTTTTATGGGTCTGCCTTTTCACCTCAATAGTAACACGGCTATAAATTCATGAATCTGAACAGAATACCTTGTTCAAAGCTTTTGCTATTAGTTTTATTGCTCTTTGGTAAATTAGGTTACAAACTATTTTGGTAAAATTTAATTTTGTTGCTATCTTTTTGTACTTTTAATTTAAGTGAATACTAAACGCAGCTTATTTTGATACAACGACAATTTACAATTTCAATTGCTACGCAGGCTCTTTATGTTGATCAAAAAATATTCAAACAAAAATATATTGAATAAAAAACCTAACCGGAAGTATCAGGAAAACATCCACGTAAATACGTTACGAAACAAGCCACTCAAAACGAATCCGGACCTCACTAAATTTCCCGTCTTAAATAAGTAATATCAGTTGTCTGTGGACGCACCCCTCGCACTGACCCTGCTGAGAGCGGCACAGATTCAGTTAGACCCGCGCCGCCGACGCCGGCGGACCTCGCGACCGCGCTCTCGCTCCATCCTGCTCACACCAATTGACAAGCCTTTGACACAAACGGAACAAAACTAGGTACGTAACAACAACACGAATCATTTGACAAATCGCTAAGATGGTTAATGAAGAGGAAAGGATTGTGATGGAGGCTGATGTGTGTTGAGGTTAGCGGGCTGTCAGCTGATGCCATTAATTCGGACGTGGCGGTGTGCGCCACAGAATATCCGTGTACGGAAATAATTCGGGTTAAACAAATTCACTAAAACATTCTTCTCTGTATCTTTTGTGCTATTTAAGGCTTCGTGTAAATGTGAATCTTCAGAAAGTTGTACAAAGAAAATATTGTTGGTTTAGTGAAAAACTAAAATGACTTTTATTGCAATAATGAAAACGTAAACAAGATTCTAAGCCCGCGGCAACTAGAAGCGCGGTGTTTCTGCATAATTCAATTTGCGTCCATAATTTTCCGCAGCGTTGAGAAACTAAGCATTCACAACGGTAAATACAGTGACCAAGGAAAATGATTTTCATATTTAAATGAAGCTCGCTTTTCGACGTGATATTTTAAAACAGATATCGCAATATCCGTCAGATAACACGCCGGTTTATATTGTAAATCGGGAAATGAATTATTTATTTCCATTGGAGCCACATCAACACGAGCCCGACGCGAATGTTTTCAACTCGTAAAAGGAAACTCTATCACTTTTCAATTGCTTTTTATTCCATCTCGGTATTTTTGAAGAACTTTTTCGCAATAGTTCTTCGTTGGTTTTCAGATTGGTTTCGAATAACTAACATCAGCACTTCTACGTGACATTATTATTATGATGTTTGTATATAAAAACTTTGGCGTAGAAATAATAGTCACTACTTCACATTTTATTCTACATAATACAATGTAAACAGGTACCTGATTTTACATTAAAACATAAAATAATTTTAACTAAACAGTACCTAATTAGAATAGCATCACCCCAATACTACCCGTGGGTGTCGTAAAAAGCAACTAAGGGATAGTTATCCATCAAATAGGCAGCAGTGTTTTCTGTATACATATACATCACCTTGCACTACGCTTGCCAAGCTTGGTGAGTATAGCAAACTCCCCCAATACGGGGAGGCCTATGTCCAGCAGTGGACTTTTGCAGCTGTTAAGTTACCAAAATGGGGGTGTAAGGGGGCCCAAATTACATCTCTCGGGCCCCAAGCCAACCTCTCCTGCTCGCGGTGCACCCTGCTGGACTACTAACGAGGCTCTGGCAACCAAATCCCCACCAACCCGCACTGGGCCAGCGTGGTGGGTGACGGCCCGTACCCCCCTTATGGATTTTACAAATAGAAATCGGCCCCAAGTGCCCGGCGGCCCCGGTGGCCGGGCAGATTCAGGCGAAAATCGACCCGGCTCCGAGACCAGGGGTGCTAGGAATCCCCGGGCGGCGTGGATCCCTCGCCGAACGACCTTGGCCCTGGCAACATATAACGCGTGCACACTGCGGACGGAAGAGAAGTTAGTGGAACTCGAGGAAGAACTGAGCAGGTTACGGTGGGACATAGTGGGACTGTCCGAAGTCCGAAGAGAGGGGGAGGACACGATAGCCCTGAAGTCAGGTAACCTGCTCTACTTCCGGGAGGGCGACCATCTGTCCCAAGGTGGTGTCGGGTTCATCGTCCACAAGTCCCTCGTGAACAACGTAGTACAGGTCGGGAGTATTTCAAATAGGGTGGCATTCCTTATACTCAGAATAACTAAACGTTATTCGCTGAAGGTCATACAGGCATACGCCCCAACTTCGAAGTACCCCGACGAGGACGTGGAGGCAATGTATGAGGACATATCCAAAGCCATTCATACCTCCAGGACTCATTACACGGTGGTCATGGGGGATTTCAACGCTAAGCTGGGCAATCGTTGCGGTGACGAACTGAGAGTTGGGCCATTTGGTATTGGGGTGAGGAACAGCCGAGGTCAAATGCTGGTCGACTTCATGGAGAAGGAGGGACTCTTTATGATGAACTCGTTCTTCAGGAAACGGCCGCATCGAAAATGGACCTGGAAGAGCCCCTGGAAGTGTTACCAAAAATGAGATAGACTTCATCATGACAGACAAAAAACGGATATTCAACGATGTCTCTGTGATCAATTCGTTCAAAACGGGTAGCGATCACCGAATGGTAAGAGGCACGTTGAATCTTAATGTAAAAGCCGAGAGATCACGTCTGATGAAGTCTACGCTCCGACCAGCACCTGCCCAAATCCAAAACCCTGAGAGCTTTCAGCTCCACCTGCAAAACCGCTTCGATTGCCTGGGTGAGTGTATCGACGTGGACGACTATAACGACAGGGTCGTGGAAACTGTCCTTACGGTTGGCTCTAAGTTCTTCAAACCCAATCGTACGAACAGAACCAAAAAAATCTCAGACCATACTTCGAGGCTCATGGAGGAACGACGCGAGATGATTCTGCAGTCGTCGGAGGATACTTCCCAATATCGGCACCTCAATAGGCAGATCTCTAAGTCTTTGACCCGCGACATACGCCAATTTAATACTGACCGTATTAAAGAGGCAATTGAGCGCAACAAAGGCTCCAAGGTGTTTGCTAGAGATCTGTCGATAGGCCAGAGCCAACTAGCGAAGCTAAAGACCGACGATGGCAGAATCGTATCGTCCAAGCCCGAGCTATTGGGAGAGGTCGAGAAGTTCTACGGACAGTTATACGCGACAACATGCACACCTGTCAATAATCGGGTCGCAGATCCAAGAGCTCGATTAACCCGGCACTACACAGAAGACATCCCGGACGTCAGCTTGTACGAGATTAGTATGGCTCTGAAACAGCTAAAAAACAGCAAGGCGCCGGGTGATGATGGAGTTACGGCAGAGCTTCTGAAAGCCGGTGGTAAACCGATACTTAAAGCACTGCAGAAATTGTTTAACTCTGTCATACTCGAGGGCAAAACGCCACAGGCATGGCACAGAGGCGTGGTGATGCTGTTCTTCAAAAAGGGCGATAAGTCTTTGCTGAAGAACTACAGACCCATCACGCTTCTGAGCCATGTCTACAAGCTGTTCTCAAGAGTCATAACGAATCGTCTCGCACGCAGGCTCGACGACTTCCAGCCTCCCGAACAAGCCGGCTTCCGAAAAGGCTTTAGCACCGTGGATCACATTCATACGCTGAGGCAAGTTATACAGAAGACTGAAGAGTATAACCAACCACTCTGCCTCGCGTTTGTGGACTACGAAAAAGCCTTCGATTCGATCGAAACATGGGCCGTACTTCAGTCTCTTCAGCGGTGCCAAGCTGACTATCGGTATATCGAAGTGTTGAAGTCCTTGTACGAAAGCGCCACCATGTCAGTTCGACTTCAGGACCAGGACTCGAAACCTATCCAGTTGCAGCGAGGAGTGAGACAGGGAGATGTAATATCACCGAAACTGTTCACAGCAGCACTGGAAGACGTCTTCAAGCTTTTGGACTGGAGAGGACTTGGCATCAACATCAACGGCGAGTATCTGACTCACCTTCGTTTTGCCGACGATATCGTGGTCATGGCGGAAACCCTGGAGGACCTCGGTACAATGCTCGATGACCTCAATAGAGCCTCCCAACAAGTGGGTCTAAAAATGAACATGGACAAGACCAAGGTTATGTCAAACTCTCTTGTTGCACCCATTACTCTGACAGTTGGGGGCTCTACTCTGGAAGTTGTCGACGAGTATGTCTACCTGGGACAAATAGTCCAGCTGGGTAGGTCCAACTTTCAAAAAGAGGTCAATCGTCGAATCCAACTCGGCTGGGCAGCGTTCGGGAAGCTACGTAACATCTTCTCTTCTCAACAACTACCGCAGTGCCTCAAGACAAAAGTCTGGGATCAGTGCGTGTTGCCAGTGATGACTTACGGAGTTGAGACGTGGCCGCTAACAATGGGCCTCATAAGAAGGCTCAAGGTCACTCAAAGGGCAATGGAAAGGGCTATGCTCGGAGTTTCTCTCCGCGATCGAATCAGAAATGAGGAAATCCGGAGAAGAACCAAAGCCACCGACATAGCTCGAAGGATTGCGCAACTCAAGTGGCAGTGGGCGGGGCATATTGCTCGTAGGACCGATGGCCGCTGGGGCCGGAAAGTTCTCGAGTGGCGGCCACGGACCGGTAGACGCAGCGTAGGTAGGCCTCCCACAAGGTGGACCGACGATCTGGTGAAGGTCGCGGGAAGCCGCTGGATGCGGGTGGCGCTGGACCGATCATCGTGGAGATCCTTGGGGGAGGCCTATGTCCTGCAGTGGACGTCTATCGGCTGAGACGACGACGACGACGACGAAGTTACCAAATTATATTAAATGGGAATCATTCATGCCTATCAAATTGGATAAGGTACTTGGTCTATTCAGTCAAATCAGAGGGTCACGCAAAGTCCGTTTATAATAGTTGGATTAACCAATTTCAAAAGTTCCGGAAACAGGTAGATTTACTTGTTATGAAAGGGTAAATAACCACAATTTGAATGTCTCTTTCCTCTGAAAATACAGGGTCTTACTTTATTTTCATGTAGGTCATTGAGCCGTCCAACGAACCGATAAACCTTGGTGTCAAAGTTTTTTTATTCACGTACCTACTACTTGTAGTAGCACTAAAATACAGGGTAGTATCAAACGACGAACTTTTCCTAATGCGTTAGTCAAACTTGACAACTTTCACTACGAAACATAGGTCTGTTTTGTGGTGAAATAAATACTACATATAAAATTACTCGGTCAGATGCTTGTGTTATGCAGCAGGACTTTTTTTAATATTTAAAGACTGTATTATTTGACATTTGCTTCTTAGGGATGATTTTACAGGTTTACCTGTGGAACTAAGCGTTTTCGCAAAAATGCATCGTTCGGCACCTTTTATAAACAGCGAATACGAATGTTGTTTCACTATAATCAATAAATATTTTAAATTCGTATCTATAGTAACGAAACGAACGTCATATAACAATTATTCAAATCTGACAACCAAATAGCATCCATTAGGTAACTGGTTGATTAAATTTGTGCCTGCCTTTCCGATAACAACAGCCGCGGGGGAAATAAATTAATCACTTTCACCCCTCGTTTGTTTACTAGGCCATTTGCTGCCATCTTCTAGAAGGTAAATAGGCTGTAGTTTCTTTTGTTTCGGACCCGGAAGTAGGATAAACCACCCCAGAGGCCTATCACAAGGATTGATTGCGTAACAACTTACGAGCCGAAAACTTAATGGCTGTTCAAATGAATAGAGTTATCTTTACTACCAATCAATTGGATGATAATCTCACTTCACCTAAGTGTATTCAACCAACCACGATTGAAAACATACAGGTAGCTAAGAAATCACAGCAGTTATCAAAACTAAATCTATGAAGTCATCACACATTGCAAATCGTGCCTGCGTTTAGCTTTGGTGTATTCATTTCCGATCGGTAGATCTGTCGATTTTTTGGTGATATTTCTAGTCTTTTTTAGGACTAAAAATCAACACATTAAATCCTGATTTGTGAAAAAAAAATCTAAATGACTACTTGCTCACTGTATCAAAAAAGGGCAACTGCTTACAATGAATCACTTAAACCCTTCACATTCGTTTCCTGTTCCTTTACTTGATGTCGACTTGCCAGCAGTGTTGGCACTACGCTGGCACCAAGCTGTCGCCACTTTGGCACAACGTTGACGCCACTTTAACACCACGTTAGCACCACGCTGTCCTTAGAAAGTCTTGCAACACGATACCATCGGCTGTAATGCGTCTTCTCTTCACCCGACTCGGCTCAAGTCGGATGCGCCGCTAGATAGGAAGGACAGCCGTGTAATTGCCAACACTACCGCTTTTTCTGCGAAATAGTGCCCGGGAAAAAAGACAAAGTGTTCCTGTCACGGTTTAGATGCGACTTTTGTCTCCTAGTTTCGTGTTTTCTTTGTCTTCAAATGAAAGCAATATATTTTTGTTTGTAATGTTGTGTAGCTCGTTTCGAGATAAGATACTAAATAGAAGAAAGCAAACGATTAAAGGAAATGAGGAAAAGCTAATCAGCAATCAACGTCAAGATAACACACATTCATCATGCCTCTACCCATTACAGGGCAGGCATAGAGTCAACAATCGGAACATTATGGCCGCCATCACCACTTTTGACAAAATATTTTTAAGGCCATTTCAGATGTATTGTTACAATATTATTGACAGGTTGCCAACGTGTCGACTAAAATTGCAATACACCATGAAACTTTCGAGCTCCTTTTCACCTCCTACGAAACCCTTAGAAAGAAAGGGGGTGACGCTATAATTAAGGTGACATAAAAAAAATCCTTACCAAGCCAGAAAAGGACTTAAATTTTGAATGCAAATGTATTTTTACTCAATTATAATCGGTTCGTTAAAGAAAAATAACTCCAAATATTGAAAACAGTAAAAGTGACTTGAAACTGGGTAGAAAAAAAAGGATATATTAAGTACTACCACGCAAACTGAAAGTAACCGACGAAGTTTCTACTCTTTTTGCAGGTGACTTCGCGGTGTAACTTTCAAAGAGATTTTTACCCACCTACTTTAGAAGGAGGATATTATTTTCGAAAGTATGTATCAACATTTTTCCGGTGTTCTTTGTTGGGGTCGGCTACCCAACATAGGGGATATGACGTGGAACCAGGTTTTTACACAAAACGACTGCCATTTGACCTCTGCAACCTGAAGGCTAACCTGACCCGAATCCTAGGTGAAGATGTGTATGTATGTGGCCAAGATAATTCTTCACATTAAAACAATTTGAACGGATTTAAGTTATGTGATGTAATATGGTTGTATAAACAGAAAATTTTAAATAAATTTGCGATATGAAATGTTGTTAGATTTAGCTCAAATTAGCTAGGAAAGTCAAAGACATATCATGGAGGTTTTCAATCGGCAGATATAACTACAATTATCGCTGTGCGTGTGTGTAGCATCAGAACAGAATGGTTCGCTAGAAGAAGACGTCGGGTTTTAATTTTTTTATAATTTTTGTTTGTTCCAAGTACAAGGAAAACATTTTGAAGGTCTTCCTTAAGATGTTCCAACACCTTGATCGTTGTAGTGTACTCGCGCGGAAAAGACGTTAGCAGTTCACAGCTTGTCCACAAGGTTTTAAAAATAGAATCTGTTCAAGCGTTAAGGTTTCTTTTCTCTTACATTTTGATCGTAGCCCTCGTAGGTATTGTCTACGAAACGTAGACGTAAGTAGGTAACAGATATTTTCAAATTGCTGTACAGGGTGTTAAAAGAGTGTTAACTTCAAGGGATGAACCAGCCTATGAAACTGAATAACTTTCCCCAGGGAACATAGGTCGAAGCTATGAAACAAAAAATTGTACCTCATAAAAACTGACAGTCGTTCCTTGGAAAAAGTTGTTAAATTTCAGGGGCTGGTTCATCCTAGAAAGGAAGTGACACTTTTCCTATGTATTACTTTTTGTATACAAACTTTCCTTATGTAGAGTAACACATTCTAACGTTGTCGTATGGTGAGTAATATATAGTTATTCCTTGAACAGAAAAATAATTCATGTAAGTCAGAAAATATATGTCTATTTTGAGATAAAACCTAATTACCTACTCAGAAATAATTGATGTGACTAAACCCACCAATTTGCTCCCCGAAATAGTTTCCTTTCATTATTTAGTGTCTATCTCTTGTTAGGGATTGCATAATTGAACTCCACGAGAGCTCTCAGTCTCCTGGGCCTCACTAGCCTCACGAAACCTGCTTTTATTTCAAAGTAGCAAGGTTGAAATTGGAAAGGAAGGAATGAGAGAAATAGGCGCACGAACGGTGGAAATTGGCATGGAGAAATAAAAGAAAAAGTACGTCAAAGCCAAGGTATGAAAGGGTACGGGTCATTGAACCCGTCTCGTCAGCCAGTCTATCTCGCTGGCTTATCTAGTAGAACTTTACGAGGGACAGCACCAGGGTGCGACTTTAGCATCGTGTTTGTTTCGTAAAAAAAATCGAATAAGATTTAATCGATCAGATCCAAAAAATATCGTATTTTTTTCGTATGTTTTACTTGATGTCGCAATAATATTTTTTATCATATGAATGCCGTGTGATGCCGGCTTAAAATAGCATCTCTACATTTCTTTCTGGCGGGTGTCGTAAAAGACGACTAAGGGACTCGCCGGTTTAAATTTTTAGGTGACAGGCTGACTACCTGTCACCCTCAATCTTCATTTGTCAGTCGTGGCGATAGCGACCGTATTTTATGGTCGTTAATGCTCTGCCTACTCCGCAAGGGATAAAGGTGTGATGTGTATACATATACGTATGTATTACCGACAGATGGGAAAATATACTTAATGCCACCACAACAAAATATTACTAAGAACTTAGAATATGAACTGATGTATATTTTTAAAAATTTTACGCATTTAAAAAGTGATTTTAGTAACAAAAGTTCGATTTCGTAAAAATTGATTCAGCTTAATCAATTAGTTTAGAATTGCATGCGCAATCGATTATCAAAAAGTTATTTTTTTCAAAAATAATCCCTAGACCCATCTCTAGAAAGCACTAACGAGAAAAGGAAAGTTGGATTCGTGAACAAAATACTTGTATTGATTGCGACGAGCGAGGATCCATTCCAACCAGCCAGTTGACATTCTATGAGCCTCGTCGCTTAGGGCCGCCGTCCACTATAGGACATTTATCTCGTGACTTTGAAAATAAAACATTATCTTGATTTTATAGAAAGAAACATGTCAAACACAATATCAATAAAAATCGTGTCGATGGATGACTCGTTGTCCACACGAAGAGAGAGCATAAAAATAAAATAACATACATACGTACATACACATACATAAATCACGCCTATATCCCTGGCGGGGTAGGCAGAGCGTTAACGACCGTAAAAATGGTCCTCAAATGTGAGAGTCGTTTCAGATAAGTCGTGTATTACCATAGTGACAGGTTGTCAGCCTGTCGCCTAAAATTGCAAGAAAAAGTAATTGAAAATATTGATTATTAATTATCTTGATAACATTAAATCTGATATTTTCTTGTATGCCCTTTTGTCCAATGGCCAATGATGCCTTCATTTCAATTACGAACCTAGAATTATCAAATTTCTATTGAAAAGTGTTCGAGCCTATCGGCTGATGAGTGATGGTGTGCGACGGCCTTTAGCTATTTTTCTCTTTCGTATTTCGGAATATTCTTTGCGGCCAGCACGCTTTTACACTTTACCAGGTTTTTGGTTACTGGCTGTCTAAAACACGTGTTGGTGACGACATGGGAACGCATTTGAAAATAGAACAAAAATTGCTTTATGTCGGCCAAACTCAAAGCCTCATGTCATGGACCTTTTCAGTGGAAACAATATTAAAAACAAAAGACGGATTGTGTGGGCGCTGGACTGAATGTGGGCGCTTATGAACCCTTTAGAAGACAACGAATTTAAAATGAGGGATCCGGTTTATACGCTAAGTAGCTACATAAATAAGTATTATTTTATATATGAAAACTGCTTTAGAGTCTAATTTTAGTATTTCAGCCTGCATGTTATTTAATTTTGAAGTAATTCTTACGAGCGTTCATGAGTTTGTTTACGTTTGGATTTTTTTTGTTTTGTGATATTTTATTCAACAAAGACGTACAATTATTTTTCCATTACAATTTGATTTTTCTTTCCTTGGTATTCACACGTATATATCAATTAGATTTGGCCCTAGTGAAAACGGTCCCACCACCAAATTAGTGTTATTCTACGAATTCGAAAATATTTAGGGTCACCTAGTTGTGCAAAAGCGAGCTGTATTGAAATATCATCATGTTGACGTTAAGTTGAACTAAGTTGAATAAAAAAAAACCTTTAAAATAAAAAGGTTATACGCTTCCTTAAGTGCCTACCTGACCCTTTACTTGCCCCGCCCTTAGCGTGCTGGTTACTAAACGTGCGGTTTCTTGAAGGGCGGCAACCCTTTCAGATACCTTTGGTCCGTTTCTCACGCAGGTACCAGCCCTAATGAAGGCCTGGTCTTCACGCCATTACCCCAAGTGTGCCCTCTTACCCTTTGTGTTCAATTTACAGTTAAATCTGGTTACTAATTTATGATTTTGAGAGGTACAGGCCTTTATGATTTTGAGAGGTTCCTTTGTACTTTCTGGTCTGAGTCTGGACCTTAAAATGAAAGCTAATTATTTTGCCTATAGGTATAAAACAAGATTCAAACTCAAAAATGTTTGACAAAATGCAGTTTACAAAATGTTGAATTGTCTTGTACCTAAATTGAGTAGGTATTAACTATTAAGCTAGTAATGTTTATAAAACTCGAAGATCTTACAGATAAAATTCTAAAGTGAATGTGTGGGGACAGTGGGACTATGAAGTAAGTTAAGAACTTCTTTGCAGCTTTGGTTTCGATAAAAAAACCATTTTAACCTGATTTTTTAAAGAAACGATCCTGAAAGTTTAACATTATTGTTGACGACCCGCTCATAATATTTCATCTATTTTGATAGAGAGACGAACAAGAATGTTGCCAATTCGGGATCGTTTCTTTATCTAAGCAAGAAATATCAATGCATCTCTCTCTCTCTCTCTCTCTCTCTCTCTCTCTCTCTCTCTCTCTCTCTCTCTCTCTCTCTCTCCTTCTCTCTTTTTGTCCTTTCGTATAGGATACTGAGTCGTCAACGATTAATCACGACCTAGTAAAAAACTAAGTCTCTTCCCGCGTCTCTTGTATGCCCATAAAATGAAGGTAACTTACGTAAATATCTAGACATTTGTAGACTTTAGGAAGTACCTGTTATACACGAGTAGAATATCTGTCTCAAAACTAAGGTGATCCCCGGGGGGCAGAATTTTCTGCGCGTATTCCAAGAATCTCGCCGATAAGGAGATAAAACTGAGAATATAAAAACATAAGGTTCTTTTCTTGCAAGTGAATGCTCGTATGTAAAACTACGTATGTGTCTCCAATTTTTATTTATCAAACTTAGAAGAAACATGTTATACCTATTATTATGTAAAAGATACCTAAACGTACGCTATACATACACATACATACACCTATCACGCCTTTATCTCTTGCGGGGTACGCTGAGCGTTAACCGCAGTAAAAAACGGTCGATATCGTCACGTCTGATAAATATTGAGGGCCCTTTCAGTTTATTCGTGTAATGACAGGTTGTCAGCCTATCACCTAAAGTTGTCTCTCAATCGACTCTTACGACACCTGTGGAAAGAAATGCAGTGATGCTATTCTAAGCCGTCATCACACGGCCAAAGCCTAGGTATGTTTTCAAGGACGTATTAAGTTTTATATTAGTAGGTATAAATTTTTAAGTTAATTTTGACTTCAGACTTAAGTAATGTCGAAGTAAGAGTAACGTCGGAGTAGCCTTGTCGAAGTTCAGTTATAAAGAAAAATGTCTTATTTTCATTCAACTGAAATTAAACTGTTGGTAAAAGTTTACCATCCAGTTGTCTAATGGTTTAATTTCCCAGTTTTCCAGACTCGTATATTTTAATTACTATAATCCTAAAGTTGCCTTTATCTTGCGCGCGACTGATCCGACGAACAAGCACCTAGGGATTTACCTTGGCAACGTAAATCGATTTTTTAAATAATCAACAAATTAACTCAAAAGTGAGAATAATACAACACCGAAAAAGTGAAATTTTGTATCGTAGGCCAAGACTCACTTTGGGTCGTCTAGCCGGCGAAGTAAGTTAGCAAATTAACTCAGAAAATATAGATTAAAAATAAATCCAATTGAATATTTGATTTTTGATAAAATCGTTTTATTTTATATGTTTTACTTGATTTTACGCAAACAAAATTTATTATCAAATATTTAACGACAGAGATAAGTTACACTTCATGCAGCAGAAACAAAAAATACGTGTTTTTTAACTAATGTTACGCTAAGCCGAAAAAAAAATTGTGCGAACACCTGGTGCAAAAAATCGATATTTCGTACTCAAACATTTAAAAAATCGAAAGCAAATTAAGATAAAATAAAAATAGTTTAATTGCACACAAAAGGAAATATTAGATAAAAATTAAATAGGGTATAAGAATAAATTCAATTAATGAAGCAACTATTGCTTAGTTGATTTTAAAATTGATTTCGTATTTCACACCTCTACAAGTAACTCAAGCAAGTCGCAAGAAGTGAAATTAACTCACGGTTCTTATCCTTGCGAACTTGATAGTCGTTTGTCAACGAGCGACAGTCTCCAACTCTGCTCATTACAGAGATCTTCGACCTTTGTTGAAATTAATTATGCAATTCTTTTAAATTAGTTTTTTATGTATTGCAACTATAACATGGAAATTTATTTAAATAGAGTATGGTACTCACAATGAACTTTAAGTACACTAGGTGTAAAAATATAAACCTAACAAATTTTCCCCAAGGAACATAGATTGACACATGAAAAAATGGTTTTCCCATAGGTACTAACTTACTCAGCCAGGCATTACTTTTTATACGGGAGGTCCAAATTTTCATTCGTTATATTTCGACCTATGTTTCTTGGGGAAAGTTGTTCAGTTTTATAGACTGTTTCAAGCCTTAAAATATTTTCAGTTGATTTTTTCACACCTGATATAAAGCAGACAATTAATAAGATAATATGATAATTGATGATATTGCCTCTGGCAACCAACCAAACCAAATCCCCACCAACCCGCACTGGGCCAGCGTGGTGGGTGACGGCCCGTACCCCCCTTATGGATTTTACAAATAGAAATCGGCCCCAAGTGCCCGGCGGCCCCGGTGGCCGGGCAGATTCAGGCGAAAATCGACCCGGCTCCGAGACCAGGGGTGCTAGGAATCCCCGGGCGGCGTGGATCCCTCGCCGAACGACCTTGGCCCTGGCAACATATAACGCGTGCACACTGCGGACGGAAGAGAAGTTAGTGGAACTCGAGGAAGAACTGAGCAGGTTACGGTGGGACATAGTGGGACTGTCCGAAGTCCGAAGAGAGGGGGAGGACACGATAGCCCTGAAGTCAGGTAACCTGCTCTACTTCCGGGAGGGCGACCATCTGTCCCAAGGTGGTGTCGGGTTCATCGTCCACAAGTCCCTCGTGAACAACGTAGTACAGGTCGGGAGTATTTCAAATAGGGTGGCATTCCTTATACTCAGAATAACTAAACGTTATTCGCTGAAGGTCATACAGGCATAAGCCCCAACTTCGAAGTACCCCGACGAGGACGTGGAGGCAATGTATGAGGACATATCCAAAGCCATACATACCTCCAGGACTTATTACACGGTGGTCATGGGGGATTTCAACGCTAAGCTGGGCAATCGTTGCGGTGACGAACTGAGAGTTGGGCCATTTGGTATTGGGGTGAGGAACAGCCGAGGTCAAATGCTGGTCGACTTCATGGAGAAGGAGGGACTCTTTATGATGAACTCGTTCTTCAGGAAACGGCCGCATCGAAAATGGACCTGGAAGAGCCCCGACGGTGTTACCAAAAATGAGATAGACTTCATCATGACAGACAAAAAACGGATATTCAACGATGTCTCTGTGATCAATTCGTTCAAAACGGGTAGCGATCACCGAATGGTAAGAGGCACGTTGAATCTTAATGTAAAAGCCGAGAGATCACGTCTGATGAAGTCTACGCTCCGACCAGCACCTGCCCAAATCCAAAACCCTGAGAGCTTTCAGCTCCACCTGCAAAACCGCTTCGATTGCCTGGGTGAGTGTATCGACGTGGACGACTATAACGACAGGGTCGTGGAAACTGTCCTTACGGTTGGCTCTAAGTTCTTCAAACCCAATCGTACGAACAGAACCAAAAAAATCTCAGACCATACTTCGAGGCTCATGGAGGAACGACGCGAGATGATTCTGCAGTCGTCGGAGGATACTTCCCAATATCGGCACCTCAATAGGCAGATCTCTAAGTCTTTGACCCGCGACATACGCCAATTTAATACTGACCGTATTAAAGAGGCAATTGAGCGCAACAAAGGCTCCAAGGTGTTTGCTAGAGATCTGTCGATAGGCCAGAGCCAACTAGCGAAGCTAAAGACCGACGATGGCAGAATCGTATCGTCCAAGCCCGAGCTATTGGGAGAGGTCGAGAAGTTCTACGGACAGTTATACGCGACAACATGCACACCTGTCAATAATCGGGTCGCAGATCCAAGAGCTCGATTAACCCGGCACTACACAGAAGACATCCCGGACGTCAGCTTGTACGAGATTAGTATGGCTCTGAAACAGCTAAAAAACAGCAAGGCGCCGGGTGATGATGGAGTTACGGCAGAGCTTCTGAAAGCCGGTGGTAAACCGATACTTAAAGCACTGCAGAAATTGTTTAACTCTGTCATACTCGAGGGCAAAACGCCACAGGCATGGCACAGAGGCGTGGTGATGCTGTTCTTCAAAAAGGGCGATAAGTCTTTGCTGAAGAACTACAGACCCATCACGCTTCTGAGCCATGTCTACAAGCTGTTCTCAAGAGTCATAACGAATCGTCTCGCACGCAGGCTCGACGACTTCCAGCCTCCCGAACAAGCCGGCTTCCGAAAAGGCTTTAGCACCGTGGATCACATTCATACGCTGAGGCAAGTTATACAGAAGACTGAAGAGTATAACCAACCACTCTGCCTCGCGTTTGTGGACTACGAAAAAGCCTTCGATTCGATCGAAACATGGGCCGTACTTCAGTCTCTTCAGCGGTGCCAAGCTGACTATCGGTATATCGAAGTGTTGAAGTCCTTGTACGAAAGCGCCACCATGTCAGTTCGACTTCAGGACCAGGACTCGAAACCTATCCAGTTGCAGCGAGGAGTGAGACAGGGAGATGTAATATCACCGAAACTGTTCACAGCAGCACTGGAAGACGTCTTCAAGCTTTTGGACTGGAGAGGACTTGGCATCAACATCAACGGCGAGTATCTGACTCACCTTCGTTTTGCCGACGATATCGTGGTCATGGCGGAAACCCTGGAGGACCTCGGTACAATGCTCGATGACCTCAATAGAGCCTCCCAACAAGTGGGTCTAAAAATGAACATGGACAAGACCAAGGTTATGTCAAACTCTCTTGTTGCACCCATTACTCTGACAGTTGGGGGCTCTACTCTGGAAGTTGTCGACGAGTATGTCTACCTGGGACAAATAGTCCAGCTGGGTAGGTCCAACTTTCAAAAAGAGGTCAATCGTCGAATCCAACTCGGCTGGGCAGCGTTCGGGAAGCTACGTAACATCTTCTCTTCTCAACAACTACCGCAGTGCCTCAAGACAAAAGTCTGGGATCAGTGCGTGTTGCCAGTGATGACTTACGGAGTTGAGACGTGGCCGCTAACAATGGGCCTCATAAGAAGGCTCAAGGTCACTCAAAGGGCAATGGAAAGGGCTATGCTCGGAGTTTCTCTCCGCGATCGAATCAGAAATGAGGAAATCCGGAGAAGAACCAAAGCCACCGACATAGCTCGAAGGATTGCGCAACTCAAGTGGCAGTGGGCGGGGCATATTGCTCGTAGGACCGATGGCCGCTGGGGCCGGAAAGTTCTCGAGTGGCGGCCACGGACCGGTAGACGCAGCGTAGGTAGGCCTCCCACAAGGTGGACCGACGATCTGGTGAAGGTCGCGGGAAGCCGCTGGATGCGGGTGGCGCTGGACCGATCATCGTGGAGATCCTTGGGGGAGGCCTATGTCCTGCAGTGGACGTCTATCGGCTGAGACGACGACGACGACGACGACGACGACGACGATGATATTGCCTGTAACTCTCTCCGTTATATAAACTTTTCTAGAATTTGCGAATAATGTCCTTTTTTACATAAATTTAATGATCCTGGCGCAGGTACTTACTAATTCAGAACCTTATGTTTTGCTGACTTAGCAGCTTAAAAGCCTAGAAACCACTGAAAGATGGAACAAAGCGAGATCAAATTGCGGAAACCTAAGTAGTCCCAATGGACGAATAACTACATTTTTGAGATGCCATTAAAGGTACCCTGACCTTGTTAGAAGGTTTTTTCCTGGGCCTTTTATCTGTATTTTTAGGGCTTACGTACCTTAAGGCGTTTTGGCGTTAATTTTCTGTAAACTATCTTTATTCCAAAAATTTGCTAGATGACTGGGTCATTAATAAAATACAAACGTTGTACGCTTAAAAATATTGTGTAAAATACTACATATAAGTCCCGGTTGCTGTCTATGATAATAGACGGCGGTCGTTACACAACCATATCAGAAGCCTGCTACTTGTAGAGGCGGTTGAAAAATTCTGACACTAGGGTTCTTTGGGTCGTTGGACGACTCAGTGTTCCACACAAAAAGAGTAGAGAGAGGCCTATATTTGACCACATTTAACTATGACATCGATCTTGAGAGCGATTTTGAGATGTCATTCGTACTGCTTGATTGACAATGCTTTTGAAATCGATCTCAGAGTTTAGTACGGTTTATTAATACGGGCCTTAGATTGTCAAATACAAATTCATTTATTACGATCTATTACGCATAATTCGATTCAAAGTTAAGGTATTTTACACTAACCGTGTTATCCTTGTTCCAGGATTGGAAAGTGCAGTGCGGGTGTGACTAGTGCGATGTGAGCGAGTTAGTGACGTCATCATGTGCTCCTGGGTCGTCTCCGCCCTCATCATCCTCTTCGCCATGGGTAAGTATATTATTTATTGGTTATATTATAGAATTTCTATAAGAAGTTCTTTTTATAAGAAGTTGTTTTCTATATATGCCGCGTGATGCCGGCTTAGAATAGCATCACCCCACCTCCTTCCCGCGGGTGTCGTTTTTTAGGCGACAGGCTAACAACCTGTCACTATAGTGATACACATGTTTTCTGAAACTTCCTCGGAAAATAATACTCAAAAATGTCAGACGGGGATAAAGGTGTGTATTATGTATGTATGTATGTATGTTTTCTATATAAAATTACACTGCAAAGAAATCGTAGAAGCATCGAAGTAATCGCTACGACGTAGCATAGCTAGCGTAGCAACGTTCTACGCCAAAATTGAAGTTGGATTAGATGGCACACAGTTAATACTGATTCTGCCTGATTATAACTCTCAAAAAATGTGATAAGTTGGTATCAAATTTTCAAAAACTGAGTAGGTGAATAAAATAAATATTTGCTCAGTACAGTTTACTAAGGCCGCCGGTATGAATATAAAGAACAATAATGTAGGGTCTACAAGAACCTTCGTCAAACTGTAAGCCGTAGGGACGGCGGTCTTGTTACAATACGTCGTAAATATATTGTAATTAAATTAATTTATATTGTTACTTTTACTAAGATAGAATGACAGGTATTTGTTTTGCACAATATTGGTGTACATACACACACATAAAAATATTTGCCAGTAAATTATTTGCCATGTGACGCCGGCTCAGAACAGCATCACCCCTATTTATTTCAAATTTAGATATTTTGTACGAAAAACAAAATAAGCAAATATTATAGTAGTTCTCGGAATATAATTTCATTTGCTCAGGGCACAGAAGGCAGAAGCCGGAAGTAAATGTCGTTCTGTTAAAATCCTGTTCTCGTGGAATACTTATGTTACTGCGCTGGAGTTATTTCCTCTTTACGATTCAGTCCCGGTTGGCCACAGTCCCGTTTTGTCATCAAATAATGTCATCTACACAATGAGTCCCGATTCATGCACACAATAAATAATACATGAAATAAATCTAATCCTTCAAATATTTCAAAAAATGCAATCCATGAAACTAAACAAGTAAAAAAAATCGCATTCAGATATATTTGTATAGGAGGCATTTTTTTTCAAAAAACACTTTCTTTTTATGTCCCGGTTTGCTATGGCTTTTTTTGCAAATAACATTTTGATAAATCACACTGTGCTTTAGAAGCCTTAGATATACATTGTTTTGAAGCGGGTTACTTTTTTTAAAGTAAAGTAATAGTACTGTGACCAATTGGGACACGTTTTTAATGTGCGTCAAACAGGAACTGTGGTAAACCAGGCCATCTCCTTTATACATTTTTCATATGGCGGTAATTCGCCACCTCGTGACATTTGTGTTGTGTGGGATTATACCCTCTCACCTACGCGAGAAACAATGTATTGCACACGCACCGTTATGTTTCGCGGTTAGTGAAAACCACTACCATACAAAATCACTTTAGATGAAATGACATGAAAAGTTTTTGCGGGTTTAATGGATTTTCGATAACAATATTTGTCGATATTATGTTTGACGTATCATTGACCAGTATCACCGATATCATTGAAAACACCATGCAGACAGGCGTCATACAAAATGACAACCAGTCTTTGTTCAATTGTTGATCGTTTTTCTTAATTCATTAGTGTGTTGCACGCGCACTGAAAGCTATTGCGGTTCAGAACAACAAGCATACAAATGAAATCCGCAATTTGATGCGACAATGTTTGCGAGTCTATTCTATTTCTTCTATGAGATTTCATCGTCAACTAATTACTGGAGCTAGTCAAGAAACCGGAACATTATGCAGTGCGTATGAACAACATGTGAAAAAGCCTGAAATAAAGTTGGTAGTAATGTTTTATTGAGACGTATCTAACACGCAAATACACATTTCCTGTCGGTAAATATTTCATCATCCGGAAAAATAGACGAAAACACGCGTGACGACTCCCCGATATCGGTTTTTTGTTTTCGAACAAATTTATATTACAGTGTGAAAATTATTCTGTGTATCGGAGGGCACGTAAAGCTGTAAGTTTCACACATACACACATTACTCCTTTATCCCATGCGTACTAGGCAGAGCGTTAACGGCTATAAAAATATGTTCGCTATCGCCATATCTGACAAATATGTACTGCACTCTCAGATGATTCGATGATTCGTGTATCTCTATATAGTGACAGGTTGTTAGCCTGTCGCCTAAAGTTGCTATACATGGGAAAACCTTTCAATCCATTAATAGTCTTTTACGACACCGAAAAGTGTTGATGCTATTCTTAACCACACGGCTTGCTGTTTAATATTATTTTCATGTACTAAACAGAGTTACGAAGAAAAACATTGTACATTTGTTGCAACATGATAACCATATAAAAGTTACATTGTTACCGGTTTTTATAAACCGTGGATGTTTTATGTTTCAACGAAATTAATAACCATTTTGATGTGCGAGTAAGCCGCGGCTTAAACAAAGTTAAACTGGGAAATAAATCAGCTTCCACGGTGACTGCCAGGACCTGTATTTTTGAATTGTTGTATGCGGAAATCAGCTACTAATTGTATCATGCTCTGCGTGTCCAACCACCGGAAACTGCAGATGAAAGCCACTGTGTCTATAATACTGTGAGAATGGCGAAATACTAGGCGAACGATGTCTAAGAGGTCTTGCCATCGACACGACAGAAGAAGCTACTACTTTGCACTTGCACTATACAAACACATGAAGCACATGTAATAGTTTATACTACACATTTATGTATTCACACATGCCTTAATCAATTCCGTTAAAATAATACACAGGTTAATAATATAAGCAACCTTACCTATCTGTGAACGTAATCTATTCGCTACATATCGGAAACTCCGCTACATATTCAGGCAGATAACGATGTAGAACTATACGAGACGGTATCTATATGTAGTATCTACGTATATATACAGGGTGTAAGGGAGAGCGTTCCAAATACTGATACATTTGATACGCATCCATGCAGGGTACATTCAGAGCCTGAAACTGAACAACATACATCAAAGATGACAAAAACCGACCTACCATCCAATGTCACGATGGATTGTGAAAAAAATTTAACAATGCCTAATTTTTATGGAAAATTGTTCAATTTCAATTAAAAATTTTCCGTAGTAAGTAGCAATACCCAATAATAGGCGGAGGCTCATTTCTTCCAGTGGACTGTTGTGGCTGTTAATTTAAAAAAAAGTTAGTTCAGTCTCATGGTCTATATGCACCCTGGCTTTTGTCAGGGGTACTCATCTCAGCCTTTGATCGAGGACTGTGATGTGGTTAGAGATGGGTAGTGGGTAAAAACCCATTCAACCCACCCGGGTAAAAACCGGGTTTTTACCCAAATCACCCGGTTTTAACCCATTATTACCCAAATTGATGGGTGAAAACAGCATAAGTAAATAATAATTAAAATATGGCGTTTATTCCAAGAAAATCTAAAAGAATACAATGAGTATTTCACAACTTTCTAATTATTCCTTATTTATAGTAAAAATGGCTAATAACAATCGTACTAAAAATCAACCGCTTGATTAAATAAGCTTTAGGCGCTGGGAATGTGCGTGAAAGTCATTTTGGCTACTAAAAATTATTTTCATTTAGAACATGTTATATTTGCAGTCATTCAAACATACATAAGTTTACTAGAGATGGGGCATTTTAGCTAAGGTACCACATAACCTAGTATCTGCTTTTTTATTATGACTTTATTTAATAGCGAGATTGCGACCATAGACCTTTCCAAAGCTGTCTGAGTGACATGTTTTATTGCTCGATTCTCAACTCCGTATGTTATGATCATGATTGGTAGGACGCACTACTCGGACAACATTGTCTTGAAACATAGTGGCAATGCTTTTTAAAGATACCATTTAAGTCAAAAATACAACAATACAAAAGCATATCAATTGTTAAAAGGCTTGCGCTGATGACTTTTACCTGGAAAACAATTGTAGGTTCTTCTTAGCGTGTCGATGGCAGACACTACACCGTCGCAGCCCAGAACTTGGCCACATTGACAGCGCTGGCAGTCGCTGTCATAAGATCGTCCTTTGTGCAGGTGTTGGGGCACGACGGACACGATATTAGGTGGTGCATCGTTTGGACCGCACCACACAAACAGCTTACGTCGGCACCCTCCAAGAAACCCCACTTGGCCCTGTTTTCCTTGCTCCGGCCAGTTTGGGTCCGAAGTCTATTCAGGGACTTCCAAACCGGCCAAGGTAATTTATGACCAGGTGGCAAGCTTTCAGCGATTGGGACGAAAGGAGCTGGTAGGGTTACTTTTTCCTGCCAAAGTTTGCACCTCGCTTGTTTAGGGTCGGTGCAGAGAGAAGACACGCACTTTACAAAGACTCCATCCTTGCTCTTTCAAGGGAGCTAGCCACAGTCCTGCGAACAGCTGGGGGCGCCATACCAGCCAGTGGGTATAGCTGGCAAACCGGGGTCGGTTTCAGGCAACCAGTTGTGATCCGGCAAGTCTCATTTAAGGCTATATCCACTAGCTTTGCATGGCCAAATGACTCCACACAGGGCTTGCGTACTCACCTGCAGAAAAGGATAACGCCAGCCCAGTAGTTCGCAGAACATGAGGTGTTGCTCCCCATCCAGTAGAAGTGAGGCGCTGTAAAATGTTATTCCGAGCGAACACCTTTTTTATATTTTGGCAGTTCTTACTGAAGGTAAGTGACCTATCCAGAGTAATGCCCAGATATCTCGGATGTTTATTGTGAGCTACAGGCACACCTTGCCACTCAATATTGAGCCTACGATCTGCTTGACTGTTGCGGAGATGGAAAACGCAGGACTCAGTTTTTGATGGGTTGGGTTTCAGTGAATTTTGTCTATAGTATTTGCTTAAGTCTCAAAGCGTCAGATAAGTTCACCTCAACCTCCTCAAAACTGGTCACCTGGGAAGTCAGCGCAAGGTCGTCGGCGTATAGAAAGCGGCACGTGTTGGGACGGGGTGGTTGTATATGTTGAAGATCAACGGGGCAAGAACGCTGCTTTGGGGCAGTCCGTTCTTTTGCGACCTCCAACGACTTTTGTCCTGAAGAAGATGCACCTGAAAACGGCGGTTATGGAGAAGTTCTCGAAGAACTGAGACGAATTTAAGATCGCCTGTCATCGTCTCCACTTTCCATAACAGCCGCTTTAAATTTACTGTATAGTAGGCTGCGGACAAATCTACGAATACAGCACCGGTTACCTTCCTCAGTTCAAAACCATCCTCGATGTGTTGCGTCAGTTTCAGTGTCTGGCTGCTGCAAGACATGGCCGGTCTGAAACCCGCTTGTTCTGGGATCAATTTGGGGTCAATGAAACCTGTTAAGCGGGACAACAGCAGTCTCTCAAAAAGTTTATATGTGTGGAACAAGAGTGAGATAGGCCTGAAATACCCATTTACGCCTTTCTTCGGGGCGTTAAAAACCTATTCTAAGAATATGTTGCATTTTAAAGAAGTATCTATCTCGTACCAACTACGGAAAACGCAACATTACTTTCGAAAGCGCTAAAATGTATAATTCATTACCGAGAGACATAAAAGAAGCTAAAACTACGTCTACCTTTAAAAGATTGCTAAAACACTACATTCAGAACTCAAATAGTTAATGCTACCGCTGTGCCTCTTCTAGTTCTGTGTATCTGTGTGAATCGATCTCGATAACGGCTTGCCTTGCAAATGTAACTCACTTCTACCTCCTAATTCGAAAAATTGTTAGTGGTTTTAACTTGATATTCTTTTGAGATATTATGAACTTATTAGTGTCTTTTGTGTACTTATTAGTTAACTTAGTGACTAAGTGCGCCTAATCTATGTTGTACAAAATTATAGCATAAGTTTCTCAAGTAAGTGAAATGTAAATTTCTTTTTGAGAAAATAAATTTCTTTAACCGTATCTATAAATATTTTGATAAATATACTCGTAAATGGTCAACAAGAAAGAAAAAAACAACCGATCACTTAATATTATTTTGGATACTAAGCCATTACTGACTGTAACATCACTAGGCCTTAAAGGTTCACCGGCGTACCTAACATTTGAATGTCGGTTTTATATTAATTTTTAATTATAATGGCAGATTCCAAATAAATATTTTTATATTCTTAAAAAATAATTTTGACTAAAATCACTTCACAAATGGACAAATTCATTCGAAGCAAACTCACCTTTTCATTTTTATTACATGTTTTATGTCATTAGGAATAATAAAAACAGGTATTGTGTTCTTATCATACTTAAACTATGATTATATTTAACATTTGCCCTTGCATCTTTTTATTTTTAATCTTATTTTGGTAATAAATCATTTAAAATATTACGTCGGTTTTTACCCAGTCATCGGGTGCTTTGGGTGGATTGAAATGGGTTAAAACCGGGTTATTACCCAGGCGTGGGTTTTTACCCGGGTGGTTACCCATCTCTAGATGTGGTATACGGGTATGCGACCCCGGCTTCCCGAGCAAGCAGTTCCCTCCTGCTTAACAAATAAAAAGTCTGTTTCGGCGAGAATGGCAACCCAATGCAGATATGCACAAGGGCTTGGCGGACTCGGCGACTCAGCAAGGCAATGTGGATGGCCTAGGGCGACGGTAGAGGGCGCGGGTAGTTACTGTCGGCCAGACACTGCGTCTGACCTCTCCTTCAGTCGTAACGGTTTTCCGTTCCACTGAATCAAGGAGGGTGAGGACAAAGTGCGTGCGCCTGCGTTTGCGCGAACGTTTGCGCACCGAAATATATCCTGCGCAACTGACCGCTTCCGAATAATGGACTCCGATGACGCAAAGTCCTGTGGCGACGGGTTGAGGTAGAGAGGTCTGGCGTGGTGCAAGCTGGGCTTTGTCTGATTCCTGCACATAGGCGGTTCTAGGGGCGTGAGTACATGCCGTGGTCGCTTTTGCATTGCAAATCGGGACGACAATGCGAATTCGGCAGCACCTGGGATGACAAAGCAGCCCTTTTAAGGGAGGCACTGCTTTCCTCGCCCAGCCGAGGAGGGGGCTAGAAAATGTGCCCTAAAAAAGTGCTCGTCCCTACCCGGAAGGTGGTAGTAACCACGGCTGCCACCGCATCACTTAACTCGTGGTCGACGAAACAGAAAAAATAAAAACAGCATGAAACCATCTATCATGACATTTGGCGCGTGGAACGTGAGAACTCTAATTGATCGAGATGGCAACTCCTGTCCTGAACGCAAAACCGCCATCGTAGCTCGAGAACTTCATCGCTATAACGTGGATGTGGCTGCGCTCAGCGAAACACACCTTGCTGATGAAGGAGAACTGGTGGAAGATGGAGGTGGTTACACTTTCTTCTGGAAGGGTACCTCTGCATCCGAGCCTCGACATTCAGGGGTAGGATTTGCCATCAAAAATCATCTAGTAAAGCGACTTCAAGAGTGTCCTGTTCACATTTCGGACCGCGTTACCACACTGCGCCTTCACCTGGATACAGACAATTACCTTAATGTCATCAGTGTCTATGCTCCAACGTTAGACAAGTCTGATGACATTAAGGACAAGTTTTACGAGGAGCTAACTCAATGCCTTGATAGCATAAACGCCAGAGAGCAGATCTTGTTGCTAGGCGATTTCAATGCCAGGGTTGGACGGGACTACGAGGCTTGGCCTGGAGTTCTGGGACGACATGGAGTTGGCAACATGAACAGTAATGGTCTGTTGCTGCTCGGTCTTTGTGCTCAGTACGATCTAGCGATATCGAACACTATGTTCAGACTTGCCGCTAAGCACAAGACAACGTGGATGCACCCGCGTTCCAAACACTGGCATTTGATCGACTTTGCTATTATTCGGCAACGAGACATCGGTCAAGTTCAAGTCACCCGCGTCATGCGTGGTGCTCACTGTTGGACTGACCATCGACTAATTGTCACTAAGCTACGACTCCGCCTCCGTCGACCTCGCAGATCTACAGTGAAGAAGCCTGCGTTTTTAAACGTGGATAGGCTGAAAGATCGCGAGGTTACGGTGAAATATGCTGAAGCCTTATCTGAAAAGCCGTCGCCAATAACTGAGACCGGTGATGTCAGTGCTGCTTGGGGAGCTTTGTCATGTCATCACATAGAAGCCGCTTCTGCTACTTTGGGTACGAAAGACCGACGTAGTGAAGACTGGTTCGATGACAATAGCGAGGCTCTTAAAGCAGCATTCGACAAATATCGACAGCTCCTGCGACAGCATAATCGAAGAGGTGGAAGTGTTGCGGTGGTCAAAGAAAGTGACCAAGAGTTACGCAGGCTGTCTCGACAAATAAAAGACAAGTGGTGGCAGGACAAGGCTTGTCAAATGCAGTGGCTCGCCGATACAAACCAGCTTGGTGAGTTTTACTGTGAAGTGCGTAAGCTGATTGGTGCTTCCTACCGTGCAAAAGTACCTTTAAGGTCTTCAGACGGTATGCACCTCCTGACCAGCAAGGAGGATGTACTTAAACGTTGGGCTGAGCATTTTCACAACTTGCTCAACGTAGATCGATCAGCTGATCTGCATCATATCAGTTTAATGCCTCAACTCCCGTTAGCCACGGAGCTGGACGAGCCCCTGTCATGCGACGAGGTTGTTACTGCCATCAGACAGCAGCATAATAACCGGGCGGTTGGCATTGACCTTATACCGGGTGAACTACTTAAATATGGTGGTACGGAGTTGCACACGTCGGTATGGAAACTTTTCGTTCGAATGTGGGAGGAGGAGAGGGTCCCTGAGGACTTCAAAGTGTCTCGCATTTGTGCCCTCTACAAGAGCAAGGGTGACCGTTCTGACTGTAACTCTTATCGCGGTATATCATTGCTGTCAGTCCCTGGAAAAGTCTTTGCCAGAGTTTTACTGAACCGCCTCAAAGATTTGTCGGAAAAAATTCTGCCCGAAACCCAGTTCGGCTTCCGACCTGACCGAGGTACATGTGAAGCTATTTTCTCGGTGCGTCAACTACAAGAAAAAAGTAGAGAACAAGGTCGCCAGTTGTACCTCTGCTTTGTTGATTTAGAGAAAGCATTCGACAGTGTGCCTCGCGAAGCTCTCTGGATGGTGCTAGGAAAGTTAGGGTGCACAGAAAAGTATGTGCGACTCCTAAGACTCCTGCATGACGACATGCAGTGCTGCGTCTCTGTAGACGGTGAACAGTCTGATTTCTTCCCCGTCACCTGTGGGGTGAAACAAGGGTGTGTTCTAGCGCCCACACTGTTCGCCTTGTACTTTGCAGTTGTAGTCAAAGAAGTCCTAAATACTGTTTCCCAAGGAGTCCGCATCCGTTTCCGCACAGATGGCAGTCTTTTTAACCTGGCTAGACTTAAGGCGCGCACTAAAGTCTCGTATGCATTGATTACTGAGATCATGTATGCTGATGACTTGTGCTTTCTTGCCGAATCCCCAGACGGCCTGCAGCAGCTAATGTCCGTTTTTCACCAAGCATGCTGTAAATTCGGCCTGAAGATCAGTGTCAAAAAGACGGAAGTGATGTCCTTAGACTCGCATGGTCGCGAGACACTGGCGATTATGCTTGGTGAGGATATGCTGAAACAGGTTGATAAGTTTCGTTATCTGGGGAACACTATAACATCTAAGTGTAACCTTGATGCTGAGATCAACAGCAGAATCAGTGCTGCAGCTGCAGCATTTGGGAAGTTGTGTTCCAAGGTTTTCTGCTCGCACGACCTAAAGCTAGCCACAAAAATCTCTGTATATATGGCGATTGTGCTGCCAAACCTTCTTTACTCCTCCGAGACTTGGTGTGTGTATCGTCACCACATACGCACTCTGGATCGCTTCCACCTAAAATGCCTTCGCACCATCATGAAGATCAGATGGTCCGACCGAGTGCGCAATACCGAAGTTCTGAGACGAGCCAATGTTGGTGGCATTGAGGCCTATCTAATGCGTCGTCAGCTACGGTGGTGCGGTCATGTATCCCGGATGTCGGAGGAGAGAGTGGCGAAGCGCATCTTTTATTCTGAGCTAGAGGAGGGCAAGCGAAAGCATGGCGGACAACTCCTCAGATATAAAGATGTTCAGAAACGACACATGAAAAGATGCAACATTGAGCCCACTCAATGGGAGGGTCTGGCAGCACAGCGTCCCGAATGGCGCGGGATGGTTAAGAGGCAAGTCCGCGAGTTTGAGGAACAGCGTAAAGCAGACCTCGACGCTAAGCGCGATGAGCTGAAGGCCCGTCCACCCGTCGCCATTAACTATAATTATGTAAATGGCAAACTCACGTGTCCACTCTGTGCACGGGAGTTTACTGCCAAAATTGGCTACAATAGCCATCTCCGGGCGCATCAGCGCCGATCTGATTAGGAGTCAAAGTGGTCGCCATGGCCGAAATCGGTCGGAGAGATCATCATCTATATGCACCCTATCGGTATTTAGGGTGCTTTCTGTCTCTTTTTCCGTGTGGGGCACCGAGTCGTTCAATAACCTAATGAACCCTAGTGTCCGAATTCTTCAACCGCCTGCCTGCCTGCTTTTTGGGTGCTGTCTCTTACACCCAGTATATCCAACCCCACCTGACGCTACAGGGTGTCCCAATTTGCATGTTAATTGACAGGACGGCGCGGCAGTGAGGCGCGCGGTGAAAAATCTCCGCCGGTGTCAGTAGGACACCCTTTGTTATTCAGACTGGCTTTGGAGTAGTTTTTGTGGATTTCATTTAATGGTTTTTCGTATTCGCAAATGAAAGTTTTAGTTTTTTGAGTAAAATTTGCATTTTAATTGCATAAGAGGATTAACACGAGTCAGCTTTTCCAGTGAGCCTGATTTCTCCACCACTTAAATTTTTCGTTCTTAGCAACTTAATTTTATTTCTATTACTAGTGGACACCCGCGGCTCCACCCGTGTGGAGCTTGGTTTAATATGTTTTTTGGGAAAATAGCTGTCCTGTGTGTTAATCCTAGTTACCCTCTATCTGATGCCAAATTTCATGAAAAGCGGTTTATTAGTTTTACCGTGAAGGAGCAAAAAGCAAACATAACTTTCGCATTTTTAATATTAGTAGGATTATAAAGCAGTTTCTATTATAAAGCAGTTCTTATATCAAGCATGGAGTTTGATGCCTTGTCAAATACAACTAACTTAAAAAATGTGGCTGGTAGCGACAGGGCGGTGAAAACAAGAGATCGTGTCTTATGGCATACTACCCAGCAGTGGACTGCTATAGACTGATGTGATATGTTATTTCTTCTCGTGTAAGTTAGGTATTTCATTTTTGTAATGGTAATGTCGTTCTCACACTAAACGTACAACGCAGCGCTAAAATAACGCATCCGTAACGCATGTGTCTGTTAGATCTATACTAAAAACGTCATTCCGCATACTAACGCATATCATACCTACTCAATTATGTTATGTTATATTTTCTTAGGAAATGTCACGTTTAAAATAGATACCTAGGAGATAAAATAAAAGTTCTTCAAATATTCCGTTGACTACTTTTATCAACAGCAGGTAGGAAGTAGCCTATCCTTAACTTATTTGTATTTCAGCTTCCTTAAAAATACAGAGTATAAAAATAGAGTAGCGTCTTATGGAATGCCAAGAAAACCCCACTTGTGCTGGCTCTGGGGACCAAATGAGCTTGGATAGAAATATCATTTGACATGCTTGCAGAAGCAGCTGTAAGTAGCCTGTGTGAAATGACTGCATTTCTTAGAAGTTTATTTACAATATTGGTATTTTAGGTATCAAGATCGTAGGACGTTATCAAGATTTACTCTGTATTGCCGTTTTGATTCCAACCCCCTGGGGACGGGTTCATTTCATATGCATATAAAAAGTTACTATCACCTGATAACATTTTATATATACATATCTCACGCTTTTATCCCTTGCGGGGTGGGCAGAGCGTTAACTTAAATATTTTATACATGGAAGCAAAATATATGAATTGAATTGAATATCATTTTATTACTAGTTTCTGGTATGACTAGTTTATTTAATTTATATTTCTTACAATTATGCTACGTTACCACAATTTAGCAATAAAGACGCTATCTATTGTCTACTTAATATGTAGTTATGGATCGCAATATACCGGTTAATAGATGAGATCAACGTAAATATTAATATTCATTGCTTCCTTGTTAAAAACCTCGCTTGTTGCTCTTGATTGTAGAAGAGCGATGTATATCAAAGCGCCGTGACGCCTCATATCCAAAAGGCGTCTGCTTTTCGCTTCTTGTTTATATGCTAATGCGCTTTACTTGCAACTTTCATGACGCTCCACTTTGAATCTTACCTGCTTCCCACATAGTTCATATTAGCATGTTTTGTTATTCTGAGGAGGGTTAATATGGTACAGGGATGCGATTTACGTAAAAAAATATATATTTTATAATCGATTCTTTTCAGTTAGGCGGAGCGCACACTTGACACACAACGGAGCGGTAAAATATCGCAGTGGTCTGTCAGATCCATACTAGAAACGTCATTCCTCATATTAAAAGAGCACTCGGCGGACGACGCTGCGATAGCGCTGCGTCGACAGCGGTTGAGCGGTTATAGTATGGGGATTCACATTTCTAGTATGGATCTGACAGACCGCTGCGATGTTTGAGCGCTTCGTCGTGCATTAAGTATGCGATCCACCTTTAAAAAATGTTTTAAATGATGTTGCGCAAGTTTCAAAATTATTCGATTTTAGCACCCTAATATTTGAAAAATATATTTATAGTAATCAATTAATTCAAAAGTTTTAAGATTTTTCATAAAAAAACGATTATTTAAAAAACTGATTATTTTTTCACATCCTTAGGTCGGTAAGACCGGGTTTACTGTATTTTTGGTTAATACGACGTATGCAAATGATGAGGATACGATATGGTTGCGCGATATTCCGAGGAAATTGCCCGTCACTTGATGCTTAAACGCGTGTCATAAACATCGTATTTTGCATGTGTATTCATGTTTAGGGGGATCGCACACTTGACGCACGGCGGAGCGCAAAAATATCGCAGCGGTCTGTCATGTCAATCCCCATTCTAAAACCGCTCGACCGCTGTCGACACAGCGTTACCACAGTGTCATCCGTCGAGTGCGGTTATAGTGTAGGGAGTGACGTTTCTAGTATGGATCTGACAGACCGCTCCAATGTTTTAGCGCTCCGTCGTGCGTCAAGTGTGCGTTCCGCCTTAGGTGTGTAAATACTGACTGAGTCGTTTCTGTTTTTGATAAGATTGATACAGTGTTTATTGAAAGTAACACGAGAATTAAGCTGAGAGGCCTCCTAGGCCTTTCGCACACTTAGCGCACAACGCAGCGCTAAAATAACGCATATGTAACACAGTAGTCTGTGAAAACCATACTGGAAACGTCAATCCCCATACTAAAACCGCTGAGCCGTTGTTGAGGCAGCTGCCTACCTTGCGTTATTTTAGCGCTGCGTCAGAAAGGCCTTGCGCTTTTCATTGTAGTTGTTCAAAAGATTGTAGAGACTTTGGGCTTAAAAATATGTTTCATCGTATGAGAGATACACTTTTATAAGTACAACTAAGTACAGTCTTTAAGGAAAAATCAGACATTTTGAGATTTACAAATCAGACAAACCGTTAAAACAATTTGATCAAGACAGATATCGAATACCTACATAGGTGATCTCTCGCTAATAAACTAATTGCTGCCTAGACGTAGTATTCGATGGCTTTATCTAATTTGACAAAGCCCGACCCGACCTGGTGAAACCCGATTAGGGCGTGTAAAGACAAAAGTTTCTGAATACCGGTTTTCAGTTTCCGATTGAAGGTCAATTTTGGAATTCCATTCTGACCACCGCTTATGATATTTGCGTGGATTTTAAATAGCTGTTTTGGTAATTGGTGTGAAAAATGTGAGTCTGATAAAATATGGGAAACCCAATAAAGCACTTTGAATAATGAATATCGGTTTGAACGACTTTGTAGTTTTAAGGTTATTCTGGTGAAAGACATTCCGGTTTATCAAAATTCCGGAATTCCGGTTAACAAGTTAGACTCGGGTCGATTTGGCCCACATCCGATGTACCACGTGACCTACTAATGCACCATAGTGTTACAAAAATACCGTCCTACAATATATTGTTGCCTGAAAACTTGCTTCATTGTCGAATACACTTGTTTTATTACCTACAGTAACAATACGATAAACTATAGCATTTTCGATGCAAAAATAAAAAGGTATTATTTAGAAAAGTATGATCAAAAATTATTTAATTTAGTCATCGTAATTATAATGCGAGACCTTTTTTATTTCATTTAAAAATACTCTTGAAAATGTAAATTATTCTTAAATTTTGATAATTCATTCTAATTATTATTATCATTTGGCCCAATCTTTTTTAGCTAAATTGAACTGATTTAGCTAAGACAGATAAAAGACAATTTGTATTCCATTATGTTAAAACTAGATAAAACGATATTTCTTTTCCATAAAAAGAAGTCTAGAAAAGACCCTCAGATGTTTTAATACCTACCAAAAATAAATCAGTTTCAAAAGTTTTATCCACAAAATACGAAAACATTTTGTGAAAATAGGGAAGCTTTTATTGCAGCGATTTTAAAATAAATGTTTTGTACTGTCGTGTAAAAAAACAATAGTTGAGTGGCCCGCGCGTTGTGATTTTGTGACCCTGTTCCGATTCCCGCGAACAAAAGCATAAAAACTGTCGGTGATGGCTGCTGGCTGTTGCATTCTGAATTCGCATCCGTCATTTTATTGTTTTCCAGTTTTGAATTGTTATTTTATTATTTTACTGATCTCGATTAAAATATCAAAGTTATGTGTCAAGTTATTATATTGCTTGTAAGCTTTTGCCTTATTGCTTACCGAATTATGGCTTTTAAGCTTAAGCCCTAAAAATACTTTCTGTGATCGAAACTATTTTGTTATTGCTCATTACAAATTTCATTCTTTTTTGCAGTTTGATGTAATTAAAAATAGATGTTAACACACGATAACATTAGAACACGCGATACAATTTGAAACTGTTTATTTGTCTTGAATGTATCCTAAAAAATAAATCGCTAACTCTATACTTTTTAAGTCAAACATAGTAGAGCGCGTTTACACTAAGTACATAAAATTGTTATAAAAAAAATGTGTCCTACATTTTTCTCTTTTTTACAATGACAAACTGTGACGATCAATAAGTTAAATGTAAAATTTACTACTTTGAAAATAAATTATTTAAATTGAAAATTGAAAGTAGGTAAATACTTCAAAGTGTAAGATCCCCCGTTACCTCCTGCAGCAGCGCCACGCAGCGCGCGCAAATTATATCAAATTAAACTTGCTCCATCTCTATTTAACTGAATTGAATCTCAGCCGAAAGTTGAGTGGACGAGTGCTAAAATATTCATTCGCACTCATTTCTCGAATCATCTTTCTTATTGAATCGGAGGACGCCGGAAGAGGCTGAACTCGATTTAGACAGGATTATTTCCTTCTAGGGATTGCAAGCATGCAAGACGAGATCCCGCAATCCCGCGGGATCCTGCTCTACATTTTGCCTTGCTGGATCGTGGAATCAAAACGTAGACGCTTTAATCCCGTAACTGAAAATGACAAAACTAATTGTAGTCACATTTTGAGAAATTAACATCTCACAGGAAACAACAATACTTGTTTGATGACATTTCAATGGAATTTTAGTTAAGGAATCTAGTAAGTTTTTCTAAGCCTGATAACTAATGGATTTTTTTATCTGTTCGTTTAATTCCTAGTAAGTGGCGTTGGCTGTGAAATAAAGCTATTTTTCACAAGCTCAGCAACGTTTTTCCCATAGATAAGTGTCACTTGATAGATAATCCCTCAATCTGCAAAAATGTCAACAGCGTCACCTAGTTCATACAAGTGTTGTTATTGTGTGTCAAAAAAGTCCTTCATGCCAAATAATGCATAATTTTTCGTTCAAAAAATCATAATATTATTTTTGCATAATTTGAACCATGTTTAAGTCTAACTAACAGAACTTGATTTCAAAAACTGTGGATTCAACTAGAATTTTAATATAATTACAAGATCCCGCACAATCCGCACATGACTTTCGCGGGATTAAATGGGTCACAGGATTGCAATCCCTATTTCCGTCACCAAGCGTCTTCAGCCGCCTTCAGACATCGTGAAGCAATCTTGTTACGGGACTGCGCTGACGACACACTCCAAATATAATTTATTAATATAAGTGTATAAAAGACTTTAGCGAATAAGGGGTGGTCCAGCTCATGGCTTAAATAGGTAAAAAAAAACACTTTTGGATTGCCATAGAAACTGACGCGTTCGGCTGGTACCTATATTTTGTATGGAAAGTCCATACCTATTTTATTTTGACTTATGTATCTTGGGGAATGTTGTTCGGTTTCATGGAAAAATTTACCTTTTAAAATATTTGCAGTTGATTTTTGAATGTAATTTTAGGTATATGCGATATTTTTTCCAGTCTATAGTTTAGTCTTTCACTTTGAATTTTTTGATAAAAATTATATCTTCTTTTTTTTTCAAAGAATATTTATAGCTATAGGTATTGTACGCAACATCTAAGTATATTCGCCAAAGGCAAAAAATGTTTCATCTAGGTATATAGATTTTATTAGATGCAAACTCAACCCGTTATCATTAAAAACATCTAACAAATAAATTTAAAAGGTTTAATAGTAATAATGAACTTACTGTATTTAAAATTATATTATTATTATATTTTTGCACAATACTTCACTCTTTTATTTCAAAAGAATAAAACAACAATATTATACATCAACAATACTTACAAGTAAAATATCTCTCCTAGAGCGGCACACCGAACAAATAAATAGTTACTCAAAGGCAGGCGTTACATTAATAATCATTTGCAGTAAATCGGTAAGTACTTACCTATTACGAGTAAAAATATCTGTAAAAGTAATGCACATAATGTTACATTGTTGTATTTGAACTCAGTACAAAATTGTACATTGTAGTCCCTTTCCAAGCATAATAGAGTTGTGTAACAAAAACAAAGAAAGTCAGATAGTCGCCGCCCTCTCATACGTCACGCAGGCGTCGCTGCATGAACACCCGGCGTAAGCTTTTAACGTTAAACAATGAAAATAAAAACATGGCCGCCGTCCCGTTATCCCCCCAAATTTACGACTCTACACGTCCCGAGTATAAAACATTCAAAAACAGAGTTTTTATAACAACAAACTTACGGATATCATAAACGAGGTTGCACTCCTGAGGACAAAACTGCGAATCTTGAATAAGTTAAGAAGTTTTAAAACTCGAGGCCGTCCGATTTGAATTTTCATGACTCCCAGACTTGTGTACACTTGCTTTTGCATTATTGGAATTCTTTTTTGAGTAAACTTTATTCATATTAAGCGACAAAAAGGCACTTTATTCTCGCGGTGTATAATTAACGCAGGCAGGACTGCATTAACTTTTTGTAATCATTTGTGTCATGTGTTTTCAACTTGCTATGTTTCTTTTGCAGAACAATGCATGCAATAAAATTTATACGAAGCAACACGAATTTTGCTTGTTTGTTAACGACATAAAAAGATTCGTCCTATATTTATTTATTCACCTGAATATTTTGTTTCAGGATGTTAATTAATTAGACTTTGAGACAAAACTGTCTTGACTTGACAGTAAGCCCTCTCTTTTGATCAATTTTCAACATTGTTCATACAAAGAAAACTTCGCTCTTAGAAAACATTTTCGAGAGAATATTTCCTGGACAAAGACTGTTGGAAATACAGATAAAAGCATTAAAAGCAGCAAAAAGTTGTTTTTCATATCCTGCAGCCAGCGGATGATAGTGTAGTTGAGAAATGTGTTGCAAACGAAGTTACGTGAAGTGAGGGGTAGATACAAAATATATGAGTAGTGGCAGATTTTCGCGAAAATACAAGGAAATCTTAGAAGAAATAGTTTGTAGATTAGGTGCCTTGTGCCCTTGAGGTGAATATAATAATTTCCAACACTATAGCCATTAAATAGAGTATAGATAGCAGTTTAGCTTGTTGTTACATACATACATGAATCACGCCTTTATCCCTTGCGGGGTAGGCAAAACGTAAGTGGCTGTGAAAATACGACTGACAATTTTTTTTCATATTCAATTTAGTAATTAATATTTTAGGTCAGTTTTAGAAAAGGTATGTATCATTATCACTATCATAAATTTAGTAACAGGCTGCCAGCCTCTCAACAAAAAATTGTAATAGTCGCCTCTTACGACACCGAAGGTAAGTAATGGGATGATGCTTGTCACACGACAGATATTTCAGTCGCAAAAGAGAGATACAAATGCATTCGCCTGTTCTAAATATATTCAGCTCTGCGGGGATGTGAAGAGCTCTCCAGCCAATCGAATTTCGTGGCTTAGATGGCGCCACTTTCGTTCTGAAAGTTCTGACATGAGTGCATCTAAGAACTCTACTTTGCGTTCTTTGAAAGTGGAAGAATCTTTGGAACAATCACTTGTATATTAGATACTCTTTACTTTGCATAAAATTGTTTCACATTGGTTTGATTTGGAAAACTTTACGTAATTTTTTTTGTTTGGCGTCAAGAAGCTCACCAAAATTTAAAACTTATAAATTACTAAAGTTTAACAAACATAACTTTATCGAAGAAATAATGAAGAACAATGTTGTTGTTAGTTGTAACAATTTAAACTTTACAAAAATTTACTTAACTTTTAAAAATTTACACTCCCACGTTAGTTTTACTTATTTATATTGAATATTCTGTGCAAATCTGGTGAACTTGGCATGTTGTGTTTCGTTTAAGAAAAGTTAGATAAAAGACATATAATATAAGTATAGTAATCAATATGTAATCCCTTGGCTGTCGTAGCTAGATATTAGGTATAGCACTGACGACTTAAGTGCAATCACGTCAGCTGTCTGCCAAGTTAGGCCGAATTAGCCACGGAGGTACCTACTTCCTGTCTAATGCTGTTAGCCTGGTAGATAGACAGACCAACTAGGAATTTTGATGTAGGAAGACGTTATTAATATTTATCTATTGATCAAGACTGTACCCGGATAGGTACCTGAATTTATTCTTATATTTTGGATTAAAACCAACCAACATTATACACACGGCCATATTTGGCAGCTGTCAACCCTATACTAAAGGACATGTTAACAAAGAAAAGTAGACCTTATGTAGTATTATCATGATTTTGGCAGCTGTGAAATAAAATCCTATTCGAACGGCCATGTTTTAGTCAGCAGAACGAACTGTAGCTACTTCTCTCTTTCTCATGTGGCTTTTCTCTCTTTATATTTTTTCATGTGATCATTTCTTTTTTAGGTGGCGAGGGCCAGGAGCACGGGCCGGTGTGGCTGTCGGAGCCGCCCGCGCGACTCGCGTGGTCGTCGCGGGCCGGCGCACGCGTGTCGTGCGCGGCGCACGGGTACCCGCCGCCAGCGCTCGCGTGGCAGCAGCCGGATGGGTCGCCCACAGACTCCATACCGGGCTTGAGGTGAGTAGTGTGATATGACTCGCGTGGTCGTCGCGCGCGCGTGTCGTGCGCGGCGCACGGGTACCCGCCGCCAGTGCTCGCGTGGCAGCAGCCGGTCGAGTCGCCCACAGACTCCATACCGCGGTTGAGGTGAGTAGTGTGATATGACTCGCTTGGTCGTCGCGGGCCGGCGCGCGCGTGTCGTGCGCGGCACATGGGTACCCGCCGCCGCCGGCGCTCGCGTGACAGCAGCCGGACGGGTCGCCCACTGACCCCATACCGGGCTTGAGGTGATTGTAGTTCATCTGATGATGATGATATAACTTCCGTACGATTTCTGTTATAACTACCACTTCGACTTCTAATTAGAGCGGCGCCGTTGATGCCGTCAGAGATGGCTACTGTGGCCAATTCTTGTTATAAACTCTCTTGCACATATAGAAGGCCTTATACTCATCGCTCTTAAAGGTCTGATTTGCGCTGTTCTTCGGATTCATTGATTTGTTCTTTTGGTATTCCATGCTATTTTACCTACAGGTAGCGTTGCCGCTCGATAGTGGACTATCGATAGACAATCGATAGTCTATCGATAGTTTTTCGATAGTAAGAACTATCGATTTTTAATCGATAGTATCGATACTATCGATACTATCGATACTATCGATTGTTCAGAATGAGGCAATACTATCGGTCAGCTTCGATAGTATCGATACTATCGATAGTATCGAAGCTGACAATCGAAAAAACAATCGATAGTATCGATAGTATCGATAGTATCGAAGCTGACAATCGAAAAAACAATCGATAGTATCGATAGTATCGATAGTATCGATAGTTTTGGTCTATCGATAGTCGGCCGATGAGCGATAGTATCGTTCAGTCAGGTATGGATTATTTTACATACATATAATTATCATGACTTTATCTCTTGTGGGGTAGACAGAGCGTTCACGGTCGTAAAATTACTCAGTAAAGCGACAGTAATCATTACTGTCGCTTGCTATCGCCACGTCTGAGGGCCGTTTCAGTATATATTATAAATATTCTAAATATATATTCTAAATACAATTGCTCATGCCCTAAGCTACCCTAGCTAAGTTAAAAAAAAAAAAAAAAATTAATAGCCGAAAATGGCTATGCTGAAATAAACATAAAATACAATATAATATATATACAGTAGATAATTCTACCTGTTTCGTCATTTAAAGTCAACTTTATACATTTAAAACTACTCCCATGGAGATTTATCCTGCATATAATCAGATATTTCATAATAGCCTTTCTTGTACAATTTTTGTTTTATTACTTTATGGCGGGTGACAGGATGAATCCAGGTGGTGTCGGGAAAAGGGTAGCTACCCGCCTGGCCGGGTGTTGTGGCCAGGGGACCGATGGGTCCACCTGGATTGGATTGGAAGTTGTATACGTATATGCGTTGCGCGGTGAACACTTCGATATCGCGTTTCAGGCCCATTGTTCTGTCACGTGGCGCCATCTCTCCGATATGTTGAGAACTCCTGTTGCGTCTTGTATGCATGTGAACCACTTGAGTGAGCTTCATGTTGTAGCCACCAGAGGTCGCTACAACTTGACATGACAGGTGATGCGTAGGTATCTATTGTGATACATCACGTGATGCGTCGATTTCATTCTCCTGTCATATCCATACTATTTTTTCCCGCACGCACGCAGACGCAGGCGCACGCATCTAGTGTGCAAATGCCTTTAAAACTATAGGTGTATTTTTATGTATCTAATTGTATAACTAATTCATTCATTCAATACTATGGCTAAATGAATTTACTTTAATTATTAAAATTTAAAAAATCTTTTAAAATAATCCATATACAATAATTAACCCATTAGCCGTGGGATGCCGGCTAAGAATAGCATCATCCTATTTCTTTCCCATGGGTTTCATGTGTATTGCAATTTTAGGCGACAGGCTGACAACCTGTCACTTTAGTGATACGCGAATTACTGAAACGGCCCTCAGACGCGGCGATAGCAAGCGACAGCAATGATTACTGTCGCTTTACTGAGTAATTTTACGACCGTGAACGCTCTGTCTACCCCACAAGAGATAAAGTTGTTGCGGAAGCAACATCAGCAATTCCTACACGTTTGTCACGTAGAGAGCTAGCTACAGATATCACCTCTCTACGTGATTTGCGTCATTGTAAGATTAGTATATAAGCCATAGTTTAAGATCAATAAATGTGCATTAACCATGGAGTGATCGTCTCAATAACTCTCCCCCCCTAGTACCGTTTTTATCGCTAAAGTGGTGACCCCGCAAGGAACATGGCAGCCTTCAGTGATGGCCACGCTGCTGCGCTGTCTACCTCTAGAATTTGGAGTCAACACACTCATCAGTTCGCATCATAGTCGTCACAACGTCACGGGCTACGGCGGGATCAAGAAAACCTTCAACGCTGAAGACGCGGTTTCATCGCAGCAATTTTATACGCATCGCCCTTAGCTGAAAGTTTGTTTCTTCGCCTACCGACGCGACTAACTGCTACTGATCCACAACACTTCGTTTTTTGGACTCTGCACGGTTGAAATAGCAGCTACGCGCCCTGCTCCAGCGCACCAAAGTTTGCTCGCCTGCATTCACTGCCAGCCGCACGACGCCGAATGAACACGGTGACGACACAACAATGAACTACGCAATGTCGCCTGTCTGATTTTATTTCATCGACTGTCACTCCAATGCACCACTTCAGACAGGAATCTACTTACCCAACAACAACAGAAGAAAGAAAAGTATCGCCTGCCTACCAATAGTCGTCACATACCGCGCCGCACACTCGCTGTAAAATTCACATGCTGCAATCGCTACGTCTCACTCTTGTCACAGAACCTACATATCGTCGAAATCTACAAATTATGAAGAATTGTGAAGAAATTATTATCGTCGCAAGCGCACCGCATTTCCCTGACACAGCGACGCCGCCACTCGAAATTGCGTAGTCATGTTTACTACAGCAAAAGGCGGACAGTCAGTTGAGATTTAACTCGCCCTAATTGAAAAGGAGCTTGAGTATTTTCGCCCGTCCACGGTCCGGACTGGAGCACGCCAAGATACGAGGACGAAACTTTCCCTCAGTATCATTTTATTAATCAACGCGACGCATCGATGATGACGATGATATATGCTGCAAGGTCAATGTTACTACTACTACTTCAAGAAATGAATGCAAGTTGGCAAAACCCGGAGTCACGGCAAATCTGCTTGATCAGCGACGCTTTCTAATCGACGACGGCGGCGAGTCAATTCAGCACGTACCTACCTACATGTTATATCTGTCTTTACAGTTTTGTTAGGTTATTTTTATCTTCTTATGGAGTCATAATATTTTTGAGTTTTTCTTTCAAAGGGGGGAGTACTGTTGCGGAAGCAACATCAGCAATTCCTACACGTTTGTCACGTAGAGAGCTAGCTACAGATATCACCTCTCTACGTGATTTGCGTCATTGTAAGATTAGTATATAAGCCATAGTTTAAGATCAATAAATGTGCATTAACCATGGAGTGATCGTCTCAATAACTCTCCCCCCACGGGTACCGTTTTTTATCGCTAAAAAAGTCATGATAATTATATGTATGTAAAATAAATAATCCATACCTGACTGAACGATACTATCGCTCATCGGCCGACTATCGATAGACCAAAACTATCGATACTATCGATACTATAGATACTATCGATTGTTTTTTCGATTGTCAGCTTCGATACTATCGATACTATCGATACTATCGATTGTTTTTTCGATTGTCAGCTTCGATACTATCGATAGTATCGATACTATCGAAGCTGACCGATAGTATTGCCTCATTCTGAACAATCGATAGTATCGATAGTATCGATAGTATCGATACTATCGATTGGCCTATCGATTGTATAGGGGTTTCGATAGGAAAACTATCGATAGTTTTACTATCGATAGTTCGGCAACGCTACCTACAGGTAAATTTAGTACTAGATGCAAGCGCAACTCTCGATGTACCTTCATACAAGAATCTGTACGAAACCTGCGAATTTCCTGTCAGAAACTCAGGCTGTTCTCAGGAATTCATCGGCTTATCGCATAATGTGATTGATTTTGAAAGCCAACTTCACACACCTACTTCATATTTCATGTACCGCGTGAAGGGAACAAAAATGGCGTTTGTTGGCTTCGGCTCAGGTGGCGTGAGACGCACTTCATACATATTACACGAGTGATCGACAAGCGACATCTCTCGAGATATTAATGAAGTTCGTCTCACGCCACCACATTGATGAAGGGGGATCAGGCTGGGACGAAACCGCCAAAACGTCAAGATCGCTTAGCAAGTTGTTATGGTTTATGTGGATGAAAAAAGTTTGTTTTTATTAGTTACACTGAGCGATGATCATAAGAAAATATGATGTTGATAGGCAGATCATGCAATACCTACAATCCATAGAAAAAATACCCTCATTACCCAGTTATATTATAATTATTTTTAAGGAAATAGTTTTAGTCATAGGTTTTTCACATTGAACAAAATTGAGTCAGTGGCACTTATCAATGGCAAGTCTCCTTTAGTGCTTTTATGAATAAAAATTAAGACATAGATAAGCATTTCATTCATAAAAACACATAAAGATGTAACGTCAAATTTGAAAGCGCAAATGAGTGGGTCATATTTATTGCACTTGCCTGTTGTTATGCTACAAATTTTCAGAGAGTCTGAAAATAGCTGAATTTAGAATCAAACCTTTTTCGAGTTCAAAATTTATCCTGACATTCTCTTCTTTAAGTGAGTGTGAGACTTCTTGGTACTCGCTACTCATATGAAGGACTCTTGACTGGATCTCGTTCGTTTCGGTCCCCACTCGTTCGTTCATTCACTCATTCCTTGTCACACTTGACTTTCACCCAACGGGTTTATTAATACAGTCCAATACGTCGAAAGAATCATCGAGTGCCTAGAAAATTGAGTAGGTATGGGTAAAAATATTGACTAAAGGTGTCGGCCAATATAGGTGTGACTGGTTATAAGTTTTAACACATATACATGTCACATCTTTATCCCTAGCGGGGAAGACAGAGCTTTGCCGACTCTAAAATTACGGTCATATAGCCACGTCAGACAAATATTGAAGACCTTTCCGATGATTCGTGTAACACTGTAGTGACAGGCTGTTGGCCTGTAGTAAAGTTGCAGTTAAAGTAGTCACATAAGTTGTATAATACACATGAAACCCTCTCGTCAGTCGCCTCTTACGACACCCGCAATAAAGATATGGGATAAAAATAAACAGAAAACAATCTGAATAAAATAAATTGTAAAAATAGCTGACGACAAATTGAACGAGAGAGTTCGTAAAAATGTCATGCTATAAATATGACTTCGCAACAAGTTTACGTCAAATAAGCGGAAAACAAATCTATTTTAGGTATCTTGTTTCAATCTCGATTTTTTTTATATCATTTTTATTTTATTATTTCATTTCATGTATAAACTTTGTAAAACAAATTATATTATAAATAACCAATAAAAATCAGATATAACAGGAAAACTGTTATATTTATATGGGAAATTGTATTTATACTATTAGTTATGAAAACAACAATCTTCCAGTGCGCCGCAGTCGGGCATTGAACGCGAGCGATGCATATTTCATAGGAGAGATGCCCTTGTTACCAGCGGCTACCGACTACTCCACGACGGTTCTGTTGAACTACGTAATTGTACTGATTTGCAAGACCAGAGGATTGTCGTTGGTGAAGGAATGCTTCTCATTGACCTGGAACCAGATGTCAATTTTCAATTGTCTTTTCATCTCCGTCAGCACTAAGTAGAACGTACTATAGTATTCTTGGTAGAACTCCAGAATAATGTGGAAAGAATTTTGAGAAGAAAACTTGAGGTAAACACAATATAAGTATCACATAATAATAATGTGTACAAACCTTAAAAGAAAAACTGATTTTAAACAAAGTTCTAATAGGTGGTAGTACCTCGAAACCATAGTACGAAGATGAGACTATATACTTTCTTTTCTACCTATATCTTTGGTGAGTTTAGCAGAGCAGAACTCAGATGTATACTGGCACCAAAAAAATCAACCGATTGGTTCCACAAAAGTTAATAATTAAGTTTTTTTGTGTTGATCCTATACAGGGTGTAACGGAAAGGGGGTATCAAGCCGAAGTGAAAATTAACTATACCTTTCGTAGATCAGTTATGCAAAATTTCAATCCAATATACCCAACTTTGTAACACATTGAAAAAAAAATCCAGCATACGATTTTAAAGTATTTGCATGTAAACAAATGTGGCACAACACTATTGAGGTCACTGATCTTTATTTCATTCCCATAGCACTATCACTAGCACCGCCCATTACACTTTCTACGCGTCCTGGGCGCCTGGTACCTGACGCTCGCACTTTATTCGCATTATAGCACTGCGCGGGAGGCGCGGGGAAGCGCGGGTCGCGGGCCGCGGCGGCATCTTCAAAGGTGTCGGCGCGGCGGCGGCGGCGGCGCACAAAGCGATTTGCGGCGGCGCGTGGATATGTCACACGCGGCAGATAGCAGGAATCAGCTCCTGCGTCCTGGTCCTGCGAAGTGATAAGGGTGCTGTCCAGATTCGTGGAACATTCTCGACACTTGTATGTGGTTCGCAGCCCCCAACACCTCGGCACCACGTTGCGTGCTGGTCCGCGGGTTCTCTTCGAAGTGCTCCAGTACGGCTTCTTCAAAATTCGGATCTCGGGTCGTAGTGCGGCCAGACGCAGTTGTCGCGTGAAACGAACCCGTCGAATACAGACGATTCACCATGCGCCTTAAGCACCGCAATAAAGGCAGATGCCTTGCTTCAGCAGCTCGTCTTCCTTCAAAGAATCGCTCACGCTCACGAGAGAGCTCCCGTGCTGCACTCAAGTTGCCGTGAGTGGCACCGACGCACAGAATCATCTCATAATATTCTGCATTACTCAAAGACGTCACGCACGACACAGATTATTTTAACTTTACAATTAGGTACACTAGTTTACGCCGCAGCAGATGAACTAAAGAAACTTAAGGACCTAGGTGTTGCCAGAACGGTCTAGACGATTTAAAAAAATAGTTTGTCATTTTCACCTATTTTATTTCACATATTTTTTTACCTATTTAATATTAACTGTATTACAACGGCCGCAAACGCTCTGACTACCCCGCAAGGTCGTGATATGTGTATGTGTATGTATGGTAATTTTATCGAAATTCACATACCTAAACACCATTAAGTACATACGCCACACAAAATTTTTGTTCTGCCATATGTCACAGAATTAGACAACAATTATGAACAAAAAAAATTACGCATTTTGCTCCAATACTAAAGTACTGGCAACTCATTTGGTCCTGCCTACCAGCCCCCACCAACTAGTCCCGAAAGAAAGCGACCGCAGGGATTCCCGCTCCCGGTAGGGCTGTCACATTTACTGATACTTGCAAAATAAATCAAAAGTTACGTGATTCATTTTAGAATAACCTTTAATGATTATTAATATGTCAGTCTCTCTCTTCGTGTGGGACACCAAGTCGTCCAACAACCCAATAAACTCTAGTGTCAGAATTTTTCAACTGCCTTCTACAAGTAGCAGACTTCTAACGTGGTGGTTGTGTAAGGACTGCCGTCTAAGTAATCATAGATAGCAACCGAGACCTACACGGTTTAGGCCCAAAACTCGCTCACGCGCGAGCGGCGAATTCGACAAACCGCGGCGCGGGCACGTGCCTGTTTACCCGTACGTACACGATGACACCCTTGCCATATTACAGCTACTATGCGCCTTATAAATTCGGACTGATAATAAAGGGGGGGCTGTCAAACCGCCGCGCGGGAATCCGCGTAAGGGAGCGTTTAGCCTTAACTTGCCATCCAAAACACGGACCCATCTTTCTTACGGAAAATCGAGTGGTTCTAATCGCAATGTCCTAAACTGAGAACAAATTCACAAAGTGATAATTGAACCCGAAGCTTGCTGCGTCACAGGCAGTCGTGCTAAGTACCATTGCACCACATCGGTCAACGAACACTTCAGTAAAATAGTTGGCATTTATTCAAAACGTTTGGCGTAAAAATTACGCTGGATCCCGAGTTTATCAAAGATGCAAAGATCTTTGAACAACTACCCATCGAATATCCAATATCTAAAATAATACATAGGTACTTTGTTAGTCATTGTGGGATATTATTGTGTGATACACATGTTTTCTGAAACAACCTTGGAAAACAATCCTCAAAAATGTCAGACGTGGCGATAGCGACCGTATTCTTACGGCCGTTAACGCTCTGCCTACCCCGCAAGGGATAAAGGCGTGATATGTGTATGTATGTATGATAAGGGCATAATAGGCTGGATAATATGATTTTTTTAAATTATTGGAATCCGTGCTTCGGAAGACACGTTAATGATTGCAATCTACTATCTGACAAGTAGTACGTATCGAGTTAAATGCCTGAGGATAGTCAAAGAAGTGCGTTTCGAAACAAAAAATTATCATAATTTGCGGGCAATCAGATTCTTTCCGTGCCTGTAATATCGAATACCTAGTTTGCTTTACCTAAGGAACACACTGGTTATTGAATCCTTATCCTTCCCATCAAGAAGGAACCAAGCGTTGTGATGATAAAAAATAAAATACCCATCATTATTTTAAGGAAAATCATTAAACGCTATCGTTTAGGTTTTTTGACACCCCTAGCCCCTACCTAAGGGATGGTACCACTATGGTCGGCCATTTTAGTGGTTGATCCTTATTGGTTATTGATTTGATGTTATTATTATTATTGGACAACGGGCGGGACCAATAAATTAGGGTTAAATTTTGAAATTGATACATGACACAGCTTTGACCTCTTTCATACTTATGTACTCCTGGTACTGCCAATCGGATTTTCAGTATAATAATAATTTTCCTAGGGGTATTTGTGTAGAAATCGACCGTGGAATGGAATAATGCGTGCCGAATTTTATTTCAAGTGATGTAGTGTATTATTAAATTTATGCGTGCACGCATTCATCTATCGATTATGAAACCCGTGAGTTTTGATACTTACGAGCGCGAACGATTTAAAAAATACGATTTTCGGTAGCGTTGAATAATATTCAAGTAAGGATCACGGATTCAATCCCTTAGGCCTCAGTCTCGAATTTTGCGGGCAGCAGCGGGGCGGCAGCGGCAGAATCTTTTGCATACATTCAAATGGACCGGTACGGAAACAACAGCGGCGCGGGAGTGGGCAATGAGCGGCGCACTCCCTAGAAAAAAAAGCGACCCGAGAGGCCGCTGCCCGCAATATCCGAGACCGGGGCCTTAGACGGTTGGACAATGGCCCCCTTATCAGGAGCGTTTGCCATATTCACCGGGCTTGAAAAGTGGGTTGGCAAGCGCATCACAATTACATTTACCGGTCACGCTGCTGTCGTTTTCCTGAACGCTCAGTCTTATTGCACTCTATGGGTAATTCTAATCCGGAACCATTTCTATGAAATACAAATACGCACTTGTAGGATAACTAGACCACGCCCTTTTAGGGTTCATTTTGTTGCAGACAATTTAAAGAAATCTACAGTTACTTTCTTTTAAAAAATTCATGATTTATTGAAAAAAAAAATGTAAATGATATTGTTTCTCGATTATCGCGTGAGGCAGCGTAATTTTTTATTATCTGTCACGACATTTCCCCTTCAAATACAAAATAAAACAATAGGGCGAGTTGGTATCCGGAACCAAATGTGATTTATTAGATTACCAGGAGCACAGGTCGAAGAAAAGGAGGTGGGAACTATTTCGAAAGAGGTGGTCTGAGGTGGTTGACCCCAAAACAGCTGATAGCTCACTAGTGTTGTGCAAAGTCAAATTTTGTAACATCTGGACCTGGATTTCAATAAGGTTTTGTTCATTAAAACGTCAACTTAGAAGTTTAAGATTTTGCTATTTTGTTCTTAGTCAATACCAGAGTTGGTGCACTTCGGCTTGATACCCCCTTTCCGTTACACGCTGTAAATGGGTAAATAGTCCTTTAGTTTCACAACGAAAACTTCATATTATTGTATTACCTAAGACACTATCCTGCTTGCTTTGCTCCGCATCTAATGAATATTTTAATTAAACCTCCCAAATAAATGAGATGTGAATTCTGCGACGTTCTGGCAGCGGAACTTGTGCGGTTTCCGCCGTCATAATGCGATGGAAGTCACGGAAGTTGGTAAAGCTCTCCAGCCCCGTGAACCTCTGAAGGCAGCTTCTGAAAGCTCCGCCAAATTGCTTTCGAATGGCCCCTTTAAGGCTGTGTCGTGAGAAAAGTAGGTATTTTGAATGCACCTAATAGACTTTCATATGTAAATACTCTTATTTTCGTGTGGGACACCAAGTCCTCCAACGACTCAATAGCTTTTTCATTAATTACCTCAGGTATATTTGCGGGAAAACACGATCAAAGAAAATTTTCTTGATAGATATATTTTCCAAAGTTAAGTAAATTTTTGCACTTTTTCGATGAGCAGTTTCAATTACATACATACATAACGCCTTTACCCCTTGCGGGGAAGGCAGAGCGTCAACGGCCTAACTAAAATAATGTATTTGAGGGTCGTTTCAGAAAAATTGTTAATTACTTTATCGACAGGTGTTACTATCAATAGCAGCCTAAAATTGGCGCCTATAATTGTTAGGTATACGCATAAAACTATGACCTAGTTGCCTCCTACAACAAGAAAAAGAAAAGAGCTCGTATCGTACAGTTATGTAATTAGCATATAATAAGAAACGATTATAAGATATCACGTAATTAAAAAATCTTGCCCAGACAAATCTTCAAACCACGAAACAAAGTTTCACAACAAAACGCCGTAAACTGGCGAAATCCATTTAAATCTCAACCCTTTTTACTAAACGAATTAAAAACTAATCAACAAAGAGTTAAAGTTTAATTTATTCTTCGAAATCTTTGTGCCGTTTTGCTACAAGAGTACAGCAATGTAATCTTAGTAGAAATAGTAACTTTGCACCGAAACCGCGGTCTCCATTGTTCTACGCTCATGTAGATAAGAGCCAACGCATACTAGAGATAAAACAGTTTCAAGATAAATAGTCGGGAAAATTCCCCACGTGAGAATGTAAAAATAAAATTTGTCGGTATACGGGAATAATTCAAACTGCTGGAATGTGATTGAAATTGAAAAAATAATTAGTAATTACTGTTAAGATAAGTAAGTTAAGATTATTATCCTATTTAAATCATTGGCAAAACTGCAACAGATTGCACTTACGTATAAATTGCGGCTTATTCGTTACAATATTTTTGTTACTATAATAGTAATTTAATGTTATTTCTCCCAGGAGGATTGCACTTACTTATAAATTGGGACTTGTTCCTTATATTTATTTTTAAAATAGTAGTAATTTTATTTCTCCAAGGAATGTTTCCGGTCGCTGGGACGATTCCTTTAGAAACATTCCCACTTGAAGATAATATCGACGACGGCACAACCCTGTCTTGAAGCTGTTTTGTCTGCACTGTGCGGTGGCCCTAAGCTCACCCATATCATAACCGAGAGCCCGGAATTACACTGAAATATCGCCTCTATTGTCCGGGAAATAGAGGTTATTTACGGCGACGCGCGGCCTCGCTGCACCTGAGATTTAATGGCGTCCGATTTATTGTCTTACAAACTTATGGAATTAGTTGCGGAACACAACAACACCCATTCCCGAAGAACGATATTGCTCAGAGGTTTGTTCACGCCGCCGTTTACCTACGCTTTATTTCGAAGACGTGGTATAGTTGTAAATTCTTCTTCTGCCTGCCGTATAAAAATCTTGCAACTTTTCTATCATATTTTCTGTATGTAATTTCTGTTGTATGAATGACGAATCTCACACTGACGCCTATTTGTGCAAAGTAAATTGTTGTAGATACCTCTTTGCATCTACCATAAATGTTACAGAGACAGATACTAACACAAATTTTTGCATTGCTTCTGCGTCAATGGTTGCTTTTATTACAGAAATTCAAAATAAATTTGCATTTGACAGACGCATGCGTTACGGATGCGCCGAAAATGCGAAGCAACAAACGTCAGATAATTATGATTTCCACTACGGAATTTTGGTTTGACATGCGTCGATAGCGGTTGAGTGGATTTAAAATAGGGATTGACATTTCTAGTATGGATCTGACAGACCAGTTTAGCTGATCTGGCGAAAGAAGAAAAAAGTGTTTTCCATGGTTTTGCACTTGACCCAATATTTGTAGACAAATAACAAGGGGTTGACGGTACAAACCTCACTCACGCGTAGACTGTCGACTGTTTCTTTGATGTGATATTGGGTTGAGTGCTGTCAGAAACGTACACGGAGGAAATAATATCATTCCTACTTTGATAATTACCTCCCATGTTTCGAAATAATCTAATACGTAAAATTTGAATTATTATGTACGAATACTTTTGGAAAAAATGTTACAAACCGCGTGATGACGGCTAACTTAACATCACCCCGTTCGTTCCCCCAGGTTTCGTAAGAAGCGACTAAGGATATAGAGGATTTCCTATGTATGATTTTAGACAACAGGCTGAAAACATGTCACTATCTATAGTGATACACAATCTTTCTGAAAAGGCTTTTGAAATAGTTGATTGAGGTGGCGATAGTAACCGTATTTTTACGGCCTTTAACGTTCTGCCCACGCCTGTGTGTGTGTGTGTGTATATGTATGTGTGTGTAAGGTATAGCTACAAAGAATGAACGGAGTATCACACAGGTGACATATATTACGGTGAAGCTGAACCCGGGTCAACTAATTGTATTAAGAAGCACGGCCACTCGAGTCAATTTGATTTCGCCGGCAAAGCGGGTAGAACGCTGGCTAGATTGGAATTGACGTCAGAATTACTACAAGCTTGGATATAGATTGAACAAAATAAAACAAGGAATATATACGTACACACACATTATTATCATGCTTTTATCCGTGGAAGGGTAGTCAGAGCCTTAACGGTCGTAACAATACGGTCGCTGTCGCCATCTGAATCAATGTGAAGGTCTCAACTCATATGACACCCGCGCGTAAGAAAAAGGCTGATGTTATTCTAAGACGCATCATACATTGCTATTGTACACGATCTGCATGACATTTTGACATCCAGCCAGGTAAATTTGTGACGGCCGCACTGCGCCGGTTTCATACAAATCCTTCGGCCTTAACACCGGACAGACAATATCGCAATTCGTGCAGCAAATATGAAAAACTCTTTAGTGATTCACAGTTTTACCGCAAATTCGTCGCAAACTGTTTGTTCAAAGGACTCTTTTATCACACGAAAATATTTTTCTTTTATTTGTTTGAACTGAATAAAAATCCTCTTACTCGAGCATAAAGGGGCTTTTCCAAACAAGAAAGACTTGTTTCAAATAAGCTCCCCTAGTACACAAAAGTTATAAGAAACTTCCCAAAGGCCGGAGGACAAAGGGAAAGAGAAACAAATGACTGTGGCTGATGGACCAAATAAATTGTTTTGATGCCTGAGTTCGACCCTGTTATTAGCTTCAGCAGTTCCATATAATTGTTCTGTCCGTTTCTGTGTCCCAATTTCCAGTCAAGTTATGCTGAAATACAGCTTGTTTTGCTCATTGTCTACCTTTGTCTTTTCAATAAGCAGTATTAAAGTGTATTCCAACAAAGGATTTAATTAGCTTTTCTATCTGGCAAATAATAAAGAACTTTTCAGCTACAGCAGATAATTTACTTTATTTTATGGAATAAAATACACGGAAAATTGTTAAAAATTTTATTCCCGAAGGCCAGCTAATATCTTAAGACAAGACACTTTTCATTTATAATGCAATAACACTTAAAATATGAAGACTAAAAATTACCTTCCTAAAGTAAGTAATTGTAAAAGTTAGTTTTCGTTAAAAAAAAAACGAATTTTCCATTGGGAGTCCAATATAAAGGTTGAAGATAAATAGTACAGCGAGAATTAGGGTTCAGGTCTAGAAATAAGTAAAATGAAAGTTCAATTCTGAGAAATATTCAAAATAAATGTTCTCAAAGACGAAATTACCTAATACACTTTAATTCCCATGAGAGAGTTTTATTATTTAAGAAACAAAAATTGTTAGGCTGGTGCTGTTGTAGTAGAAAAATAATAAAAAGTGAAGTGGAAATGCCTGCTACATGTAGAAGGTGGTTGAAAAATTCTGACACTAGGGATCATTGAGTCATTACACGACTCGGTGTCCCACATGAAAAGTGAGAGAGTAGAAATATGTGAAAAGAGATCGAGTAATACACTACAGTATTAAATATATTTTTTTATTGTATTAAGCAGCATTTTATTATAGATAGAAATGATCGAGTGTATTAATTAAATAAGTATTAAGCAATCCAAAAGGACCCTTTTAGAGCGAATAGCTATTGTTAGTGGTCTTTGCTTTTAGGTTAGGTATGTGATTTTTTCATAGAAAATTTAATTAAAGAAGGTTTTTCTTCCACTATTATTTCTCTCTGTAATAAAAGCAGAATAAAAGGCTTTAGAGAGATAACACTGTAAAAATACAACATAAAATGCTTCTTCTTATAACCAACTGTTTTTGTAGCTTTATTATGGCTTATAAAATGCAAGTTAGTCTTCTGCTTGTATAATAACTGCAGTGCAGTAATCTTGGAAGTCCATCTGCACCCTCGTTGGGATCTAATAGCTTTATAAGAGTCGTGTAAGAGCTCTATTAAACCCATTCTCTTCAGCTGCTATAAAACCTCAAGCTTTATCTGCTTACTGCCAACATATAGCGTAAAATTTTATTAGTCACTGATCTTAATAACTTTACTAGATAATGAACAATTTTCGCAAAAAGCCTAGGTCAAATTAAATAAAAATACTTGCATACAAATGATGTGAATTTCATATCATACTACGGGATTTTTTCCGTGCTTAGACCCGTTCATATGGAAAGTAGGAAAGTAGTATCTTTTCAGTTTTGATTACTTGCATGATTTTGACATTGTCAAGATAAGTGTTTATTAATATGGAAAATGCTTCATACTCATACATAATAGTATTTTAGTTCTTTTTTCGTGTGTGACATTATTGTAATATTTCAGTAAATTGATCTCTTAATTCAAAAGTTTAATAGCCTATCAAAATAATCCTAATAATTTATCGCAAAAATAATTTGACCACTATTCAGGATTATAATATAGATCACATAAGATTTACTACAGCTCATAAATCATGGCAGGTAACACGTGCCCAAGAACATTCCATTTTCGAACAAGAGCGGAACACCAATCCGTCTCAAGTCCCAAGTCGAACCCAAAAACTGTTGTTATTTTCACTCGGCTGTCATTCCGTCAAATTGCACCCTCTCGCCCTCTGACGGCGACAAATTGCGTAACACAAAACGCTGACTTTCTAAAGGGCAGCCTGTATAATGGCTGCAAGAAAACACCCGGTGTAAAGGGTAAAGGGTAAGAGGGTAGGCAATGTACGGCCAGTATTTCAAGCTAGTGTTGCTGAATTATCGATAGTATCTGTATCGATAGTTTTCATATGTGTATCCCTATCAATCCTTAGTTTCATTACTTAAAAATGTGGAAATTCTATCGAAAAGTGCAATACTATCGGTCTTATCGTAGCAAATGATTTAAACTAAACACAATAATATTGTACACATGATTTAAACTAATGTTTCGATAGTTCATTACTACTGATACTACCGATTGTGTCGTAGTGTATCGATACTATCAATAGTTTTCAAATTATGAGAAACATTAATTCAAACTTTAAAATCCTTAGTTTGTTTTTTCGATAGTACTGCCACATTTTATAACTAACGATAGGTACTATGGATTAATAATCAATAGTTGAACGATAGCATGAATAAATAGACAGACAATGGACAGACGATAGACAATGGACAGTCCACTATAGAACAACAACACTATTTCAAACAGTTATTTACTCGGAGAACTGTAGGCACTCAACGGAACGCGCTGTGTTGTACCAATGGTTTGCTTTTGCCTTGAATGTGGAGGTAAGGAGTCGGAAAAATTGAGAGAGTCATAAGCGTTTTTGCCTGTTAACAATAGTATTGATAGTTGCTATGACTTAAACAATGAATACCACAGGATAACTATCGATAGATAAAGGGCAGCCCACTATCGAACAACAACACTATTTCAAACAATTATTTACTAGAAGAACTATAGGCACTCAACGGAACGCGCTGTTTTGCACCAACGGTTTGTTTTTGGCCTGAATATGGAGATAGAAAGTCGAAAATATTGAGAGGGTCATTCATAAGAATTAGAGCTAGTTATCAATAGTATTGCTACGTTTTGAACTATCGATACCTACTACAGTAACTATCGATAGACAATGGACAGTCCACTATAGAACAACAACACTATTTCAAACACTTATTTACTCGGAGAACTGTAGCACTCAACGGAACGCGCTGTGTTGTACCAATAATGGTTTGCTTTGGGCTTGAATGTGGAGGTGAGGAGTCGGAAAAATTGAGAGAGTCATAAGCGTTTTTGCTTGTTATCAATAGTATGACAGTATTGCTACGTTTTAAACTATCGATACTACAGATTAACTATCGATAAACAATAGACAGTCAACATATTTCAACACTGATTTACTCGGAGAACTGTAGCACTCAACGGAACGCGCTGTGTTGTTTGTACCAATAATGGTTTGCTTTGGGCTTGAATGTGGAGGTAAGGAGTCGGAAAAATTGAGAGGGTCATAATCGTTAGTGCTAGTTGGGAGGTAAGTGAAACTTCGCATTCAGGTCAAATATCTTTTATTCAAATAAGCTCCCGTGCTACTTTCTATATCTAGAAAGAAGCCTTATTTATAAAAAAATTGCATAGATGAGGTAGGTAAATTAAATTCTGTCGTTTTTGTATTATATTACAGGTAGAAATAACTTGTATTATAAAGTAAAATTTACATCCTTTGTCACATAGGTACTTTGTTGAAAACTCTTTAATTGGACAACGTTCTATATTCTCAAACTCAAGTGAATGATTTTAATACTAATTGCGTTTTGCATTTTAGTGCAAAATTGTTTAAAAAAAAACATTTTTCACAGTTTTCTTAACATCGAGTAGACTATCGTCCGAACTGGTGCCTTTTTTCAATCGCCTGCTACTACGGGTAGTCAGTCTCTGACATGGTTGCGTTGTGTATTGACTGCCGTCTAAACTATCATTGGTAGACAACAGCCAGTAACGATGGTTTAACTTGCCCTCCGAAGCACAGAAGCATATTAAAAGTTGGTCAAGTTTTTTCACGTTTTTTGTTCAGTTTTTCCCGCATTTCCGTCGTAGTCAAGGGTTGTTACAAGTCGGACTCCTACCGCTCGCAATGTTTTGCGGAAAATAATAATAATTGTTCAGCTACAAAATACAGTTTCCATTTATTCTGCTTGCTTTTAAACTGCGCAAGTTTGCTTTGTATTATTTAACTTGCTCTGCTTTGTATTTTAATGCACAAGAGGAGAAAATGTCAAGATTGAATTTGCTAGGATTTAGTTTTATTATTACCTACCAACGTAGATAATAGAGAGTGACAATTTAAGGGATCAACAATACTGGGTTTTCTTAGTATTTGTATTAAAAACCATTATAAGTTGGCCCCTTACATGGATAGTTTGCTGACAATAGTAGTAGGTACGTAAATTCGGTTAGATTTAGATCGTTTCGGTGGCCAAGGTCCATATCGGGTCACTCAGCCATATAGGTTAGTCAGTTTTACCTAGGTACTACTTACTACTTCAACAATCCACTGCAGGACACGGGGCTCCCCTATTTGGGGGGTATATGCCATATTCAGTACGTGGCAGGCGGATTGACGAGCGCAGTGCAAGGTCATTTAGGTATCCACAGAGAGCATTAATGCCTTCGAAGATTCATTTTTAAGTCAGTTTTTACGACAACCATGGATAGCAATGGGGTGATGCTATTCTAAACTGGCACCACATGGCACAACCTTAGTAACAATAATTCCCACAGTACACTTTTCTTTTTATAAAAAAACGGCTCGCTATAAAAAAGCTTTCTTCTTTTACGGCTTCATCAAGAGATCCGCTTTCATTAACACAATAAAAACTGGTTTAAACTGGATCGGGATCCGGTTGGAAGCGGTCAGTGCTCCATGAAAACAGCTCCAATAAATTCGCCGAGGTCAGGCCTGGGGAAGGAACCGTCCCTCCAATTTGCCAAATTTTCTGCCCCTCTGTTTTCCTTTGAATATTTCACGACGGGGAAAGTAAATAGATTTGTCTATTATCATTTTTTGTAGAGGTTATTTCCTTATTTTCAGACGTTTTTTATACAGTCACTTTGTCAGTTCAAAGTTGCTATTCGTCGAAATTTTGTTTGACGGAACAGTAATTTTCTGTTTATAATGTCATAGCACTTCATCATGACAGACAAAAAACGGATATTCAACGATGTCTCTGTGATCAATTCGTTCAAAACGGGTAGCGATCACCGAATGGTAAGAGGCACGTTGAATCTTAATGTAAAAGCCGAGAGATCACGTCTGATGAAGTCTACGCTCCGACCAGCACCTGCCCAAATCCAAAACCCTGAGAGCTTTCAGCTCCACCTGCAAAACCGCTTCGATTGCCTGGGTGAGTGTATCGACGTGGACGACTATAACGACAGGGTCGTGGAAACTGTCCTTACGGTTGGCTCTAAGTTCTTCAAACCCAATCGTACGAACAGAACCAAAAAAATCTCAGACCATACTTCGAGGCTCATGGAGGAACGACGCGAGATGATTCTGCAGTCGTCGGAGGATACTTCCCAATATCGGCAGCTCAATAGGCAGATCTCTAAGTCTTTGACCCGCGACATACGCCGATTTAATACTGACCGTATTAAAGAGGCAATTGAGCGCAACAAAGGCTCCAAGGTGTTTGCTAGAGATCTGTCGATAGGCCAGAGCCAACTAGCGAAGCTAAAGACCGACGATGGCAGAATCGTATCGTCCAAGCCCGAGCTATTGGAAGAGGTCGAGAAGTTCTACGGACAGTTATACGCGACAACATGCACACCTGTCAATAATCGGGTCGCAGATCCAAGAGCTCGATTAACCCGGCACTACACAGAAGACATCCCGGACGTCAGCTTGTACGAGATTAGTATGGCTCTGAAACAGCTAAAAAACAGCAAGGCGCCGGGTGATGATGGAGTTACGGCAGAGCTTCTGAAAGCCGGTGGTAAACCGATACTTAAAGCACTGCAGAAATTGTTTAACTCTGTCATACTCGAGGGCAAAACGCCACAGGCATGGCACAGAGGCGTGGTGATGCTGTTCTTCAAAAAGGGCGATAAGTCTTTGCTGAAGAACTACAGACCCATCACGCTTCTGAGCCATGTCTACAAGCTGTTCTCAAGAGTCATAACGAATCGTCTCGCACGCAGGCTCGACGACTTCCAGCCTCCCGAACAAGCCGGCTTCCGAAAAGGCTTTAGCACCGTGGATCACATTCATACGCTGAGGCAAGTTATACAGAAGACTGAAGAGTATAACCAACCACTCTGCCTCGCGTTTGTGGACTACGAAAAAGCCTTCGATTCGATCGAAACATGGGCCGTACTTCAGTCTCTTCAGCGGTGCCAAGCTGACTATCGGTATATCGAAGTGTTGAAGTCCTTGTACGAAAGCGCCACCATGTCAGTTCGACTTCAGGACCAGGACTCGAAACCTATCCAGTTGCAGCGAGGAGTGAGACAGGGAGATGTAATATCACCGAAACTGTTCACAGCAGCACTGGAAGACGTCTTCAAGCTTTTGGACTGGAGAGGACTTGGCATCAACATCAACGGCGAGTATCTGACTCACCTTCGTTTTGCCGACGATATCGTGGTCATGGCGGAAACCCTGGAGGACCTCGGTACAATGCTCGATGACCTCAATAGAGCCTCCCAACAAGTGGGTCTAAAAATGAACATGGACAAGACCAAGGTTATGTCAAACTCTCTTGTTGCACCCATTACTCTGACAGTTGGGGGCTCTACTCTGGAAGTTGTCGACGAGTATGTCTACCTGGGACAAATAGTCCAGCTGGGTAGGTCCAACTTTCAAAAAGAGGTCAATCGTCGAATCCAACTCGGCTGGGCAGCGTTCGGGAAGCTACGTAACATCTTCTCTTCTCAACAACTACCGCAGTGCCTCAAGACAAAAGTCTGGGATCAGTGCGTGTTGCCAGTGATGACTTACGGAGTTGAGACGTGGCCGCTAACAATGGGCCTCATAAGAAGGCTCAAGGTCACTCAAAGGGCAATGGAAAGGGCTATGCTCGGAGTTTCTCTCCGCGATCGAATCAGAAATGAGGAAATCCGGAGAAGAACCAAAGCCACCGACATAGCTCGAAGGATTGCGCAACTCAAGTGGCAGTGGGCGGGGCATATTGCTCGTAGGACCGATGGCCGCTGGGGCCGGAAAGTTCTCGAGTGGCGGCCACGGACCGGTAGACGCAGCGTAGGTAGGCCTCCCACAAGGTGGACCGACGATCTGGTGAAGGTCGCGGGAAGCCGCTGGATGCGGGTGGCGCTGGACCGATCATCGTGGAGATCCTTGGGGGAGGCCTATGTCCTGCAGTGGACGTCTATCGGCTGAGACGACGACGAGACGACGAATGTCATAGCCGTGAGGTTTAGAATAGCATAACCCAATTTCTACCCGTGGGTGCCGTAAGTAGACTCTAAAGGATGAATCCAAGGAGAACGTAGCAGCTTTCCCTGTTACAACAACTTGCACTGCGCTCACCAACCTGCCTGCCAAACTTAGTGAGTATAGCAAATAAGGGGAGGCCAATGTCCAGCAGTGCCACAACAAATGAAGATTTGTTGTGGGTAGTGTATAGTACTTAATAGTAGGTGCCTACAACAATTCTTAATTTGATAATTCGCATTCAACGTATCACAAGATTCTACCATAATAATACCAGTTACCTGAAACTTAGCTAAAATACGTTATGCTCATAAATACCATAATCCTTCCCTACCCACCCTTGCCAACCACGGTCGAAACATTACCCTAACACAGCTTTTAACGTACCGCTACATCCCATGCCTCACTTACCCTATAGCCGCGGGCTGCTTGTACAGGCACCTTCACCCTACAGTAGGGTGCACGTACCACACACCACATACCCTTGTAAGGTACACGTACTTAATACTCTACAGGTGCTACTTAACCACAATATTACGCAATATATTGTACTTACGAGTACTAAAACGCCCGTGGGTTGTAACTTACTGAAATGTTTAACTTGAATATGAGTTATAGTCATACCTACCTTTTTCTGCAATTTTTCAAGTAAATAATAGGTACTTAAGGTAATAAGCACCTTAATTTGAAAGAATTGAAATACATAACCTATATGGCACTTTCTTGAACCTTTTTTTTAATCAAAGGACGCAATTTTGTTTTAGCATCCACTGTTTTTATACTGCATATTTTCATGAACAGTGTTGTCGTAAATAAGAAGATAAAATGATTTTTCATACGTTATAGATAAAGTAAACAATTTACAAAAAACAAACAAATATCTACCTACCTGCAATTTCATATGCTAGAATATTATTTGCAAAATAAAATGTAAAAGATGTGAAACAATATAAAAAACAAGGCGAAGCGCGAAGGTCCAATTGAATATTGAGACTCGAATCACGTTCAAGGACCTCTATTACAGTTAAAACGATACTGTAAGTAAGTAAAGCTTGGGATGTAGCTAGCTATGATATGATTGATGTAATGTTACAATTATGTATATTTATGTTAAAAATATTATGTCAGACGTGGTAATAATGCTGATTAACCCGTGAGGGATAAAGGCGTGATGTGTGTATGTATCAAAAGGGGGAAAATGAGACTAGCGGGTAACTTAGGACATGGTCGACACCAGCATCATGAACCAGCTATAAGCCTATAACGTTATAACTGTTTGATAAATGTAGAGTCCAAAGTTTTCAACAAGTTACAACGTTATAGCTGCTGGTGTCGACCATGTCACAAGTTACCCGCTAGTCTCATTTTCTTCCAATTCACTGTATTAAAAAAATATATACAGTTGCGTTTTAAAATATTGGTAGTAAATATTTTGCTGACATCAGGGGTCATCGGGGTATTGGACGACTCGGTGTCCCACACAAAAAGAAGAAGATGACTCACATTCCAATTTTTCTTAAGTCAGAACTCTTTAAACAATTTTATTATCTGTAAATACATTTCTTTAGTATGTTTTTCCGTAGGATATTATGTCTGAACAAATGAAATCCTTAAAATTGTTTATTTAGTTAAATAAAGCTTGAACAACATAAATCGCAAACAAATAAAAATAAGTTTGTTCATTCGACTAGGTATTAAGTTGGATCTTACCAAGTAAAAATATAAATATCGTTATATTATTAGTTGAAAGACTCTTGGTTGGTAAATAAAAATATTGCGTGGCTCCGACTTATATTAGATCGCTTTATCTTGCTTACAATGATCGAGTACCAAGAAAATATGACATAACTGCCAAGTAAAGAGGCCTCTTACTAGGCAGTCAATAGAGTTGTTGTTCAAATAATATGCACATCATCTAGAAAGCCGAACGGCAACTTTCTTGATATTCTTCCATCATCGTGTCTATAAAAAAAACATCACATAGCGTATAAATATAACTTGAGAAGAGAAAACGTCTTTTGATTAAGGCGGTTTACATACCAAACGCACGACGGAGCGCTAAAATGTCAAAGCAGTCTGTCAGATCCATACTAGAGATGTCAATCCCCATACTAAAACTGTTTAACAACTGTTGACGCAGCGCTAGCGCAGCGTCGTCTGTCGAGTGTGGTTTTAGTTTGGGAACTAATGGGGAGTGACGTTTCTAGTATGGATCTGACAGACCGCTGCAATATTTTACGTCAAGCGTGCAGTCCGCCTCAGTGGTAGATAAAATATAAAAGAACTAAACTATTGGTGCCTTCTAGAATAAACAATTTTTCCCAAATATAATGCTGCCTGAGTTTGGCAAAGTACTCACATTTGCTTCTGAGCCAGCCGATTTGGGACATTATATTTATTTTGGCTAACATAGATCAACGCTGGTTATTTGTTACCAAGAGATATGATATTTGCTTAGCATAAAGCCACTGGGAAAAAAAAAATGTTATTGTTTGGTTGAAAATTCAGCTAGGGTTGCAAAGGGGATGGCTAGTACTATTTTTTTTATTGTATCAACTTAAAAAAATAACATTCAACAAAAATATACTGTATGTATGTAGATGTTGTATCTTTTTTATGAATAAAAGATCCAGATAATATTTTTTTGCACAGATTAACTTAATTTCAATACTAAGGAATTTACTTCCTTTTTCTAGTAACTGGATAGATGGCGCTATGCTTGGTACGTTTTCGCAAAGATTTTCCGCGTTCCGTACGTAACATTATTTTCACCGTAACGAAAGCGTCAGTAATACGTACCAGACTGGCAGTCAGTGTTTTTTGTCTTTTGGAATTTAGAATCTAGTAATAAATATAGTCATTTAAACGCTATCAACAGGGTTTTTGGAATACTAGTATTTCATATTCTTAAAAAGAAAACCTCCTATTATCTTTCGTGTAAAGTAGTACCTAATTGTTAAACTGTTTTGTAAGTCTATTTCAAATGCTGCTTTGAAATCATATATGCGCAATATTATCTTAGTTTTAGTAAAGCCCACAATCCTGAGCATGAGGTAGAAGTGGAAAGCGGAGGGGGGGGGGGGGGGGTTATAGAATTAGCGAGAATCCCATTAGATATGCTGGCACCAAATTAACCCCGCTAGTCCTTCTTTATAGCAACTTGCGGAACAAAACACTACACTCGGTCGCTGCAACACGACTACCCAGTCAAAACTAGACATTGGTTTGTAAGCAATAATTAATTTTATGTCTAGGCTTTAGTATCCAATTGTTCACCATTTAAAAGTTTCGTAATAAGGCTAGACAGGCCATCTCAAGTTATTCATAATAGCGGGTGCCATTATGAATCCTACTAATATTATAAATGTGAAAGTTTGTTTGTTTGTTTGTTACTCCTTCACGCTAAAACTACTGAACAGATTTTTTTTGTAACTTGGTTTAACACAAAGGACAGTTTTTATCCCGCAAAAATGTTCCTTTGGGATGCTACGGGATTGAAATAGACTTCCGGGATTAGAGCCGCGAGCGTCTTCTATTAACCAATATTTACAACAAATAGGTATCACAAAGAAATTGCTAAAACACGATGAGTATCGAATATCGAAGTTCTTTAGAAACAGCCTAATGTCCAAAGGCCCTTTTTGCCCAAAGAATTATAGTCCTATTTTATGACTTTCAAAATCCAACATATCTCGGCTTGAAGGCTTCATTCCCAGCCTGAAGCTATGCACATTAATCGTGTGCTAGCTATTTGCCGAAGCCTGAATATGCGGGCTTATCCGCAGATATTGTTGCCAGATGTCTGTGTTCAGTCTTGAATGGAACACACTCTCTGGAATTCATAGAATGGGGCTCGGAGACCACACATCACACACGTCATCATACTCGCTCGTGTACGAGCCGCCTAAATTGAGGCGTTTCTTTATTCAACTTCCATATGAGTCACCACACACAGCAATCTAATACTGGACATAGGCTGTGCAGGGAATGAGAAAAATGAGGGTAGTAAATGATACTCTTAAAAAAATGCTCTATTAACCCGTGTGATGCAAGCGCCACCCCATTTCTTAATTACTTTATATAAGACGACTAGGGGACTGGAGTGAATCATGTGTATTAGAATTTTAGGCGACAGGCTGACTACCTGTCGTTATAGTGTTGCATAATATTTTTGAAACGCCCTCAATTTATTTGTCAGACGAGGCGATATCGACTTTTTTTATACGACCGTTATAAATAAAAAGAGCCCGATAAAATATTTATAAAAAAGCAAAAAATTGTGTCTGACCACTTTCCCTTTTAACAATTTAATTCATTTATTAAGTGACAGTACTGTATTGTAACTAACTGACATTCTAAAAGTATTCTTTGTCAATCTACTTGGAAATAAACGATTGAAATCTTGTTAACGCTCTGCCTACCCAACGAGAGACAAAGGCGTGATATCTGCCTGACACGTACACAATGCAGAGTCTATGAATATGTAGGGCTTATCTGAGATATGAGGTTTGTGTAGCTCCAGCAACATATATCGTATACCTACAAGCTGCTATATCATGTGATATTCCGCGTAATAACAAAGTACAATAGCGCCCCCAGGTGCAAATCAGGGAAGAGTTTTGTTTGAGCACTGTTCTTCATCTCTATGAATATGCAATTCATCTGCTACGGTTAGCAAATATACCTAGGTATGAAAGGTTAGCCCGTAAGATAATACAAAATGGTGCTTCAGCTCTGCTTCTCTACAAATAGGACGCATTGTTCAGGTAAATTTCAATTAATGACTACATACCATTCAAATGGATCAGTGTGTATGGAAACTCACTGACATATAGTATTAGTTATTGTGTGTGTTAATTAACTAGTGTTAATTAGTCAAAAGTGTATTAAAATCTGACAAAACTACAAGTTACTGGCTCATGGCGGTCACCAAAGAGCACATGCAGTATTGCTTTGTGATGTTGTAATACAAAGAAACTCAGGTTCTTATGCCGCGTACATAAAACTAACGTTGCTGGTTCGAGCGTCTATCTGGACGTAAGCTATACTTTATATATAGGTACATGATACGTTACGCAGAGTGTATTATCCAATATTTCAGCCTGCTACATAAACTGTCCAATCGCAAGGCTAGGTCTGAATCTGGATATCCCGACGATGTGCACTCAATATCAGTTGTGTTTTGCCCACGCATTGTTCGTTAGATGAATATTTGAGGTTTATCTGAGTTGTGTGGCGGATCGCACATTTAGCGCACGACGGAGCAATAAAAACATCGCAGCGATCTGTCAGAACCTAGAAATGACAAACTATCGCTAGCGCTGCGTCGACAGCGGTTGAGCGGTTTTGGTATGGGGATTGACATTCCTAGTATAGATCTGACAGACCACTGCGATATTTTAGCACTCCGTCGTGCGTTAAGTGTGCGATCCGCCAGTAGTTGCCACGGGGTACATATTGCACTAGTCAACAGCTCTAAGCGCATAGCACATACACCGGACCATGTTGCGGTCCGTGTCAGCTTCTATATAAATGACAAACTATGACAGACGCAATTTTGATGCGACATCTGCCATTGTTTTAGGAGCGTTTATAGGATTTCATCATCCCCTTTCCTTTGACAATTTGACTTTATTCCGGTGTTTTACCGGAGAAACCTGTGTTAAGTATGCGATCTACTTTAAGGGGTACACACACACTGCACTACTATAGTCTCCGTTGTTGCAAGATACTGTCATCTCGGGAACAAACACAATGTTTCTCATATTCATATAGCGAGAAGAAATTCAAGGATGTGACTGTCTCAAGGGAGATTATACAATATAGTTATGATACTATCTTGTAAAAACTTTCTGAAACCGTAGACATTGTTTTGTTTTTGAGTTCCGAAAATAAATCAAAAGCAGGAAACGGTGCGCCCTTGATGTGCCTGTCAGTTGTTTTAGATAGCTTGTTACTTATAAACAACTTCACAAAGTCGAAACCATGTCGATAAAGACAAAGTAACTGATGTTCACAGAACTTCTATTTATATTTCTGGCAGAAACCCCTTTAATGCAAAGCATTTAAATTCGACCCAATTTAGTAGCATTTACCTGTTTATCCGTTCAGATCACATTCGGTTTTAAATACATACATACATATATTACGTCTTTATCCTTTGCGGGGTAGGCAGAGCTTTAACATCCGTAAGAATACGGTCGCTATCGCTACGTCTGACATTTTTTTGTATTGTTTTCCAGTGTTGTTTCAGAAAACATGTGTATCACTAAAGTGACAGGTTGTCAGCCGGTCGCCTAAAAATTGTAATACACCATACTCTCAAGTCCCTTAGTCGCCTCTTACGACACCCACGGGAAGAATGTGGGGTGATGCTATTCAAAGCCGGCATCACACGGTGAAAGTTTCACAATAAACTAAATTTAACCTGCGCAAAACTAGTATTTCTATACTCTGTACATTCTAACAGCAAGAAAAGCAGATCATTTTCATCTACAAAGGCCAAGCGGTCTCCCGTGCATATTTAAGATTGCCGGGTTAGACATACGCTCTCTGACTTGTTAAAGAGGCCTGTTGCGGGCAGTTCCGTTTGTCAAGCATTGCTGGTATGCAGGTGAAGTAGAAATAACAATAAGTTTGAAAATATGTAATAACTGGACAGGTTAGTAATGGTGTTGAAAGTTGTACATGAAATAATTATAACTGATTTATGGGCGTAAGAAATAACCGAGTGCAACAGCAGTTACTGAATCCTTTGCTAATTATCCGCTGTTTTATGCGTTTTTTGAAATAAAAAAAGAGTCTTGTCAAAATGGCTAAACCGTTTTAAGTTTATGTTGCTTGCACTGTCCGTTGTAACGTAGGAGATTCGGAAGAGGTGTGCTCGGTCCATTGCCTTGACACGCTACTTATTATGATGACATTTTATTGTCAAGCGAATTTGACAGTCTAGGGCAAACTTATACTGGCCTGTAGCACAAAATAGCCGGTCCTTTTCATAATTTCTGATTCTTGTCAAGCTGGTTAGACAGTCTAGGGCAAACTTGCACTGACCTGTGTAGCACAGAATAGCCGGAAGGGAGATGCCCGGTCCTTTGTAAATTAGTTGCCATGTTTTATGCAGCGCTACTTACCTTCATAATGCCAGATGGAATGACTGCTAGTAATAACTTAACGGGGTAGCCTTTGTTGTTAAACATGTTGTTTCAAATTTCAGCCTAAAAAGGTAACAAGGTAACATTTAACATTAAAAGTCACAAAAATCCATTGTAAACAGTAAAATAATATAATAATAGTTGATATTTATCACTTTGTGAATTTGTTCCCAGTCTGGTTAGGACATTGCGTGCTGAACCAGCCGATTGTCCGTAAGTAAGATGGTTCCGTGTTTCGGATGGTCACGGTTGCTGTCTATGATTACTTAGACGGCGGCGGTCGTTACACAGCCATGGCAGAAGCCTGCTACTTGTAGAAGGCGGTTGAAAAATTCTGACACTAGGGTTCATCGGGTCGTTGGACGACTTGGTGTCCCACTCGAAAAAGAAAAAAAGAGAAAGTAAAATAATTTAAAAAATTGTCTTATTTACATAGATAAATCATTTCATTTCTGCGCGATAGAACTTTTCGCGTGAGAGTGGGTGAAACACTATCCCGTCAGCGAAAAATTGTTAGTGGAGTACCGCAGGGTTCCGTTCTTGGCCCTGTTCTGTACATAATCTACACTTTCGACTTACCACTTGACATGAAGTGCAATGTCAGCATATTTGCGGACGATACGAAAATATTTGCGAACCCTCTTGTGGATTACGCCAAACTACAATCAGACTTAGGCCCGTATTTATAAACCGTACTCAACTCTGAGATCGATCTTGAGTACGACTTTGAGTTGCTGTTAGTATTGACTGACAGTTGTCAAAACCGCTCTTGAGAACGATCTCAGACTTGAGTTCGATATATAAATACGGACCTTGGACACCATTGCGAACTGGTCCAAGGAATGGCTTATCAACCTGAATGCAGAAAAATGCACTGTCCTTCATATAGGAACACAAAACCCTCGTCTTTCATACCAACTGAACGGTATTCAGCTCAAAGCAAAAAAAAACACAAGTAGATTTAGGTGTGACTATAACAGAAAACCTGAAGTGGGAAGAACACATCACAACCATATCCAAAAAAGCTAAGAGTTTCATATACCTGATAAGGAAAGCATTTGGAATACTAACGCCAGACATGATATTAAAAATTCTAAAGACATATATTAGACCAATATTAGAGTATGCGTTTCAAGTCTGGAGTCCGTACTTTGTGAAGGATATTCAGTTACTTGAAAAGGTCCAGCGCAGTTTCACTAAGGTGCCCAGGCAATTGAAGAACCAAACTCATGAACAGCGTTTGGAGGTGCTGAATCTTAGCACACTACAAGCAAGAAGAGAGCGCGGAGATCTAATAGAGACCTACAAGATCTTACACGGCCACTACGACATCAAAGATTTTGACACCTTTTTGAAGTTCAACCATAATACCCGTCTGCGAGGGCACAGTCTGAAGTTGAAAACCCTTCTCTCTCATAACAACCCGCACAGAAACTTTCTCGCAAATAGAGTGGTCGCAAACTGGAACAAATTGCCTCAAGATGTCATATCGGCACAGAACACCAACGCATTTAAAAACAAACTTGACAAAAATAAAAAAAAATGGAAAAGACTAAGTGAACTATGAACAGTGGGATACAGGCACTATCAGTTGCTACAACTGCCTGCCTGATAAAATATAATAATAATAATAATAATTTATTGCCACAAAGTCTCATTATTAGTATAAAAGTCTTATTTTACATTATTATTTAGATGTAAATTCAGAGAAGACATTATAACGGGTTTTAACTCACGGTAGGGATATTACGAGCACCCAATATTTCGCCGATGTTGCAATCGCCATGATCACGGGTAAACCCGTTTACCCGTGATGTATCGTTTGCTCGATATATCCCTACCGTGAGTTAAAACCCGTTATAATGTCTTATAGTTTTAGTGATAATAACCACGGAACCTTAAAATCAAGTGTTAAATTCAGATAATCTGAGTAGTGTAGTAGTATTTAGTGACACTTGTCTCAATTATATCAATCTGTTTTAGGTTGAAGTTCCTGAAATAGATCATTAGGTAATTTGAATGCCCACATACCCGGCTATTAATAAAGGCGTAATATTTGTATGTGATCTACCTGCATAAAAAGTACAAAAATACATACACATAATCATACACTAAATAAAAATAACCCTCGTTTCCTTCAGATTCAGTCGGGCAAAAATTCGAGTAAGTTTAATTTTGAGCTCAGCTCATGCCATTGGCATTATCGATCCTTTTCTTCACAAAAAAAGAACTGCACTCTTTCTCGCTGGCCAGCGAGCGAGCATTGCAAATCACTACTAAATGAAAAAAGTGAACAAAGAGAATACCATTTTACCGGGCGAGGTATATTAAGGAGAATCGTACACCAACCGAACGATATTACGATTCGTGACAAATCAAATGACAAATACTGAAAGTAGCAACTTTGATACGGAGACGCGTGTTGTAGCATCCAGCTTTGTATGGAGGTTTTACAGAGCAAAAATGTCAATAGTTTCGCCCGCTAATGCGCCCGCATACTATCTCAGTTCTGACGTGGTTTTCTAATTTCCTTTCGTCTGACAACCGGATCCGGAAAAACACCGAAAAAAATGCAGTAAATGTGTGAGCCGCCTTAGTACTGACCGCATTCTACAAACAGGCGATGGATAATGCAACCTTACGCTGATCAGAAGCTCCATTTTTTAAATTTTCGCTAGCGTCTGCTACTAATAACTCTCGTATTCACACGTACCTACCCCAACTGCACCGACATTGAAAAAAAAAATATTAGTAGATATTTGTGAAGAAAAATAAACTTGTGCCGCAATGAAATCTTATCGCTAATGTGAATGAAATCAATAGTGGAAGGAAGACTATTTCTTAGGCGGATCGTACACTTGACGTACACGATGCAGCGCAAAAATATTTAAATATATTTGAGTATAGGGATTGACATTTCTAGTATGGATCTGACAGACTGCTGCGATATTTTTGCGCTCCGTCGTGCGGCAAGTGTGCGATCCGCCTCATATTAAATTTTGTACGATCCGCCTACATAAATGTGAGAATCTAATCCAACCACATCATATTTATAGGTCACGACATTATTTATGATCCTGTCTTCTCTATATTCCTATTGTATTATACGTAGGACGCCCATTGTCATAGAAGGCATGTATGGAAGGTATTTTAGATCTTATGAAAACCAAAAGCTTTGTCAATAAATCTCTAGTTGGGAACACGAGTCCACTTTGTTGAATGATGACTGGAGTTTATATGAATACATTCATTTTTCTCAGAACTAAGTCTTAAGTATTTTAGTTCTTTGAAAAACTATCTTTGGATGGCCTGCAGTGGCAAAAGCTTACTTGCTTTTCACAAAACATGTCAAAAATGTAAGAAAAAAACAAGTTTTTTAGGCGTTCTAAATTTAAAATATTGGTGGTTTTGATCCGTTTTAGGTATTCTGATATTCTTACAAAGAGTAGTAACATAAAATAGAATTATTTGAGTTTGTAGCAACATACTAGTACAAACTACTGTTGCCCTGAGTGTAATATAATACAACTTTGTGTACTTACCAACTGTATGTGTAAGGTTATGACTCCCGGGTGTTGGCAAGCGTATTAATTACATATTCAATATCTGTAACATACGGTGCTCGGAACTGGGATTAGCTAATAGCGCAACTTACTTGATTGTAAATTTACTTAGAAATACATACTTCGCCTTATATTATTTAAAGGATTACTTAATAATAAGAAAGCATATTTATGAAAAAATATGCACGCATTTTAAGAATAAAGTACTTTCTAAAATATTAAATTAGTTCGTAGAATATGGCCTACATCGTCGCATTCTAAGAATTTGTAGATAAACGCTACGAACATTAATTATTTCAAAAAAAAAAATAAGAATTCTGTTTTGCGTAGACAAGTACATAACTTTTGTATTTGTTGTTCGCGTCAGCTTATTTTAAATTCTGTTTCAGAGTTTGAAACATTACAAAGTTTGACATTTGAAACAAACAAAAACTTTGTGTACAATACGCTCACGTCCGATATAATCCACTTAGCGAGGTGATAATACCATGTTGTTGTTTTAGACTCAACGACAAACAATACTCGTGTTTCGGATGGCACGTTAAGCCGTAGGTCCCGGTTGATGTCTATGATTAGGTACTTAGATGGCGGTCATTACACAGCCATGTCAGAAACCTGCTACTTGTAGAAACCGGTTCAAACATTCTGACACTAGAGTTCATTGGGTCGTTGGACAACTCGGTGTCCCACACAACAAGAAAAGAAGAATACTCGGTAATAAGCCTGTGCTTAACATCCCACTCACATAAGTTTGTGTTATTTACTTTTTAATAAAAATAGGCGACACAAATGTTAGAACAACAGGTCATTTGGAGTAAAGCGAATTCCTCACTTGACGGACACTGATACAGAAGAGATAAGTAAGTATAACAGAAACACATGCCAACGCAAGTTTCTGCGTTGCCTCTTCGTCAACGTCGGTTGAAAGGAATTTATGCGGGGAATTTGAAATTTACTTGCATGTGACTCGTGCATACGTAACAGGTACGTCCTTTCAGATAATTCGTGTGTCACTTTAGTGACAGGTTGTCAGCCTGTCGCCTACAGCTGTAATACACATGAAACCTTCGCTTCTTACGACACCCGCCGAAAAGAAATGAGGCGAGGCTATTCTAAGCCGGCATCACGCGGCACACATACAATACATTTGTTACAAAATGCGCAGCAAATAGATGTCACCACTTTTTATAGAGTGTACATTAATCTACAATGAAATATAACTGTTCAACATTTAAACAAACCGTATTCATTCCCTTTTAAAGCATCCGCATCAGCCCAACCCGTGGCCTCTCGCTTTGAAACACTCGGCATTATGGAGATTGCGCGAAACTTTGCCGGGTCATTATGAAATTTAAAATGTCTTTCTCTTTGGACGTCGCCTGAATCCGGCAGAGATACGACGCGTCTGAAATAACTGTTGACACTCAAGTGAAATAGCCGCTTGGTTAAACATGAGGTGGAAGGATTTGAAATTGTCGCTGTTTTAGGAGATGACAAAAAAAACGAATTACAGCTTAATACATCACGAAGTTTATTTATCTAATGATGTTATCATTCTCCTTGCTTTATCCCGTGTCTCTGTCGGGGTTGTCTACCTTACCTAGTTAATTTGACGTGGAACCAAATTTTTACACAGAGCGACTGCCAAGTGATCTTTGCAACCCGAAGGCTGACCTGGCCCGAATCACCTAATGATGTTACTTTTTTAATTTTCCTACAAAGCTATCCTATCAGCTTACATGATCTCATAACGAAAGTTTGGCCCTGATCTAACTTCAACCCTTAAATCTGTTATGATTGAAAAAGTTTAGGTGCTTACCTACTTTTAGACCCTAGGTTAGATGAAAAACAAACAAGTAAATTATATTCTGATGTCAAAAATGAGTTTTTTGATAAATTACGATCCTTTTCTTAGTTTGTGACAATTAACATAAAAAAATAGGTAATGGGGGTCAGCTGTGACAGTAATTGTTTAACTTTTAGTGGGTAATTTTTTTGGTTTGACTATTCTTGTTTGTAGATATTTATTTAAGTAAATTAAAATATGAATAACCATTAATTACACCTTCAGTTATAACAAAAACATTAACTTGGGATCGGCTGGTCGGTCGACTTAAACTCTTTTTGTGAAGACATAATTTTTTTATTTCTTCCAAAATTCTTCTCTGTCAAAAGTCAGTCCGTAATCTATAATTTCCATGGGTATTTCCATTCTATCGATTCCATTCTATTATTTAAAACTCACACCTACCCATCGCACGATATTGCGACAGCACTCTTCTAATGACTACTTGTGACAGTCACAATTTGATGCGGTGGCATATAATTTTAAATTGTATTTTTTCGTTCAGAAAAACACCGGAAAATCTGCTTTATTTATGATTTCCCATGAACAACGAATCCGTTGGTTTCAATCTGTTATTGTTCTTTTCTTCTTGGCAGAGCATTACTCGACTCAGCAATCCGAAGCTTCCGTAGCTACCGAAGCTTCCCCGGGGCAAGCGGCGGCGGGATAAATCAATCGCGTAGATTTACACTGACCTACCGTGAGCATACGCCACAGCGGGTTATAGCAGATTAAAATATGTTTGAGTGAGATTTTGTGGATCAAGCGATGAAATAAATTCACACACAAATTATGCAAAAATTTTGTTTGTATCCGTTGCAGTGTAGGGTGGTCGACAGTTTTTTTGAAGTTTATGATCACTTAGACGGCGGTCGTTTACAAAACCATGTCTGAAGCCTGCAACTTGTAGAAAGCGGTTGGAAAATTCCTATACTAGGGTAGGGACTCGGTGTCTCACACAAAAAGAGAAGAAGAAGAAGAAGAACAGTTTTTTTTTTTCATTTTAAAGTACGGCGTAGTTTGGTGTTGGTAATACATAGAGACCTTCGCTATAATAATAATATTATAATAGTGAAGCAAACATTCCGACATTTATTAGTTATCGTGGTATTCAATATTTTGATGAAATGCGGTCGAAATTTTCGACCCACGAAAATTCTTCATTGATTTATAATATAAAATATTGAATGCCACGATAAATTTCTGCAAAAAAATTGCTAGACGGCAGTTTCATTTCGCTAAAGTAGGATTACGAAGGTGCTTTCACAGAAAGAAAGAAAGTAATCTACTATCCCTGACCCTTGTTCAGTCAATTAGAGCCTGGCTGGCCGGCGCACTGTGACAGAACCACATTGTCATGCAGCCCGCTGCCTCTCTGTTTGTAACTAACTGCGAAATTGCTTAATTTCCTCACCGAATTATGTTTTATGACCAAATTAAGACGGCTCTTTGACTAACTTTTGGGTTTGTTGTTCGAGTTTAATAGCCGCAAAATTATTTATAAGAAGTTGGACGTGGACTTAATTTAGTGACTTGGCCGCGGCCTCAGACAGGAACCGCTTTTCATAATTAATTATCAATGACTGGTGCTATTTACGTTGAAACGGATATTTTAATGGATATATATATAAACGGATATGAAATTACGTACATTTTACAATTTATTTTAAACACCACGTGCGGCAAAACTAAAATTTTTATTAATATCAGTACTGTTATGGTCACCGATATAGAATTTTTATCAGACATACTCGTAATAGCAACTTGCAGTGTTTCGTCCATGAAACTTTTGAAAACTAGGAAAAGGGACACTTGTATTTAAGAACCACCTGACAGTATGGAAAAAGTTCCATACTATCAGGTGGTTCTTAAATAAAAGTTCCTAATCTTGTTTTATTGAACATCTATCGACATACCTACCACGTCCAGTTTTAGTTTGTTAAGCGTAAATTCTAAGCAGGTCAACGTCGTTCTATTGACCGTCACGTGCCGAGCCAAGCTGAAGGAATTTGGCTCTCGCAACTTCCAGCGAGTCTCAGTGAATGGATACTAAAGTGTACGGAGATGATAAGATGCGTCTACGAAGACTTGGAACGTATGCCAGCCTGATTTATCTACTGACCAGTGCCAAGTACATGACTCAGGGTACATGAAGCCAAGTGGGACAATAGTGGCATTGATACTTCTTAGAGAAAAGAATTGTCGTACCCAATACTTTAATTTATTATGTGAGATAAGTCTATATTAGTCAATGTGTCAGACGTGGCGTTGGCGACCGTAATTTTACGGCCGTTGGCATCCGCCTACCCCGCAAAGTCTATAGTCTAGAGTCTATATTCATTTTTAGGTGACTTTTACCATGCAGCGTAAAATAACAGTTGTCCAGTACTTCCAATCCGCACATAGCTAAATTACCAGCATCAGAAAATCTATAACACAAGTAAGCAGACGTACAAAATGGCGTTTGAGATGAAAGAACGTGTCCAGCATCTCATCAGGGGGATCGCACACTTAACGCACGATGGAGCGCTAAAATATTGCATGGTCAGTCAGAAACATACTAGAAATGTCACTCCACGTACTAAAACGGCACGCGACGGACAATAGTTGAGCGGATTTAGTATGTGGATTGATATTTCATGTATGGATCTGACAGACCGCTGCGATATTCTAGCGCTCCGTCGTGCGTCAAGTGTGCGATCCGCCTCAGATAGCTACGTCTCGAGCCCGACTCCCGAGACATTCGGAGTCTGCATGCAGCGCTCCGCCCGCGTTCCGCATGCAGCGCATCAATGAAATCCGGAAATGTTGACACAATTGCTAGACAAATACGAGGGTAGTGGATTAGCTTCGATTTCCATATACTGGTTTATTTGTAAAAAGTGCTCTTTGCTTCTCATTTCTTATTCTATCTGTCCCATATAGATACCTTTTCTTAAACTTCGCAATGGATTTAGGTTATTTTTTCAATAGATAAAGTGAATTAAGATGGAGGTCCATATTGTGTAGACTATTGTAGTACTTGCCAGGCAGGGTTGCATTTTTAAATAAACTAATTATTTTAAAGATAACTTTACCGACTCAAAAATGAGTAAGAACATGTTTTAAACACACAAATAAGTAATAAACATTATAAACAAAATAATTTTTTTAAAACAAGTCTATAGACAATTTACTATTATTGATTTAGATTATGAAAGTGGAATGTTCACAACAATTCCAGGAACGAAAAGCTAAATTAAATGAAGATGGCCGGAATATTCCGCTGTTTGTTCAAGTGGAATAAATTTGTTGAACCAACAAACCCTTGGACCTTGTTAAGTTGTTAAGTAAGTGTTTGTGAGCCTTAGCCTAATGAATGATATTTAAAAAATATTGCTTCGCATTAAAGAGCTAATTCGAGTTAATATTGACTCCAAAAAATACACTTCTTATCAGAGTAATCCACACATTTTATTTAATGCATTGATAAAACACGAAACCTACAAAAACTATTTCAAAGTAAAGGCATTTTCATTGAGATTAATAAACCTTATTTTACTCACTATGACAGGATATCAGGCATTTATTCCAAAATAAACACACTTTTTACCTAAATAAAGTGATTTGTCCGAAACATAAACTTTAAAGTTGTCCCAGACTTTTTGATGTAGTTACTTAATTAAAATCTTTACACAGTTTTCACTGTCGATAATAAAGTTAAAAATAATTTCTAAAGTTTCGTTTGTTTTCCTTCAACACAACTGACCAAAATTATAATTTTCTGTAAATGCCTTTATAATATAATCAGGCCTATTTAAGGTCACTTGAATTCAATGAGATTATACTTCCCCGTACCAACTTTGCCGAATTCATCCGCTGCCGACCGCCGACCGCTCGAGACGCGATACTTGAATCTCATAATCCAGCAAAGTTTCGGTCCTTCTCCATAATGCCGAGTGTATCAAAGCAAGAGGTGAAAGGGCCAGAATGATGGCGAATAAAACAAAATGCGATACAGTACTGACCCTGTATATTATAATATCACTTGAAGAAGGCGGTTGCAAAAATCTGACACTAGGGTTCATTTTGGTTGCTGGATGGCCGGTGTGTCCCACGAAATCAGATGATTATGTATGCTGGAAATTCTTGCTATCTACATATTCAGTGCCCGGTAGATTAAATTCACATACATCCCTTTTCTGCTACAAGCTCAAAATACAAACAAAATAATACTTAGTCTAATACGTTTCAAAAGAAATCATTTATCATTTCTCCTCACTCCGTGCACTCGTGAGTTACTTAGCTGGTGCCGACATGCCTTCGGGGTTATTAAAATATTTCTCTCGCTGTGTTTTTATAACTCATCTTCGTTCTAAGAGGCGAACGAGATGAGTTCAAAAAGATGTTGCGCTTAGATCGAATGGTAAAACATTGCTTTTAGATAACATTGATAACCATTTTGATAACCTTGAACTCATAACCTCTTAGGCGGATCGCACATTTAACGCACAACTGAGCGTTAACATACCTCATTCATAACGCAGCGGTCTGGCAGATCGCTCAAACGCTGTCGACGGATGCGTTACGGATTCGTCAACAGCGATTGAGCGGTTTTAATATGGGGATTGACGTTACTGGTATGGAACTGGCAGACCGCTGCGTTACGGATGCGTTTTTTTAGCAGAGCGTTGTGCGTTAAGTGTGCGATCCGCCTTACATATTAACAAGCACCAATTCTTGGAATATTATTATATTACCAGACATTAACTTGTACCACTATATAAGCTGTTCTAAGTAATTTTGAGAGGTACATAATAACATTCTCTATTAATGATAAATTGATTATCACATCGAGGTATATTTCTAATTAATAATAATGTCACTGTGGATTGTTGGTCTCAAAATTATTTCGCCTTTGTTCTTAACTTTCTCTTTTACGAGTATTCGTCAATTTTGCCATCTTTTTTCGCATAGTTCAAACTTGTCTCTTCATAATACAAGAAGTTCTTTACCGTCAGTATCCACAGAACATCAAAATACCCCTTTCAGGTATCAATTTATACTGGTTTCTCCTTTAAACTGTATAAAACCAATGTTCAATTTGAATCAAAGAATTTCAAGAAATTATATACGCAGCTTCCTATCCAGATTATATCTTGAACTGAAACACAAAACAACAACAAAAAACATTATAAATTGTTTTACCTGTTCATTCTCGCAAAATGAATTGATTTCAATGCGATAAAGAAAAGGCTGGGTCTTAATTAACAGGTGTCCGTTAAGAAAGCTCCTCTAATTAACTGAGATATCGAACAAGAAATGATCAATTCAGTATCAGGTGGAAATTGTATTGTTTATTATTGAAACAAACACTTTTATAATCATAAAAGAAACAAATCCTTAAAGTATATTATTATTGTAACACTTAAACTTTAAACTTTCGTGTGTGAATTTATTTTGACCTCTCATACATAATTTCCAGTCAGTTGACTTTATGTAGTAAATAGCGGTCTACAACTCATTTTTCCGTGGGAGAGAGATGTTTTCCTGGCAAGTATTGTACATGAAAGTCTTCCTCTTGAATCATTCTATCTATTAAAAAACTTGCAACAAAATCCGTTGTGTACTTTAAAAGATTTAGGCATACATACAACTTTGCTTTGCTTTATTCTATGTAGTAACTAGAAACAGATTTATCGTTTCCAAAGGTAGGTTCCATATTAAAGGTTGTTCAGTTTCATGGGCTGATCACGCCTTCATTTAGGTATACTTGCCTTCTGACTTGATAACTGCTTTGATAAAGTCTGACGGCCTTTGTTTACTTACCTTCATAATTGGATTCTCGCTAGCATGCTATCTGTTTGAAGAATTTGATTCAAAGGAATCCTTACTTCCTACTTGAGACATGCGCCTAGTCGGGCAACTAGTTGTGCAACTGGTGTGATGTTATAATGATGTTGCGTCTTTGAGAAGCAATGTGTGAGCAACGAGACGTGTGAGAGCGAACGATATACCAGAGAAAGAAGAATCTCACATTTGCCGGCGCTGGTGTAAAAGAGATGGGTATATCACATCTACCATAATAAATTTTCAAAAGACAGGCGCCAACGCAAGTTTTTGGATTCTTTCTGCGTCAACGTTACTTTTTGGTACGGGGAATTTGAAGTTTCCTTGCATCTGACAAACGCATGCGTTACAGATGCTCTTAAAATGCACAGCGACGTCCGTTAGTTGTGGAATCCGTCGAATACATGAGGCGGAGAAATAATTGGACTATATTGGACAGAATAAAATAGTTCTATCGAAATATGTAGGAAGATAATTTGTCCTTTTATTTTCAAAGGATCAGTATATTTTACTGTTTCCGACAAACAAAGAATAATGAAGCAAAACTAAATCGAGTATACGAAAGCGAATTTACTGTAGCAAAATGCTACAAGGTTCGTAGCACATCGTAGCAAAGTACTCTCCTGAGACGATGATTTGGCGTCTTGCGTCTCTAATTAATGATGTTTTGATTTAAGTACCTCCCTGTAGTCAACAAACAGATATAATTTTAGTACGTATTGGCGCAAGCTTACGACGCGTAAGCAAAAAATAAATTAAAAAATAACGGATGATATTTTAAGAATCCATTAAAGAACCAAGAATCCCACGCCACGAAAATCTCAGTGAAACAACAAAGAGCTAATGACATCTATTTACAAGCTCGGGCGTTCATAAGCACGCAGCGTTTTGATCCCGTGGCAATTTCCCTAAGCCCTTCCGCGGCCAAATTGTGTAACCCACTTTAATGAGAAAGTGAGTGACAAAAATTTATGTGGAAAGTTAAACGAGGGCTTAGGCTTGTGGTTTCTGGTGTCTATTGGAGAGATCTCGAATCGTAGGTTATCCTTAGGCCCAGAAGTGAAGGTTTGATAAGTGTCATTAAATAATTAAAACTTGCATTTTACTTAATGATGATACACTGCTTAAGGGTGACAAGCTGACAACCTGTCACTACGGTGATACAGAAATCATCTGAAATGGCCCTTAGCATTTGTCAGAAGTGGCAATTACTACTTTGTTTCACCGCCGTTAGCGCTGTGTCTACCCCGCAGGGGATTAAGGCGTGATATGTGTATGTGTATGATACACCACCATCAAATACCTGCCGCATTCAAATTGTCTACCCTACTTTAATGAGAAAGCGAGTGACAAAAATATATGTTAAAAGTTAAGCGAGGGCTTAGGCTTACGGTATATTGTGATCTTGAACCACAGACCAGAGATGTCCTCCGCGCATAGCGCCTACGATGGGAATAACATTTTTCCTCTATGTCTTGAACCTTAGGCTCAGAAGTGAAGTTTTGTGATGGTTTAATGTGATCTATCGGTGTGCGTCTAAATTGAGAAAATGAGTGACAAAATATTATGAAGTTAAACAAGAGTTTGAAGGTTGTAGGTTTAATAAGTGTCATTATTATGACACCAACACAGACAACAGATGTCATGCGTGTGGCGCCCCTCGGAAATATCATTTTTGCTCTGTGGACACCACCTTGATGAGTTCAAATTGTGTAAAATGTAACCCACTGTAATGAGAAAGTGAGTATAAAAATATATGTAAAAAAAACCTAGCATAACTTAGAATAACTTTATGGCTACTGATGTCTACTCAGTGTCATCTTGAACTCTTGAATTAGAGGTCAGCAAATATATGAATTTATAAAGGTTAGTACACTTTAGCAGACAAGCCAATAGAATGACATTCAACCAAAATTCTTGGAAGTTATATTTTTATTAAAAGAAATCTTCTTACGAGTATAAAAAAGAACAAATATTTCTAACATTTAATTTGTTTTGTCTACCAATTCAAAATCCTTTACTTATAATAGAAATTACAAAAACTATAAAACAAATTAATGAAAATCATTCATCTCAAATAAATTGTTTTGTCTACAACTTGGTTCTTCAAAAATTTTCTGAACCAATTAAGAGTACGCGTACATACATACACATATCACGCCTTTGTTCCTTACGTGCTAAACTGCCGTAAAAATATCAGGCTATATTATCCCACTGGTGGGCTTGGGCTATGTATATCAAAGGTTAATGACCAAGATGGTATATGTATTCGATAATGTGTAAGGTGGAGCATGTAACCCTTAATTGGTATTAGAGTTACCGCTGGCAGCGAGCGGAGGCGGCTCAGGGGTTAATTGCCGCAAGTTTGATTTAATATCGCTTTCCAACTTCTGAACACATGCTCTGGAGTTTGTTATCTGCTTTTATGACTTGGTTTATGACTGTGATTAGATAATTTGTCTAGCGGGAACACGTGAAGTTGTTAATGGTACGGTTTGTCTTCAAACTACTATGAACATTTTCATTTGTAATTTCTCTAAATACCTACGATTGGTATCGTTGGACTCCGTGTGATATCCACAATACGGAACTGTCGGTCGTAGAGTGCAAAAGTGGGGATAGAGGGTGGAGGGGGGAATCAAAGATGGCGGAAGAGCAGTTTGGTTTTTACGCTATAACTCGACATATACTGTACCGATTTTAAAAATAATAATTGCGTTTTAAAGCTAATAAACTGTTGTATGTTTCGTCCATAGACATATACTACTTATTCATTATAGTTTATGAGTTATCTTCTTAATTAAAGCCTTGCAGTATATACTCTAGTTTTTAAGTACGGATTGTTCGAAAACTAGTAGTTTTTCGAAAAAAATAGTTTAGTAATAAATTATAGAGTGGACATTCAGCTATTCAAAAATGTAAGTATTATTGAACTGGACCCTGAAATCACTAAGATATATCTATTCGCGTGAACAGAGTGGTGTAGTTGCGTACAAATGTGCTTGCTATTGACGCTGCTGTCAATGTACTTTCTATATTTATAAAATTTTATTTGTATATCAGCAACTTGCAAAGAATGACATTTCTTATGAACCCAAATCCCACCAAAAAACATTCTGTAAAAAACATGCCAAGTCTCGCTGGAACTGCTTATTTATCTTTAAAAAGTCGTGCCAAGTCTAACGTTCCAACTGGCTTTAAAAAGGATGTAGTGAATTGAAACTAGACTGAAATTATAATTTAAGTTAGATTGGTTAATTGTTTGTATTAAAAAGTATTGAACTATAATAAAAAAAAAGTTTAATCACAATCTTGATTGAAAGACTCTTCAGAATTATATTGATTGAAACATGAAACAGAATCGATATAGCAGACGCCCTTCATACAATTTAGCCGCTTCTTAACACAAATGCACTTCGTTGTTCGGCAACCTGTCGCGCATTGGCATGATATTAATTGTAAGTCTTTCATGGATAATGGAGGACGCAAACTATTCACTGTCCGTTGTCTTCCTCTCGGCGGCTGCGCAGCAGCCGGCGTGGACGCGCCTTCGAGGCTACGGCCGCGCTGGCGTGGGTGCTAAACGCCGCCTGCTTATACAGGCGGGGCAATGGGGGCACTAGGTTAAGTGCGGTGGTGGTCCGGGTGCCAGGAGGACTTCACGCCGCGGCGAGGTCGTACCAGCCGGGTGATTCCCCATTGGGAGAGGCCCAGCTAGTGCCCATCAGCCAGCGGCGGCTCGTCCCCTGGTGGTCGTATTCTGGTGGCTGTCTCGCGAGGATGTCCCGAAGCAGCGGTCATGTCCGGATAAGCGGCGGGGCTATCCTGGGTTCGTCGTGCGTGCCCACGATCCTGACTACTCGACACGGAGTAGTGGATGTAGACAGGCGACGGCCACGTCAGGCTGTGCTTAGACAGCACCACCTTGAGCAGATTATCTGAGCGCTTTAGCCTCCAGGCCGCCCATGGCGTTCGTGACGTCGCCGAAGGACGACATCAGGCGCAGGAGGCTAGAGCTGATGATGGGTACCGCGTCTTCGCCTTCACGGAGCGCGGCCGGAACATCAGTGAGGGCCCTGATCGCCAGTATCAGGACCTGTCTGTCCTTTTGTAGGACGGCTACTCTTTTCGTCTTTAGTCTTGGGGCCGGCTGGGGCTTCGGCTTCTCCCTCTGTGGTTCACTTAAAGAGGTGCCGGCCACTCCCAGCGAACCCGTGGGTGGCTCTTGACGTGGTTGGCCCGGCTCTTTCACGTCCTGAGGGGGCGAGGGCGATGCTCGCCTCCTCCGCCTCCTCGGCTTCCGTTGCTTCGTCGATGTTCCGTTGGGGGCGTTGGCGGCCGCCATGAGAGAACCTGCCGTGTTGGCTCCTCCCTGCGGTGCCGCTTCGGCTCGACGGGCTTCGTTGTCAGAGGCGCTGTACCCGTCTCTTGTTCCGTACTTCACGGCGCAGTACGAGGCAGTCAGTGTTGTTGGCAGGGTGTGCCCCGCCACAGTTTGCGCAGTCAGCTCCTTCGCGATGTTTTCCGGTTCCGTGTTGACGCAAGCTAGTCACTGGCACTAATTTATCCGAGCCGAAGAGGACGGAAGCGGCACCGCAGGGAGAAACCAACACGGCAGGTTCTCTCATGGCGGCCGCCAACGCCCCCAACAGAACATCGACGAAGAAACGGAAGCCGAGGAGGCGGAGGAGGCGAGCATCGCCCTCGCCCCCTCAGGACGTGAAAGAGCCGGGCCAGCCACGTCAAGAGCCACCCACGGGTCCGCTGGGAGTGGCCGGCACCTCTTTAAGTGAACCACAGAGGGAGAAGCCGAAGCCCCAGCCGGCCCCAAGACTAAAGACGAAAAGAGTAGCCGTCCTACAAAAGGACAGACAGGTCCTGATACTGGCGATCAGGGCCCTCACTGATGTTCCGGCCGCGCTACGTGAAGAAGACGCGGTACCCATCATCAGCTCTAGCCTCCTGCGCCTGATGTCGTCCTTCGGCGACGTCACGAACGCCATGGGCGGCCTGGAGGCTAAAGCGCTCAGATAATCTGCTCAAGGTGGTGCTGTCTAAGCACAGCCTGACGTGGCCGTCGCCTGTCTACATCCACTACTCCTTGTCGAGTAGTCAGGATCGTGGGCACGCACGACGAACCCAGGATAGCCCGGCACCCGCCGCTTACCCGGACATGACCGCTGCCTCGGGACTTCCTCGCGAGACAGCCACCAGGATACGACCACCAGGGGACCAGCCGCCGCTGGCTGATGGGCACTAGCTGGGCCTCCCCCAATGGGGAATCACCCGGCTGGTACGACCTCGCCGCGGCGTGAAGTCCTCCTGGCACCCGGACCACCACCGCACTTAACCTAGTGCGCAGCCGCCGAGAGGAAGACAACGGACAGTGAATAGTTTGCGTCCTCCATTATCTATGAAAGACATACAATTAATATCATGCCAATGCGCGACAGGTTGCCGAACAACGAAGTGCATTTGTGTTAAGAAGCGGCTAAATTGTATGAAGGGCGTCTGCCATATCGATTCTGTTTCATGTTTCAATCAATATAATTCTGAAGAGTCTTTCAATCAAGATTGTGATTAAACTTTTTTTAAAATTATAGTTCAATACTTTTTAATACAAATAATTAAACAATTTAACCTAAATTATAATTTCAGTCTAGTTTCAATTCACTACATCCTTTTTAAAGCCAGTTGGAACGTTAGACTTGGCACGACTTTTTAAAGATAAATAAGCAGTTCCAGCGAGACTTGGCATGTTTTTTACAGAATGTTTTTTGGTGGGATTTGGGTTCATAAGCAATGACGTTCTTTGCAAGTTGCTGATATACAAATAAAATTTTATAAATATAGAAAGTACATTGACAGCAGCGTCAATAGCAAGCGCATTTGTACGCAACTACACCACTCTGTTCACGCGAATAGGTATATCTTAGTGATTTCAGGGTCCAGTTCAATAATACTTACATTTTTGAATAGCTGAATGTCCACTTTATAATTTATTACTAAACTATTTTTTTCGAAAAACTACTAGTTTTCGAACAATCCGTACTTAAAAACTAGAGTATATACTGCAAGGCTTTAATTAAGAAGATAACTCATAAACTATAATGAATAAGTATTATATGTCTATGGACGAAACATACAACAGTTTATTAGCTTTAAAACGCAATTATTATTTTTAAAATCGGTACAGTATATGTCGAGTTATAGCGTAAAAACCAAACTGCTCTTCCGCCATCTTTGATTCCCCCCTCCACCCTCTATCCCCACTTTTGCACTCTACGACCGACAGTTCCGTATTGTGGACATCACAAGGAATCCAACGATACCAATCGTAGGTATTTAGAGAAATTACAAATGAAAATCTGTTTCTAGAGGACTTTTGCTCAAAACTGACCGTACTATATTGTTATTGTTTGAAAGAAGACTAATAAAATCGATATTTTGGGAATTTAATACATTTTGTTTGGAAAAGATGTAGTCTAGTAGGTCTTTCTCACACTTAAAGCACAACGCAGCGCTAAAATAACATACCCGTAACGCAGCAGTCGGTCAGATTGATTGGCCAGGAACGTCAATCCTCATGGGTACTAAGACCGCTCTCGATCTCGACGCAGATCCTACCGCATGACACTGCGCTGGTGCTACGTCAACTGTTGGACCTGCATTGAGAGCGGTTTTAGTATGGGGACCGCTGGTTTCGGATGGGTTATTCAAGTGCACAGTTTTACATTAAGTATGAAAAAGGCCTTATTGTTAGAAAGATTTTTAAGCACATCATTATGATCAAATGTTTAATTTCCAAAATATGAATTAGTAGAAACCACTGTAGTAGAAAATTTCAAACAGACTCACTCTTATAAAAATAAATTGTATTAACTCTTTCTTCACAAATTACTCAATTTACTGTGCCCACTATACGTATACATTATCAATGTTCAAGTAATATTGGAAGTCGTTACCCAGTACCTTTGGCACGAAGCTCCATGACCGGGTCTAGGAAACTGTTTGATATTTCAACCCGCGTGGAGGTACGCTTCCATAACGTTAACGTTAGATTTTGTAGCGTGTCGTGAATTATGGATATAAAACATTCTGTTGTTTAGTTTGTAGAATCTAGTACAAAGTTTCAATGAATGGTTTCAATAGTTTGTTACGGATGGGTAATGTTTTGCACTAGAGCATGTGGAAGCTATGCTGTGTGTTGCAGGCTTAAAATAGCATAACCCCTTTTCTTCCCGTAAGTGTCGTAGAAGGCTGAATGAATCCAGGGAATGGGCAGCAGCGTTCAGCGTTCTACAACAATTTATGTAGAGCGCAAGCCAATCTGGCTGCTGATTGCCCCCAATTGAAGGAGGCCCATGTCCAGCAGTGGACTGTTGTGAATGTAGCAAAAGTAGGCGGTTGAAAACTCTTACCAGGGTTCATCGGGTTGTTGTACAACTATGACGTCCCACACGAAAAGAAGAAGTGCTATGGTAAAAAAATAGAGTCGAATGAGTTTCAATGCATAATCTACTAATTGGAAATTTTCAGAACGGACAGATTTCAATTTGATGCCAAATATTTAAGCATTTTTGTAGACGTTGATAAAAAATATTGCATTTTTTTTACCGTTTTCAACCTGTACTTAACGTACACGTAGGGACATAATTTACATAAATCTCAAAGAAAAACATTTTTATTTTCGTAATCCAACAAAATCACACTTGAAAAACTTCGCGCTCGTCTACGCGTTTAGAATGAATTAACTTTTCTCTCGAGTATACTCCAGCCGAGTGACATTGTTATTAAGGGCGGCAGGTGCAGAAATCTCGATGGGTCACTCTGAGGGCCTTAAGACGATCTTTCCTGATTTGGCGATTTATTGTGTTGTAGTAACGATTGTTCTTAGTTACTTTAGCTATCCCTCGGCTTTGAAAAGCTGAGTCTAGTCATAGGTGTCGTTAAATGCGGCTGAGGGATGACATAGAATGAGCAGCAGTATTCCCTGTGAATGCAACATGTTTCACTGCGCTCGCCAATCCGGCAATCCAGATAGCATTATCTTTCGATAGGGAGAAGCCAATTTCCAGCAATGGAATGTTGTGCTTGTTAATATTATGCAAATTGAGTGAAAATTGGTGACATTTTTACAACAATCATTAAACTCCCATATTAATAGATTAAGCGATACTGTTTATTTTGTAAACTGTATGAAATACTAGTTCAAAATGATTCCTTAAACTGGTTACTTAACATTTGGCTGTATTACGCCTTTCTTAGCTAGATTGAACTAACTTTTCACAAAGAAAGTCATTTTTATTAAGTGGGCCAGGTGCAAAAATCTCAGCGGGTCACTTTGAGCCCAATTTAAGGGCCTTAAGACAATATTTTCTGATTTAGCAAAGTTATGTTTCGGCAAAAGGAGCGTCGGTTTGAAGAAGGTCGCGATTTATCGGAAGGTAGATTAGATTTAATATGGTGTTGTTACGAAGATTGGTGTTGTTTAGCTAACGTGGTTAATAGCTGCAACAAAAACAGCCACAAAAGTCCACTCCCGGACACGGATTTTCTCATAATGGAGGCATTTGCTATATCTACTCACTACGCTTGGCAAACAAACATTATCAGTAAAGGATGAAGCAACATCTTTTTCATCTTGCATTCTCTGAAATCCTGCTAGCGGATAATCACCTACTACTCCCTTACAAAATGAAATTAAAAGAGCAAAACAAAAGTTCGATCAGAAAAATCCGTGCAAAAAGGGTATTCTAGGAGCTCGGTGACTCGCATCGCAGTGAGTCGGGGCAAGCTTCGCAAAGCCACAGTATATAACTATAGCGCTGAGGCAGTAGCGCAACTTCATACATCTTACGCTCAGAAACAGACGCACGACGCTGATACATACACTGATACACACGGCATCTCACATTCTCAACTCATGGGTGGTGGTGCGGTTCATGTTTACGCCGCCCGGAATCAGTCAAGATTGCCGCGAAATAAAGTAAAAGGCAATAAGGCGTGATAAGAGTAAACTGTTTTTTATCTTCGTTTTTTATCTAATAATTGATTTTAACAGCGCCAAATTTTGAAGAACGTAAATTGGCCACCTTCGCTTCAACGAACAGCAGGAATTGATTTCAAAGCAAAGAAAACATGCGGATACTTACCTCAAGAGTGGGTTTCGCTCGTGGTCACGAGATAAATGTATAATTGGCTCAGCAGGCAGTTATTCCCAAAAACAGGTCCAGTGTCATTGCTGCTTTGGCTTGAACGAGTACTGTGGCAAAGCTCTGCTAAATGGAAAAGCGAACAAAGCAAGTCCCGATAGTGCTCAGCTTCCGACAGCCGAGCTATTGACTGAGCCCAGGTACCTTTTTTCACCTGCTGCGTAGATTAGCTAGAGGTAAAATCTCCTTCTGGAAAAAACTTTGGAAATGAGAAGTTCTTGTTATATGTAACTAGCGGCCTGCCCCAGCGGCTGCGCCCGCTGCAACTCATTTTCCTGTGGGAATAAGGATTTTTCCCGACAAGTATTATACATAAATACCTTTGTCTTGAATCATTCTATCTATTAAAAAAAACTGCATTAAAGTTCGTTGCGCAGTTTTTAAGAATTAAGTATATATACAGACAGTCGAAAGTCGAAAAGCGACTTTGCCAAATACTATGTAGTTATATACATTTTGTGTTTTAATGTAATTTTGTAGTTCGCCAATCTGCTTGCCAAGCGTAGTGATCGCAGTTCCATGTCCAGTTGAAGTTTTGTTACATACATACATACATACATATATCACGCCTTTATCCCTTGCGGGGTAGGCAGAGCGTTAACAGCCGTAAGAATACGGTCGCTATCGCCACGTCTGACATTTTTGAGTATTGTTTTCTAAGGTTGTTTCGGAAAACATGTGTATCACTATAGTGACAGGTTGTCAGCCTGTCGCCTAAAAATTGTAATACACCAATACTCTTGAGTCCCTTAGTCGCCTCTTACGACACCCACGGGAAGGATATGGGGTGATGCTATTCTAAGCCGGCATCACACGGCCAAGTTTTTGTTACCTTCAATTAAATGATATTTAAGTGAGTAATGACTGCAAATAAAATTATACATAATATGTATATTACTCGCTCGTCACGTTTGCCGCAAAGTTTCGAAGTAATTGGTGGTTTTGCTCTCTCTTCAATTTTTGATTCCAAACCCGTCCCGCAATTCAAAGTATTCAAATCATTATAACGAAATTCGTTTATAAATCACACATGGAAATTCACGCAATTATCTTGTTTACAGCCAGTGTTTCCTTTGATCATCAATTAACAGATCAAATGATACATTTCCGTCCCAAGAATCACGCCACGGAACCGTGGGGAGCCACGGGAGCAGAAGTGAAAGCGGGAACGGGTTTTCTTGTTTATTTATTTTTAGAAATACATTTTTTTACCTAGTACACAACCGGTGTGGCAAAGAACAACTTTAAGCCAAAACAACAAAAAGTCTTTGACGCTGAAGGTTCTGGGTGAGATTCTTGGTACTTTATAAATAAAAAAAAATTTGCCGGTCTGGTTTGGACATTGCGGGATGAACAGCCCGATTGTCTGTAAGAAAGATGGTTTCGGATGGGCGTTAAGCCGTAGGTCCCGGTTGCTGTCTATGATTACTACGGTGGCGGTGGTTACACGACCATGTTAGAAGCCTACTACTTGTAGAAGATGGTTGAATAGCTCTGACACTAGGGTTTATTGGGTCGTTGGACGACTCGATATCCCACATGAAGAGAGAGACCTAGTACAAAAGGCGGTTACTTGAAGGTGGCCGCGGATGTCAGCGTGTTCACTTTCCAAGGATCATTAAGTTCTGCTTGACTCTGTGTGTTCTATTACTTTGTAGACACGCCTTTGTTCCCTTTCGCCTCCGTTTTAGCACTGTCCAAATGATTCGTTGCTACATACATACATATACATATATCACGCCTTTATCCCTCTCGGGGTAAGCAGAGCGTTAACGACCGCAAAAAAACGGTCGCCATCGCCACGTTTGACAAATATTGAGGGTCGCCGGCTGAGATAATTTGTGTACCACTATAGTGGCAGGTTGTCAGCCTGTCGCCTAAAAGTTGTAATACACGTAAAACCCTCCAGTTCCTTAGTCGCCTCTTACGACACCCACGGGGAAGAAATGGGGTGATGCTATTCGAAGCCGGCATCAATCGTTGCTACAGCTTTGATAAAATAAGAGTTTTAAAAAGAAATACGAAATTTATAAGCGAGTGAACATAATTTAATGAATGTAGTTGACCGCTGTTTGCGGCATGACGAGAGCGGTGGTTAGTAGCGACTGCATAAAACATTAGCGGCTAATTTACAAAGGACCGGTTTCCCTTCAAACATTTCAGGTCGCTTTGCAACCTCACTAGGGGATAGCGGGAGAGAGGGGGGAAAGGCTGCTTTAAAGAAGTAGTGCTCTGAAACTGGCGCCATTTTTTGAAGAAAAAAAAATACCCTACTTTCATGCACTCAGTTTTCTATTACAGGGAGGTACCGAATTACCGACTTTTTCGGAAACGTTAAGCCAACAAGTCAAACTGAACAAGATTCTTTCCCTAAGGGCCAAAGTTTAAAGTAAAAAGAGGAAGTCCAATTATTGACTTTATCTAGGGAAAATCTTCTGACCAAGCAATTTTATACACGAAGAATTGTTTTACATATGTTTTGACCTCTGTTTTTTGGTCTGATTAAATATTAAAATTAATACCTGGTACTGGAGCGTTCATCAAGCTTCTATCATACGTCAGCGCAAAAAAACCGCTGCGCTTACGCCTGTCGTTCCATACTAGAAACGTCACTCCCCATACAAAAACCGCTCTCGACGTGGGTCCAGCGAAATGCTTATAAATAATAATAATGCTAATTAATATATAAATAAATATTTAAATGTAAAAATTGTTTGTTTGATTTTAAATGATTACATAGGTAAAATATCAACAATTAAGTAGATATAAGTATTGTTTGCATAAAGTGTAAGTTTGATAGTATAAGTAAAATGGCGCTAGTATCACGGCACTATTCACCTTAACCAGGCACAGCCTCAAATATGCACAAGAGGCCTCTTGGCCTTTGTAGACGGCTTCGGAAACCAGAACACGTTCAGATTTCGTCCCCTGAAGACCATACCAAGCGATTTGCTCACTAGAGAAGTTGAGATTTACAAATAAAATGTTGTTTCAAAAATAGTCACAAATTGCCCACAAATGACATACGATAATTATAATATTTTTTAGCCAGCCAGCATTCGCAATAGTAGTCATTACGTTATTAGTTATAATAAGGGCTGAAATATATGTAAGACGAGAGTAAATAAAATAAAAATAAATTTAAATCGCGAGTGTAAATAAAAACTGTTCAATACCATGTTAAAATACATAGTAGAGACTATGTAGAGTTTCAGTCAAAATTGTTCCATTTGTAGTAAATTAGCGTTTGACTGGCTACAAAATACTCATGTTCCAAATTGAAATCCCTTTTACACCCTAGAGACTAAATGACCTACTTTCATGGCAATTAAATGCGCTTACCTTGTACTATTTTAATATACTCAAAACACTTTTGTGTTTACCGAAAATAAACGTATTACAACTTTGATGTTAAAATGATTGATCTCAAAAATACTCGTAAGATATGGTATCTAAACAAAAATAAAACAAAATACAGTCGTGCATAGTAATTTGTAAGCGGAAATTAAAATGGAAGCGCGGAATAATTCAGCGGATCGACAGCGGCGGTTTATATCCGGACTAATTCGCTAAGACAGTTCCGGAGTTCCCGAGTTCCGGAGTTCCGGAGTTACGGCGACTGAAATATTTCAATTGGAACTCTCTCAGCGCCGCGTTCAACTTTATTGCAGCCATTTTTTCCGAATGGTTTTACTTGACTTTAAAACAGTTAGAGAAATAATTTCTAGGAAAGTTGAATTTTTGAAAAAAACTTTCTAATTTCTCAAAATGCTTCTTAATGAACTTTGATTCTAATTTCTTATTAATTTTATGTTAATACACAACTTTTACAACTTTGACAATCATAGATAGCAAAGTGCATGAATTTATAATTAGTACTGCTGCTGTGGACTAGTTTGGACTAGTATTAGCAATTCACTCTAACTATGCCAGTCAATTAGTTAATGCATATAATTGTTTTGATATGGTTACCACGAAACTAAGCAATTTTCCGTTTAATTTCTCATTAACTAACCAATCAGTTGCTTGCTTCTTCGTCTTAGTAACTCAGTAACTATTTCAAAGACCTAAAAACGGCCTTAGCCTTGAAAACAAGTTCTCTTCATGCTTCTACATATTCTTCACACCTTAAGGCGTATCCTGGAGAAGACTTACGTCCAGCAGTGTACAGTGTACATTAGGCTGTTGTGATGGCATGTTTTTTTCAATTATCCACTATTAGTATCTTATTTTTATTGTATATAAGGAGCTAACTTTCTCAAAGATAATCTTGTAAACTCCTGTTGACAAATGATAATAGAATGTGGCAGGGTATGTCATACCCAGACTGTTGCTCATCTGCAAATATTTTTGTAAACTTTCGTATTTTTTTCTTGTCACTCCTTTTTTTTCTTGTAACTGCAACTAACGGTGTGTGAAACAGGCTATTTACGTGATTGTAGTGTGACAAAAACCAGCGTCCGAGATAATCGTGTACAAAGTGCTTTCGGGTACGTAAATACGTAATACTGATTCAAATTAATAAGGTGTTATATTTTTTGCAACCATGTTAGGTTTTTTTTGATAACTTATTTTATGTTCTTTTTTGTTTTTTTTGGAGATTTTTATTTTTTGTATTTTTTTAGGCTTGTAAGAGAAGCGCCTTATTCGGTGCCTGAAATGACCCGGACTTGTTACTTCTATGTTTCAATATAAAGATATGGTATTATATTATTTAAGTTTTATTTATTATAATACTATTACATCCGACTAGCTAATAATATTAAAACAAAATGTTATTTTATATTTATAAAAAAATATAGGCAATTTATAATCCGGGTATGTCATATCCTGCCACATAGTCCGTGTCACATTTTCTCGCCACAACCTGCACGGGTTAAATTTTGTAACAAAGACTGTGTGTTTTTGTTCGCAGGGAGGTGCTAGACAACGGCACGCTGGTATTTCTTCCGTTCACAGCCACGCAGTTCCGCGCGGATGTCCACGCAGGAATCTACCGATGCAGAGCGCAGAACACGCATGGGGCGCTTGTGTCAAGAGATATGCGTGTACACGCAGGTTAGTGCTTGGAATAAGAACATAAATTATTCTGTAGGTTAATGTGTAGTGTAGTTGCAGAGACGCTTGCGGTGGCTAGGGTATGTGCACCGCATGGAACCTTCGCGTCTACCGCGGCGTGTCCTGCTTGGTGCCGAAGATTGTTTCAAAGATTGCGCCAAGCGGCATATGGCTGCGCTGCGTTCGACATCGACCATCAGAGCTGGGAGAAGCTTGCTGAGGATAGGGAAGAACAGCGAAAGCGTGTATTTGATGGGCGTAAGACTCACGACAAAGCCTGGTTTTTTGATCAAACAAAAGACAAAAATGACACCTCAACATGTTTGTGCCGGTCTCTAATTCCACCGTCACCTGCAGAGAGTACGATTTACGCAGTTGCAACTAAAGATCTCAAGTCAATTTTACATTCGTCTACAATAAACTTAAGTTCTTTGACTTCATGCTTTGTCTACACAATGCAATACAAACTCAAAGATCACTTCCAATCCTTCATGCATCTTGTACACAGCGACGGAAACGAGAACCAACTCCGGGACCGCTTACAAAGGCGACTTCATAAAACAATTTGGGTACGGCTTCCCCGACCGCGGTAAACCTCTTTGAATAAGTACGACATGCGAGACGAAGAGGCGACTTCTGTAGACTAAAAAGCAAGCCGCTAAAAGCACTCAGAGAGTAGGGATGCTCTGAGGCGGTTCTCACACTAACGCACAACGACCCCCATTGCCATAAAAATTACGCCGAATGGCTTGGTGAGCCCGGGCGAGCCCTTGCTCACCAAGCCATTCGGCGTAATTTTTATGGCAACGGGGGTCGGGACCGAAATGGTAGAGTCCATCACAAAAAAAAAACCTCAATGGAGCGCTACTTTAGTGCATCTGTAAATCAGATGCAAGGTAATTTTATTTTCCATTTCTAAAAACCGACGCTGATGCAGGTCTAACGCATGAAACGTGGTTAACAGATGCATCTTGCCAACAACGCAAATTCATCCGTTGGTGCTACGTTAACGTCAGTTTGTAATTTGAAGTTCAAGTTCAAATTTCAAATTGCATTGAAAGCTTGATGCGCTAAAAATGCGCAACGTCGTGCGTTAGATATGGGATTCGCCTAAGAGAGTTGGCTGGCTGCCGCGGGTCGCGATCACACTCCACTTTATTTCTTTGGAACAAGAATGTATCTACTTTGTATAACTTCTACGCTCCACGTCATTTTGAGATGATTAATTTTGACAGACGGTCACAATCGCTACTGTGCTTTTTGCGGTTTCCACATCTAACGCACAATGCTGCAAATTTAGGAGTAACGTATGCTATCCGTCTGTCAGATGTAAGGAAATTTGTAAATTCCCTTTACTAAAAACTGATGTTAACGCATCAACAACGAATGAACTTGCCTTGTTTGACAGATCAATTGCGTCAACACAAGCACAATCCATAAACATTTTGTATGGGGAAATTTTCTTGCATTTGGAAGACGCTTGCTTTACAAATGCGCTAAAATAAAGCTCCGTTGTGTGTTAAGTGTGAGAACCACCTAACAGTAACATGGTTATGTAAAATGCAAATATAATTATTACTGAGCATGCTAAATACAGTATTTTTGTATCATAAATCAAGTAAATCAAGACTCATTGCACTTACTTATCGTGGAAATGTAAGGTGAATGACTTGAATGCCGTGTGACGCTAGTTTAGAATAACATGGCTGATGTATGCATTTATTTCCTGTGAATATGGTTAGAGGCAACTAGACAATAAGCTGAAAAAAAATCGTTAGGGTGATACAAAAGGGCCCTCAAACTTTATGTCTTCTTCTTCATTTATAAATATACATTTATGTATATTTTTGTAATCAAGTGCCAGTGCCACGTAGGCATAAGTGACAATTTTTACGGCCATTTACACTCCGCTTTACCCGCAAAAGATCAACGAAGCGCTAAAATAACGTACCCGTAACGCAGCAGTCTGTCAGAAGACATCAATAATTCTAAAACCGCACAACCGCTGCCGACAGATGCGTTATTTTGACTGATGCATTAACAGCGGTTGAACGGCTTTAGTATGGAGATTGACGTTTCTAGTTTGGATCTGACAGACCGCTGCAACATGGATGCGTTATTTTAGCGCTTCGTTGTGCCTTAAGTGTGCGATGCGCCATAGGCGTGGTATATGTATGTATGTAACTTGAATAAACTCGAGTCCAACACGTCGACTCGCATCAGTAAATGTCGGTAATGACTGCAAATCCCGGCTTATTCACATATGAGAAAAACGAATAGGTAGGGCTGCCGAAGCTCCGCTATGCTCTAAACTAAAGGTTAATAATGTTATTTGGTGAGAAGTGACTGAATGACTGGGAGCTGTGGTTTTGTACTTGCTTTCAGAAAAAAAATCACATTTTAGAAACTAGGTATTCATATTGTTTAGTTAATAAATAAATGTTTTGTCTTCAAAACCTTATTGTTTACAGTCGAGACTCCTCGACGTTTTAATACTATTCATGATGTGTATAAAAAACTAAAAATATGTAAAAAAAATCGGACGGAATTTCTATTGCTGTGTCAGCAAATATATATTGACAACCCTATCGATACATATGCTAGACTAGAAGAGGATCTAATCCCAAGTTCTGTGAGGTATTAGTTTGAATGAAAAACTTACCTTTCACAGGAAAATACCGGTCAAATTATAGTAATGGAAATACTACTTGTATAACGGTACCAATGGAGTTTAATTCAGTTTGCGATATAGTTTATTTTAGCATTTCTTGTTAAAATTATAACGTCCAATAGTCGCAAGCAAGCATTAAGCCGTAAGCATTGCGTTGTGGTTATCATTTTGTTTCTGTTTTAATATAGAGCATATAACCATATAAGGTGTAAAAAATATTAGCTGTAAATATTTTAAGGGGTAAATGAGCCCATAAAACAACTTTTCTCAAGAAGCTTCAGATTTTTGTCTCATGCAAAATGCACCAGCCGACCAAGCCGTTTGTATGAGGGGTACAATTTTTTGTAAATATTTTGCCCTGTTCTTCAGGGAAAGTTGTTTAGTTTTATTAGGCTGATTCACCCCTTCAAATATTTTCAGCTAAAGTTTGTACACCTTGTATTTTAAAATACAGTATCAATAATATAGTTCCACAACCTTATACACTACTCATTTACATGTCTACTGTCAGATCAAATGCCGGAATCCTTCATCAAATAAGTATCACTCGTATATTCAGTTTCTGAACGATGTTTGCATTCAAATGGTCTCCAAGCTAGCAACTCCCTACGGAGTAATAATTTGCGATGATTAGCTTTTGCAAGAACATATTTCCACAACAAAAAAGTTTAAATAGGCTTATGCGAGAGAAATTTTCTTAGTCGCCAAACTTTTATTTTGTTCGAAATTGTAATGGTCTTGAAGGGAGCTCGTAATGAGAAAATATTTTCGCGTCATGAAGAGTTTTCTCAATACATCTTATTTGTGAAATGAAGATGTATTCTTGGAAAGTAAATATTTGCTGGTTCAGTGGCTTTTTATAGCCTTTAGCGAAGATAATTACTTGGAATAAGACCGTAGGCGTTTTCATTTATGTCGACATTGATATTTCACTAGTTACTGTGATAAAAAAATATTCTGCCATATTTTTGATTTAATTCTTTGTTTACTTGGGATAGGAACGGCTGACGTAGAACTGTTATTTCTTTTGAGCTATTTTTTGAAAGGCAACAAGTATACAAGACACCAAATACTTAATGGACCATTTACAGTGAAAATTTCGATCTAAGATGCCGATCTAGATACCGTATTACACTCAAAAGTACAGTCACATGCACAAATTCGCCTCCAAAGACGCATCAGGGTTGCCAAACTGTCGTATAACATGAAATGGAAGTATTTTCTTGGAGGTTATCACCGGCCGTGTCTCATCGCTTATGACCGCATTATGGTAATGCAAATACTCCTCAAAGGCACCTTCAGCTTCGGCGGTGCTTATATCAAGACTAGACGCTTTTCAGAAAGTCTTGTGACGTTCAAATTTGAAGTGGCCTCGTGGTGTATGAATTAAACTATACGTGTGAATTTCACACTGGCACTAGAGACCGCTCCGGTATCAGGCTCGTTAGGTATCTAGATGCGGAGCCCGCTGACAAGATCACTTGTGAACGCACCCTTTTTGTCATAACTTGCAGAACGCACCATACCTTCCGAGCTGCGTTTATACTAGGAACATAAAATTTGTTTTTAAACAAAGAAAATCCATTTATCGTCGGCGTACTGTGATAACCACGTATGTACTTTAAGCACAATTTTACAGGACAAGCAAAAAACCTCCTGGTGAAAAATTTTGTACTAAACTTTTTTAAACACCTGACTGTATTATGTTTATGTGTGCAATAAGCATTGATTGTGTTTACTATTTTTAAATATTCCTGTTCAAGAAGTGCATAATGTGACTTGAGAGGTTGTCTCGAAAAACATAGTACTTTTTGCAAAAGTTTACAAGGTTTTCAATAAAAGAACAATGCCTTTAATCACAATTATCATTTTTATTTAAACTTTACTCACTACAAAGTAATCAGCCTTTTTAATTGTTCTTAAACCTATAGTCAGAACATAACTAAATTATTGTGATTTACTTTATGATCTGTCAGCAATATACAGAAAAACAATGTAAATGTCATCGGCGATGTAAATAAAGTTAATACAAAATGGCTTGGAGTACGTTATTAATAAGCATAATACTGAGAAACGAATCACAAATCCGTCTGAAATGTGACTTCTTACGTAATTTTAGGATCAAAATCTAACGATCAAAATCAAAACAGAACATAAAGGAAGTAGGTACTTATTACGCCAAAAGCAATCAGCCTTTCTTACTTAACCATTAACACATAACCAGTGTTTAATCTTCTCAAATAACACACACTTTTGCACTTTTAACTTATTTATTTATATCACTTACACTTGGAGACGCACTTATTAGAAACTGATTGAATGCAGCTAAGGTAATGCTATAATGGTTGGTCGAGAACACAACGTTAGCGCGTTTTAAAAATACACTAACGCCATCTATTGGAATTTTTGGGCAACAGACTCCTTATACTAAACATTCCGCCCACCAGGACCCTGTCCTTCATACACAGAAATCACTCAAACATAAAAGTTAAATAAAAATCTAGAAAATTAACAATCTTCATAAAGAAACATATTTAAACAAAACTACTGCATAACTTCCAACATAGACGTAAAGAAAGCCGCCCACCATGACTCAACCTATACTTAAAGAAATTGAAAAGAAAAACATATTTTCTTAAAATTGAACATAAACTAGGTATTTGCGATGCAAAACATCTTAAAGAAAATAATAAAATTAAGAAGTAAACTTACAAAAGTTTCATTAAAAAAAAACATAACAAAAATACCGCCCACCGTGCCAATGTAACTCATTTTTCCAAAATAATAATTCTATTGATCGCTCTCTTAGTAATTCCGTTTTTTGTTTTAATAGTAACAACACGAGTTACATTGTCCGGTCCAGCATGCTTATCAATTATAATGCCCATTAGCCATCGAGATGGTGGAACATTATCCTCTCTTAAAATAACAACATCATTTAGTTCTGGTTCTATTTTCTTAGTTTGCCATTTATATCTCTGACTTAAACCAACTAAATATTCTTTTGACCATTTTTTCCAGAATACATTAACCATCTTTTGTACAATTCTCCATCTTTCTAAACATCCAACGTTTTTATCACTAAAATCCTCATCCGTTACATTTACTAAAGGTTCTCCTACTATAAAATGGCCCGGTGTCAAGGGGAGTGGGTCATTAGGATCGTCACTTAAAACAGAGATAGGACGCGAATTGAGGCACGCTTCTACCTGCGCAAGAACTGTTGACAGTTCTTCGTAAGTCAATGTACTATCACCTATAACTTTTCTTAAGTGATTCTTTGCGCTACGAACACCCGCTTCCCACAGACCACCAAAATTCGGGGCATATGGAGGAATAAAATGCCAGTCAGTCTTCTCTAAAGTTAAAAGCTCCGCAATTTCATCAGGCAAACCAGATTTAGCACGCTCAAACATCTCACGCAATTGTTTATCTGCTCCGACGAAATTCGTCCCATTATCACTATAAAGATCTTGACAATGTCCTCTCCTTGATGTAAAGCGTTGAAAAGCAGCTATAAACCCTTTTGCAGAAAGATCAGTCACCAGCTCTATGTGAATCGCACGAGTCACCATGCACACGAAAAGACATATATATCCTTTATAGGATTTCGATCCTCTACCAGGTGAAAATCTTAAATTTATAGGTCCTGCGTAGTCAACTCCAGTCGATTTAAATATCTTACTCGGTTTCAATCTTACTTCAGGGAGTTGTCCCATTAACTGTGTAGTTATCTTCTTTGTATGCCTTAAGCATGTTACACATTTTCGAAAATACTTCTTGACTTGTTCTCTGCATCTGATAATCCAGTAACTTGCTCTCAAATAGTTTCTCATGAGTTGTGGCCCTCCATGAAGTGTCTTAGTATGAGCGTCCGATATTAATAACCCAGTAAGATGATCATTAGCGGGTAAAATAATAGGATTTCGCTTGTCATAATCCACTTCAGCTTGCTCGATTCGTCCAGCAGCTCTTAAGATCCCTTTCTTATCTAAAAACGGATTAAGAGTGTATAGGGGACTCTTCTTTGGCACACAACCTTTACTCTTTAGTTGTTGTATCTCGTCCTTGAATTCTCTCTTCTGAACTTGTTCAATACATTTGTGTAAAGTCTCTCGCATTTCTTTTACTGTTATATATTTAGGTTTAGTTTTTCTCTCTTCTTTCGTATCTAGAAATCTTCTACAGTACGACATTACTTTTAACATTCTTGTTAGATTCGAAAACTTTTCCCACTGAAATTCTTCTTTATTTTGTTGTGTAATAATCATTGTAGTTACTCTCTCTTCTTCATGTGTCTCAACATCGGATAAGTCTTCGCTCTCAACACGATGTTTCCACAACCATTCCGGTGCTCTCCACCAAATTGAATGTGTCTCAAGCTCAATAGGTCTAAGACCTCTCGAAGCACAATCTGCGGGATTAGAATCCGTCGCGACATGTCTCCATTGTTCATAGTCTGTAATAGTCAAAATCTCCGATACACGATTACTCACGAACGTTGTCCATCTACTCGCTCCTCCTTTCAGCCACGCCAGAACTACGGTCGAGTCTGTCCAGCCATATAGATTCTCTTTTGGAATATTCATTACCTGAGAAATCTCTGACAGCAACTTTGCAGCAAGCGTCGCTCCACACAGCTCTAATCGGGGAATTGATTGTTCCTTTTCAATCGGTGCAACTTTCGTTTTAGCTGAAATCAAACTCACATTGACTTCACCTTGGGCATCGACTGTACGAAGGTAAACTGCAGCAGCATAAGCAGCTCTTGATGCGTCTGAAAACGCATGTAGTTCTGTCTCGCAACCAGGCTTACAAAAAACCCATCTCGGTATATTAATGTTCTTAATTTGTGTTAACTCGTTTCTGTATTTTAACCATTCTTCTTTCAGATCTTCTGTCAGCTCATCGTCCCATTCCAATTGGGCTTTCCATAGATTTTGAATAATTATCTTCGCCGATACAACTACAGGAGCTATCCATCCCATAGGGTCATATAAACGAGCTATGTCTGAAAGTACTTGTCGTTTGGTAATTGGTTCTCCAATATCAGGTAAGTTTACTGTGTATTCAAAATTGTCTGTCTCTCTATTCCATTGTAGACCTAGAACTTTCAGCGCTTTATCAGCTTTGATAGGCACAGATTTAACGATGTCTTGTTTGTCTTTCTCGATAAATTTCAATAAACTGTCACTATTGCTACTCCATTTTTGTAACTGAAACCCTCCTGACTTCATAAGCTCACTCATTTCCTTGTAAATAGTTTTTGCTTCAGTCTCTGTATGACATCCTGTCATTAAATCATCCATGTAATAATCTCGTTTAGCAATTTCAGCTGCTGTAGGAAAATTGTTTTTCTCATCATCAGCTAACCTCTGCAGTGTTTTCACTGCTAAGTAAGGTGCACTGGCAGTTCCAAATGTCAACCTTAGTAGCCTAAATGTTTGAATAGGCATCTCAGGATTTTCTCTCCACAATATTCTTTGAAAATCTGCATCCTCCTTTGACACGAGAACTTGAAGATACATTTTTACCAAATCTGCTACGATGCATATTTTATGCATTCGCCATCTCATCAACAGATGTCTCAAATCTTGTTGAATCTTTGGTCCAACTAGCAAATTGTCATTAAGTGACACACCGTTAGTACCTTTAGCCGAAGCGTTCTTGACAATACGCACCTTTGTTGTCTGCTTGTCCTTCCTAATCACGGGGTGATGTGAAAGATATACAGCTTTAGGTTCGTCCTCCTCCTCTTTCTCTCTCCATATAATTTAAGCTCAAGTAATCTTTGAAGATTTTTCTGTACTCCTCATATAATTGTGGATCTCTCAATAATCGTTTCTCTAAAGACAATAATTTCTTGGTTGCTATCTCTTTGGTATTTCCGAATTGGACCTCTGGATTCTCGCTGTTAAATGGCAGTTTGATTACATACCTCCCATCTTGATTTCTAACCGTAGTTGTATTGTAAATCTCCTCACACTTTTGCTCTTCTGCGGTCAGCCTCTTCTTAATACTGTTCGGTTCAGACTCAATCTCCCAAAACTTTTTTATCATTTCTTCCTCTTGAATACGTATATGCATACATACCACGTTTTCATCTAAGTCCATCGCTGTCTCTTTCTCTGCTCGCCCTGATACAATCCATCCAAAGACTGTATTTTGTGCAATAAGTTTCTTGTCGGGACTCTTTACTATACCTTCCAGCAGAATTTCACTGTAGATCTCGACTCCAAGCAAGATGTCGATTTTTCTGGGCACCATGAAACGCGGATCTGCCAACCTTAGATTTTCTGGAATAAACCATTGAGATGTTTCTATCTTACGACTGGGAAGCATAGATGTTACTGACCCCATAACAAATGCGTTAACCTCAATAATATTTTCTGGATCATGACATGACTCGATTTGGAAAGAAACCATACTCTTTATTCTCGTTTGACCATCTCCCACACCTGACACCACACCATTTACAGGGGTAGTTTTAAGACCAAGCAATTGAACCGATGATTGTGAAATTAATGAAATCTCTGAACACGGATCTATAAGCGCTCTCATATGAATTTTACCCTTATTAATAGAATTAGCCTTCACAACCGCCGTAGCTAGTAATCGACCACTCTGGTCTTGCATTACTCCTCTTGAAAATCCTGCATGAACTCGCATGACTGGTTGCACTGACTCCTCGCTTGACTCAAGTTTTTTCTGTTGATTTCCACCTTGATTTGATGGCCTCTCCTCACTGTGATTTTGCGTATTAGCTGTAGTATTAACGTTCTGAGCTGATGGTGCGTCTCCTCTAAATTTTGTGTTGAATTGCGATGCTCCTTCTCGCTCAATATGCAAGAAAGTGTGATGTCTTCTCCCGCACTTTCTGCAACATATAGACTGTTGGCACTTCGATACAATGTGAGTCGAAGACAAACAGTTGAAGCATAGCCCTCTTGTCTGTACAAAACTCGTTCTATCTTGTGCAGTTTGCTGAATGAATTTTTTACAGTGATTTAAATAATGTTGACCTCCACACATAGGGCATGAAGAAGTCTCATTTGATTTGCGCTCTTCCTGGAATGACGAATGGTAAGTTTTGCCTTTGATTCGTTGTCCAATATTATGCTGTGGGGGCTTCGATTTGTTCACCGCTGATCCCTCAGTCATCTCTAGACATCTAAATCTTGTCTCCAAAAACTCTACTAGTTGTGCCCATGAAGGCAAGTCATCGCCAGTGATGCTAAGTTGAGACTCCCATAGCTTATGAGATTCTTTGTCTAATTTGGATAACACATGGTAGATCACAATAGCATCCCATGACTCAGTAGGTATTCCCATATTTTGTAATGCCTTCAAGCAAGAACTCGTAGTATCTAGCAATTGCTTCACTGCGTTCGCCGATTCTGTTACTATTTGTTTCTGTGAGAAAAATATCTTAAGAACTGCATTAGAGTTGAATCTTTTATTATTGTATCGCTTAGTGAGTACCTTCCAAGCCTCATCATAATTTTTCTCGGTTATGGGAAAGTTACGCAGCAAGTTCTCTGGATCTCCTGACAAATTGCCTTTTAAGTAGTGCAATTTCTGAACTGCTGATAAGCTTTCATTTGTGTGAACTAATGACAAAAACATATCGTAGAATGTTTGCCATTCCTCGTATTTACCACTAAATGTCGGTAATTGTATTCTTGGAAGCTTCACGTCTGAACAGCTGTTTGAATTATCATTCGCTGATTTACTCGAACCACCTTTACCCTTATTCAACTCATTCAGTTTCTCTTTCATGGTACTTTGGTATAATATATATAGTTCCTCACATTCACTGTACTTGTCATTCTTGAAATAATCTAATGATTCTTCTTCTTCCTCAGAGACACCCTCAACGATATCTATATGATTATTGACAAATTGTACCCATGTTTGTTCCAAACTCTGCAGCCTTGCTTCTATGTAACACTGAGTAATTCGATCTTTGGGAGCTTTTTTGAAGTTTATAAGTCCTTTATTAATAATATCTCCTAGACTTTTGTTACATTTTATGAGTTTATCAATATTTTTGTCTGTCATGTTTACTGTTATAACTTAACAACCGGTTACGCGACTAATGTATCAACTGCAATTAATAACTTAAGTCCAAAAATCGCAAGAATTTTTCTAAGTTCCTGGCACTTGTAATTTTTCTATGTCTCAGATCACCAGCAAAATGTTAAAGTCCACTGATAAAAAGTTCAAAATTTTACAAGTCCTCAGCTCATACAAACTTTTGAAAAATTTCGCAAGTCCAAGATCGACACAAATTATTCTAAGTCCGTATCCCATACAAACTTCTTGAAAATTTTGCAAGTCTAAAAATCCACAGAAATATTCTAAGTTAACTGACACGAATATTTTCTATGTCCAAATGTCACTTTAACTTTACTCACTGCACTATGTCCAAGTTCTCAGGTTTCGGCACCAATGTTTAATCTTCTCAAATAACACACATTTTTGCACTTTTAACTTATTTATTTATACGCACTTATCAGAAACTGATTGAATGCAGCTAAGGTAATGCTATAATGGTTGGTCGAGAACACAACGTTAGCGCGTTTTAAAAATACACTAACGCCATCTATTGGAATTTTTGGGCAACAGACTCCTTATACTAAACAACCAGGAATTCTACTAATATTAAAGTTGCTTATTGAATAATACGCAAGTCACCCGCGTCATGTGTGGCGCTCACTGTTGGACTGACCATCGACTAATTGTCACTAAGCTACGACTCCGCCTCCGTCGACCTCGCAGATCCACAGTGAAGAAGCCTGCGTGTTTAAACGTGGATAGGCTGAAAGATCGCGAGGTTAGGGTGAAATATGCAGAAGCCTTAACTGAAAAGCCGTCGCCAATAACTGAAACAGGTGATGTCAGTGCTGCTTGGGGAGCTTTGTTATGTCATCTCATAGAAGCCGCTTCTGCTACTTTGGGTACTAAAGACCGGCATAGTGAAGACTGGTTTGATGACAATAGCGAGGCTCTTAAAGCAGCATTAGACAAACATTGACAGCTCCTGCGACAGCATAATCGAAGAGGTGGAAGTGTTGCGGTGGTCAAAGAGAGTGACCAAGAATTACGCAGGCTGTCTCGACAAATAAAAGACAAGTCGTGGCAGGACAAGGCTTGTCAAGTGCAGTGGCTCGCCGATACAGACCAGCTTGGTGAGTTTTACAGTGAAGTGCGTAAGCAGATTGGTGCGTCCTTCCGTACAAAAGTACCTTTAAGGTCTTTAGACGGTATGCACCTCCTGACCAGCAAGGAGGATGTACTTAAACGTGTGGCTGAGCATTTTCACAACTTGTTCAACGTAGATCGATCAGCTGATCTGCATAATATCAGTTTATTGCCTCAACTCCCGTTAGGTTAGCCACGGAGTTGGACGAGCCCCTGTCATGTGACGAGGTTGTTACTGCCATCAGACAGTAGCATAATAACCGGGCGGTTGGTATTGACCTTATACCGGGTGAACTACTTAAATATGGTGGTACGGAGTTGCACACATCGGTATGGAAATTTTCATTTTCGTTCGAATGTGGGAGGAGGAGAGGGTGAGGACTTCAAAGTGTCTCGCATTTGTGCCCTGTAAAAGAACAAGGGTGACCGTTCTGACTGTAACTCTTATCGCGGTATTTCATTGCTGTCAGTCCCTGGAAAAGTATTTGCCAGAGTCTTACAGAACCGCCTCAAAGACGGTGAACAGTCTGATTTCTTCCCCGTCACCTGTGGGGTGAAACAAGGATGTGTTCTAGCGCCCACTGTTCGCCTTGTACTTTGCAGTTGTAGTCAAAGAAGTCCTAAATACTGTTTCCCAAGGAGTCCGCATCCGACTCCGCACAGATGGCAGTCTTTTTAACCTGGCTTATATGCATAAACGAGCTTTTCCAAAGCAAATCTTTCATTTGAATACCTTGCGAATGCGGATACAAGTTTCTCACAAAAAAATGGCGGTCTCGTCATCCGCACGAGGTTTTCATAAAACACAATAGATAGCGCTAGGAGTGTTGTATTTAAAATTGGACTAATGTCAAACGACGCGTTCCGAGGTTTTCTAGCCATAACGTAGATAAAAAAATATTTGGGTTTTTTGTACTTCCGAGGTTTTCACAGTACGCCGACGTTATGCGTAAATATTTAACTTGACATTTTAAAGTATTCATTATGAATCTACTGGGAAATAAAACAATTGAATTTGATCCCCTTAATATCTATAGATATATCTTCATTTGTTCACTGCAGCATGAGTAACATGCGTGCCACGATAAAATTTTGTCACCGCAATATGTCTTCTGCGGCTAACTTCACTCCGAATAACTATACGCGTTCTTCCGTAGTGATATTGTGCGCATATGAAACGACAAAATATATCGTGGCACGCATGTTCGCCAGGCTGTTCATAGGTTGCCGGCTGCTTAATAGGAGGAGATTTATAATTGTAAACTATTGTGTACAATTGCATTTGCCAAAGTGTGAATGTAGGTGCGAGTACACAAAACATAAACATCAAGTAATTTTAGGAAATTCGTGCCACCCACAAACGCTTCACTGTGACGCGATGTGTCCCGAAAATTGCCGTCACACAACGCTTTGATATGCAACGTACAGCCGACAGTACATGCCACATGGCAATCATACACAAATATGGGTTGCGGTTGTAACCTATATCTATAGCGAATCTCACATTGCAACGGACTACACTGCGATGTGCTTATTAGGCGGATTGGCGAGCACAGTACAAGATATTGTAGATATTTAAAGGGAACGCTGCTGTCTGTTTCATGGATTCATCCCTTAGTCGACATTTACAACACTCGCAGGTAGAAATGAGGTGAGGCTATTCTAAGCCGGCGCCACACAGTTAATTCTCCGGCACCTACTCTCTGCTTAACCTAAATTGAAAAACTAACACAGCTTTTGCTCAAACACAAATAAATAACAAAAAATATTCCTGTTATTTGAAACTAGTTCAAACCTATACTGACTTATATTCCTACCTACCTACTTAGTTTATGCGGTGAACACATATTTGCCTAATTGATCTGTGGTTTTCTCGTATGTGTGAGTGTGACATATGACGTCATGTATCTAATATCAAAGGTATTGGCTACTGGTGCTGTTTTGATGAGTTATGGATATAAAGCATAAATTGTACATTACGAACTTACTACTATTACATTCACAAGAGCCCACCAATGGACATGGGCATGTGCCTCCTCCAATTGGGGGGTATTTGCTATACTTACTTACGCCCATTTCATACATTATAAATTACATAAATACATACATAGATAAATCGCAAATTTATCCCTTGCAGGTTAGGCAGAGCATTCACGACCGTAAAGATAAGGTCGCTATCGCTATGTCTGACAAATTTTTGAAGGCATCAGATTAGAAATTCCATGGGTAGAAATGGGGTCATGTTGAACTAAGCCGACATCACACAACATACTCGCTCTAATACTACTTATCGAACCAAGGTTCATCAAATTATTATGCACAAAGTTGTAAATGCAACTAAAATGTTATGCAAATAGTATTGCATCATCAAATATGCAGATAACTTTTTGGTTATTTGCATATCTAATGTTATTTAGTGTGCAATATGTGATGCAGGCTGTTTCCACATCCAACGCACGACGCTGCGCATTCATACCGAACGCATGCGTTGGAAATCTCGAATTCCTCATAATACGTAATTTCAAATGTCCTTGCAGCTTGCAGCGTCGTGTGTCAAATGTGGGAACCGCCGTAACAAATCAGGTTCACTTAATTTTGATGTTCAGCTATTATAAGCCTTGTAAATCCAAATCAATTTTTTACTAAAATTGGTTTCTTGAGGTACTATGAAAATGGAACGGATTCTTACAACTTTTTAAATGACAAAACTGTTTCTAAATTCAAAACCACAATAATTGAAAAAGCTCCCAAAGATTTTTTACAAACATTTTCCACTCTTTTCAGTCAACCAAATAATCTCAAAATTTTAGCATACTGCGGTACCTGAACAGCCACAATAGTCTAGTGCTGGACATGAGCGTCCCCCTATTGGGGGTATTGATTCACCACGCTTGGCAGGCAGAGTGGAGGAAGACAATGTAAGATGTTGAATTCACAAGAACCGCTGCTGCCTATTCCGTCGATAAATATCTTTTAGTCGCTTACGTAACCCATGGGTAGAAATTGGGGTGATGCTATTCTAAGCCAGCACCACACGGCGGCACCAATCTGCGGTATGAAGTAGTAAATGTTTGACATGTGGTTGTGCAAACAGAGGCTGCAATGTTACTGTAGTTAAAGTGAAGGTAGTAAACAAGAAGGGATGTGAAAAATAATCCATTTTGAAAATAATTGGTTTATCTAGTTTCCATAGTACAAGCTTTTCTTAGTTTGGGGCTAGATGGTGCTGTGTGAATTGTCCAAGATATATAAAAAATATATGCAATTTGGATTAATCGATTCGATGACAATTAGGACAAAAATCGTTTTTTTGGCCATTAATTCTCATACACAAATCGTATCGGGTTTTTTATAACATAATTTTAATACACAACACTTTCTTTTAAGTCCGCTCTTATTAAGTTAAGGGCTAGTACTGTTATTTATTCTGTGGTTAAGGAAGTGCAAAGTGTAATTTACTTGTTTGTATTTAAATATCTTAAAAAATATTACATTAAATCAAGTAAAACATGTGAAAAAACACTTTAACTTAATTCTTAATCGATAAAATTTTTTAATGAATCGATTTTTATACTGACCAAAATAATCGATTTTGTTATGCTAACGCCACATCCCTAGTAAACAGGCAACGCTTCCGAGTTGTTTGTAGTCAGTCAAACTGACGTGACCAAAGTCGAGCAACCTTCGTACAACCTTTGTACGTATAGAGTGGCGTGGCTGACCCCTGACCGTTTGCTTCATTCATGACATATCTAAGGCGCAGTATTTATGCATTTTTAGTATTTAATTTTATTTCTATTGCGATACTAATTTTGGCCCCAGAGTTTTCCGCAGTTTCATCCTTTGTGGTCGCGAATGTTTTGATGATGTGACTATGATCAGCGAGATGCCAAGGCAGCATCTAGACCAAATTGTGGCATTTCCAGCATTCAGTTGTCTATCACGTTTCTTTGGTCATTTTTGCAAATTGATTGCTAGAGAACGACAAGATTCCCTAAAGTTTGGATACGTTATTAATCAATTTCTAGCGTTTTCGATGATCGTTGTGATGTTTCAACCTTACTTTGAACTGTGTAAGCGTCAGTTATACGAATATGTCCTCTTCACACAGTTTGTTTGCATGAAGAATCGTTGCAGTTCACTCGAGCTGAAAGCAGCAATGATTTCGGTGTCGGGGCTCGAGTGATAGTGTTGGTAACCGAATATGGTAACTGTTTCACTAAAGTAATTTTTGATGACCTTTGTATTGTTTCAACCTATCTTTGAATATGCCCTCTTCACACAATTCGTTTGCACGAGGTGGCGCGGCAGTTCACGCGAGCTGCTTCCCATCACGTCTCGTTGGGTGGACACAACGATCTTCGGTGTCGGGGCTCCAGTAATGCTAGTTTTTGTAATTGAATTTGGTAGTGTTAAAACCTTTTTTGAACTGTTATATAAGCGTCATTCATACGAATATGCCCTCTTCACACAGTTGTTTGCACGAGGTGGCGCTGCAGTTCACGCGAGCTGCTTGCCATCACGTCTCGTTGGCTGGGCACAAAGAGCTCGGTGTCGGGCTCGAGTGTGGCTGTTTGAGAGGCAACTATTCGTCAGGTTACAGTTGCAATGAGTTTGAAATCATAGTTGGGCCTTTCCCACGCTTAGCGGAAATAAAGGCTGCGATAACGTATGCGCCTGTCAGATCTAAACCAAAAATGTCACTCCCCATACTAAAACCGCTCTCGAGGCACACCCAAAGAGGGGTTTTGATATGGGGATTGAAGTAGTACTAAAGTAAGATAGTGATATCAGGTGGTGTGAATTTTAAAATAACTTTACTACTATCTTTTAGTATTGGAAAAGGTACATTTCTTTTTTTTTATCTCTTCTGCTGAATTTGAAGTTAAAACCATGGCTCTCTATGGTTGCAGCGTCCGTCATATTAAACTAGTATACACTGCCTGTAGTTACCAATCCACTTAAAAAAGAAAATATTGCCACTAATGGACTTTTACGACTGTTAATAATATGATGGTTTGGACAGTATTTTAAATTATAAAACACAGTTTTTAATATAAACTGGAGTAGCAACTATTTCAAATGTCACCCATCTCGATACTTACTCATACATTAGGTATCGATACTCCGTCCCACTCTGCTTGTGACGGCTGATAGATGAATCTCTACGATCAAAGAGCTATGTTGCGAGATGGTTGTAGTCGTAAGTGGTGCGGGTGATATAGTGCCATCAATCGCATTACCGTTACAGTGTAAAACCCCTTTTAGTCAGGTCTCAGTAAATACTCATTCATCACATCATTTTATCAGTCTTTATCAGTCCATGGCTGGATGGAGGCCGCCCCAGGATACGCAACATGACCCGTTTTTGCTATTGAAGAAAAGACAAGTCTATTTATTAGATTTCTTGTGCAAGTCGATTAAAATTGATTTTTCACTGTAATTTATTTTAGTCGTAAAAAGCGTCAGAAATATTTTTCAACAACTAGTCAACACCGTTCCCTGTGAATGAAGCATTTTACACTGAATTCACCAATTTTCCATAAACAATTTAACTTGCTTGAGGATTGCCAATGGGAATGCAAGGATAATTCGGTATGTAAAGCTTAACTCGAAGACATAAAATAAGAAATCCATTTGGAGATATTTTGGTATATTGTAGTATTTTCATGCTTTTAGTTCGAAAAAGTTAAAAATCACTTTTATTTATGCAAAAATCTAAATAACCTTCATTTGACCTTTGTGATGTACATACGACACAAAAAAATGAAACGAAACTCATAAAACCATAAAAACTTACAGTATCTCATAAAACGAACTTCCCCCTTGCTTGCTTCTGTCATGTCAATTTGACGTTTGTAGTACTGTTGCTAAACTATCGATACTACTATCGATAACACTGTTCAGTTTATATTTGTTTACGTGTACAATATGGAATTCCCGAATTCATAATTTTCCAGCCAACTTTGCAGTTTTTACGGCATATTTCAGCTGCACTATCTGTAAAATATGGAATTTCCTTTTGTTTTTCAAGCAGTATTATATTATGTGTGGTGGTGCATAGTTTTGTGTTTGAAACAAAAACTACAATAAACTACCTAACACTATAACATATGTTAACAGGTTTTTACTCAATACAATCCTATACCGTGAGTAAAAACCCGTTAATATGTATTATCTAGTGTTAGTGTGGAGTTTACCCTTCGGGGCGCTATATCGAAAATAGTTTTTTTAATTTATTTTTGTCGTGTAGAGGGGTCTTATACAAACACTTTTTGTCCTTGGTAATTTTGGTCTCACCTAGGCCGAGATATAGACCCTCGAAAGTCTAGACCAAAAACTTTAAGGGCCTATATCTCGGCCTAGGTGCGTCCTAGCTCAAAATTGCCAAAGACAAAAAGTGTTTGTATTAACACGTTCACGGACAGTAAGTCACCCATGATTGACACAAAAATTTTGTATGTAAAATTGACGACTTCTATTACATCATTGTCATATTACATTCATATCGTACGATTGAACTTGACACTGAATGCTATGCAATTCGAATGCTATAGTAGTACCGTCCAGGACCATGATCTTTTACCACTGTATAGGACAACGAACGCTATAGCAGTCGACTTGGAGGCATCTGTAACCACAACCAGTCATGTTTACGGTGACATATATTGATATACGTTTTACCAAATATTAAAACTAGTACCTAAACACAATTTCTAATAGATTTAGAGTTGATTAATGAATAGTTGTTTCTACATTGATACATTGATTGATACCTTCCCTATCCTGCTTTTTGACTATTTTGGAGTTGCAAACTTGGCTATTACGTAATACTAAAGTGAAATGGACTGTGTTTATACATATTCCAATCTAAATATTCAAGTAAATAGTCCAAAAACAATAATTACGGTGGTTTGTTTGATGCAACAAAATGGCGTCGGCGCGCGAAAATTACTCGGTATGTACGTGTCAACACTCCTGCGCACATGGCACGCGACTGAGCAAAATCTCATACAAACATGGCTGCTATAGCGTTTGTGTGCGAAAACGGGGGGCGCGGGAGACGAGGTCATACCGGTTTTTCTATGTGTGCAAAAACTCATTTATATGACAGAGAGGGCTACGAGATGCAGTGAAATATGACAGTTAAATCAGAGCTACACTAATTTACTTAGAATAGCCGCCTTCTTATGCGTTTCTGTCCACAATAAGCAGTCAAAGTTAGGATGCTATAGAAGTCGCGTCCAGATACCAGAGCATAAACGCATTGCATAGCGGTTGTGTCCGTGAACGTGTTAAGTCTTTTTTTTTTCGGCTATCGTTTTGTTTTGTATTTTTAACGTGTAAAGGGGCTCAATACAAACACTTTTTGTTCTTGGTAATTTTAGGCTAAGACGCACGTAGGCCGAGATATAGGCCCTTGTATTTTTTGGTCTAGACTTTCGAGGGTCTATATCTCGGCCTAGGTGCGTCCTAGACCAAAATTACCAAGGAACAAAAGTGTTTGTATTAGGCTCCTCTACACGACAAAAATATATAAAAAAAATATTATCAAATTTTTTTTAAGTCCCAAAAAATTTAACCAAAAAAAATTTTTTTTAATGTTTTCTCGACGTTTCATAGGGCCCCGAAGCGTATACTTCAACTTTTTTTACCGCACCGAAAAGTATACTTTGACCTGACCAATAAATAACGTATCGAAACTATCGATATTCCATTATCGAGCGGCATCACTAGTTTGATGACATGACACATGACATTTCAAAAGATGAAATACTTATTCGTTTCATTTGCAATAAAATCGACATGGTGGTTGTTCGTTTCATTAATTGTGTCGTAGTGACGTCATCAATGAAAAACTTTTAAAAAGTTATTAAAAAATAAGGGATAATCAAATAATTAAAAAAAACTAATTAGTTTCTTAAAATTGCTTATATTTTCAGAAAAAAATATTAGAAATATTCATTTTACATACCCAATTACATGGTCTAGCAGTGAACAGTGTAGTAGTTTATGAATGTAATGTGTAGCCCACAACAGGGGATAACATTTTACCACACGAAATTTTCCATGAAACTGAACAATTTTCCCAGAGAATATAAGTCATTGTATAAAAAATTTGGTAGGCTGGTACATTTTCTTTGGGAGGTAAAATTTTTCTTTTAATATTTCAACTGTGTTCGTTTCGTAGGTGATTTCTCTAAAATGTTTGCCCCTGTTGTGGTCTTGTACAGAGTATCTTTTAGAATTTAAAATACTCATATACCTCCAATTTGGGCTCAACGTCTACACATCCGGTTAATCCCGGAGCTGTCTAACCGGATCCGGACACGTCTACAGGCGTAATCGCCGATCCGCGTCGCGTCGCCGCCTAATGGACATCGGACCGCGTTTGATTTATTATTGCGTCTGGAATCGGACGTTCGGTTACGTAATGCAGATCTATTTTGTTCAAGTTTCTCTCATATATTTTTGGAAAGTCGACAGCCGTAATAGGCCACATTCCTAACAGGTCAAATTTGACTTTTAACACGATCTGAAACGGTATCGTCACTACACAATAGTATAAAGCAAAGTCGTATTTGCGTTTATATTTATGTAGGTATGCATGTTTGCTTAAATATTTAAACCTACGCAACGGATTTTGATACAGGTTTTTAATAGATAAAGTGATTCAAGAGAAAGGTTTTTTGTATAATACTTGCCGAGAAAACATTTAATTTCCACGGGAAAATGAGTTACAGCGGGCCCAGCCTCTGGGCGGGCCGCTAGTTTTGTATAAAAAACTAAAAGTATGACGTCGTGCGTTGGACTTACGCTGGGAGCGGTTTTAGTATGCGAGTTGACATTTCTAATATGGACCTGACAGGCGCATACGTTAGCGCAGTGTTATTTAAGCGCTGAAGTGTGATTACGTCACCGTCGCCATCTAATGGACACCCGGACCACGTTTGATTCATTATTGCGTCTGGAATCAAAATGATCTGATACTCCGTACGTAATGCTGAATCTACTTTAGCTCAATTAATTTCTCTCGTTTTCTAATGCAAAACCTTCCTTGATGCATTGACGCTCTGCCTACTCCGAAGGATAAAGGCGTGATATGATAGGTGTTTGTCAATGTCATTTCCTCTAAGAATACTTCCTGGTATTGTTTGTTCTTCCATGACACCTCCTAATGGATGTCTTCAATATGTGTATGTACCTAAAGTAAGTTTGATTTATTACACACTGCGTATATGGGAACGGTAGTAGATATCTTTATTTTTTTGTCTATTTGTTATTTTGTGACATATAGAAAAAGATACAGAATCAGATAGCTGCAATATTCGTGTAAATGGAAGTGTCTTAATAGGAAATGGTTATCAAACGCACTGTAATTTTTCTGCGTAATAACTTTTTGTTACAGAACTAATATCAATATCTAATGTTTGTCTAAAACAAAAAGTGTTCGAAATTACTATCTTGTGGACTAATTTGTTGGTAAATGTTGTTTTGTTTTATGAATGAAAAGATTTGTATGCAATTCCATAGAAAAATGCATCCATGCCACAAGGTGTCATGTGCTGACAGGCAGTAAAATTGCAAGTTTGCGCGTCACGTAAGCGATGTAGTTAAGGCATATTGTCAGGCGTTTGAGCCACAAATATAAATATCAAATTGTAACAACAATGTGCAAAATAATAATTATCAATATTTTACACAATTAAATAAATTTTCTACTAAACCCAGTTTGCACATTATTGTATTTAATTATCACGCATTAATGAGGTAACCAATGTATTCCATATTTATCAAATACGTTCGATTTTTTGTGTAAATATGGACGATAACTGAATTAAGTAGTTCGAATATTAACGAATTATTTTATCTTTCTGTAACCGCGCGCTGCGCTCGCTGTGTTGCTAAATTAATTGCGTTTTATTTGCTTATTACCAATATTTAATTAAGTTCCTGCTTTTTGAATTGGTCAAGTATGTTTTTCATAAAAAGACTAAATAATAAGAGTATTTTAGTTTCCAATGCAAAAACAATGCAAAAATAACGCTGCGCTAACGTATGCGTCTGTCAGATCCATACTAGAAACGTCAATTTCCATACTTAAGCTTTATAATCTTCTTATATTTAAGAGCTCATTGCTCTTTTCGGTGGAGCATCCGCCAGTTGTTTCTATCCTCCGCCTTCTCCTTGACCTCCCTATACGCTTTATACTAGACGTCATATTTATATATCTAAAGTTTTAAAACATTTGTAATAACTTCCTTTTATTTGACGTAAAATAAATTTATTGTTAATGTAAATAATATAGCTAGCTTGTAATAAATAAATAAATCGTTACAGTATTAAATATCCACCTACAAATACAAATTACAAGTCCTTTATTTTCGGGAACAATATGTCGGAACTTGGACACTGTATATAAATCAGAAACAAGATACAATATTAATCAATTTATTTTAAACCTGTAGTGTGTTGCGGTTAATTGGTTACCAGAAACCTGGCAATTAATAAATAAAAAATATTATTAAAGTGGATGAAGTAGGTGGCGTTCATATGAAATTCAATTTTTGGTTTGAGGGTAGGTAAATTCTTTCGTATTTTAAAGCTAGTCTGACTCATGTACAAATAGAAGTAGTAACTCAAATAGGTGCTACGAACCGTATGGTTCCAAATACCGGCTTAGAATAGCATCACCCCAATTCTATCTGTAGGTGTCGTAAAAAGCGACTAGGGATAATCACCAAAGTAATGGGGCAGCAGCGTTCCTTGTGAATGCAACATCTTACACTGCACTCGCCAATCCGCGTGCCAACGGTAATGAACATGGCAATTCCTCTCGAAACGGGGAGGCCTATGTCCAGCAGTGGGCTATTCTGGCTGTTAAAGTAAAGTGCTACAAATACTCTACGGATGTAGCAACTTGCTACGACGTAGCAATTGCCTACGACTTACCATAATTTTTTCGTCTCCCTTTCGAATTGGTAGTAAATCTCCCCAAATGTTCTCACGATAAAATAACCGTACATTATATGGCGATAACCATTGAATCAGATAGGCGGATCTCTCACTGTACGTCCGTTGATGCGCAGTTTTGGCGCATCCGTAACGCATGCGTCTGTCAAATGAAAGAAAATTTCGCATTCCCATTAAAACTGGTATTTGCGCAAAGTAACACAAAATATGCGTTGGCATTTGTCGCTGTTACACTGGTAGATGTAATCTTTTGCACCTATGGACGTCAGGTGTGAGACTCGCCATAGGCTGTAGTCGACAGGGGTCGGTTGCACCATTAATCACGGGGCTAACGCTAAATCAATTCAGACTTGATTTATACTCGCTTAGATAGTGTCGCGACCAGCGTAACTTGACTTTCATGCTCGATACGCGCACGTACTGGCCCGCGCTCATAGTTACGCTGGTCGTGACATTATCTAAGCGAATGTGCAATAGTCGCACCTGGCTAACGCTGGCTATTGGAGTATCAGCTATGAGCTATGTTTGTTTATTAAGTAATTTGCGTATACTACTGAGGTGATTTTATGATGACAGGTGACTAATAGGTCCTTTTGTATGGTAGAGTTGTTAAGGTAAGAAATACAACTATGAACACACGACAACCAAGGCAATTTCACGCCTCTTTCTCTGGTGGGGTAGACAGAACGGTCGTAAAAATGTTGTCGTTATAGCCACGTTTGGCAAATAATGAGGGTCGTTTGAGATAATTCGTGTTACTTATATTGCCAGGTTGTCAGTCTGTTGCCTAAAAGTTCTAATACAACTGAAGCCCGTGTTTGAAATAAAATAATTGTGATTATTTTCTGAATCTATTTTCTGCTAGAGAAAATCTTCCCAAAAGCACTTCAGCACTACCATATCTTGAGCTCCTATCCATAAAGTCTCCGGCTGAGAATGCATTGACAAAATTGGTACGAAACTTAAGTGAGTTAGGGCGACTCAGGACTCGGGACAAGTTCAAGTGAAGCTCGAGAATTGTGGAGCGAAGTTGCGCTGGCGACGTGCCAGCCATCAAGCGAACCAGTTTGAATTTCGAACGCTCTTTGAAATTAGAACGTGTGATTTCGATTATTATCTTACAACGTCTTCGGGTTCGAATGTTGGAGGTTCTCGTAATTAGATTCGTTAAAGATAACATCATGTTCTGATTTTCTTCTACTTACTAAAACTAGCGGCCTGCACAGCGATTGCAACCTATGTTAATTGTTCTTCCATAAAAATATGGATATGGCATGTGTTATATTTATGAACCGATCTCTTGAATTACTATATCTAAAACTGTTTTGCGGTTTAGGAGCATGCGCTGAATATTACAGACAGACAAACACAGACACGCAGACGGCTTACAATGTATTACAAAATCTTTTTACGAAAGGGTCGAACTTTTACCCAATACCGTGAGAAATATTATCTCCAATATTTCAGTACCTACATGACTGAGTGTCGAAAATACAATGCCATAAATCATTTGTCGTCGTGGGAGTAAACGGACATCAACGGTGAAAAGCCACAGCAGAAGTTAAACAGGCAACATTAGGCCTTGGTAACAAGTTTTATTACCTGGAGTCCTACTGAAAAGGGCACGTCAATAAATTATCCCGTTTTTACATTTCATATAATTAATTACGTAGGTAAGCTATGGATTTGAGACACAAAAGTAAAACTCAAAATAAGTGCTAGGAGTTGCGTTTTCATAGGTCGTTGGACGACCCAGTGTTCTACACGAAAAGAGAGCTAGTAGATAATATCAAGCTGTCTAATTGTCATCATACCTTAACTTTAACAATGACGACAGTCCACTGCTGGACATGAGACACATGAAATTGCCATACTTACCAAGCTTAGCAAGCAGATAAGCAAGCGCAGATGATGTTGGATTCACAGAGAACGCTGCTGCCCATTTCCTAGATAAATTATCCTTTAGTCGAATTTTCCGACCCCAAGGGGTAAAATTGGGGTGAAGTTATTCTAATCCGGCACTACAGCTACTTACGTCTCTTTATACTTTGTCCCAGTGGTTTACGGACGGAGGTACGGACACAGCGGAACGGGACATTGGTTAGCGGGACACGGCGTCCATTAGCCCAATCCGCCGATAACTCAGCCGGGACAACTACATTAGACATTCCATTTGGTGCTCGGTACAGTCAAGCTCAGGCTGGGTTAGATAATTTGGTCTTTGAACCGTTCTTATGCCAAGCGTATAAGGATGCGTACACAATATGGAGCAGGGTAGTGGCAGTGACGCCAAAGCGTTCCTGAAACCAAGCTGACAGATCGCGCAGCGTTCTATACAAAAAAAATGGCGTAATGTATGCAATTTGCATTGCAGTGCCGACTTATAACAGCATCATCACCCCAATTTTACCCGTGGGTGACGTAAAATTGACTAAAAGATAAATAATTCATCCAGGGAATGGGCAGCAGCGTTTCCTGTAAATGCAACATCTTCCACTGCGCTCGTCAATCCACCTGCCAATGGTATTGAGTATGGCTGAGCCTATCGGGGGAGGCCCTATCCAGCAGTGGGCTGTTGTGGCGTACACGCACTTGCTTGGGTCCGCTCGTTGTCCGCCGTTCGTTTCGAGTTTCGATCCATTAGAATTTACGCATGAAATTACACCGCCACTTCGCCGAATCCGGCCTGCTTATTTTTGTTTATGCATCCTAGGACTGGCGGTTCGACTGTCTAACTGTACGTAAGGACGACTGTACTTGCAGCCGCTTGACTTATGCTAACCTTTTTAGGTTAAACTGGTTCGGAGCGAGAACTTATGGCTTCAAGTCAATTTGTCAATTACGCCGGTCGTGCTCAGCTTAGCTGCAAATATAAATTGTAGCTGCGTTTGTTCTGGTTACTAGTATTGCAGTTTTTAAAAATAAAATAAAATTTTTGTTGATGGGGTTTAGTTTATATTGGTTACTAAAGGGTCAAAGAGGACACAGAAATGTTAGTTACAAAATATGATAAAAAGAAGACTAAAAATTATGTTATTAAAAAATGCAACAATTCGCTGCTGAAGAGGACTCTTTCTGTTTGCCATTTAGGTAATTTTGGGACTTTTGGGGAAGTTGAAATTGATCAACATTTTATTATTATTACTAGCTGTAACCCGCGGCTTTGCTCGCGTATTTATAAGATGATTGTGTACCTACTGAATGAATTTAATTAGTACAAACTCTAAATTCCATACTGAAATTACATTCTAATACTAGTTGGATGTGGTGCAAATCACTATTCACTCATGCTACCTCGCAAAGAGTAATGCGTTATGCATGTGTGTGTACACAGTACAGCTTTTTAAAATATAAAATGAATGAACACAAATGACTTAAAAGGCACATTATACTCAGCCGCACGTGTTTTAAACATTACGCTCGTAAAAATATTACGCTCATTAACAAAACAAGGAAACTTCCTCGGGTCACCATTAAATTCTGCTCAAGATATTTTTCATCGTAAATTTTTCAGTGCTTGCTTAAAACTAATTTCCTTCGCTCTCTTCCAAGAGCAATAATTTGAGATAGAAAGAGCTTTGGGAATATGTTTGACATGCAAATACAAAGGAGTCCGAATCGTACGGGACACTCACCGTCAAACGACCCGATGAATCACAGACACATAAACACATTAAGCTTAGGCAGAGTTTTAACGGCCGTAAAAATACGTCTCCCACCGCTACCTACGTCTTTACAATTTCGATCATGATTAACAGTTTTATAAAAAGATCTTAAATGAAGATCTTATTGGAATTCTCAGACGTAACAATAACGACCCCATGAGCTATTTACAGCTATAAACTATTTGCTAATAAATTGTCACATATATACAAATCTAGATACCAAGCACAAAGACATCTGCAAACTAGCAATGAAATAAATTTTTCGTATTTTGATTTCATTTTTGTTTGTTCTCTAAGCTTCCTCTACCATACTTTCTACTCTCGTTTTACTGAAGGAAATAAAAAGCGTGTGATGCTCTTTAGAGCTTTTACTCTAATGAAGAGCTCTGCATGTGAGGAGCCTCCTAGTGGGGAGGGATCTGGGCTCTGGTTGACCGCAGAGCGTCCATTGCATAACCTAGTTTGAAGGTCTGGAGCTCAATTTCTACTACTTGATTCTTTTAAGAGTATGTGTGAATTCATTAGGGTATGTGTGAATGTATTTGTATAGCAAAACGTAGGATAAAAGTTACAGTAGTAAGTACAGATTTCTGATGAGTTCATGAAATCAGGCCTTAATACGTAGATATATGATAGCGCAGCGAGGATGTCAACAATTTTTAAACGTTTTATTCTCATTTCTTGCTTTAATGTTCAATTGATAATTTCATTCTTGTAATTTATTATTGTTAATTAATCTAAATATTTCTAATTTAATTATTTAATCACAATTGTACCGAATTCCATTAGAAATAAGAACAAAGAGTATGTCAACGAAACCACGTGCAGGTGGCATGACGTATCCTACCTGCCGCCGCCCGGCCCGGCAGTGGGGACTGGCGGGGTTGTTTTGATCGTTCTATAAAAAGGCCGAGCGCGTGGCCCGAGCATCATTCGATCCGCAGACGTCGAGGAGATGACTACTCTAGTTTGTACTCCTCGGATCATACGTCAAACGGAACGTTGCTCTGCTACTCTGTATAGACAGGCAGTATAAGTTATTATAAGGCGAAGCCCTGTTACTTACTAGAACAAAAAGATAATGTAAAACACTGACCACGTACAGTTGTTTATAACAATAAAGTGTGACCAGGGAATCAAAGTCTCATTATTATCTCACCATCGATTTACACACTCCTGAAGTCAATTAATGAAGATATTACCTGTGGGGTACTAGAAGACTCTTACATCAGAAGTGCAGAAACGAAGATCTAAACGCCATGATCTCTGGCCAATATTCTTGACAATATACTTGTTGGACCAGCACCTACAGGAAAAAGGAACGGCACGAGATTGAGCTTGAGTTCTCAATTATGACGGATGAAAACTAAGCCGGTGAGTTTGTTCCATGTTAGTGGCAACTTATTGTGATTAATTGCATCAGGTTAGCGTGTTTACCAGTTTTAATATTAATTTCAGATGAACTTCTGTCCTACGCTTGTGATACGGTAGCAACATGGCAAAGCATTTCAACGTGGACTTTTTACCCCTGTGTTGCAGACATCAGACCATACAAAATAACTAAAGGATAAGAAATGAGGATACCGCTGAAAATTCTGTGAGTTTGTTCCATTATACTAGGCATGTTTCTTCAGGTTTTAAACCCCTAAAAAACTTAATTGAAAATCGGAAAAAATTTGACAGTAAAGGAACAATTTGCGCTTTTATACATAAAATAACATTACTATTGGTAAATTAGTGTCCAATTAGAAATTAAATAATTTATCAATGAATACTTTTGTCCTACTACATTGTTGGCCTAGCTAGAACACGTAAATTAAATTACCTTTACGATAAAGTCAACAGAGAAGCTAAAACCATTTAATTATTGACCACTGTTTAAAATAAAAACAAAAACGCCTGCGTACTTTCGTGAAACCTTGCGTATAAAAACTTACAGCGTCACTATAAAGTGTAAAGTAGCGGTAGTTAAAAAAAAAAACATGTGGGGCCCCGAATCATTTATTAACCTTTAAATACTTTTGTAACGAAATACCCTCAAATTTTGGATTTATTTCTTCTACTTTACCACAATGAATTAAAGGCGAAAATTCTACAAGATTTAGAAAGGCATAAAAAGACACGTTTAATAATATGAAGTATAGTTTATTTATTAATATGGGCTTCTACCCATTTAGGGTAATTCTGTCAGTGTCAGTAAATACAGATTCCAGTGCTCCTGTCGTGGCTCCAGTAGTGTAATAGTGCCATCTACAGGAACCGATGGCATCCTCTTGATACAATCCACAAATTATCTCCATTCTATTTTTGCACTAAACTACTACCGGAAACAATTCTCCTTGTTGCATAAATAACAGTTTCAGTTCTATGACCTACACCACTTCAAGTTACTTAAGTTGAAATTAATTTAATGAATCACACTCACTACTTTATTAAATAGTATTAAACATTTCATGTGCTACACTACACGTAGACAATCTTCTACTTCTCTCGCATGAAACACCTTCGATGAACTCCATGAACCATCTTACTACGAAGATTACAGATTATTTATTATTTTACTGGAGCTTCATTACTTCATTTCACAATATTTTTAATTAAGATTATTGAATTGTCTATTGAACAATGCACATTGCACAATTAAATTGTCTAGTTACAGATATCCTTATTTGGGTAGATCTCAGATGCAAATTTTGAAACAATTTTTTTTTTCTCGCAATCAGATAATATAAAAATAATAATAATAGTATACCATCAGATAATATAAAATAGCAAGCTACTAAGAATTAGAAAATGCAATCCTTAACACTGTGTTGTAACGTTATGACATTTTAGTCTCTCAAACTAAGTATTTTAGTAACTGTGCCATCATAAAACACTTGGTTTCTGGGCTATATTATGCTATTAATGCAAGAAAAATAAAATGATAAAGCAATGTTTGTTGTCTTACGATTTCCTGGGAAAATATTTTTCCAAGTATGAAAGACATTATAAGGGACAATTATCCCTTACGCATTTACAATTTCAGTGTTTATTATATTCAATTATGATATAAAATAGTAAGATATAAAAAGCAAAAGTTAAAATAAGGATTTTAGAACGCATGAAACAAGCAATGCACATAAGTACCAAAAATATTAATAAATACAGAATATTTAGTAATAGGACAGTGCCTTACATTCAAATAAAGAAAGAAGAGAAAAGCTTATTGTGGAATAACTTGCCAGCTAGAAGAAATGAAATGAACAAAATTCTGTGTATGGTGTCATATGACAGAATTGGGCAGTAATAGCCACCAAAAAGAGCAGTAATAGCCACCAAAAAGAGCAGTAATAGCCACCAAAAGAGCCGTAGTAGCCACCAAATAAAGCAATAATAGCCACCAAAAGAGCAGTAATAGCCACCAAAAGAGCAGTAATAGCCACCAAGAGAGCAGTAATAGCCTCCAAAAGAGCAGTAGTAGCCACCAAAAGAGCAGTAACAGCGCAGTTGTATCCATCAAAAGAGCAGTAATAGCCACCAAAAGAGTAGTAATAGCCGCCAAGAGAACAGAAATAGCTTCCAAAAGAGCAGTAATAGCCACTAAAGTAGCTAAAAGAGCTGAAACGTCATACGAAATTAAAAAGCCAAAAAAAGAAAACTGTATATTTTACCTAAGCATTGATGAAGATCTGACTTATGATATGACTGAATATTTTTATTAGTACAATGAAACACTTTGAAATTAAATACTTTGATTAATTCACATAAGAGTACCTGTACCATGTACAAAGTTTATTTATTCTTTACTACTTGTTTACCGTTTACATAACCGTTTACAAATCTTTATTTACGGTAAATATTTAAAAGATTTGATATGAACGTATTTTTTTTTTCATATTAGGTATCACATGAGCATTTATTATTTGGGTGGATATTTGAAAATGGTTCTTCAGGTCCCTTTCCTGGCAAAATAATAATTTTAGTTTTATGGCTATTTTATCATTGCATAATAATGAAGGCCTATTGAAAAGGCTATTTACGAAAAAACACTTAAATCGAACCACAGGTTTCGTCAAAATTCAATTTTGAAATTTGAGGTGCCAGTCAACGGGACATTTTGCGCCAGTCAAGGGACAAAGTAATTATTTTAACAAAATATATGAATAAAAGGTGTTCCTCTTTTGCTTTTAACTAAATAGAATAGAAGTAAAAATTGCCGCAGCCTACCAGACTGACGCCCTGAAGCCTCAGTCTGGTTAAGACTGACGAACGACGAAAAACACGACACATCCAGCCCGACATACGAAATGAAACAGCCACAGTGTTCGACAATCACAGTTGACAGGCGGGCGTGTGTGATCTGTCGACCTCTGGAAGAAGGCTGTTTGTAAACAGCCGAAACGTAGACCCAATTCCCCACCAAAACAATAGTAACGTAAGTCGTTTAAACTTAGGCCATAATGAAACAGCTAGCATGAGACAAGAAGAAACCACCGAAGACATTATGACCTGAGAATTAACTGTGTAACACACGCCGCTGTATACATGAGACACGACGCAATCAGCTTAAGAGACATTGCCATCAGACTGAGAAATAACGTAACTAACCTGAGACACGACGCAGTCACCTTAGAGACGACGCAATCAGCCTGAGACACGATGCACTCAGCTAAAAAGACTCCAACATACAATGCAATCAGCTTAAGAGACGACGCAACCAACCTGAGACATAACACAGCCATGCTGAGATACAATGCAGACAGCTGCAGAGACGTCGCAATCAACCTCAGACAACGCAGTAGGCTAAGAGACGTCGCACTCAGCTTTAGAGATGTCGAAGTCACCCTTAGTGAGACATAACGCAGCCGCCCTGAGATACAACGCAGTCTACTTAAGAGACGTCAAAATCAGCCTGACATAGCGCAGCCACCCTGAGATACAACGCAGTTGCTTAAGAGACTTCGCTTAATGTCCCTGAGTGAGATAAAACGCAGCCAACCTGAGATGCAACGCAGTAAGCTGAAGGGACGTCGCAATCATTCTATGACATGACGCAGCCACCCTGAGATACAACGCAGTCAGCTTAAGAGACATCACAATAAGCCTCAGTGAGACATGACGCAGCCACCCTTAGATACTCGTACATCGCAGAGATACAACGAGATACAATGCAGTCAGCTTAAGATACGTCGCATTGTCCCCGAGTGAGACATATCGCAGCCAACCTGAGATACAACGAACTCAGCTTAAGAGACGTCGCAGTCAGCCTAAGACATAACGCAACCACCCTGAAATACACCGCAGTCAGCTTAAGATACGTCGAAATTAACCTGAGACTTAACGCAGCCTCCCTGAGATACAACGCAGTAGTTTAAGAGACGTCTATCAATCAGACTGAGATATCGCGCAGCTACCCCGAGGCCTAACGCAGCTACACCTAGAGACATAAAGAAAGTGTTTTTAAACTATGTTATCTGCACGAAAAACAATGCTGTTCACCAACTGGAAACCCTTAATCTAACTTACGGTACCCATAGGCAGACATGGGGTGGTGCTATTCTACTCTGCAGGCACACCTTTACACAAAAAAGTTGCAAAAACAATCATTAAAATAACATTAGTCACTTGACTGGTATAAAATGTCCCTTGACTGGGAAAAATGCCAGTCAAATGAAGCCAGTCAAGGGACAATTTTCTATATTTTTAGTGATTTATTGGTAAACGCTTGAATGTAATCAAAATTTTTAAACGAATTTTAAATCTCGCTTTATTATGCGACATTATTTGTTCAGAACAAATCCTCTGTAATAACTATTACATGAGGAAAACATGCACAGGAAAGGGACCTGGCGCGGGTGCAAAAATAGGATCTAAAAATTTAACGACTCCTATTTTATTCTAGAAGTGCCAAGGAGCTATATGCTCCTTCTCCAGGGATAAAGAAGTAATCCTGGCAGAAGGCAGAAACAAGACCCAGCTCATAGTTCTATTACTTTCAGCGATTCAGTCGTTTTAGACCCCGTATTCAGAAAACACAAAAACGTGTGACCAACACAAACTGTCATTTTTATCGGTATACGCAGTTAAATATTGTCCAGTTAATAATTTTCTATAAATCTACATGATATAAGGATTATTATGATGGGTGAAAAGTTATATGATGTCCAGCTAGATAAAACTTTACACGTGTTTGAATTTCGCAACAGCTGAGTGTGACACGCGAAGAACGCGTGTTTTGGCCCCGATTTCAGGTTTCAGATTAAGTTTTAGTTAAACATATTTCATAATTTGTGGATGGAGTTTTACTTTCCAAATAGTCAATTAAACATTCTTTCGTGTTAATGATACTTAAAATCTGTAAGTGTTGTACACTTGAAGAAATTTACGTGTGACCGAAATTTTTAACTGCCCAAATTTTCACCCATTTTCAGAATGACCGAACGAAATGTTAATGACCACATTAGAAAGACGCAGAATTATTTAACTTAATTTACTTCATTTTTGGGCTAATAACAACGCTTGTCTGAACCAGATGGCACTATTTCAAATTGAGGATTATTGTCAAGTTCAGTTCAGTGCCCAATAAAAATGATTACCCCTATCTATGAAAAATTTCACCGTATAATTCACTCCAAGCGCCATCTGCTAGGAACTAAAAAAAAAAAAAAAAAAAAAATTAAGATCCCATTTATATCTACTAAAAAGTTTTGAGTCATACAAAAATAGACCGTGATAGCCATGAAAATAAAAATGAGGCGGCTACTGATTCAGTGTCGTTATTCAAATTGCTTGATCAATTTTTGTTTCTTTTTTAGATTTTGGAGTTCGCTAGCTCGAGCACGAGCTGCTCGTCAGGATGGTCGTGATAGCGCAGCGAGGATGTCAACAATTTTTAAACGTTTTATTCTCATTTCTTGCTTTAATGTTCAATTGATAATTTCATTCTTGTAATTTATTATTGTTAATTAATCTAAATATTTCTAATTTAATTATTTAATCACAATTGTACCGAATTCCATTAGAAATAAGAACAAAGAGTATGTCAACGAAACCACGTGCAGGTGGCATGACGTATCCTACCTGCCGCCGCCCGGCCCGGCAGTGGGGACTGGCGGGGTTGTTTTGATCGTTCTATAAAAAGGCCGAGCGCGTGGCCCGAGCATCATTCGATCCGCAGACGTCGAGGAGATGACTACTCTAGTTTGTACTCCTCGGATCATACGTCAAACGGAACGTTGCTCTGCTACTCTGTATAGACAGGCAGTATAAGTTATTATAAGGCGAAGCCCTGTTACTTACTAGAACAAAAAGATAATGTAAAACACTGACCACGTACAGTTGTTTATAACAATAAAGTGTGACCAGGGAATCAAAGTCTCATTATTATCTCACCATCGATTTACACACTCCTGAAGTCAATTAATGAAGATATTACCTGTGGGGTACTAGAAGACTCTTACATATATGTGCGAGGAAATTGGTCCAAAGATTTTTAAAAAACTTTTAAAATTCTTGGTCGAAAAATGTTTTCTTAAAAACTGCAAACTGCAGCTGCCTAAAAAGCTTAAATGTGTATCTCAGATCGTGTTTTAAGGCATAAAAACTAGTAAGGAAGGAAGTTTGCAATAGTTTGCCAAATGGCTGTTTCGTGTTTGTTCCCGGCAAATAGTCGGGCAGGGGGAATACGGGGTCGGAATAAATTATTATGACATTAGCAGCTAATGACCCGATACCACAACGCAACGATGATACAAACAACTGCCAAATTAAATGTGGCAAACGAGCTCCGTGGACACACACACACACGGACACACATACACACACACACACACACACACACAGGAACACACATACACACACACACACACACACAAACACACACACACACACACACTTAACATACACACACATACGCAAGCGCGAACGACAATCAAGTTTCAGTGCTAAAAGAATAAAGAACGTTGATTACAAATGAATTGATGAGTTGAATGTTCGACGAACTACTCGTACACTGATCCAATTCAAGTATTATCTCGTGGTGAGAACAACAAATAGAGCAAAAAGCCGTGCGATGCCGGCTTAAAATAGCATCATCCCCCACCTATCACTATAGTGATACACGACAAATGTTATAATATAACATTTGTCAGACGTGGCGATCACTACCGTAATATTACTGTCGTTAATGCTCTGTTTACCCCGCCAGAGATAAAGGTGTGATTTGTGTGAGTATGTGTGTGTGTGTGTATGCGTGTGTGTGTGTGTGTGTGTGTGTGTGTGAGAGAGAGAGAGAGAGAGAGAGAGAGAGAGAGAGAGAGAGAGAGAGAGAATAACAAACAGAGCAAAACGCGTATTAGAAACGACCCTGTAACGCGAAACTCTGGACCGCAAGCGTGAATATTTAAAACCAAAGAAATAATAACCTATTATACACCTAGTTTAATCATGATTTCATCACTATAACTTTGACACCGCTATTCTAGCGGCAATATTCGTTATCTTGCTGCTGCGTTATTAGCTCTTCAGCACCAACTCAAGGACCTATAAATTACAATAAAACCTTTAAGGCGGTTCCCACACTTGACATCCGTTGCTGTGCGTAATTTTAGACCATCATATTTGCACTGCACTGCTAACGTAGCTATAGTTTTAACAGTATCATGAGTTGGTGGAAAATTTAAGCAATGGGCAACCTTTGATAAATAAAAATGAGTCATTGTAGCGTAAATTTATCCAAAAAGCAATCTTATTTTGACTTTACACTATAGACTTACTCGTATAATACACAGTTTGGTTGCGTTACCTTAATCCTCTTCCACACTTCCGCGCTAAAATAACGCTACGCTTACGTACGCGTTTGTCAGATCCATACTTCCTAACGCACAACCGCTGTTGATTAAGCACTGGTGCAGTATCGTGCGTTGGACCTGCGCTGAGAGCGGTTTTACTTTGGGATTGACATTTCTAGCACTCGTACGGATCTGATAGACGCATACACAGCGCTACGTTATATTAGCGTTGCGTTGTGCGGTAAGTGTGGTACAGGTTACGTAGCAAAATACGTTCGTGCTGAATTCCCGGTATTTGCATGTCACAATCTCTGTCACGGTTGCCGCTGCAGTGCAATACGAATGGATACCTTCAACAGTAATCGCTGCCTGCTGCAGTCAGGTAGTGGAAACTATGCTTCTAATGTCCCAAGTTTGGTGATAATTATTAGCTACTAGCAGCCTGAATATTTAGTTTTGTCTACAAAGTTTGTGAAAACATGTAAATAGTTTGTTTATTTTGTTCATTACAAGTCACAGAAGAGAAGTTTTATCAAATTGACAGAAACTTATTTGGATAACGGACGTAGTTTTTCAATTGAAACCTTTTAGAGCAAAGAGGTCTGCCATATTTATTAATTATTATTAAACACACACCTTTTGAAGCACATTTTGATGACCCTACACCAATACATACATACATATATCACGCCTGTATCCCTTGCGGGGTAGGCAGAGCGTTAACAACACCGTCGCTACCGCCACATCTGACACATATTGAGGGCCGTTTGAGATAACTTGCGTATCACTATAGTGACAGGTTGTCAGCCTGTAGCCTAAAAATGGTTATACACATGAAACCCTCAAGTCCCTTGGTCGCCTCTTACGAACCCACGGAAAAGAAATGGGGTGATTCTATTCTAATCCGGCATCACACGGCATTGATATTATATTATTATAGAACGAAACACAACACGAAAAACGACCCTAAATAAACAATGGACTTTACAGTTTTGAAAAGGGATAAGCCTACCTACGTCCTACGTGTGAATGAGTAATTTTTATAGCTACTACCACTGGTCAATATCTAGATTACTGTTTACCCGAGAAAATAAGTCCTTCAAGGAAAAATACGATTAAACTAGCATAAACCTCAAAAAAAATATTCAGATCCGTCCGGTAGTATTGGAGATTAGCGTTAACTAAAAAACAAAAAACAGTTTCTGATCGTTATGAATAGATGTTGCTGTTAGTTTTCTAAAACACGCTATCGGTATGTTCTTTCGAAAACCAAATCGCTACTGGACACCGGCTTTCTTATTTTAGCCATGAGAAAGCTCTCTCTAATGTTTTTTTGCTTCTCCGTCAAGCTTGTCAGAAAATTCTATAAATCATTCAAGTTTAAAATTCTAACGTTTTGAAGTGTCTGTGTAGGAGACACTCTGGAGGTTTGTAACACTGCAGTGAGCACCAAAATAAACAACTTCGGAATTAAAATAAACAATTTCCAAATTCAGTATCTGTTTACGGAGACGGCTAACTTTCCACCTAACTTTTACAATATCCATTTTCTCGCCTGAAAATATATCGCCGAATTTTTTGTTTGCTTTTCCACACCGTGTTACTTTTTAACTCATTTTCCTGTTACTTGAAATTTGATTTCGATTTGTCGTATTCGCTTCGCTATCTAGGTCGGGTTCCAAGAAATCATAATAAAAATGGACTTTTGTGTACTGATTGTTGGCGTAGCAATTTATTTTCACTCGTTCAGTCGAAGAATTTGAAATTGTTTGGATTTTTTATTTAAGATGTCACATTTATACAACTTGTGAGCTGACTATTTAATATAGGACTTTGAAAAATAATCTTGACATTGTATTAAAGAAAGTAGTACCATCTTTTATGAATATTTGAAGAATTTATGATTGTGTCCATAAGGTTCCCAACTAGAGGGACACATAGCGAGTAAAGTGCAGCGATGTCATCCGCAGGGGTAACGGTTTCATTCAACTAAAACGAAAATAGACTCGCTTTTTCCAGCTCGACGCTGTATTTCATGTGACACTTGACTTATTAAATGCCGTGGTATATCGCTTGTGTTTCATAGTTTTACTCTCGCCGCTGTTAACCGTATGATGCAGCTATCACTTTGTAATTTTATTAACGAAAAAGCAGACCATATAGAAAATTTATGTATTTCAGCACACATACCTTGATATCATAAATTTAAACAGTATTTTTCATCAGGATAACGAGTGGCACCCCAGAGGAAACTAAATTTCGGTAAAGGCTACTGGCGACCATAAATTATCTCTCGTATCAACAAGAAAATTCTATGAATAAATACAGGACTCCACTAGGTGTTTTATTTAAAAGTAATAGAAAGATTGCAAAGAAAATAGGGTAAATAATAAAACGATTTTGTTCAAAGTGTGGCCCACAACAGGGTGAAATGTTCTTCAGGCCGAAATTATCCATGAAATTGAACAACTTTCCCTATAACTAACATAACTTGGGTAATATCTTTGTAAATTAGCTTTATTTAAGAACTTTTTTATGCATAAATATGCAATAAATCGCTTGACTTCGGTTGAATTTTCAATTAAAATACAAACATTGTGTAAGGCGAAGGCAGTGTTTTCTTTTGCGCCATTCATAGTTATTATTTGAGAAGTGAGAGAGTTCGTGTACAGATATTTTTTCATTATGAGCTTACGATAGTTCAACGTTGCCATTGGCATCACAACCACAGGTAAATGTGAGTAGGTCCTATTTAAGACACATATATCTTTGTGCTTGAAAATATCTACAATGCTAGATGACTGGGTCATTAATAAAATACAAAACAAGTACGCTTATATTTATTGTCTAAAAATACTACATACCTACTCATAACATACTCATAACATTTATAATTTTACGAAATATTCAAAGTTTAAATTTATAAACAGAAAAAGGGAGGGTTTTGATGCCATCCAAACAAGAGAGACATGACGTCATTTCTCTGTATTTTCATACAAAATATCGTTTTAAAAAGTAGGTCATTTGGCAGGCCAGTCATCAAGCCCATTGCCATTTTTTCGCCAACCCATACACTTTCGCGAGTTCCAACTAAAATACCCTAGCACGTCGCTTAAAAACGGGTAATTATAGCCGGTGCCATAAATCAAGGAGACGTTTCAACAGAATCTTTCTGAAATATTGCTTGTCACCGGGTTCCATTAATTCTCGATGCATCTTCACCGTTACGTTCAAATCTTGACGTTGTGCCAGTTGGTATGTTTATGGAATATTACTGCTCTACTCTGTGGCAGCATGTGCTTGACTAATGGATATGTCTTTCATTTTTGTTTGGGAAGGAATTCTTAGATGGTTTATGTTTACATGCTTGCAGAATATGAATTGCTTGAGTAAGACCTTTCTACACTTAACGCACAACCTACTAAAATAACGCAGCGGGCTGTCAGATTCGTACTGGAAATATAAATCCCTACGCTAAAACTACCTATAACTAACCATACATACCTCCAGGACTCATTACACGGTGGTCATGGGGGATTTCAACGCTAAGCTGGGCAATCGTTGCGGTGACGAACTGAGAGTTGGGCCATTTGGTATTGGGGTGAGGAACAGTCGAGGTCAAATGCTGGTCGACTTCATGGAGAAGGAGGGACTCTTTATGATGAACTCGTTCTTCAGGAAACGGCCGCATCGAAAATGGACCTGGAAGAGCCCCGACGGCGTTACCAAAAATGAGATAGACTTCATTATGACAGACAAAAAACGGATATTCAACGATGTCTCTGTGATCAATTCGTTCAAAACGGGTAGCGATCACCGAATGGTAAGAGGCACGTTGAATCTTAATGTAAAAGCCGAGAGATCACGTCTGATGAAGTCTACGCTCCGACCAGCACCTGCCCAAATCCAAAACCCTGAGAGCTTTCAGCTCCACCTGCAAAACCGCTTCGATTGCCTGGGTGAGTGTATCGACGTGGACGACTATAACGACAGGGTCGTGGAAACTGTCCTTACGGTTGGCTCTAAGTTCTTCAAACCCAATCGTACGAACAGAACCAAAAAAATCTCAGACCATACTTCGAGGCTCATGGAGGAACGACGCGAGATGATTCTGCAGTCGTCGGAGGATACTTCCCAATATCGGCAGCTCAATAGGCAGATCTCTAAGTCTTTGACCCGCGACATACGCCAATTTAATACTGACCGTATTAAAGAGGCAATTGAGCGCAACAAAGGCTCCAAGGTGTTTGCTAGAGATCTGTCGATAGGCCAGAGCCAACTAGCGAAGCTAAAGACCGACGATGGCAGAATCATATCGTCCAAGCCCGAGCTATTGGAAGAGGTCGAGAAGTTCTATGGACAGTTATACGCGACAACATGCACACCTGTCAATAATCGGGTCGCAGATCCAAGAGCTCGATTAACCCGGCACTACACAGAAGACATCCCGGACGTCAGCTTGTACGAGATTAGTATGGCTCTGAAACAGCTAAAAAACAGCAAGGCGCCGGGTGATGATGGAGTTACGGCAGAGCTTCTGAAAGCCGGTGGTAAACCGATACTTAAAGCACTGCAGAAATTGTTTAACTCTGTCATACTCGAGGGCAAAACACCACAGGCATGGCACAGAGGCGTGGTGATGCTGTTCTTCAAAAAGGGCGATAAGTCTTTGCTGAAGAACTACAGACCCATCACGCTTCTGAGCCATGTTTACAAGCTGTTCTCAAGAGTCATAACGAATCGTCTCGCACGCAGGCTCGACGACTTCCAGCCTCCCGAACAAGCCGGCTTCCGAAAAGGCTTTAGCACCGTGGATCACATTCATACGCTGAGGCAAGTTATACAGAAGACTGAAGAGTATAACCAACCACTCTGCCTCGCGTTTGTGGACTACGAAAAAGCCTTCGATTCGATCGAAACATGGGCCGTACTTCAGTCTCTTCAGCGGTGCCAAGCTGACTATCGGTATATCGAAGTGTTGAAGTCCTTGTACGAAAGCGCCACCATGTCAGTTCGACTTCAGGACCAGGACTCGAAACCTATCCAGTTGCAGCGAGGAGTGAGACAGGGAGATGTAATATCACCGAAACTGTTCACAGCAGCACTGGAAGACGTCTTCAAGCTTTTGGACTGGAGAGGACTTGGCATCAACATCAACGGCGAGTATCTGACTCACCTTCGTTTTGCCGACGATATCGTGGTCATGGCGGAAACCCTGGAGGACCTCGGTACAATGCTCGATGACCTCAATAGAGCCTCCCAACAAGTGGGTCTAAAAATGAACAAGGACAAGACCAAGGTTATGTCAAACTCTCTTGTTGCACCCATTACTCTGACAGTTGGGGGCTCTACTCTGGAAGTTGTCGACGAGTATGTCTACCTGGGACAAATAGTCCAGCTGGGTAGGTCCAACTTTCAGAAAGAGGTCAATCGTCGAATCCAACTCGGCTGGGCAGCGTTCGGGAAGCTACGTAACATCTTCTCTTCTCAACAACTACCGCAGTGCCTCAAGACAAAAGTCTGGGATCAGTGCGTGTTGCCAGTGATGACTTACGGAGTTGAGACGTGGCCGCTAACAATGGGCCTCATAAGAAGGCTCAAGGTCACTCAAAGGGCAATGGAAAGGGCTATGCTCGGAGTTTCTCTCCGCGATCGAATCAGAAATGAGGAAATCCGGAGAAGAACCAAAGCCACCGACATAGCTCGAAGGATTGCGCAACTTAAGTGGCAGTGGGCGGGGCATATTGCTCGTAGGACCGATGGCCGCTGGGGCCGGAAAGTTCTCGAGTGGCGGCCACGGACCGGTAGACGCAGCGTAGGTAGGCCTCCCACAAGGTGGACCGACGATCTGGTGAAGGTCGCGGGAAGCCGCTGGATGCGGGTGGCGCTGGACCGATCATCGTGGAGATCCTTGGGGGAGGCCTATGTCCTGCAGTGGACGTCTATCGGCTGAGACGACGCTAAAACTGATCAACCGCTGTCGACGCAGCTGCGTCAAAACATCACAGATGTGTCAAAGTAACGCAGCTGCGTCTACAGCGGTTGAAAGGTTTTAGTATGGGAATTGACGTTTCTAGAATCGATCTGACTGACCCGTTGCGTTGTGGATACGTTATTTTAGCGCTGCGTTGTGCACTAAGCGTGAAAAAGGCCTTAACTCTCGTAAAATCTGATTTATCTAATTAAATTAATCAGACTTACTAACATCAGCAGTATTTCCAAGGTACTTTTAGTCCTAAATAAACGAGTCTCACATTTTTACGATGTTTTAATTCAATTAAGGATGATTTTACACGTTTGCAGCAACCCCAGGTGTTTTTTTTTCTCAATATGCTATTTACCAATACAAACAGATTATTTACATAATACCCGTTTGAAATCTTACGTCAACAGATTTCTCAGAAAGCGTCGATCCGTAAGCTTGTCATTCTACTGGTTTTCGTAATTGCCTCAGTCAGAAGCTAGATCTTAGGTCTGTTGTTAGCCCTATCTTAATTGGAGCCATTTGTAGTATCAAGCCAAGTGAGTACTCCCATGCTCAGCGTTCTACTACGTGAGATATGTACTGGTAACTGCAGTACATTCCATTGGTCTGTGAAATGTTTACTTACTTACTTGAGGAGGTTGAGAGCGTCGGTGGCCAAGTGGTTAGTCAAATAAAATTTGAATTCAGATGATATTTGAATGTGACTAAACCTAGGATTCGGGCCAGGTTAGCCTTCGGTTTGCAGAAATTAGATGGCAGTCGTTCTGTGAAGAAACTTGGTTCCACGTCAAATCTCCTAGGTTAGGTAGCCGAGCCCGACAGAGAACGGGATAAGGCAAGGAGAAAGAAAAAGCGATATTGATGATTCCCTCACTTGAAGATCCTTGCTGCGCATTTTTATCTATACGAAACGCATGCGTCTGTCAGAAAACTAAAAAACTGTCAGGTGTAAAATTCCCTAACCAAAAAGTCAACGCATTAGTAACGCAGAAACTTGCGTTACCATCTGTCTGTTACACTTATTATGTTAAATGCAATATACCTATCTTTTTTCTAGCAGCGTCGGGTGTGTTCAGGGCCATCGCAAATATGAAAAAACGTGTAAGACCTACTTAATCAAATGTCACATCTACAGATCTACTTCAAACACCGTAATCCTTAAAAGCTTATTCGAGTCTCTTCCCCAGATACATCTTAATGATTGGAGGAAAAACTCGAAGACGCTTTCCGCCAAATACAAACGAGTCATCCATTATGGAATCGAAAGGCGGAAAATGTGATCATTATGACGTTTCACTTCCAAGTAATAAATGAAATGATGCAAAAGCGATGTTTTAGGTAATTTTACGAGTAATATTGAGAGAGGGCAATAGCCTGTATTTTTGTATAATTTAGTCGTTTTATAGTAATCTGCGTGGAGGCGTGGCGTGGGTAGAATTTTTGTCAAATATCTGTCAATTAAGTTAGAAACATTTCTTGGATGATATTAAAGAAGGTTTTGGTTCTTGCTTATTAAATTAAGAATTGTCTCACGTTATCTTGCTATATTACAAACAGTAGGAATCAATCACCTCAGTTATTAGGTAACACAAATCGTGTAAAAAGCAAGAGTATGTAATTTGATACTTTAATGGAAAGTCTTTTTGCTACTAACGCTTATTATAATGTAGGTAGTTATATATTGTTATTATTTTTAGTACTCATTTGTTGTCAGCTTAACAAAATGTTAATTTGCGTAATGTTTTTCTGAGATTTCCTGTAATAAATAACATAAAAAATAAAATGAATAATTATTATTGTTCTGTTAGAGTATATGAATTGCAAAAAGTGCCTCGCAGTGAAAACTATTAGAAGTTCCTACATAGGAAAATAAAATAAACAATAAGATACAGGAAAGGTCAAACTGATTTTATCAGGAAACCAATTTATGCTGACTCCATAAAAGAAAAGGAAATTCCAAATTTTCAAACACCATATTTTTTTATCAAAATTACCTTTTAGCTTCTTAGACAGGTTTGATTTCATTAAAAATACACTCTGAATCGTATCTCAAAAACGTTTTTTATAGAAATTGTTTTTGTATTTTGAAAACAAGTTACTGTTCAGCTCTTAACTGAAAATATCAAGATTTTATCTCAAATTTTAATCTAAGTTTATATTTATGATGTTTTTTTTATTCGAAAATATGAGTTTGAAAATTGAATTGCATGATAACTTGTATGCAGAATACCACAATCATGCAATAACACTCTGCCTACCCCGCAAGGGATAAAGGCATGATTTGTTTGTGTGTGTGTAATACGGTGCTCTTAGTTCAAAGCAAAATCAAAGTTTCTCCGGCACAATATGCGCATAATATGCAAAGTCAGTATCGTGCCTTAAGCCATGTCGCTACCACCACAGCTATCGTATCTGAATTGATGCCTATCCTATTAATTCTCAGAGCATTCTAAGGACATGCATGACAAAGCTGGGCTTACCCCTCTGCCAGTATTCACTGCCCATTTGTCCAGCTCGTTATATGAAACTTACAGTTGCAATTTTGTTAAACCAACCATACAGTTGGTTTCACGTTGACGTTGTTGTAAAATTCTCGTTATGGTGTTGCACTTGCTCCCGCAAAAATAGTACAATAATGCCACTTGCCATTTTGCCACACTCAAAATAGCTTCTCATTTGTTATGAGATGATAATCAGTAGGTACTTTAGTAATATTCAGAGAATATCCTCAGAACATTTATTTGGGGTAAAAATATGGATTAAATTTCCATAATAATTTCTCTGGAATAAAATACGCTCGCATTATTACGAGTATGACGGTTAAAAACAAACTTTACATCAAAAAGTGCGCCGCGGGAATATTGAACGTTGTCGATATGAGCAAGTGAAGCCGCGGGCGGGTAGTTAGCGCGCTGAAAAATTACTCCCGGGCGATTCTTGGGCATATTCCTAGTAAATAACAAAAAGTATGTCCTGAAAGTATCTTTGAAATCACCGTAATAAACTACTACTATTACAACAGCCACAATTGTTCACTACTGGTTATGTGCCTTCTTGTATTGCCTTTTGTATTTGCCATACTTACAACGCTTAGCAGGCGGATTGGCGAGCAATGTGTTGTAAATAATACAAAACGAACACTGTTTCCTGTATTTATCTCTTACCTAGCCGTCTTTTTACAACACCCATGGGTAATACGTACTACATATCATTGGTTATTCTGTGCCCATAATAAGATCACGCAAATCGAAGCGGGTACCACACGGCATTTATTTTAACATTATTCTGAAAACCTCTACTCTCTTATGTCTGAAGTATCTCTACTGTTCACAACTTCTACTGTGACTCAAATTGTACTTCGTGATTGAAGTTAACTTTTGATTTGCAAATTGTGAAACGTAATGCAATTTGAATCTATTTGAAATGTTTTTTTGCACAATCAGCTTTTTTTTTGTTGTTGTAAGCTGTTTGATGTTTTTTTTTTTCGCTTTTGATTTGTGCCAATCCCCTTCATCCTCTTGATTTTCTATAGTCATTGATTACGATACCAGTTTCAGATAATTCTTCAACCTATAAAATTATGTTACTTGCTTTTCCTTTTTTGATATTCCTTTGCCTGTTGTAGCTTTTTATTTCTTTATTTATCCTATTACCGCTCTGTATAAAATAAATTGTTTAATCAATTATTAAAGTAACATTTCCACAATGAGCTTTCAAAACAATACTTAACTGTACATCGACACCCACTGCATTTCCATTCACAAAAGGGGAATTAGAAGCGGTCGGCAACCCCGCATGTATATCCTCATTTGGGGCGATGCAAATTTATGGGGGTCCTGCGGCGAGATGACGGCAATTCCCGCGAATGTGTCATGAGCAAATCAGGAATTACTCGAGCGGCCTCGACTGGCTTTATGCCCATATTACTGCTCCAAATAAATCACCTTTGAGGCAAAACGATGTGGTAGGATATTGGCATGAAATCGACGGGTTTTAAGGTTTCCTTACGTGTGTATTTTCATCTTTCAGTCGTCTTTTATGACATCCGTGAGTAGAAATATTCTGATGCTATTCGACACCGCCATCATGCGACAATTTTTGTGATTAGGTCATGAGCAAATCAGTTCTCATTTCCCAAGAATAAGATAGAACCCAAGAGAATAAGATATTCTCCTCCATATTCCCAAAGAAAAAGATCGATAATAGCCCGAATATAGTTTTATTTACGTATAGTGCTGTATAAATGTTATCTTGTCCACAGTGGTATACGAGGAGTGGAGCGTCCGCGTGACCACAACAGCAGCGGAGGTGGGCGGACCAGCGCTACTGACTTGCGTCGCTCCAGCCGGGTTCAGAGAACATGCCTCGGTAGCAGCCTGGTACAGGGATGACGCCGTGCTGCCGGCAACAGATCATCTAGGTAAGCGTCAAGATGGTTGCAGTCATGAGAAAATCTCACCAGCGCTGCTGACTCGCATTGCTCCGGCCGGGTTCAGAAAACATGCCTCGGTAGCAGCTTGGTACAGGGATGACGCCGTCCTGCCGGCAACAGATCATCTAGGTAAGCGTCAAGATAGTTCTTATTGTGAGAAGATCAGACCAGCGCTGCTGACTGGCGTTGCTCCGGCCGGGTTCAGAGAACATTCCTAGGTAGCAGCCTGGTACAGAGATGACGCCGTCCTGCCGGCAACAGATCATCTAGGTAAGCGTCAAGATAGTTCTTATTGTGAGAAGATCACACCAGCGCTGCTGACTTGAATCGCTCATGCTGGCTTTTACAAGCGGTAGCAGCCTGATACATCAGATCATCTAAGTAAGTGTCAATGTAGTACAAATCGTAAGACGATCAGACCAGCGCTGCTGACTTGCATCGCTCAGGCCGGGTTCAGAGAACATTCTTCGGTAGCAGCTTGGTATAGAGATTAAGCCGTATTACCGGCAACAGATCATCTAGGTAAGCGTCAAGATAATTCCAATTATGAGACGATCAGACCAGCGCTGCTGACTTTCATCACTGCTGCTGGCTTCCGAGAACGCTAGTAGTCTAGTATGACGCTGTGCTACCGGCATCAGATTGTCTAAGTTAGCCCTGACATAATTCTATCCAACCAAATCGCGTGAAGATAGGACTAAACCTTTGTTTTAAAAGTATAATCAACGTTGTTGGACTACGCCTTCCAAGGTTATTTTTTATAAAGATATTTTTGAACAATGCGCTTAAAGCTTCCTTTTGCTTGGCCCCATGGTATTTTTATCTGCAATTAATACTTCTCTTTTCATTCACAGCTGGGTCTACCCTTCTACTAGACGAGGGCTGGAAGCTGGTACTCCGCAACGTGCGCGAAGAAGACGCTCGCTCGCAGTATTCGTGCTCCGTAGTGGACTCGCTCACCAACGAGCGGCGAAGAAGCGCACCGGTCACCATTGATCTCACGCGTGAGTATTACCAAAGAATAACAACTATAGCCACTTGCTTGTTCTATTAGTCTGTGGTCTTGGTCAGAAAGACTGAAGCTTATACAGAGGCGAGGTCATTTGAAAGGCAAGAGTGACTAGTAGTACTCCTCAAAACATACAAACTATTGAACTGTGGAAAACTAAGTGATTGTTTAGTTTAATGCAGTACATCCAGAGGCTGACTAAAACCCGTGATGCCGTTTTCACATCAAATACCCGCTTTTCAATAGGCTTCTTTTACCTTTCATGCAAACTCCTCCTTTCTCTTTCTTGCCCGTTGCGCATCCACTGTCTACTGGCAATGGCCATCGTATCGTCCTACCACTTGTCTCTCAGTTTACATACATACATACATATATCACGCCTTTATCCCTTGCGGGGTAGGCAGAGCGTTAACAGCCGTAAGAATACGGTCGCTATCGCCACGTCTGACATTTTTGAGGATTGTTTTCCAAGGTTGTTGCAGAAAACATGTGTATCACTATAGTGACAGGTTGTCAGCCTGTCGCCTAAAAATTGTAATACACTAATACTCTCGAGTCCCTTAGTCACCTCTTACGACACCCACGGGAAGGATGTGGGGTGATGCTATTCTAAGCCGGCATCACACGGCATATTCATCATCATCATCATCATCTCTCAGTTCATCCACATGATTTTCCTTTGTTTCCAGCTATGAGCGTGGCATCAGCTCCCCGCGCGGTGGCCCACGGCACCTGGGAAGAGGTGGTGCGAAGAGGCGCAGACGCCGTGCTGCCTTGCCTAGTACACGCCAACCCACCGGCTACCATCACGTGAGTTTATTATACACATCATCGTAATCATCATTTCCGCCTGTAGCAGTCCAGTCCAGTGCTGGACATAGGCCTCCCCTAGGGTACGCCACAATGAACGATCTCCCACTTTCGCCATCCAGTCGCTACCAACAGCTCTTTTTAAGTCATCAGTCCATCTGGCGGGAGAGCATCCAACGGTACGCTTGCCGAAGCGTGGTTTATACACTATACAACTAGATCTAAATAAATTGTGGTATTAAAAACGATGTACCTATTAAATAAGACTAAGGTTCAAAAGCTGTCGCAAAACGCAAATGTTAGAAACGTATTCGTTAGGTCTGGTCGGTAAGTATGATAAATCTAAGTATACGTAAAAATGATAAAAAAGGGCATCATTTACAGCTTGATACTACACTCTATACCTTCCCGTGATTCTCCGGGGCCTATTTAAGTGTTAAAAAAACTTAAGCCTACAACACATGAGAACACACTTATGTTCTTATAGATTTTTGAAAATAGACGAAACGAGAACTAAAATTGATACTTAACTAGACGTAGCAATATGAGTTTGAAAAACCAGTCACGTACGGTATATCAGAGGAATCACAGAATATTCCACCTAGACACGAGCGCCGGGGAGCAGTTGTCAGGGGCCTCATAACCATACTAATACTGAGTCAGAGCTCTGACGAACCGAGCGCGGGTGCCGACACAGACTCCGTGACTCGACTACGAAAGCCAGACTTTCCATGAAATTTTGACTAGGAGTCAAAAGTGCAAGCCAATCTTGTACTGAAAATTTGTGACCAAACAAAGTTTAGAAAACATTCTAAAAATATCAATGAGTGAATTTTCATCTTCCTTTGATGTTCTTCCTCAATAATCTTTCGTCAAATAAAGGTACAATTTTGCTTGACTTATTTGATATCCCCGTACTTTCCTTCCCATAACTGCTCTATTGTGTGTACGTACTGTCGTTTTTCTATTACGTTGAACCATAAAAATTCTCGCATTATGGGGTGTTGTATTGATCCTTCTCATAACTGCTTTATACTATCGTTTTTTGCATTGAACTATAAAAATGCTCGCTAACAAGGTGTTCTATTGATTTCTTTTATTTATGTAGTAAACATATACCTACGTAGTAGTGATGGATCATTCATGAAGTACTTTTTTGATCTTACGCAGCAAATAAAATAACCTTTATTTTATATCCTCGTCGTCAAATGAGGCACTTGTCGTATACGACTCCGGTTTTATTTCTCTCCAGAAATTGTGTTAAGATCATCAATAATATATATTTTTTGCTTTCTGCCTCCAATTATCGTAATAATATAATATTTTATTATTATGGCTTAGATATTACTATTAATACAAGCCAGTCATTATTTAATAACTAAATATTTCAAAAACTATTTTTCTTTCTTGTGCTTACACACCGATCACAATCCATTCCTGAAAAACAAACAAAGAATCGTAATTCTGCGCTACATTTTCTTTTCAAAGAAATTTAAGATAGGGTGAGGTCCAATGTGTGTCTCTAAATGAGACTTAAAAGTATACGTTCAGATTTTTACGAACAAAACGAAACTGAAACGAAAACCACGGATTTGGACTCAATACGAAAGGATAGCTTTGATTGAAATAAAGTGTAAATTCGATTATCAAAGGAATTTTCATGTCTTTGCAGAACAGTGTTTAAATTAGAACATTTTCGCCCACAAATTTTTCGTTCAATTCGAAGTATTAACGTAAAAAAGGCCCTCCCTGGGAAATTAGAGGCGTAATAGTCGAACGCGGTAATAGAGTGCTCATTATAGGCCTGGTATATACACCGGGAGTGGTTTTTGAGGCCTAATAGTGCTCTGGGGACTTTCCGCCCTAAAGCTAGTGCATTAGCGGAGTAAGGTCAGTATTTACTTACCTGAAAAATTGGCTAATCCTAACAAAAGTGCCGAGGAGAGCGACATAGGTTGTCAACATACTAGCTGCATGAATTTATACAACATTCCGGGTCCTAACCCTGGTCTTAAATCGTCAATATTCAGTACTTGTTAATATGTTTCGTAAAAACGTAAATATGGCATTCGAAAAATAAACTCGACACAGAATTTATCACATTCATCAAAAGACATTCTCATATAAGCCACAATACTAAAAACCTTCACAAGCTGAGAATTCAAGACAAATTACTACCAGGATATTTTTCATTACCACAACCTAACAACCTTATCTCGTAGCACACATCCACTGCCGGTTAACCACGGGTTTTATCACTGTCTTACAAACTACAGCAGTAATGGAGTATGTCGTTGAAGAGTTGTAAAGTTGGGCGACAAAAATGGCGGAGGGTTGACGACTCCTGCGCCTCTCAGGGGTCGTAAACACGAGCAGTAAAACGTAACGCAAACGTATAAGTTACGTTACACATTAGTACGGTAATGGAGTTGAAAAGCTGTAATTTCCTGCTTTAACGATGATCGGCACTTTCTCGATAATAGCAAGGGACGAGGATTGAAAGCTAATAATTATAGCCGATTTGTGAGTACTGTAAGGCATTTTTATATTTCCTACAAATCATAGACCGGACCAATGAGTAGTTTTAAAATTCGTGTTGACCTATTAATCAAACCACTTTTTCATGGTTCTTTCTTTTTCGTGTGGGAGACCGAGTCGTCCAACGACCCGATGAACCCTAGTGTCAGAATTTTTCATCCGCCTACTACAAGTAGCAGGCTTCTGACATGGTTGTGTAACGCCCGCCGTCTAAGTGATCATAGACAGCAACCGGGACCTACGGCTTAACGTGTCATCCGAAACACGGAACCATCTTACTTACGGACAATCGGGTGGTTCAGCCCGCAATGTCCTAACCAGACTGGGAACAAATTCACAAAGTGATAAATATCAACTTTGTGAGTGACCCACCGAGAATCGAACCCGGAACCTTCTGCGTCAGAGGCAGTCGCACTACCACTGCGCCACATCGGTCGTCATGGTCATTTTCATGGTAATAAAATAATATCAAGTTTAAAGTAATGGAACGTTGTAGGCGCTTCGCACATTTAACGCACGATGTAGCGCTAGAATATCGCAGCGGTTTGTCAGATCCATACTAGAAACGTCACTCCCCATACTAATGCCGCAGTCGACGGACGATGCTGCGATAGCGCTGCGTCTATAGCGGTTGAGCGGTTTTGATATGGAACTGACATAATAAAATTGTTAACATGGCCTAATCTAACAAGTAAAGTCAACAATTTTGTGTCTAAAATGAAAGAAAAATAACATTAAAAAGATTCAGAAGAAAACTGCTCATAAATTATGTAATCGCGCCTAATTACGCCAACATTACATAAATAACTTCCTCATTGTCAAACATTACGTTATTCTTATAATCTAGCCATATAATTTTCCTCCTTCATTTTTATTAGCATTGATAACTTTCCTTATGATGCCGGCTTGGAAAAGCATCACCCAATTTCTTCTTCTTCTTCTCGTGAGTGTCGTAAGAGGCGACCAAGGGACTCGAGGGTTTCATGTGTATTGCAACTTTAGGCGACGGACTGACAAACGATGATTAACGCCAATATGGGCCACCCTCTATTGCTATACTCACCACAATGGCGGACAACTCCTCAGATATAAAGATGTTCAGAAACGACACATGAAAAGATGCAACATTGAGCCCACTCAATGGGAGGGTCTGGCAGCACAACGCCCCGAATGGCACGGCATGGTTAAGAGGCAAGTCCGCGAGTTTGAGGAACAGCATAAAGCAGACCTCAACGCTAAGCGCGATGAGTTAAAGGCCCGTCCACCCGTCGCCATTAACTGTAATTATGTAAATGGCAAACTCACGTGTCCACACTATGGACGGGAGTATACTGCCAAAATTGGCTACAATAGCCATCTCCGGGCGCATCAGCGCCGATCTGATTAGGAATCGAAGTGGTCGCCATAGCCGAAATCAGTCGGAGAAATTATCATCATACTCGCCACGCTTGGCAGGCAGATTGCCAAGCGCAGTCTTGATCTTCATCTGCTTCTTTTCGTGAGGAACTTGATGATTATCGTCCTTTCCCACATTTCAGCGTTATTTTTGCCCTGAAGTGTGATAGAAGCTATATATCCATTAGTCGCTTTTTACGTCACCCATAAGTAGAATGAGAATGATGCTACTTATCGAGATGGTTTTTATCAACATAATTTTAATAGTAGATTGTTTCTAAACCATTTTCAATCGGAGTAAATTCATGGAAATTGTCAACGCTAACCTATTTTTTATTCCATATAAATTAACGAGATTGTTACCAGTTGCAAACTTCATTACCTAGCATTAGTAAGAAATAATCTGATTACTGCTTCCATGAAAGCTAATGGCTTGAGCGAAAAGTTAATACTCGTTTTTCGTGTCGTTACCTTCGGGTGGTTCTCAGACTTGAATCACAACGGAGCGCTACTTTAGCGCATGCGTCTGTCAGATGCAAGGAAATTTTAAATTTTTCACATTATCGTCTGGTAGGTCCAATGCATGAACCTGCGCCTACAGATGCGTCTGTCAAACAACGCAATCGATGGACCATTGGTGATGCGTCAACATAGCTGTTTGGTAAAGTATAAACAAGTCTATGGTTTAGTACGAGGAATTTGAAGTTTTCTTACATGTGACTGTGAAATGCGTTAGGGATGCGCTTAAAATGCGCAGCGTCGTGCGTTAGATGTTCGCCTCAGTGCGTTCAGTGAAGAAAGCTAATAAATCTAATAAGCTTCAAGAGTGTATCCAATTTTTTGTACAATTGAGCGCAGGAGACGTACGAGCCAGTTATATCACCGTCGGCGCAAAAACAGCGAGACAAATGAAGGACGTTTTGTGCTCGGGACGCGTGTCGCGTGCGGGTTTTTGTAACTCGGAGCACAATTTCAGAAAAAGTCGTAATTCGATTCCGTGCACGAAAGTCCGTTGGCAACCACTCCTCTAAACACGTATTATAATTTCTACTTTTACAGCCACTACAGTCCACTGCTGAACATAGGCCTCCCCCCCGTAGGGTCATACTCCCCACGTTTGGCAAACGGATTGGCGAGCGAAGTGCAAGATATTGGATATATTCACAGGGAATACTGCTGCCCGTTCCATGGATCATCCCTTTGTCGTCTTTTACGACACCCACAGGTGGAAATGGGGTGATGCTATTCTAACCATCACACGGCATGGAGACAAATAAATTTATGCTACTCAATTTTTGTTGTCATGAGTATGTGTGAATTTGTTAGAGTTCGTTTCGCATATCATGTGATACAAGCATAATTAGTGGCACATTTTCGTATGCAAAATTTCTATCATATAAACTACCTACTACTCGAATCCCCTCACACATACAATAAATATTCACATAAACCCAAGACATTAACAAATGCGAGTAGTAACATTCACATTAATACTTTCGTGCACGTTTTATCGAATTGAACTTTCAGAAACTGAGTTGACAAGAGGAGTCCAACATTACGTCAAGTTGAAGGACAGAAAGTTCCCCTATCTCATAACGTGCTATGAAACATCTTCAAACATCGCTCCATCTCACGCGTCCACAGCTTTTATATCGCGAAATAAATTCATGTTTTTATTTCCTTACCTTTTCAATTCTGACGTGTTCAAGACTCTAAATACTAAGCGGTAGAGCAGCGTACAAAGTCGTTAACTTTGAATATGTGAATAAATTTTCATGTTTTGATTATACTGGAAAGCGAAACAAGTTAATTTTAAGAATATTGCTTTTTAGAGATGTTATGAAAATATACTTTGAATAAAGTATACATTTCTCAAAGGCGGATCGCACACTTACACGATGGAGCGCTAAAACTTCTCAGGGGTCTGTCAAATCCATACTAGAAACGTCACTCCCCATACTAAAACCGCATTTGACGAACGTCAGATCCTTACGCTAGCGCTGCGTCGACAGCGGTTAATCGGTTTTAGTATGGGGATTGACAGTTCTGGTATGGATCTGTCAGACCACTGCCATATTTTAGCGCTCCGTCATGCGTTGAGAGTGCGATCCGCTAAACGGGTAAACAAGCAATAAACAGTTCAAAAGCAATTTCAGCCATTAGCAAATGCCTAGGGAGTTCTCTCTAATATTTGATTATAAACAACATCGAGAATTTAAAACTCATTAACGGATATTTAGTATAATTAAAGATTCAAAGACAGCTTTCCTCACCGTTCAATTCCAAGGTTCCTATTCAGAATTTCCGGGATAAAAACTATATGAGACCGTCGGTATTTAATGTAGCCATTTCGTTCTGATGGGTATAAGTTTTAAAAACTTATGTATCATACGTAGAAACGTGTGTTAGTTAATCATGCTCATACCCACCTCATGATTCTGCGACAATTTTGCCGGTCCGTTTTTATTTTTGAAAGGATTACCTATCAAGAATTCGCATAGAAATATTAAATATCGCAGCGATGACGCATCATTATGCGGTTGGTTGTCACAAGTGGCCATTTCCTAGCGGGCTGCTATCCGAAATATCGTGCGGCAACGGAAGAGTCTGCGCATATTCCCGGTCGACGCTTGTAAATTTTTCGATTTCTTATTTTCATTTATGAGTCGCTGTGTATGTTACTGGTAGGATGTGTATACAAAAGTGTGGCACGTTTATGAGGGTCCCTCATTAGGCGCGTTCGCACGACCCCGCCCCAGCAAGTTTTAAGCTGCTGCGTACATACTAGCTACACTCTATTACGACTGTGGAACACACGGGCACGAAGTAGGTTCTTACTTGATACAAACATTTTTTAAACACTTTTACTTTTTATAAAATAAAAATATAAAGTATTAATGATGTGTGTGTGTGTATAAACATCTGATATTATAATTTTAACGAAAGCAATTTTTTATAGATAAACAACATCAAATATTTTGAGCGGTGAGCGGTTTTTTTCTAATAGTAAAAATGTAAAGTAAAGTGTACACACACACAAATCACGCCTAGATGTATAGAAACAGGTTGTCAGCCTGTCGCCTTAAGTTGCAATACATATAAACCCTCAAGTCCCTTAGTCGGCTTCTACGACACCCACGGGAAAGAAATGGGGTGATGCTATTCTAACCCGACATCACACAGCAAAGTGTAACCTGAAGAAAATCTTACTATTGCATGAAAATGTATTAAAATTATTGACTGTACATGTTTCCGTCTGTATGTTTCCGCGGCATGTGTGTGAAAACAGCCGTTTTCTGCAGAATTACCTCCGCGCAATAAAATACCCTCTCACTCGGAGCTGGGTTTTAATTACCCACTGTCGCCTACCTCAAGTAAGGTAGGGACCCATGTGCAGCTACATATAGGTTGAAAATGAAACCCTATTTGTTTCCAAACATTTTTTTAATTAGTGTAATGTTATGTATGACTATTTGTGTCATGGTATTCATGACAAACATTATACAAGAAATGAGGGGCAACCCTAAATTAAAATAAAATCTTAAAAATTCGTATTAAATCTAGTAAATAAGCGTCAGAATAAACAAAATTACTACCATGTAATAAACAGCCAAAATTTTACCAACTGATACCTTTATGATTGAGTAAGTTTCACAAAACACTCGGTATATCTTGAATATGTTATTCTATCAAATAAAATAAAGCTAAGTGTAACGACGCTAAAGGTGAAGGTATAACTGCAAACTAATCTACCCAATGAGCCAAATTATTGCTTGAGGATACGACGTGAAGAATCTCAACCCTTTTTGTGCTGAACAAGACCTTAAGTCAAAGCCATACGAGCTTATTTCCTGGTAGAGAGTTATAGTCATCTTCCCTTGTAATCTTATAATGCTGAGATTACACTACTCCCCGATTTACCCTTGCTGTTTTGGGGTTTGAGTTGTAATTATCCGGATATTAATCATGATATTAATCAACCTGCCACTGACAGAAGATTAACGTCAAAGAGAGACACAATATAGCTACAAGTGTATCGACGAATCTCTTTGGGGTTCCGCAAAAGCCACAATAGTCCACTGCTGGACTTGGGTCCTGCCCTGTGGAGGTATTTGCTGTACAACACCGATCCATTATCAAATTAAAAAATCTATGAAATATAATTCTTCGTTGCAGAACTTCGTTACACTGTTTCATTATTCTCTTCGCTTTATCCCGTTCTATGTCGGGGTCAGCTACCTAATATAGGGGATTTGACGTGGAACCAAGTTTTTACACAGAGCAACTACTATCTGACCTCTGCAACCCGAAGGCTAGCCTGGCTCGAATACTAGGTTGTCACATTCAAATATCATCTGAATTCAAATTTTATTTGGATGTGGGTTTCATCACGATGTTTTTCCTTCACCGTAAGAGCAGTCGGTAAATGAAAGTGAGCAAAAACACATTGGTACATGGCGGGGATCGAACTCGTATCTTACGATTGTGAGACCGGTGTCCTAACCATTTGGCCACCGACGGTCTTTAAACTGTTTACCAACACAAATTACCACAATGGCTTGAAAATTTCTATTCGTCTTCCAAGCTCAGTGATTCAATCGTGTTGACCTCATTCCGCGGGCAGGCGTAATAACCCGGCCATTTGTCAGCCGTCGGTAATAGCGGACTGATGTACCGCCGAGAATGCTGGTAAAAACAAACTAAGTAACCGGAATTGTACTCGTAAAATTCAAACGTATGAATTAGGAGGTTCTTTAAATATCGTGGACAATTCACACAGCGCCATCTAGCCCCAAACTAAGCAAAGCTTGTACTATGGGAACTAGATAGCTGATACTAATACGTATATACTTTTTTTTTGTAAATAAATACATATTATACATAGAAAACACCCAGACTCAACACAAATATTTGGAAATTGACTTAACAAATATTTGTGTCCGGTGGGGATCGAACCCACGACCCTCGGCGTAGAAGGCAGGCATACTATCCGCTACGCCATCGGGACAGTCTTTAAGAACAGCAGAATTAACATATATATGTTACATAAATTACGCCTTATCCCTTGCCGGGTAGGCACAGCGTTAACGATCGCTAAACTATAAACGTTATCGCCACGTCTGACAAGTATTGAGGGCCTTTTCAGATTGTGCGTGTATTACCTGTAGTGACAAGTTGCCAGCCTGTCACCTAAAATTGTAACACACGTGAAACCCTCGAGTCTCTTAGTTGCTTTTTACCAAACTCGTGAGAAAAATGGGGTGATGCAAAGCCGGCATCACACAGCAAAAAAAAGCAGAAGAGTTTCAAAAATGAGTTTCGAGAAAAAATTATTCCTAGGGTACTTTACAACAAAATGTTCTTGTTTTTGTATTCTTAAAATACTTACTCTTTTTTCCCAATTTGAAACAATACCTTTTCAACCAGTTTTTTGTTTACTTAGTCGGCATAACTGCAGCTGTGAGTGCCAAACTTCGAAGACAATCTAGCCTTTATATCAGATCCTCAGGTATGAAAATGGAGGTAATGACAACATTTTAGTATAGGTATACATAGGTATAGTTCCATAAAAATTGCATTAGCTGGCCTTAGGCAACTTAGCGACATATCGATGTTTAGTGCAGATATACAAAACGAAACTCACAAGAATGAAGTCAAGACAATTTTGAGACCGATAGTTTGCAGATTTGTATTCATGCGTAGGCCAGAATTTTACAAATAAACTGTATAAAACTAAGAATAATTTGGCGCGTAGGTCTAAAAAGAAATTTAATTTTCAGGTTTATTTCGAAGCCTTATCTAGACGACATCATTAGTCACCGTCTGTGCGTAATGACCCTTCAAAAGTTCTGCGTAGTTTTCACGCCCAAATATTAATCTAGACTCACGATTGATGGGAGCAGTGGCGTTTCTGATGGTGCTTTTATCGTTTCACTTGATTCTCAACAGTTATAAATGTGGTTAATTGTCCATGTTGGAAATGTTGGAATGGAAGTATAACTTTTTCTATATTTCGAGCAGAAATCTTTCTGCAAGTTGAAAACGACAACGAGACGTGATTTATGAAGAGTGGAATAGTAAGTTACATTTCTTTCTTGTCCCTTATCAATTATTCGAAAGGAAATTTCAAATAATTATAACGACTTAGTACAGAATACTATCATCAATCAGCAATTATTTTACGTTATGATTTACGGAGTAGAATACTCGTTACCGCGTTTCAAAAACCTAGTGGCGCCATCTAGTGTGAAATAAACTTGGAAAGTCGCATCTTCATCATATCAAAATACGAATTTAATATTTAGTAAACGTAAATAAGGTATAGACTAGTATTACTTACTTGCAAAATTGACACCTCTAAATATAAGCCTGGGTGGATTGTTAGCGAAATTGCAGGTTTAAATGCTGCTTGTTACCGCAGCAGCATTTTCAGAATGCTTAAAATATTTCATCATCTTTTCAAAACTGCAGACTTATATGATTTTAGCTGTAAACAAAATTGGTGTCTCTGTATCTACGAGTATATCTCTCACACGGGTTCAAGTATCTGAAATCTATCAAATTGAAGTTTGGCACCGATGCCCAGTTTACATCAAATTTCAAAACGCTAAAGCTCTCTCGCAGTCCAAGTGGATTAGCGAGTGAAAAACAGCTTTTGCATTAAACCATCCGTCTCCACATGAGCCGGAAAATTTTAAAGTTAGTAGCGAACTAAGTTGGCGAAGCGCGCGCAGAGAGCCGCGCGGCTGCTCACAAATCTTCAGATATTTATCGCAGCGAAACGCTGTTGTGATTAGTTCGATCGAAAAGCTTGGTCCTAAATCTATTTTTAAACGTTTTAGTTTTAAGAAAAGCTACTGTTGGACCCCCTTTAAAATCGTATAGGTAATTAATAAATTAAGGTTTATATTAAGCAAACTTCTCATATGCAAAGCATTATTTAAACGAGAGAGCCAAAAAACAACACCTTTCGAAAATACTACACGGTGAATCTAAATAATTTTACGATAGAACATATCATTATGAAAATATATTGATTGGAATAAATCATGAATAAACTATGCAAATCCCAGATCTTACACACGACGCTTTACATTTTTAGCGCATCTGTAACGCATACGTGTGTCAGATGTAAGTGTGCGTGCCTCCCTGGCAGCATCAGCATCGCATTGCACGCACATTATCTAGCATGCATGTTGATAGCTGCCCTTAGGTATCGGTATGTAAGATACTGTATTTTTGGATAAGATATTTTATAGATATTAATGATAATTTAGTTGTAGTCGTAGCACGTAGGGTTTAGTATATAAGCTTATGTTAAATCTGAATAAAGTAGACTTAAACCATCTTTTGTCTCATTTCTTGTCTGCAACAGTTGGTGACCCCGAGTTCACCTTCTGATAAAGCTCCTCAGTAGAGTTGAGCCGCGCGTCTTGTTTTCCCGTACAAGTTCCGGTTAACTAGCAGCAGACATGACTCCGACTCCGTCCAAAAATGGAGCCCCGGTCCTCAACGCCAACGCTGGTACTGGTCCCGACCTCGAGATCGCATCCGGCGTGTCCGTGATGTCAAGGATACCAGAATTTTGGAGGGATCAGCCGAGGCTATGGTTCGCCCAGTTTGAAGCCATAGTTGCACCGCAAAAACAGGGCGATGACTATAAGTTCAATATGGTCATCGCGAAGCTGGGGAAGGAAGAAATCCAACAGATCAGCGACATACTTACGTCACCCCCGGAGTCGGACAAGTTCAAGGCCCTGAAAGAACGTCTTATCGAGTGCTACGAAGAATCGTTCCAGAGACAGTTCGAGAAGCTACTTTTAGAAAGCGACCTCGGAGACCAAAAGCCCTCTCAGCTCTACAGGAAGATGAAGGATTTGGGCCGCGACAAAATTAATGATGACACCATCAAATTAATGTGGCTGAGACATTTACCACCGTCGGTAACCACCGTTTTAGCGGTTGCCGGCGATTTACCTATCGATCAGCTGAGCCAAGTTGCGGACAAGATCGTTGAAAATTCCAAAGTTGGTCACGTATCTGAAATAACTACGCAGAACACGCAGAATCAAAACAATGAATTGCAAAACTGCATAGCAAACCTCACTGCTCAGCTGGCTAAAATGCAATTCGACATTTTTGCACTTCAACATAAACGTGAAAACTATCACCGAGGAAGAAGTATGCAGCGTAGGCGAGATTACCATCGCTCGTTCAGCCGTTCGCGGGCAAGGTCACACAGCCGGGAAGGACGTCGTAATCATGATTTATGTTATTATCATAGCAGATTCGGTACTAAGGCTCACAGATGCGAAAGGCCCTGCAAATGGTCTGAAAAGGGTTCAAGATCATCCTCTCCGGCAGCGGAAAACTGAGTTCAGCGCAGACTACGGCGGACCTCTGTGCTATTCACCCTTCTAGCCGCCTTATCATTACTGACCGAAAAAATTCAATGAAGTTTCTGATTGACACGGGGGCGAATATCAGCGTTATTTGTAAATCACAGAGGCAAGCTTTGAAACATGAGACGACCCAATATAAGTTGTACGCGGCGAATGGAACGAAAATTGGTACATACGGAGAAAAAACTTTGACACTAAATATTGGGTTACGTCGAGCTTTCACATGGACTTTTGTCATCGCTGATGTTAAACAAAACATTATTGGAGCCGATTTTTTGGAGTTTCACCGATTGTTAGTTGACCTACATGGTCGTAGGTTGATTGATAAGACTACGCTACTGCGAGCGCCTGCGGATATTACGAGAGCAACGCAACCTACAATACTTTCGATAAATTTAGATTCTCCTATAAGGCGTCTGTTGGAAAAATATGAAGAAATAACTCGTCCGTCCTCTCTGAAGTCCACGCCCAAGCATGGAGTTACGCATCATATTGTGACTAAGGGTCCACCTGTTTGCTCTAGAGCGAGGCCACTTCCTCCAGACAAGTACCTGATTGCCAAAAAAGAGTTTCAAAGTATGATGGAATTGGGAATTTGTCGTCCGTCCGATAGTCCATGGGCCAGTCCTTTGCACATGGTTAAAAAGAAGAATGGCGAGTGGAGGCCTTGTGGAGACTATAGAATGCTAAACAACGTAACAATTCCTGATAAATATCCTTTGCCAAGATTGCTTGATTTTACCTACATTTTGGAGGGAAAGAAGATATTCAGTAAAATCGATATAAGAAAAGCCTACCATTGTATCCCAGTGACTGACGTGGAGAAGACTGCAATAATCACGCCATTTGGACTTTTTGAGTTCCCTCGCATGCCCTTCGGTCTACGTAATGCCGGGCAGACTTTTCAAAGGTTTATGGACTCAATCTTCAGGGATTTGGATTTTGTTTTTGTCTTCGTCGACGATTTGTTGATAGCGTCGAACAATGCGACCCAGCACTCAGAGCACTTGGAGACCGTATTTTCCCGGTTTTATGAAAATGGGATCACTATCAATTTGGAGAAGTGCGAGTTCCTCAAGGAAGAGCTAGATTTCTTGGGCTATCATGTATCCAGTGAAGGAATAAGGCCAACGGATGAAAAATTCAGCGCTATCGATTCATATCCCAAGCCTCGGAACATTATGGAATTGCGGCGTTTTCTCGGCATGGTAAATTTCTACAGGAACAATTTGCCGCATGCCGCACAACATCAGGAGGTTCTCAATCGATATTTATGCGGAGCCAAGAAAAAAGATAAATCTCCAATCGAATGGACGCCTGAAGCAGAAGCCGCTTATATGAAATGCAAAGAGAATATGAAGAATGCTGTTACCCTAGCACACCCTCTCCGTAATGCGCATTTATCCCTGTTAACCGACGCCAGTTCGAATTGCGTGGGTGCTGTCCTACAGCAAAAAGTCGGCCAAACATGGGAGCCTTTGGGTTATTTTTCACGCGCACTGAACGAAACTGAACTGAGATATTCCACGTATGACAGAGAATTATTGGGAATATACCTAGCTGTCAAACATTTCCAAAGATTAATAGAGGGAAGAGATTTCACAATTTATACGGATCATAAACCGTTAACGTATGTTTTCACGAAAAAACCTTCTCCAAACGACACTCCTCGTCGTATTCGTCAACTGGACTACATTTCGCAATACAGTACGGACATTCAACACATTAGTGGCGAGGATAACGTCGTTGCCGATGCACTTTCCCGGACAGTGGAGGAAATTTCGTTACCTTCACCCATAGACTACGATGATCTCGCTCAGTGTCAAAAACACGACCAGGAACTAGCACATTTGAAAGCTAACAAAAGGCTTGTGATGAAGCGCCTAACATTATCAGACGGGCAAAGTCAGATTTGGTGTGATACATCGACAGGCAAGGCACGGCCGTATTTACCTCCAAAATTTCGGAAATCGATTTTTGACCACATTCATGGTTTGAGTCATCCTGGAATACGTTCGACACGGAAGCTCATTGCTCAAAAGTTTATTTGGCCAAGTATGAATCGGCAAATCAATGAATGGTCCCAAGCTTGTATATCCTGTCAGAAGTCCAAAGTTCATCGTCATACTGCGAGCCCACTAGGAACTTTTGTACCTTCTGGACGCTTTCAGCATCTCCACGTTGATCTAGTCGGACCATTACCGTCCTGCCAAGGGAAGCGTTACCTTTTAACAATGATTGACCGAGTGACGTCATGGCCAGAAGCATTTCCTGTCAAAGATATTACGGCCGAAACTGTGGCTAAAATTATTTATTCAGGCTGGATCGCTCGTTTTGGATGTCCTGTGCGGATTACTACGGATCAAGGAAAACAGTTTGAATCCGGAATTTTTAACGCCTTGACAAAGTTATTCAGGATTCAACGCATACGAACAACGGCTTACCACCCTCAGGCTAATGGCATGATCGAGAGATGGCACAGAAGCCTGAAAGCATCGATTATGGCTAGAGGCGCAAGTACCAATTGGGTTTCGGAACTGCCAACAATTTTGCTCGGGTTGCGGAGTTGTTTACGAGTTGACACCAACCACAGTGCGGCGGAAATGGTATACGGAGCTCCAATTTCGGTTCCCGGGGAATTCGTCGCTGAAAAGGGCACAGAGGACACAGCATCGGATGTCGTCAAGGAAATACGTAACAACATCACGAAGCTGGCATCTATACCCAGGAGAGAGAGCAATCGGACGACTATCTTTGTTCATCCAGAAATGTATAAATGTTCCCATGTTTTCGTTCGTTGCGATAGAATGAAAAGATCACTAGTACCTCCATATGATGGTCCATACCCTGTCGTATCTAGAACAGATAAATATTTCACTATCAACATCGACGGCAGAGAAACGAACGTGTCTGTAGACCGTCTTAAGCCGGCGTTCGTTTTACGTGACGATAGTGAATCAGGCAAGTCACGAACTTTTGCTGAAGTTGCTAAAACTGGAGGTAGCTATCGCACGAAATCCGGAAGAGTTAGTCGTCCGGTGGTTCGTTTCAACGTTCCTTGACGTCACGATAGCATGTATAAAAACTCAAACATCGTGGTTTCACATCATTCACCACGCTCCAGCGTCCCTTGCGACAGCAGCCATAGAGTGAATTTTCTACCCCGGAGTTTCAAGAAGAAGAATGGGCAACCAATCCACAAAAGAGGACCGAAGCCTCAACCTCAACCAGGTCGGGTCATCATCGACGGTTTCCGAGGCCAGCATCATCAAGGAAGAGATCAAAGACATCATTCATGAGAAGTTTACCACCACCGTGATGCTGGTCGGGATTTTAGTGGCGGCGCTGTTCATTTACATCTTCAATAAGCTGATCGCTTTCAAACGGAAGCTCGTCAACGCTTCGACTCCTGCGGACCCGGCCTGACTTTTTTCCCTAAGGGGGGAGGTATGTGCGTGCCTCCCTGGCAGCATCAGCATCGCATTGCACGCACATTATCTAGCATGCATGTTGATAGCTGCCCTTAGGTATCGGTATGTAAGATACTGTATTTTTGGATAAGATATTTTATAGATATTAATGATAATTTAGTTGTAGTCGTAGCACGTAGGGTTTAGTATATAAGCTTATGTTAAATCTGAATAAAGTAGACTTAAACCATCTTTTGTCTCATTTCTTGTCTGCATCATAAGAAAACCTTAAATTTCCCATACTAAAAACTGACATTGGAGCAACGGATAAACTTGCGTTGTTCGACAGACGCATGCGTTACGGGTGCGCTAAAAAGCGCTCCATTGTGCGAGTGTGAGAACCAGCTATACTTAAATATGAAACGTTGCTTGCTTTTTTTACATTCGCAACAACAACTTTACCGCTGTTCCTCAAACCAACTATGAGCGATAATATGTAGAAAACGGTAAAGTTTTGAAGTAAGTTGTTGAATCGCTGGAAATGTTGGTTATTTATTGGAATGGCAGCTACGAGCTGATTTGTGTTTCCCCTGCACTTGCATCGGGAGTTGCATAACTGACTACCAGGGATGTTACGGAGTTCTGAAACTGAAATTGATACTAACAGATATCCGAAACAAAAATATATTCGTAACGGTAACCGAAACCGAAATCAAGTTTCGAATAATTTCGGGTAAGGTCGGTGCCCCACTAAGGCGGGTTAAGACTAGTTTTTTCGACACTAGCCGCTTACTTCCTCAGTATCGTTTGTTTTTCTGTTGTTTACACATTTACGATTACGAATAAGTACTTTCTGCGGTAAATTTTAAGAAATGTGTTGTTTTTAGTTAATATTCGTAGCCTTAACTATCCAAAAGTAATCCGAAATATTCTCATGTCCGTATTACGATTTTTCAATATGCGAATTCGTAACCGAAATTTTATATCGATAACATCCCTACTGACTACCAACAATACCTGTATGTTTGTGCAACTATTTGCTGCATGTTTTCGTTTCCCGATTTGCACATGCACCAGCACCAGGTTAAGCTCAGTGGAACTTGGTAAAAACACTCTCGGAAATTGGGAAAGCGCTTGACCCATTTTCAAGTCCCAAAACTTGTTGTGTAACGCTGTTAATCGCCGTTTTTTTCAGCTTAATAAACTTAAACAACAGAGGAAATGGGGCAGGCTTATCTCGGTTTTTACAAACACTGTGGCAATCGGATAGCGATCGCACCGGCCGCGCATAAAAATTAAAAAGAATTGTAATTTTATTCGGATGGGACGTTAGGTTCCGTTTTCGGTGGGACGCAAATGCTGACAGCGGAAGTGGCGGAAGCGGCGCGGAATTTATTCGCGGGGAGCTTCCGCGCAGCCGGCGGTAGTTGGAGTTCTAGCTCTGAACTCTGACCTAGATTGCCTCGAAAGGAATTTGCTAGGTTCCTCAGAAGTCATCGTGTGCGCTTATATGAGTAAACCCAAAATATTTGGGTTAGTAAAGAAAAACGCTCGTTAATCGTGAGGTATCCTAATGTTTCAGATATTTTTATTCAATTTCTCTTCGTTATTGTCCTTACTTAATGCGTAAATGGAAGCTACGTTAGTTTAACATAGTTTTTGTCGACATATTTTTGTAGTTTTCTTAGATTTTTTTAGTATAAAAAATGATCGCATCCTTTTCACGTCTTTCTTACCAACAAAAACAACTTTTTCGTACCAAATAGTCTCCAATTTTTCTCTGTGAATAATTGTCTGTTTTCTTCACAAGTTTGTTTTACCTACTAGATAATTCTGTGTCAGTATTCTTGTCCATCATTAGTTCAGAAATGTTTACGTCTCCGAAGGTATCGACCAGGCTGGAGCAGGATCATTTGTATGTATCGGGTGTGTTGGCGTTGAGAGACCTCTGGTCGATCGACTCGAGTTGCGTCTACAACATAGATAATGTGCTTCAATAATCTCTTGTTCTTGTTAACCGGCTAAAAAAAAAGAGGATTTTTAATTGTTATTTACGTTTCTGTTAAAATTAGAGCACCGATTATTTCTTCGTAAAATATTTAAAGAACTTGATCACCACCCGCACTTATTAACACACCAATTATCACTTTAGAAGCTCTTTAAAACAATTGGGCACCTAACCCTATTTCAACTTGAGTTGTAAACGAAAAAAAAAATGTAAATAGTCTACAAGCAGGAAACGGAAGTCAATATACATCGTGTAAACGAGTGCGACGGCGGCGGAAGATGGATGAAACTCGCTTACCTACTGCGAGCTTTCCTTTAGAGCTCTGAAAATGTTTATTTTTTACTAAAACTTTGCCGTTGATCTAAGATAAAGAATTTGATGTTTGGAATAAAATTATTTTGACGTAGTCATAACGAAGTTTAGATTTGAATGCCCCTTCATAGAAATATGAGAAAGAAAAATAATTTTTAATTACAGAATAGGAATGTGCCTACAGAAGTAGTTACTTACAAAACAATGCATGTAGCTGTCATACTTTTTGGTTATGTTTATTAAACATGTAAACAATTTAAAAAACTTCAATCTGGTTTATTTTCATCTGGTCAATCTGGTCTTGACCCAAAATGTGACAATCCGTGACTTTCCGTTAATTCATTCCATTGGTGCATTATAGTTTTTTGTAGTTATTCGAACATGATTTTTATGATTTTGTCTTTATTTTGAGGTTTTAATTTACCAAAGAAAGTAGGACCGACGAAAATAGGTAAAATATAGGGTATATTGGTAATCCAATAGGTAATCTCAAACTCTGGAATTTCGTGCGGAAGTTAGAGTGGCTTTTAGCTGGTTCGCGTACCAGCAGTGGTAATATTTGAAGTCTCTAATTGACATTAGAGCCAGTATTGCATATCGCCCAGGGGAAGGGTAGGATACATACATACATACTTACTTGTTATTTCAATTAATATTAGTCTAGAGGGTTTCGTAACAAAACTGCGTGTTGGTTATAAATTATAAGGTAAAGACAGGTGTCATCATCATCACATCAGTCAGCCTATAACAGTCCACTGCCGGACATAGGCCTCCCCCAGGGTGAGCCTCAATGAACGATCTCCCGCTTTCGCCATCCAGTCGCTACCAACCGTTCTCTTTAAGTTATCGGTCCATCTGGCCGTTGGGCGTCCAACAGTAAGCTTGCCGTGGCGTGGTCTCCACTCGAGAACCCAACAGGTATATTCGCTATAAAAGTACGTACGCATACCTACACAAAGTGATTTTTGAAATAACTTGATAAGAAGTACTTGACATTATTATACTATTTCATAACCACATAACAATATAGTTAATATCTACAAAATGTTTTATGTTAAAAGAGATCAAGCTTGTGGAAAATTATGTTCGACAATGTGGAAAATTGCCTTGTTTCAGCTACTTTATTACAATCTGTGTAAAAAGGGAAATCGTCAACAAAAACCAATTTAAGTGCATTCCACGAAAATGAGCTGTGTAGGTACAAATTATATTATTTTATAGTTGGTTTCTGTTTTAGTTAAATAGGTACATTATTTAATTTTAGACTAGCAGGTGCCCGCGACGTTATTCGCGCGGTCAAAATTTGATTTATGGTTTACAACGTTATAGCATTAATAACGGTGCATCGGGTCATTTGACTACTCCCACACGACAACAGAGAATGCCTTGTATTAAGATTAAAAAGAAAAAAAACGGTTGTTCTTATATAATAACGGATGTCGCTGTTAGTTTTCTAAAACACACTATCGGTATGTTCTTTCGAAAACTATACATGGCTACTGGACACCGGTGTTCTACTGTTTTATTATATTTTTAGGCAGATGAATGCTCTGCAAAATTATTACACAGAACTCAAGATACAAAACCCGACTGTGTAACTGGAATTTGTTAAAATTTATATTGTAAACAGATAAGAGTATATTATTTTATTTTTGACGAAGTAATTCATCATGCATGATGCATCCTTCTTTTATTTACTAATACTAATAGTTCCTGTGAAGGTTACTAGATCTGAATATACACAATTGCACAAAAAATAGTTTAAAACTATAATTGTCATGAGCACACAAGATACAAAGAATTTCACGAGCACTTAAGATCACCAATCCACCAATGTAACTGGCATGAGGACGGTCCAAAGTCCAAACTATCTAAGACCCTTTTCACACTTATCGCACAACGCAGCGGTCTATTAGATCCATACTAGAAACCTGAATCCCCATAATAAAACTGCTCAACCGCTGTCGATGCAGCTGCGTTATTTTGATACACCTACGTTATTTTGACGAAGCTGCGTCGACAGCGGTTGAGTGGTTTAGTATGACGATTCAAATTTCTAGTATAGATATGATAGACCGCTGCGTTGTGTTTTAAGTGTCAAAAAGCCCTTACACAGCCTGACTGTACAGGTAATACTCTAGGCACCTACTTTAATGATCCTGGGAATCCTAAACTTTGTGCGAATTAAATTTAGCGTCGCCTTTGCCAGAGCAAGCAAAACTTATTAAAGATAATTATTCGCTGGAAAATCCGAACTTTGACTCACGTCCCGAGCAACTAATTCCACCTCTTCATAAACGAAATCTGCAAATAAATTACTCGCTTCATTTAACCGAATTAAAGTAATTCGAGCAAATGTTAAATAACCTTAGCGCCAGACGTGTGACCTTAACTTTGCGAGTTGAGACTTGGAGACAAAGCTCCTTGATGCGAAGATTCAAGTGGAAAATAGGAGTCCCTGTTACTTACAAGCATTTATTATCTAGGCGATGAACTCAGTAATAGTATAGCACATTTTTGATCTTTTCGTTTAGTTCCTAGTAGGTGGCGCTGACTGTGAACAAAAGCTTTCTTAAAAGCTTAGCAGAGATTTTGCATTGATAAAAGTCACTGAACTTGACAGATAATCCGTCAATCTGCACAAATGTTAACAGTGTCACCTAGTCCAGACGAGTGTTGCTATCAGCCCAAAAAATATTAATTGTTATTTAGGTATAAAAAGAGATCGATCCATCTGAGTAGGGATGCCACAGGCTCAAATTAGCGGAAAATGTCGTTGTCTGAAACCGAGCGCGCGGATTATTGACGGACGTGCGCGGACTTTATCACACGAGTTAGGGATGAGAGAAAAACATATCAAAATAATCGATTATGACCTAAATGTGAATCCTCTTTGCCCACTAGCTTTTAGTTTGACAATAGGAAACTATCTAGCGAATCTGCAAGTGTACATAGAAAAACTGAAAAAGTTTTTTTCCAAGGATTTCAATTTAGTCTAGAGGAGTATCAATGTCAAATTTCTAACTGAACACAACGTTATCTTGTATTTTTGCGACTCATTTTTTTGGCTTCTGTTCCTGAAGTGCACTAAATAAACGCTATCTTAAAAATTAGTATTGGCGTTAAAATTAGTTTCTGTTTTATAGATAACATTGCCCGAAAATGTGATCGTGATCGGGAGCTCAATTTTCGGAAACGAAGTTTTTGTTTCTTGCAAAAATCTGCTGCTTTTTATGCTTGTATCACACGTTCTACTTTACCTATCGATTTCCACATACCGTAATAAATTCACACATATCCTTGACTATAAAAACATCGACTACTAGAAATTGATTCAGAAATTGAGCTCCAGTATCACATATCCTCAGAACTATTTCTAAAATCAATTTTTGTTAGAGGTAGAAATAGAGTTTTTGATAGAGGCACCCCTGACGCGATTGTCAACCCAAAATGTGAAGCTAAAGCGATTCTGCACCGCACTTTACTAATTCGAACCTACTGATGGAATTGGCATACATTCGAGCTAATGATTGCGGTCGCTAGTCGACGCAGAATAGAAACGTTCGTCAGTCTAATAATGAGTGCCTGTTCACCACAGTCCACTGCTGGACATGCGTGGCCGTCCTCCGGTTCGGGGGGTATTCACGACGCTTGACAAGCGGATTGGCGAGCGCAATGCAAAATGTTGCATTGACTGGAAATGCTACTGCCCATTCCCATGTCCATGTTTTTATGATTAAATTCGCTTTTTATGACGCCCACGGGAAGCATTGGGGTGATGCGATTCTAAGTTGTCAGCACACGGCACCTTTTTTTACATAGGTACTTTTTATTTCATAGTTTTTTATTACATTTATTCACACAATGAAGCATTTATGGGACGCTTAATTAAAATGTAATAAACTAACTTTTCGCACAAACGCGATATTGTAAGTTCATGACATTAAACTACTATGTAGTGGATATAAGTTCAGATTAGTTACCTAGTTGTATTATTACTTTGATAACGGCAGCTTTTAGATAAGTTTATAGGTATGAACTTTGTAGTGTTGTGGGTAAATTTTAAGAGAAGTAACGCAGTGTGCATATAGGGTATTTTTACATGAACTGGGACAAGAAACTTAATTTCTGAAACATTTGTTTTTGTTTCATCCGAAAATCTGCCACTTATTATACATGTTTCGTTGGGTCACACGTTCTGCTTTGCTCATCGATTCCCACGTACCTACCCCAATAAATTCACACATACCCTTAGATATACAATAATCGAGTTGTAAAAAATTATAAACGTGTGGTTAGACTAGTCGTTGCGGACTTCCGTGCACGGAATCGAATTACAAAGTTTCAGAAATAGAGCTTCTTGTGTCAATCGGACAGTATAAATTTTTATGTGTTAAGGTCAACACAGTGGCTCCAGATAAAATTAAGGTTTAAATATAAGACTCAAATATTTTAAGGGATGAATCAACCCATGAAACTGAACAACTTTCCCCAAGAAACATATGGAAATATGAGATATTTTTGTATGGGAGGACCAAATCTTTTTTTCATATTTCGATATGTTCTTTGGAGAAAGCTGTTCAGTTTCATGAGCTGGATCACACCTTAAAATAATTGCAGCTTATTTTTCACCCTGTATAAACAATTGTGAATTGTGAACATGAATATTTGTTGCTCAGGTCCATACAGCACAATAACATTGAGTATGGATGTAGAAACAAACAGTAAATCTCACTGGTCCCGGTACATGACGAGGGTCCGGCCCGTGACAACGCGACGACGTGTCACCTTCAGTTATTGGGATATACAAACAAACATCCTTCTATTTCATGTTTGTATAAAATTATTCTCATACATACACATACACATCACCTGAGCCGCGTTTACACTAGGTTCATAAACTTGTTGTAAGAAATAGAATAATGTACATATCCTACATTAATTTCTCTATTTTACAATGACTAACACTTGACCATCAAAAAGATAAATGTAAAATTTACTACTTTGAATAAATAATTTGAGATTGAGTTGAGTTGAGAGCAAACCACGCCTATATCCCTGGCGGGTTAGACATAATTTTACGGTCGTTATCGCCACCTCTGACAAATGTTCGAGGGTCGCCTCAGATAAGTCATGTATCACTATAGTGACAGGTTGTCAACTTGACTCCTTAAATCGCAATACCCATGAAACTCTTGAGTCCCTTAGTCAGCTTCTACGACACCCACGGGAGAGAAATGGTGATGCTATTCTAAGCCGGCACCACACGGCGCAATTTTCTTATGTTATCCAAAATATGTGAAGTTACTTATGAAATATGCCGTGTGATGCCGGCTTAGAATAGCATCACCCCACATCCTTCCCGTGGGTGTCGTAAGAGGCGACTAAGGGACTCGAGAGTATTGGTGTATTACAATTTTTAGGCGACAGGCTGACAACCTGTCACTATAGTGATACACATGTTTTCCGAAACAACCTTAGAAAACAATACTCAAAAATGTCAGACGTGGCGATAGCGACCGTATTCTTACGGCTGTTAATGCTCTGCCTACCCCGCAAGGGATAAAGGCGTGATATATGTATGTATGTATGTACTTATGAACTAACTTGAGATATTTCAAGCACTGATGGTAGGTATTTTGTCCTAGTTAGTAATTCAATAACACTTGAAGTAGAATAATCGAGAGCTCCTGACCCAGTCCCAGTAGTTACAGGCCTCGGGTTCGCTGCTTCGCTTTGTGATCAGCTAGGAAGCCACTTGAAGTTGAGAGATCTTGATCTTGTTGGTATAACTGGTATTACTTACCTTAAGTAAAAACGTTAGTTTTTACAGATGATAGAAAACCACTTTATTGAAATAATAAGTGTTAAATATAAAAACAAAAAATGAACGATAACTAACGAGCCCGTCGTAGTGTAGCGGTTAATACGGTTGATCTGGCTAGTCAAAAGACGTGGGTTTGAATCCCGATGTGGTGATTTTTCTAATTTGTTTCGCCATTTTGATGAGAATATTATGATTCAAAAATACTTACGGGTGGATTACATGATCGCCATCTATTTTTTTTAATATTTACAGTTATCACTCCCTAAAATTCAATTCCATCCATTATTTAGGTTTACCCATATTCTTCCTATCATACTAGGTATATTATCAGACTAAAATCTCAGACCTTCCCAGAGAGATCTAGTTAGATAAATAAAGTAAATATTTTCCCCGGCGCTCATCCATTAGCATACACAACGCTTGTTTACGCCGAATAAGCAAAAAAAATAACTTTTTCCTTGAACATAATTTGGTAGGGTTGCCAGGCGTAAGCATGAAGAATAATATAATTCTGCTGTTTAAAAAAACTACAAAAGTTTATGTATCAGAAATGCTTGTTGCCAATCATATTAATGAATGAATGATGAATGAATGAACCCTATATACGAAACATCTACGGAAGTAAATTAAAATTTGCAAGCAAATCATATTTTTGTTCTTATTTAATTCGTTACATATCTTTTTTTAAAATGAAATATAAGTCAGAAAAGAAAATAAAAGTCTGATATTTCATTTTAACGCTTGGCATCTCTCGTGAAAGGGTGTAATTTGGTTTGGGAGTCAAGCAAGGGTAGAAACAAAAGGGAAAAAGAACAATGTAACAATCGTGTTCCTCATTGGCTAATATTTGTGCTGCATGAACTATATTGATATTATAAAAACTTTTATGTAAAGCAAGCAAAGAAAAAATTAAATATCTAGCTGTCACGACAAAAGCGCATCAAACATGAAACTGACAAGTTATCTAGACAATTTTTTATGTTCAAAGTTTTACGATTCTAGCATAACTTTGTCAATCTCGTAAATACCGTAGCGTTGTGCTACAATGTCTACGCCGTAGCACTTTACTACGCGATCTAAAGCATAGTCTACACGATCGGGTTACCAAAGGTGTCCACCGCCCGGTGTCGCGTTCCCCCCAGCCAACTGTTGGGGTCAGATAAACGGCTTTGTTAGCTAAATCACCGAGTAAGTGTACACCTCCCTAATAGGGCGATTGACCGCGTTCGGTTTTGGTCTAGTTCGGAACATCGCGGGCGCTATGATTAGTAAAGGCTATTTTGAACAGACAGACAGCTTTAGTAAATCCCTACCTATATTTTTCATAGACATAATCATTTTCTTCTTTTAAAGCTCTGTATTAGTTTGGTATTAAGAACTAAGGAAGGAAAAATGTCGGAATTTGCTACAAAAAAAACGTGTTTTGCTAATTTAGCTACCTATTGAGCAAATATATAAGATTACAAAATTTAGTAACTATCAAATAGCTAAATAATATGATCATTGAATATACGTATAGGTAGTTTATTCCCTGAAGTTGTCTGAAGTGATATTTTACAAATGTACTCGTATTTTTACTATACTTCTAAGTATTAAAAAAATACGATGTAACATCAAACCAAAATCAAACCAAATCAATTTAAATAAATTGCCAATCCATTGGAAAAATCTTACTGACTTCTGCTAAATCGAAAGATAGTTTTATTGCTGAGTCTAGCGCTTCTAAAAACGTCTGGAAATCTAGTTGTTCCTCAGGGAAAACCCGCCATATTGCGATAATCATAGCTGGTTAAGTTGCTTACTGCGGAAATTTGAAATTGCTGCTTTAAGCCATTTTTTCTTGCATTCTAGTTTTTGAACTCAGTATTGTGGCTCCATAACTTCGTTACGTAATATAACTTGAACAGTTATAAATCGACTGTTTTGTTCTATTGGTTGGTTCGATTGAATAACCAAAAAAACTACATCTATGAAAAGAAACATACATAAATAAAACTCAATTATTTATATCAATATTTAGGTTATTTATTTACTAAAGAATTAAGATAATATAAATACGCGTTTCGGTGATTTATTAACCAGCAAAGGGGTACAACGAGAAAAAAAAAGTATGGAAAATGAAGTTTTTAAATGCGATCCGTCTTAGAATGAAGCCTAACGTATTTAAACATCTAGAGAAGTTGACAGTTTGTATCTATTTACACCATAGAATTACTTATCTACACGTAGTGCAAAGGTAGATGATAAATCTATGCCTATCTCACTCTAGGAGCATGCCTGAAATCTATAAATCTTTGTGATTTTCGCCTCGGTGGTGTCGGAGCATCTAGATTCTTTCCTATCATGTGGTTCCTGTACATGTTCATCATTTCCTTTTTGATGACCATCCGGCGGTTCGGTACTGGCTGAAACAAAGAGAAAAATAAATAGTGAAGGCGGGAGCCGGAATGATGCTTGAGAAAGCTGCAGACCGGATTCTGACTTCTGAAATGACGGTCGTTTCTTGTTGTATCTTTAATGTCAAAGATATTGCTACTTTGTATTGGTAATAGTCCATTGCCCTTCAAGAATTTCTAATTACTGTACTTCCTCCTCCATCACAATACAAACTGACAACATCGGTGACATTTACATAACAGACAGGGGTTACAACAACAAAACATGAAAAATTTAACAAGCATCAAATCATTACCACAACACAACCTATAGCTAGCAGCAAGTACATTGCGGAACGTAGGCTAGCAAACATGTCTGTCTACTTCTTTTTTTTTGTGTGGGACACCGAGTCGTCCAACGACCCGAAGGACCCTGGTGTCACGTCTAGAATCAACATTTTAACAATTTTAGTTTTTAATAAATAATAACAGTAGTAAACTTACTGCATCTTCATTGTTAACATTGTAATCTGATCGGGGTTCAGGCTGGGATAATATATACACCAAATGTTTATCAGCGTTTGCGTGCGAAAAAAGTAGTATTACTGAAAATGATATCTGATTAACTAAATGAGGCTTGATGTAAGAAAAAAATAAAGCAATCAAATCTATCACACTGTAAATAAGAGAATTAATATAAAGTTATTTACATTACTTTTTGTTGTAAACATTGTAAAGAAAATAAAATAAGACTATGGTTTAAAATTATGTAGCTTTGTTTGCACATGGCGCCCGGTATATTATTCGTAACAGACGATCGAGTTTATGTTATTTGATTATTTGCCATTCATGGTAACCACGGGTAAAATGGGGTGATGCTAATCAAATCCGACATCCCAAGGCACTCGGACATAGTCAACTTACATTTAATACCAACTAAGATCACAAAAATACCAGAATGCATTCTGTATTTTGCCGCTAAAAACTTGTTTTGAAGTCTAGTTACTGAGAAAAACCAATTATTTATCCAATTTTATGCCATGCCTTCTGCTAAGATATTGGAAAGAGCCAGTGCATATCTAGCAAAGCTTGACGCGCTCCGTTTTTCTGCACAATTTGAAAATTTACTGGGAGTTTATAACTGAATTTAAGATCCCACCAAATAATAGGTACATTTAAAATATTCCCAACACGACAGAAAAAGACATCAGATCTCAAGTAGAGCCAAATTTTTCAAAGCATGATAATGGAGATTGCCGTAGGCACACCGAACGTCAGACTTGAAATCAATGGGTATACCTACAAACTTAGATTGGCGTTTTTTTGTTTATTATTATTCATCATCATCATCATATTAGCCGTAGGACATCCACTGCTAAACATAAGTAGGACTATTATTGATCATCATTAGGCTATATTATTTTACATATCTCATGCTCTGAAAGTAGGTCATTACTGACAAAAAACACGACCTGTAAGTTCAACTTACAGGCGAGGTTTTAAAACTAAGCCTGTAAGTAATTTTAAATATAGAACTAGAAAAAGAACCAATAGAATCGCGGCAATTAAAAAGTTTGCATCTATTAGTTGTATACGATTTTAAATTTCGAACTGGCCGCTACGAATTGTGTAGCTTGAACGCAGGAATTATATTTTTAATCTGTATTTTTATAACCTCAATAAATGAGTTTGTCGAATTATTACTCAATATTACAATGACAAAAGTAAAAATTACTAATATCCCTACAATCAGAAAAATGTCTACTATATGTTAGGATACTTTTATTTCATATTAATTCAATAATTTTCAATGATAGAAAAAAGTTTAGTGGTGCAATTTGAATACCAGACGATACAATCATCATTTATGGATCGTTTTTCTGCATTTATCGCTTTATTTTACTCACTTTTCATTCGATATGTAAAGCAGTATACGTACCACGGATGTAACATCAATAACAACCTCGGAAAGGTACCGCCCTCGCTCCGCTCGGGCGTTAAAAAACCTCGGTTGTTATTGATAGGTTACATGCCTAAGTACGTAATCTACTATTACATATCTCATGCTCTGAAAGTAGGTCATTACTGACAAAAAACACGACCTGTAAGTTCAACTTACAGGCGAGGTTTTAAAACTAAGCCTGTAAGTAATTTTAAATATGGAACTAGAAAAAGAACCAATAGAATCGCGGCAATTAAAAAGTTAAAATCAATTTCTTCTTATTTTAGGAGTTGCATCCAATTAGTTGTACACGATTTTAAATTTCGAACTGGCCGCTACGAATTGTGTTGCTTGAACGCAGGAATTTATATTTTTAATCTGTATTTTTATAACCTCAATAAATGAGTTTGTCGAATTATTACTCAATATTACAATGACAAAAGTAAAAATTACTAATATCCCTTCGATCAGAAAAATGTCTACTTTATGTTAGGATACTTTTCTTTCATATTAATAATAATAATAATAATATATCATTTATTTCAGATTCATAATCCATATAATTTGTTAGTAGCAATTAAAATAAAATAATATGTTAGTAAAAATAATAATAATAATAATTAAAAGCCACCTGTCTCCAAAACGATGGGGGAGTCTATTTTGAGGCACGTGATCCCGGCACTGTATGCGTCGTGATCCAGTGCATTAATTCAATATTTTTCAATCATAGAAAAAAAAGTTAAGTGGTGCAATTTGAATAGCAGACGATACAATCATCATTTATGGATCGTTTTCTTGTATTTATCGCTTTATTTTACTCTTTTATCATTCGATATGTAAAGCAGTATACGTACCACGGATGTAACATCAATAACAACCTCGGAAAGGTACCGCCCTCGCTCCGCTCGGGCGTTAAAAAACCTCGGTTGTTATTGATAGCTTACATACCTAAGTACGTAATCTACTATTATTACATCTTTTCACTTCATTTGACCAAACGTTTTTTGTTGAACATTGTGTGCGTGATCCTTAACTCAATCTTATAATCTGAATTATCTGAGTAGGTACTTGCTATGTTTGCTTTCAATATCGATAGAGGTATTATACAGTAGTAGGTGGAGTGAAGGGTTCCAACCCTCAGGATTTCCCTCCGGGGCTACAGGCGTTTTCCATTAACCTCACATAGTGCTGGCTTCGGCCCTGAAGGTAGAGTAGAGAATATTATTCATTGTTAAAAAGGCTTTACACGTGAAACATTGTACGTGTTAGGTGTTAAAAAGGAGATTTCAGAACTTATTTTGGGTATAAACACCAGATCGATACATAGTACCTATTAAATGAAGTCACTTTACGCGTTTTTCTGTGTGGATTTTTTAACTCCACTACTCCTTTTATAGACACAGAAATCACGCCTCTATCCTTTGCGGGGTAAGCAGAGAGTTATTAAAGCTGACAAATATTTGAGATTTATTTCAGATAAGATGTGTATCACTGTAGTGACAGATTGTCAGCCTTTAATAGACATAATGTAAAGTAAGCAATTAGGCTGGTTTCAGAGCGACGCGTCTCGGCAGCGCTGCCCAGCCGCGCGCGCCTCGCATTACACTAGATTGTATGTAGCGTTTCATAGTGACGCGTCTTGGGCCGCGTCTCGGCCGCGCCGCGGTCGGATCTCCTTCGATTGCCAGTAGCGTCGACTTGCAATCTTTTAAGACGTCGTTGTTGCACTCTTTTCCATATAACGTATATAGCTAATATAGTGATTACGTTTGCTGGCATAATGATTCTCTGCACTCGACCGTACACCACAACGAAGCGCGCGCGTCTGAATGTCGTTTCACAGCGAACGCGCTGCCCAGGCGCGCGCCCGAGCAGCGCGCGCCTGGGCAGCGCTGCTGAGACGCGCCGCTCTGAAACCAGCCTTAGTTAGATATACCTAAGTAAAGATAACACTACAAATTTTTACATTGCCGGTTGTTTTACTGCTGTGAATTTTGCAGCGACTAAACCTTAGATTACTTGTTATTTTGTAAATTCAAAAAGCATCGACTTGTACATAACTAAGTACTTAATATAAATCCAACTCACTCTTGACCGATATTTTATGGTGTACTTGTCAATCAGGGTTACTCTACAGGGTGATGTTAAGGGCGTGTTTCGACCCTACACTCTCGCCCTCTCCCGCATGCTTGATATTGAGGATTTGCTGACGTATCCACTTATATCTACTCTAGTAGATTCGGTAGTAAAGATTCTTTTGGTTTTTCTTGCAACGTACTGGTTCAGTCTGATATCCTGTTGGAACAAAGCTCAAAATATGGAATAATTGGACCTCTCATATAAAATGGAGGGGCTAGCCATTCCTTTCTACCGGCCGGTCGAGTAAATTTTTACTCCAAAATGCGTTTTTTCACATTTTTGTACGTTCTTTGGGGGGGGGGGGGGGGGAGTTGTTTAGTTTTATGAACTACTTAATAGGATTGAATAAAATTGGAATAACTTTTATGATTTAATAGATTGTAGTTGCAATTTAGGTAATAAATTCAGTGTGTCAATCAATGCCAATTATGCGTCTGCGTATTATAACTAGATTAAGCTTTGTATTGTACGAACTAGTTCCAAAGACAATAATCATTGTTGAGCTAAACAACGCACCAGGTACTACAATCAATAGGATTTATGTTTGCTAAAGCTATTACGGTATTCAAACCTATTACACCGCTTGCTTAGTTGTAGTCTGTTCTAGACAAACTAATTAAATCTTCAGGTGACTACTTTCCCGTTTACTAATCCGTGTGGTATCTTAGAATAGCACCACCCCAGATCTACCCGCGGGTGTCGTATAAAACGAGTAAGAGATAACCATCAAGGGAATGGGCAGCAGCGTTCCCTGTGAACACAATATTTAACACTGCTCACCAATCGTGCAATCGTCAAAAAGTTTATTCCATGCTTCGACCTATATAATAATCTATGTTTTGAGATTTTCGCGGTTGTTCACAACACATAAATTATTAGTATTTACGGGATTATCACCACGATTATGTTTGTTTTTACCTCGATATTTCGAAGCGGTTGCACGCTCCATGGTCACGAGTAGACTGTTTTGGCGATTGCTGTCATCTTGCTATATAAAAATCGTTGGGGAGAGTTGTCCAGTTTCGTAGACCTGTTCATCCCATATATTATAATTTTTATACTCCTCATATTATGTAAGAATCGATTTATCGTGTTGTACCTTTACTGTACTAATAAGTCCATTCCCTGGAATCACGCTCCAACCCGCCGCCATAAGAAATCACCGTGCTCTACATAACGTTCTACTTAACCCATAACCATCGATTACGTTAATAAGCAGCAATCTCTATAGCTGATCGCACAAATCGCTTGGTCTGCGGAGGATCTCACACTGCCACCGGACACCGCTGCGGTATCACGCAAGCAGTTGCTCCGTCCGGCGTCCGTGCCCTGCACAGAGGTATAGTGTGGTAAGCGGTTTTTATATGAAAATCAAGATTTTAAAACAGGGCATCGTAAGAGACAACTAAGGGACTTCAGTTCAATTCAATTCATTTATTATCATTCAGACTTACATAGGCTAATTGGTAGTTAGCAAAATTTTATAATTATGTTAGTGTAAGTAATTCCTTAAATCTAAACAATATATTCATGTGTATTACAACTTTAGGCGACGGTTTTGTTACTACAGTGAGACACGAATCGGGCCCTCAACATTTGTTAGACATAGCGATATCGATAGTATTTTTACGGCCGTTGATGCTCTGCCTACGCAGCAAGATCGTTACGGCATTAATGTACTTATGTAACCAGGATTTTTCAACCATTTTTGAAAATCGGGTCACCGCACACCTGAGCGGGGCCGGTGGCATGTGAAGCTCGCCTCCGAACTCGGCTATTACGCGGCCATGCATTATACATGAGGGCTATATCCGCGAATGATCATGTCAAATGTTGTCCCGGAGGAGTATCAGTAAATATTGCGGGAGAAATTGGCGGGTTCAGTGTGGTTTTAGTTTACCCCGGAAATAGGTGGAATAGGTGAGTGCGGTCGGAGATATATTTATACAGGATGTAAAAATCAAATGCAAATATTTTAAGGGGTGAACCAGTCTATGAAACTGATTTTTTTTTCCTAAGGAACATGGGTCGAAATATGACAAAAACATCCTCCAATATAAAATTTTCCTACTGGCCAAGTCAATTTATATGAGGAGTATTGGGGAGTCCATTTGCTTTTCATATTTCGACCTTTGTTTCTTGGGGTAGTTGTTCAGCTTTATGGGCTGATTCACTCCTTAAAATATTTCATCATACAAACAGACTCTTTAAAAACATATTTTCTTTCTCTGAAGCAGTCAGTTTAAAGGAATATTGTTTTGGTTGTAGCAAAGCCTGCGTTTATTATTTATACTTTTGCACTATCATCCAGTGAATTTAATTGTATCTGCCCACTTAATCAATTATCTCTTGTTTACCAAACGTTTCATCAAGTGTGTTTGACTAACATTAACTCACGCTTGACCTGGTTATATCATTAATAAGTTGGGTTAATGTTTGGTTAGGTAATTATCACCTTCGGAATTACCATAGTTTCCGTAACACGCCCAGTGAGTCTATTTCTGAAACGTCGTAATTCGAATCCGCGCACGGAGGTCCGCAACGACGGATCTAAACACCTTAACAGCCACGACAGTCTACTACTGGACATGAGCCATGTCATACTTACCATATTTAGCAGGTGGATTGGCGAGCGTAGTGAGGGATGTTACATTTATAGGGAACGCTGTTGTCCATTCCCTAGTTGAATTATTTTTTTCCGTGGTCGATTTTCACGACACCCACGGGAAAAATTGGCTATTCTAAACCGGCACCACGTGTCAAACCTCACATATTTAAATTTATATTACGTGATGTTTTTATGGTCATTGGTCAAGGGTAAAATGCAGACACTAGGGCACATTGGGTCATTGGACGACCCGGTGTTCCACACGAAAAGAGAGAGAAAGATACCTAATAAATGTGAATTGATAAGTAGAGTAGAGTGGAAATATGAAGATTTCTGCATACGAAAATTCTAAGATAGAGCTCCAGATTGTTAACTCCGATCGTAAAACCAGTAATATTACAACTGAGAGTTCTAAATAGTTGTAATAGCAGTTTACATTTGGAGAAACTTGTTCCCAAATTAGCTAACTTGGCAACTAATTCCGGAGGTCACCGTTTATTAGATAAGATAGTACGGAACCCTGCGGACACAAAAGGTAGTCAGGTTAAAGTTGACGCACTTAAGATAACCACTATGAGTTGGCTTAGGGAACCCAAAAAATATTTTCATTTTTAATTTTATTTTATATTGGACACAAACAGTGACTTGCATCTGCTTATTCATATCTAAAAATAAAGTAGGTATTGGTCTTGTTTTGGTTGACTAGTCTCGTCTCTGTCTTTGTCGTCAAACAACCCAATGAAACCGTGGCGTCAGAATTTTTTAACCACTTAGTCTAGTTTATTAGATAAAAACATAACTAGAAGTCTTACGCTTACAGCTAAGTTTCAACTATGGTTCAAGCAATCCTTAATGGGAAATGTAGCCCGATTTCAAGTGTACATAGATGACGCTCAACTAAACTGAAAAAGTTTCTTTCCAAAAAATATATTTTGTCTGGTTGAGTATTATATCAATATTAACTACTATGATATAATTTATTATCATGTGTAAAGTTCAAGCTATCGCAACGCGATTGCGTGCCATACTAGATGTACTATGACACTATAAACGAGATCGAGATCTGTCAGATATAGACAGATAGAAAAGTTTTCATTGCATGTTATATGGCTACGAATAATGTTCACAAAACCAAAAATAATCATCTACTGTTGCAAAATGTATAAATTACTATTAAAGGTAAGACTACGCGGCTATTTTCTAGAATTACATAACTGAGTGATTCTCGCATTTGGTCCCGATTTCGTGTGCAGGCATCAAATTGGTATGAAAACAAATAAATCGAAAGTTATTTATATCCGAAAAGGTCACTAATAAAAATAAAAAAATTTGGCAGGATCGATATTTGGTACAAGTCTTTTCAAAAATTAGTTATCGAACTTTAGATAGGTAAAATCTCATTCCCATCCGTGTGATTTTCAGTTCATCTTACACTAAAATAATCATATCAAGTCATTTATACGATAAACTTCACAAAGTTTTCCTGTTTTCTGATCATCAGTGAAGATAGCTTATGCACAGTAAATAGTTCAAGCAATAATACTGAATGAAACCTAGAGAGAATCAACATTATATTTTTGTCACACGAAATCCTTCATTTCCGTCCGCGAGAATTGACATCAAGTTTTATCCTTAAATAAGCCTGCTAAAGACGTTGCTTTCTCCACAAGCCCCTTCCTTGCAAGTCAGCCAAACCATCTGACTGGAGGTGGCTCCGTGAAAACGTTCGTAGAAAGTTAAATTTTGATTCTCCCACTTAAATTTTGGTTTTGTCACAGATGAGAGGTCATTACCATCCAGTGATTATTATATTAACTGTTCTCTTTTAATGTTTTCTTTCTATATATAACAATAGCATTTCGTTATACTTTTATCCATTTCGTATCATAACTTTGAAAGATCTAGGTATCGTGAGAATTTGAAAAAAAAACTGTCGAAACTTCATTTCCATCCTACTCATTTCCGTCCATTTCGGCCCAATTTTGACGGATGGTAATGAGCAAATATGAAGAAAAATGCTTCTGAAAAATGATTTAGTTTTAACTTTTATACCTAGAATTGTTATGGATAACCAAGCAGACATTGTTGTGAATAACCAAGCAGATATAGTCCAGAGGCGCAGGGATGATGTCCAGGGGCTGCAGTGGTCGCGTAAGACATGGTAGGAAGCATTAGCCTGACCGTAGGAACTGGACATCTCCTCAGTAGTGCAGTCAGTGAGGTCATATTTCATTATCATCCATGTACTTTTCATTTCCATCCTTGGCTTCATTACCATCCTTTACATAACTTTATTGATAATCATCCCACATGAGTGCCTTTCGAAAAATATTATTAAAAAGGCAAATACGTATCACATTTATAAAAATTGTAGCCCTAACAGCGAAAAAAAATTTTTATTGAAAAATGGCCAATTCCGGACCAAATGCGAGAATCACTCAACTCAGTTTTCATGGACATAGTAACAGAACATAAGGTAACTCAACCCACACACGTCCATATCTGCTGAAAATCCAGCGTTATTCTGTTTTTCCCACTTTTTCCATCTTATTGTTTGCGCCCCTAATGACGTAGCACGCGTGCCGTTGCCTAGCAACCGCGCCCATAGGTAACAATACCTCACGAAATGTACACATTAATGAAGAAATAGAAATTACTTTCAAGACTGAACGAGTTACTCTCATCCACTGAAATGGATTTATCTACGCACTGGATAGGTTGTCCCATACAAATGTTTACATATGCTTACAAATAGTTTTGCGGCTCTAAATTGAAGCGCCATCTACGAGAGTACCAAGTACTTTCGTATTTCCTTGACTGCCAGCGCCACAGTGGCGACTTCGGAACTAAATTATTTAGTTCCAGTGACTTTCGCATTTGCTTTCCTTGACTGCCAGCGCCAAAATGGCAATTTTCAATTGTGCCACCAATATTGTAACAACACCCAGTCTACAACTAATTCAGGTCAGTGCTCCCATCCCTACGTACTGGCAAAAGGTTAACCCCTATTCTCAAATTACAATAGGCAGTAGGTAAGTGGCTTGAATCTCAAGGGCTGCTCCAAACCCTAAGCCTAATTTACCAATAAACTTGAGTTTACCTCCATTACGGTAAGGTTGGTGTTACTTTATTTTCCACTCCGATGGGCTAAATAAAGAGGCGAAAACTCCGTGTCCTACCTTGTTACTAATATGTCTCGATTCCACGTTACCGTCAAATATATCGTACGTAAGTAAAGTATGGCCGTTTGAATAAGCCATATTTGACAACTGGCAAAATTATGTTTATGCTATGACATAACTTTTTTTTTGTTGACATGTCCTTTAGTATGGGTTTGACAGCTGTCATACTTTATTTAAACATAGTACTGTCACTTTCCATCAAAATAGATTGGGAAGTTGGAAAATAAATAGTAGAAATCATTTACATTTTAGTTGTCATTCTTAAAATTTACTATGTTTTCTTCGCAAATTCCCACATTTCTATTATCCCAGGCATGACAGAACACGTAAAATCTTAGACAATTTTAGCCGCGGTCATCTCATATCATTTTCTAAGCATATTCCACAAGAAGTGACCGATCCTTATTTTAGTTAGAGCTAGATAATAAAATAGAATCGAGACTTTAGTCTACAATCGCTCCTTTTTTACCCCGTAAATCTTATTCGACGTAAAACGATTGGAATAAATCCTTCGTAGCCATGTAGTGGCGTTACAAATGTCGGGAAATAAAACCCTCGGTTCTCCCCGGAGAGAGCTAAACAATGCTAGGCGAACAGGTACGAAGAATGGCTACTCAATTTCTAAAAGTGTGATTTCTGAAACAGTGCACTGAAGTCCGCGACGACAGGTTAATATCCTGTTGCCACTCCTATCACAATTTCTACTACCAGATTTAGCGCAACCAGTAACAGATTTTAAGACCTATTGGTTTCTACAGGCATTACAGGTACCTAGATGCGCAAATAAAGGCAGTCCATTTTCGATCACTCAATACATCAGTCTTTTTATGTCGGTAGACGTAAATAGTGTAAATACAATACCAGATATCATTAGTTATCTTGAAAGAACTCTTTCAGAATACATAGGCATTGGTACTTTTCTTCTAATCTCAACCCATCCCAACACCATGTCATACTTCTATTTCATAACCAATTCATTTTCATTTCTATAATATCATTAAGTACCTACCTATTTATAATTCTGTGCTATTGGCGCTATCCCCTCTATAAGTTGTGTACTGACTTTATTTGACACGGGATGTATTTTTTACAAATGGCTACCTACTTCCGAGTACCATGGAAGCACTTTAATATCCGACTTACCTGTAGCCAGGTATTCACAATTTTCCAGCAAAACACCTTTTTACAAGAATAAATATGGCGTCGTTCGTCGTTTCGTAGTAAAAAAGCTCAACTTCCGGTGTGTGCCGGAACTGTCCCCTTTGGAGGTAATGAAGAGCCGGCGAGCGGAAGTCGTGTGAGAGCGCGTTTGAAGACTTCGCGCCAAGATTTATGATGGCGGAAAGGGGTAGAAAATGTGTTATTATAATTTTGTTTTTGTTATCTCGGATTGTACGGTCTGTTGTTGTGAATCTGGATTGCGAAAGGATTCATCTCATTCAATTTGTCTTTGAAGGAAGAATATTCGTATAGAGAATGGGTATTATTGAATACACATGTTGTTGGTTTACAGATTTTGAATGTAATCAATATAACATTCATAATATAAAATTGTTTTAAAATCTCGATAAAAAGATGTCTTAATTAAGTAAAGCACATACTCGTCTATACCTATTACAGTTGATACAACCTCCATTCAACGAACCTTTAACTCTCCTATCGATATTGTCCAATTTTTTAAATGTCAATTTGAAATAATGATCGGTTTATAACGTCAATTTCGCAAAATGACCATTATCTTCTCTCTGTCTCTTTTCGTGTGGGACAACGAGTCGTGCAACAACCAAATAACCATTTAATACTCTCTTTTTAACCAGAAGTGTTGTTCCAGCTGGTACCGCGAGTCGAGCGCGGGTTCGCTGCGCGAGGTGCGCACGAGCGACCCTGGCGCGCGCTACACAGCCGCGCGCGACGCGCTGGGCATCCGGCGCGCTGACGGCCAGGACGCGGGCCGCTGGGCGTGCCGCGCCGCCAACGCGCACGGCCACCTCACGCTACGCCTGCACCTCGCCCTGCGCGCGCATCTCACCGCGCACGTGCAGCCGCACACGCAGGTCAGAGAAAAACAAATATGAAGATACGTATGGGTCAGACATACACATCGCTGGGTATCCCGAATTCCCGATGGTTACTTACGTGGGTAGCGGAAATCAATTGCTTGACAATTTGTACCAATGCAGACATCGCTACATATTGGTACCTACAGCTTGTACTTAAATGAGGTCTAAGTTTAGATGAGTGCGGACAGTCGGCTACAATCTGCAAACGTAAAGAGTGTGATTCAGCGTAATATTTTTTACAAACAAATATTGATAGAAAAATTGTCATTGGTTGGAAAATAAGAACGAATGGTTGGTTGTAGGTTGCTCTACTGACAAGACTAAAACTAAAACCTCTTCTAGTTTTAGAGTTATCATTAGAGCATTCATTCTTATTTTTCGGTAGAGTCCACAGTAGAGTCCGTAACCAAGAGAGAAAAGACACTCTCAAAGAACTTTCAATTTGAATCCCTGCTGCTAAAAATTGCCATAACATCAAAACAGCAGTCAAATATCCAGGGCATCGGCAAAGTAATAAATATCTCCCACAATCTTTGCCCGTGTTCGAAGCACTTAGATCTCGTCCATCGTTATCGCTAGGTGATTAACAGACTCGATCTGATAGCGCCGTGGGGTGCACGGTATTGGATTATCAAGACGAGCAGCCCATCATTTATGTATTCTATGCTTCTTAAACAAGATATTAAGTTATAGGATATTAGTGTAGGATATGACCACTTTAAATTTTGCACCTACCTCACCTGTAGTGTGTGCGGAAAGTCATGCCGCTCCCTCATCGGTTTTTAAAGCCACGAAAAGTCCTCCATCAGACACTGATACAATCGTTTGCCACAGACGAACTAGGCCAATGATGATATCTGTTTATGGTTGGTGCTTTTTGTGTAAATCGTAAGTTCCTGAGCCAAATCTGCGAAACTTTATAGAGGTAGGCATTTCTAGCACTTTGGAAACACGGGTAATATTTGGAAAAATGATTCTTGCAGAAAATACCCAAACGACCATATTTTTTTCGTTAACTTTGTGGTGAACTTCCAGAACATGGATAGCTATCCGTAAGAATAAAACACTTTATTTATATATACGGGCCGGGATATAATATAAATTAATATTAACTACACAGTTTCTCTGTTTACGGTAACACAATACAGGAACTCTATGAAATATTTATAAAGAAAATCTCATCGTCCGAAATGAGAAACAAAACACGCATTCATTACCCAGCATAGACAAGCGAGACGAGCTAAATCGCATTTTGGTGCAGAAACGTAGCCGACATAATCCGGCGGAATTAGTTGCGACAACGCTCGCTTGGCTCGCTCGGCTCGTACTGCTCGCTCGCGTTGCTTTGAGCCAGCCCCGAGGGAATATTGCTTGATTGTATTCTCTTTTAAACATTTTATTATTTTAGACAATGTTCTAGCCGGACACATTCATTTTGAAAATGAAATTTTAACACGCAGCTCTATATACAAATAATAATTTATTAATAAACTTGGACAAGTATGGAGGCAGTTACGCGAATACAAAGTACGAATAGAACCAAAAGCTTTTTAGGACAAAGAAATGTACATTAATTTTGCTGAGAGAAAACCTACAAAAACAGCAACCCTTTGGTTTTTCTACGTTTTGTTTTGTTGTGCCCACAAACTTTGCATGAATCCGACAGAGCCAGACTAAAAAATTCAACCCTAAAACGGACACCACAAAAAACTGTTTTTTCGCAATGTGGATGATGTCCATTTAAAATTAACCAAAAAGACTCCAGCAGTTTATAAAATGACATACTTTATTTACTTACTTTACTTTCCACTCTTCAGCAGATGTGACTGAAACTTTTCTTTTCCAAATTAAGTACCTATCGGTGAAGATATTGCCTTTCCTAAAAACTGATAAGTACTTAAATTTGAAATTATAGTTTTTTTTTTTGCCGTCCTGTTGGCTTTTTAGGTACTAGATGTCATCTAACCGTATGGACTAAATTTTGATACAAATCTGTGAGGTATTTACATCTCTCAAAACTCGTGAGAGCGGTGCGTAGGTAGTCCATCAGACAGACAATATTTTAATAGGCGATATAGGCGTGATGTGTATGTGTGTGTCTGTGTGTAGATACGTGGAAATAGTTGTAATTCTAATACGTTCACAAAACTATAAGCCTCAAATGGCAACAATGACTGTCCTGAGTGACGAGGTAATGTGTCCTGCGGGAGAGCGCATATCTCCTCTCACCGGTAATAGCTTTGTTCCTGACACGAGTTTGGACTTTTGTTGCCTTGTTGTGTCCCGTATTTTCGAATTAACCCGCATTTACCGGGACAAAGGGCGGCTGAATGTCAGTTGCGGAAACTTACATTGAAATCCTGGATGTTAATCTCGTCATTTTGTGATATTGTAGGTGAATAGTGTCGTGTGATGCCGGCTTAGAATATCATCACCCCATTTCTTTCCCATGTCGTGGAACCCGACTTAGGGACCTGTCCTGTCAACCTGTCACTATAGTAACGCACGGCTTATCTGAAACGACCCTGAAACATTCGTCAGACGTGGCAATAACGACCGTAATTTTACGGTTGTTGACACCCTGCCTACCCCGTCAGGGATATAGGCGTGATATTTGTGTGTGTGTATTGTTGGTGAAGTAGAAAAGTTCTGAGGTTACGTTTAATTCCACTAAAGGTAGCTTTAAAATGGCACATAAGTAATAGATTTCTGGTAACCAACAATCATAAAAAATACTCTTTTTGATATTTGCTCCATAAACCCACGGCACCGCACCAATTTCATTCCAACGCTTCAACCGCAAATTTTCGACTATTTCACAAAAACCAGTCGATACCACACTGTTATTTTTTTTCTATATTATTTAATCGCAGCTAACGATCACATTTTTACGTCTAAATCTCTAGAGAACATATAACATCAAATTGATACTTAGAAAAAACGCCAACGCACGAATCCTAATCAAATTCTGAAGCACTTTGCGAAACACACATTCTATTTCAAGTAAACATGTAGACTAAAACTATTTTACTTGTTAGACACTCAGAGAGGTGCCAAACATACATAATAAACTTGCTCTCTAAACTCCGAGCATTTATGAAACTAGCCGAGCCTAATTGTGTAGTCCAACTATCTTCAAAGACGACCCCTAAGCATTTAAACCAGGCGGCTAATTTACATTCTGCGTCAAAGACAGGCCCAACCCTTTCTCATAAGATTGGTCACTGAGGATTCAGTTATTTTTTTTAGTAGTAGTACATAAAACAATCAGACAGGATCTCCCCAAAAATCGTGTTGATGCAAATAAATTCTCCCCCAAAATAAAATAGTCTTAGAAAGCTCTTTTAACACAATACTTTATAGTCTGAGAAATATAATTTGAGCCGATTCGGCTTGGCGTCTTTTTTATGAGAGGAGCATAGAATAAAATAGTTACACAATACAAAAAATTCGTTTAGAGGTATCTTTCATCGGCTCAAATTATTTTTCCTAGCCTGATATAACCTGAGCATCAGATATTTTGCACATCAACTTAACCTTTCATTGCCAAATTTTTAGGTAATCTCCACTCTTCATCTCAACTACTGTTACCAAAATCCGTATCTATAAATATCATGACGTCTGCTCTGACCCGACTGTTAACCTTACAAGTACTCGCTCGTTCTGTAACTTGATAAAAACAACTTCCGTTGTTTGATGGCCGCCATTCCAACGCGCGGAGCGGACCTCAGTAAATATTGTACGTTTCGAGTAGGGCTGTTTGGCTTCTGATGCTGCGGCTGGCTTGCTGAAATATGCAACACTTGGTCGACATGAAATGTTAGGGTTTTGACTTTTTGGGCAAAGACTAGGGCGAAATATTTCTGACTCGCTCGCTTATTTTCCTTTATGCAGCAATGATAGCTTATTTATGCTATAAACATTCGGGTAGCTTATATCTGCTTGTGCTTACTATGTAGGTCGAGAATGATCTGCTACGAAAATGGGATCCAAACTTTTCGTGATCTTGGATTCCATTTACAAAACAGCCTCTGTTATAGAGAAGCAATTTTTGTCAACACGCGCTGATCTGGCAGCCCTACATGTGTCCCGTCCGCACACACGAGCCTAAACGGCCTTGCGAGATTTACTAGCTTAACCAAATCAAATATTTAGGGCTGTCGGCGCGCAAAATCACGCTCGTCCAATAAAAAAATGTGAAGAATTCACTCCACTTATATCCTCGGATTTAAAAGCCAGCGTGAACCCCTCTCGGCGATCTTTTTCAACGTCGCACAGTTTTCTTAACGAGTTTTCGTTGGAAATTTCCACTTGCATAAAGATGATGTTTTGAAAAAGTTTCAGTTGGTGTATGAATAGAAATTCTGGCGTCATTAAAATTATAAAAGAAGAGCTAGCTTAAATTTTTGTTTGGTTCTGCCACTCACTCCAACGTGAATGATATTTAGGTATATTTTTTAATGTAGTGTTGCGAAGTAGATATACTTACGATATATAGATGATAATTATTGAATTAAAAATATTATTGACATAGGCTAGTAATACTGTTAGAAACATAAGTAGGTACTTTATTTCGTATTATTATATACTGACAAATTATTGTATTGAAATAAAACCTGCATGAATAGGCATTTATAGATAAATTATAAGCCCTCTGGCTCAGTATTGCGATACCCCGACGGGGTGTCACATATAATTAACATACCATCTGTTTACGTACTCCTTTTAAGAATGTACATTATTATTTGTGACAATGCAATCAATAAATGAATTATGAAGATCTTTAGCAAGTAACTGTGATTTTAAGGGTTTCCACGTGAAAAGTAGTTGAGATGAGGAGTGATGATTCAGCCGAATTTAACATCTAAAATATTTGCCACCTAAAAATCTAAAGATGATGTGCAAAACAATACTAACCGTAGTCACTTAGTACCGTAGCTCTAGTACTGGGATATTGAGTAGAGAAGACCAATTTTGGAATCAAAAATCAACAATTAAAAATATTTATTCAATGTAATGAATTCTCATTTAGTGTAATGTCTAGGTGTATTAATACATACGAGTATGTTATTCACAAAAACACTCTTTTTATAACAATTTTATGAACATAGTCAAAAAATAGTTAAGGCGGCCCTTTACCATGATGACTGATTGAAAAATACTTACAAATCTGACACTTTTAAAATAAAAATCCCCAAATTTCGGTTTAAATCTATTTTTTTTTAAATATTATCAACTGACTTTTACGCGCCAAAACAAAACCCACATTTGACCTGCACCACGTAATTGCCAATTTGTAAAGGCCATGTCTTCCTCATTTCTGTTTCGAGGAGAACATAGCGACCTTCGAAGCTGTTGAAGTGTCGAAAGGAAATGCGACCTGATTGTTTCTGATTGGAAGGGTCTATGCAAACATTGTTTCAGATTCCAGGCACTTGGAATCTTTGATTTTAGACCCACTTCTGGTTATATCCAGTGAGTCTAACAGGAGTCCAATTTGCGTGTAACTGCAAAATTATTGCAGATTGCAGCAGCTGCAACTTTTTTTATTGACACATTCTCGCCAGTGGTAAACGCCATGAAGCCAGCGCCTGTGGCGCGCCATATTTTGTCCCCCGGTTTGGTGCCTCATCATCATGTTCGCACAATGTTGGCTGTATCAGCGCTAATTTGATTTAAAGTGAAAATGGTCGCCTTGCCCGAAATCAGTCATAGAGATCATCATTATCACCTACCTCATTAAACGGGCCCACAAACAAATTATGGCCCACTGGTTCTGATGGGCAGTGGGCCTAGTATTTGAATGACTCGGCACTTGTTACCAGAGCTGAAGCCCTTTAGGACAAGGGACGGCAAATAAGATTGTTTCAGATGTCCCTGCCCTCTGCTCTAACGAGATTTGGCAGTGACCGCCCACCGGTTTTGCATATTCAGTCGTTCTGCGCCGACCCAATCACGGGATTCCGCTGGATTAGAATAAATAGGATAGCTTTTGCTATCGTCATCTTTAGGGATGGGAAAGTTTTAGGATTCTGTTTTATTAACCTATGTGGGCCAGTAGTGCGCCTGCCTGTCATGCAAAGGTCCAGAGGTCGATCCCCGCCCAGGACAGATCAGATACCTCTTTGAGTGATAGAATCGACTAACTGTTGTCAGATCTGTCTTTTTGTAGTATTACTATTTATTTGTGTTTATCCAAGGCACCTGGATACAAGGGATCCTACAGCGGTTAGTATGGTCGTGTTCAGAACTACGACTATTACAGGAACCATTGAATTTTTTATCAACCTCAAGCTGGTTTAGACAGTTTGGACTTTGGACCGTTCTTATACTACGCTAAGGCCGCGTGCATAATTTTTACACAACATTTGGACATTATTGCTTTGAGTAGTTCAGTTCCCTCTCGACAATCCTCAAGTAATTCGAACTATAAAAATATGACTTCCGTTGTGATGATGAATAATGACCACGCAATTCGTAATTCCTGACTGCGAATGCAAGCCGAGCCAGATTCAAGCGTACCAGGCTCGTTTTAATCACACTACGCGCATCAGCAAACATTCATAATTCACAGATGACACAAATTGCTGTAACATCATTTCAAAAGGCATCTCATTATTTGCTGTGGGCAAATTTAAATGAAAACGTTTCGTTTTGCCACGATTTTCTTTATCCACGAACTCCAAGTTTCCCAGATAAATATTTTCCACAAAATTGCTTTTTAAAAATTCTATCAAAGTTAAAATCTGTTGTCAGAAAGCATTAGAAAGTCGACAATGCGTCTTACCTTTGATCAAAATTGGTAAAAGTTAAGGAAAACTTATAAAAGTTTAACAGATAATAACTGCCTTCGGGAAATCTCTGGGTAGATACTCTCTTCGTTGGCCTTGGTCCATCTTTTGATAGATAATTCTACGTCAAAATGAAAAACTAGGTATGTAGATACTTATATACATTATAGTTTTAGCGGTAGCTTATTTTTTTTAAAAAAGCCACTCGCCATATGAGATGCTTATTTTTACACTGAATACGAATACAAACGAGAGCACTCTCCGGACCGGACGTTCAGGCCATGTGCTAAACATTAGAGTGGTAACGAAATGGGGAAGATGGCGTTTGTATGGCAGCATACTAGTTAGTAGTGTACCTACCTACTTGTAATTAAGTTTAATTAATAAAGAAGATATCTTTTCTTATCTTAATACTGCAAAATTCGCGCATCGCTGTAGATAATTATCAAACTAATAATTTCTTACATGCAAACTATAGCAACTGTTTATCTATCTTTCTCTAAATATAAGCGGTAGGCCTCCTGCAATGCTTTGAACAATGCTGGATTTGGGATCCACGACAGGATGCCTAACCGACTCCGGCGCAGGCTCCACGGAGAACTTAGACAAGATGGCCGCCAGACCTGCCAAAGACTGCATCTGCCCTAGACGCTCACCTGTTGAGTTAAAAACAAAGGTTAATGACAAATCTGCGTTGTTACTACTTAGTTATAAGTTGATTTCTTAGGTCTTACAAGTGGCATTCGTATCTTGTGGACCTTCAGCATCTTATGTCATACCAATTTTTTCATGTGTTCCTTTCGTTCTTAACTATTTTCTGTCAGTTCCAAGTCAATTGTAAACTTACCAATACAAGCCCGTGGTCCTTCCCCAAACGGTAAATACACGTACTTCATGGCTTCTTTATCAAACTCATCAGGATGGAATCTTTCTGGTCGAAACTCTTCAGGGTTTTCAAAATACTTTGGATCCATGTGAAGAGCTTGAGAAGGAATCATAATTCCTACTCCAGGATCTATCGTCACATCCAACTCCGCGATCGTATACTCCCTGGCACTTTCACGAATCAGAAAACCAAGAGATGGGAACATCCTCATGCCTTCTTTGAATGTCCAGTCCAAGTAGGTCATTTCTTTGACAGCATCATAACAAAGTTTATTATCATATTTGGCCAGCACACGATCGATATCTTCTTGAACTCTCTTTTGGATTTCAGGATGATACGCGAGCTGATGTAACGTGAAACTGGTAGCTGATGATGAGGTTTCAAATCCTGCGGCGAAGAATACAAACACTTGTGCAGCAAAGAGGGTATCGTCCAATTCTATGTTGATCATTACAGGATTTCCATCTTTGTCCTTCTTTTCAATAGATTCACCTACCAGAGCGCCTTTTTTCTTACATTCCAGCAACAGATCAATAAAATCGTGGCGACCTGAAGGCTCATAGTTTCTTTGTTTCAAAATTTGTTTCACTAGGTTGATAATGTCTTTTTCAACCCTAGTCATATATTTCATGTGTTTGCATAAATCTGGGAATACATCTTTCAAAACCGCCACTATGAATACGGGGATAGTTACATGAAAAATTTCTCTACCAAGTTTTCTGAAAGCGGAATTTTCGTCGCTAAGGGAGTCGGCGGACAAACCGAAACCAACAGAACCGATGAAATCGGTTGTGTATCGTGCCATGACGTCACGTGCGTCGAGTGTTTTCGGTTTGCTGCCAGTGGCGGCTGCAATCACCTCTTGTAGGCGTTCTGCGCGCTCGCAGACGAGTGGGAACATGGCCTTGAGCTTGCCGCTCGTGAACGCCGGCGTCATGCGGTGACGCAGCACTCTCCACAGGTCACCGTCAGCAAAGAACAGATTCCGCATCATCGGCTCAATCACTTCTTTATGTGGATTCAACCCTCTCGGATAGAAAGAATAGAAATCCGTACTAAGGATACGCTTGATAATTTCCGGATCCCTAATCACTAGTTCCGGTTGTGTGTTTCTGAAGAAACCGACCACTTTTTCGTTAGGATATTTCCAGTACGTATCCACAGCTACTTGAGTCATGCTCTTCTTCATAATATAATTGCTGAGGTTGTTTCCGACAATAGGCCAAGGTTTATCGTGTTTGATACCTCTGATAGTCCAGTAATTGAAAGTCCTTGTGGCATAGCAATACAGGGCACAAAAAACAACAACACCAAGCGCTAGGACGATCATTTTACGCGTCCACTCACAGATAATAATATCTCAAAACTAACAGAGTAAAGTGCACAAACAACTACATATATAACTGGTTCTATTCTAAACGAGATAACAGCAAGGCAGGACTATCATTATGTCAATTACAACGCGTCGGATGATATTATTGTTGTGCCGTACAAAGGCCAACCGGTAGGTAACAGTTGGAATTTGAACTGGCGAGACGTGTGCTGTGACCTGTGCTATGATAACCAGTTTTTTTAGGTACGAGATGTCATAAACTACTTTTGTTTAAAATCGAAATGTCAGAAACACCTGAGCATCACGCCACGTGTGTGCAAACCGCCATACAAACATGTAAGTTTAGTTTTTTATAGTTTGTTTACGTTACCTGCAGATTGGTTGTCCTAATTGCAGGTTACACATGCATAGTAGGTATTAATACCTGCAGACTGTGGAACCTTCCTTACAATCACTAAGCAAACTTCTTGGAAAGATTACTTAGTAAATCCACGAGTTCAACTAACGATATAATGATAGATAACATAGGTAAACTAGTCCATGTACCCACTGATTTTGTATCCAAGTCTGAATAGCCGCATATTAAATCGTTAGCAGTTATTGTAGAACATGTTATCAGTTTCTTTCTGCCAGCTACTTCACTAAGGCACTAGGTACAAATCTGTAAAAAGCGAAATACACACATACGCACTCTATACCTTGCAGGGTAGGCAAAGCGCTTCTTCTTTCTTTTCGTGTGGGACACCTAGTCGTCCAACGACGCAGTGAACCCTAGTGTCAGAATTTTTCAACCGCCTTCTACAAGTAGCAGGCTTCTGACATGGTTGTGTAACGACCACCGTCTAAGTAATCATAGACAGCAACCGGGACCTACGGCTTAACGTGCCATCCGAAACACGGAACCATCTTACTTACAGACAATCGGATGGTTCAGCCCGCAATGTCCTAACCAGACTGGGAACAAATTCACAAAGAGATAAATATCAACTTTGTGAGTGACCCACCGAGAATCGAACCCGGAACCTTCTGCGACAAAGGCAGTCGCACTGCCACTGCGCCACATCGGTCGCGCTGGCAAAGCGCTAAAGACCGTCAAATTACAGTCGTTATCGCCACGCCTGACAAATATTTGACAGTCATTTTAGTCAAGTCATCATGTATCACTATAATGACAGGTTTTCAGCCTGTCGCCTAAGGCTGCAAAAGCGAAAAGTTTTATCTTTTTGATTAGAAACTTATTTCCGCACAATTTTAGATATCTATATACGAGGTGCAGATGCCTATGCTCAGCAGTGGGATCCCGATCAGCTAAATAGAGATCATGGAATTCCCAGCGTCTCGATAAGATAAGAATTCTTGATTTGCTCACAAGGGAAACATTACACAAAGGTTAAATAGGTGTGAAATAATTAGCGATCCATATTGTAGCTACTCTTCAGCCACATGGATGAAATTGTACTTTGGCACGCATAAAAACGCATAATATCTTCTTGTAGGTTGTAAACAGCGGCGGCACAGCCACAATCAACTGCACTTGGAGTGGTTGGCCAGCTCCAAGACTGGAGTGGCTGCACAATGGAGCCCCTCTGGGCGTCAGCGTCGCAGGAGGGCGTGTGAGGGTCAGCTCGTCAGGCGAACAGCTGACTGTAGCTGGGGTGCAGAGGGCGGACAAAGGCGTGTACCAGTGCATGGCCAGGAATGAGAGGGATTCTGCGCAGGCTAGCGCGGAGATCCGACTTGGAGGTGAGGATTGTACAGTCAGCAGTAAAGGTGAACAGATGACTGTGGCTGGGGTGAAGAGAGCCGATAAAAGCTTGTAGCAGTGCATGGCTAGAAATAAAAAGGACTTGGCGCATGCTACCGCGGAGGCCCGCCTTGAGGATCGATGTAGCTTTGATGATGCTAGCCGTGTCACTCTTCAAATGTCCCCAGGTTTATCTGGCCTTCTTGTTAGCAATGATTATAACAATAATAATACGAGTACAAGTGGCTTCAAGTTAAAGGTGATGGGCTAGTGTATTGCCATTCGTGTGTATTCATAGTCATAATCATATATTTCATAGTAAATAGGTATGCTGAGTCTTCCATTATGTTGTTTATTTTTGGAGTTTTCCTTAAGAGGCTGATACGACCTAAAACCCGTCCTTTTCTGACAACTAATGTAAATAGCGCTATATGTTTAGCGTCATGAATATTAATGGATCAAAATCAGGAAATAGCAAGTAATAATGGTGATCAATCAGTTTCAACTGACAGCTCTGCTAAAACCACTTTAATGTATTAACCACATCAAAGCACGAATTTTGTTTTGAAGAACGAACAGTTAAATTGTTAGAATCAAATTGTCAAACGATTATCGTTTATCACAGCGTAGCACGTTTTGCTCACTGAAATTTATTTTAAACTAAAATGCGACTCACTTGCCCCATCATAGTCTATCTGCCGCCAGAATACACGTATTAAAGGTTGAGGTCAATCCCATTACGGACAAAAAAAACTAAGACGCATTTTGTTTTTATTCAGACACAGCACCAGAACTGCAATATACCTTCATTGAACAAGTTCTAAGACCTGGTCAGGTGGTGACCCTCAAGTGTTCAGCGGTGGGCTCGCCTGCTCCTCATTTCTCGTGGCTGCTAGATGGACAGCCTCTCAATGCTTTGGCAAGAGGACACAGGTACCGATTCTCTTATACTGAGTGACTGTATTCCTTTGAACTTCATAGACCCAAGACTTGGTATTTAATATTTCAACCTTAGCAGCAATTTTGGTCTACAACATAGCCGAAAGTAAAAGTTGTCAAGAAAAATTGTGCACATAGATATACGTAGAAAGTTTTTTTTTCTTTCATAGGTACGGCGTAGAACAATTCACTACAAAGAACAACGAGGTAGTGAGCTACCTAAACATCTCGGCTGTGAGGTCCGAAGACGGAGGCCTCTACACTTGCAGGGCAGCCAACTCCCTGGGCGAGGTCTCGCATACCTCCCGGCTCAACATTTATGGTGAGAATATGCGAATAACTTAATTTGCTAGTTATTATAGTGTAGGAAACTAGCTACTTTAGAAAGGAAATAAGAGAGAGCACTCTACTTCCACCCATCGCACCCACTTGTCTTACTCGACATGTCATACGCTTATTCAAGCTTGGGATAGCATTGGGATCTCAACTTGGAATAGCAGTTGTTTGGCTATTCTTGAGCACGGAATCAAAGTTTATTAGGAACAAAATAGGGAAAATTTATTGGAAAAATCGAACGCAAGTGCCTAACGGATGTGAAGAGCAAAAAAACTTGAAAAATATTAAGCATGGAACTTTTAGTTGGAGGCGTTAGCATGATAGCAGTGTTATTGTAATGCCTCGCCGGCTATTAGCAGACACTCTTCAAAATATGTTTACGTGTTTATCTTGACGACTTCCTTTCAGGGCCACCGTACGTAAGGTCTATTGGCCCTACGAGAGCAGTGGCAGGCCGCGAGCTGGTGTTGTACTGCCCTTACTCTGGCTACCCTATCAGGTAAATAATCGTATGAACACAACCATTGAGCATTAGACTTTGTTTAGTCTCCCCGTTGCATAGTATTTTTGTTTCAGTTCTGTAAAGTGGGAAAGGGATGGGAGCCCTGTAGAGTGGGACAGCAGCAATGATGGCGCTCTGAGAGTGCTGAGGGTGGAGCCCTCACATGCTGGCTCCTACACTTGCGTGGTGATGGGCCCCCATGGAGAGATGGCCAGAAGAGACCTGCAGCTCATAGTGAGCAGTAAGTGGAAAGTCGAATTTGTTATGAATATTTCGTCTTTTTCGGCGATTCTACATTCTTGAATCGTGCAACTGTTTAATGTAAGTATAGGCGTTATAGGTTCCGCTATTGACTATGTCATCCTTGATGCCTTATCTGCTCATGACTCAAAAAGTACCTTATCTAACCAGAAACATAAACTAAAAAATGTTAGAAACTTAAATGAAGGAAAACTCAATTATACGGAAAACCGCAAACGGAGGCAGATAACAGTTAGCGGGCCATAAAATACTTACTCGAAAATTATGAGTCAAATAATAAATGCGGGCCTTGCGCGAATACATTTTGATGCCCCTTTTCCGACAAAACCATGTAGAATAAAAGAAAGTGGAGCAAAAAGTGTATTCATAATGTAAATGAACAAAGAGCCGGGGCGCGCCGGAGGTTAATTAAAATGCGAATAGCATCCTAAAACAGACAGACAGTGGAAATATTACATCCACCTTCGCGCACTCTGCAAATATTACTGTAGAAAACTTATTATTTTATGTGATGAATATCTACCTTCTTAATCCGTACCACAAGGTCGTGAACCATGTAGCTGTGCAACAAAAGTAAGGCAAAAATACAAGGGTTTTGACTTTTCTACTTTTTCTGGCTTGATACTTATTAAAGTCTTGCAACTGCCACTGGATGAGGTAAAATGTCCCCTGGCTATGTTTCTCTGCTCGATTTATCCATCTTCGAAACGATGCAATTGGTATATAATATGAACGCTATGTGTTCCACAGATCCGCCGGAGATCGAGCCTTTTTCCTTCTCGGCGAACTTGCAAGAAGGCAAGCGAGCTCAAGTCAGCTGCAGCGTCACGTCCGGAGACATGCCCGTCCACTTCACATGGCTCAAGGACAACGTGCCCATACCTTCATCTTTACAGGTAATATTTGAGAATTTCATATAGGTAATAAATAGGGTCTGATGAAGTGTGTTGCTGAGAATGATCAGATTACATTAACAATGTATTTCTATCGAGGATGATCACAGTTAAAACGGCGACATCATCCTTACACGGGTACACGACGGAGATTTTCTACTAGCAGCCTAATTGACTATTAGTATCCTTTCGAGCAACTTCTGACTCTCTGACTGAGCTAGTGCCTCTTGAGATACTCTGTCTGAAATATTTTTCTGGCAATGCAATTCATCTTGAAGTCGTAGATGCCCAACTCTACATGAATTATTCAGTAACACATCACTCCACTTGCATAGGTGGAAGAGCGAGGTGCTGATTTTTTCAGCAACCTCGTTTTCAAAGAGGTGTCGGCCCGACACAGCGGCCTATACACTTGCGTGGCCTCCAACTCGGCGGCCAAAGTTAACTATACGGCAGAGCTGGTGGTGAAAGGTAACCGCCTTCGTACCGAGCACAGAGCACTTTATGTCATGCTTGCACTGAGCACCAAAAACGTTCAGCACTCTAGCACACCATAACTCTCACGCTTGCACCAGATTTTGTAATCAACTGTACGGTATTGATCATGTGAATTGGTTTAAAACAAATACATTGAAACTCAATTGTTTGCTCTCATTAGCGGTATTAGCAAACTCCGGCGTTGTTTAATCAACGGATGTTATTTAATTGGCTGTTTCTAAAACATGTTTCGCATTTTGAAGTCCTGAATCGATAATATAATATTTTGATAACAATGTGATCCGCCAATTTTCGTATAAGGAAAAAACGTTTCTATTGGATTATATTCCCTTCCTCCGCCTATAGAAAAGACATAATTGGGGAAAGCGGATCGCTATTCATCTGTCAAGAACGGTGAAATTGAACAAGCTACGGAACACTTTAATCTTTCCCTCGAAAAAAAATTAATGCTAAACTTATTTCGTAGCTGGAGATTATGTCGGGTCAAGAAAAATTTGATGAAGAGGATTAAATTACGTCTTTTTGCATTTTGTCACCATTTTGCACACTTTTTAGCCTCTAATTTTCGAGTTTTCTTTTGGTATCAATTCTGTAATCAGTCAGGTAATTCCACTGCTTTTTCCGATGTAAAATTTCACGTTCTTTTGTTTTGCTCAGCGATGGATTTCAGATGGCTAAAGGAAACGGTAAATTGTTTGATAACTCTTTAACATAATTTTAACTCAAAGTGAAATGGTTTGTAGTCTTCGTAGAAGTCGAGTTAACGAAATGAAGAAGATGAAAATAAGTAATTAATTATGGGAAATAACTACATTTTGTTGAAAAATATATCATTTACTTAACTTACGATCCCTACTATTTTTCTGTTCGAAATCTTTATAAGCTGTCGGGAAAGGTAAAGTATGTAGAGATATTATTACTTATTGGTACTTAACTACTATTAATTTGTAACGTGTTGAAATTTTTTACTTCAATAAGTTAGAACTTTGTCTAAGAAATCGAATGTTGCTTTCACGCTGCAGTATCCCCGAAATGGGTGGTAGAGCCTAAGGACGAAGCCGTGTTAGCTGGGGAGCCCGTGGCACTGCACTGCCAAACCACCGGATCGCCCACTCCCCAAGTCACCTGGCTCAAGCAGAGAGGTAACAAAATGCTCATCCAAGTCTCTGCTACTAGTTTGTTTTGTTCAGAAAACCTGACAGCTGTAGATTACCTTGCTATCTATACCATTGATACCCCTTCCAGCAAAAGACCCTCCGGCCGAAAGACCAAGTTTTTCAAAGTAATACCCCCACAGACCAGAAAAGTCATCATGCGGCCGCCCCCTAGCGACACGAATGATATTTTTGCTCAGTACATACCCCATTTGGTATGGTATGAACATTATCATGATCAACCCTAAACCCTACTTGTTCTTCATCATGTTACACAATAACGGTGACATGTCTACTTTCTTTGTGACGCCTCCCCCTATAGTAAGTGATAAGACGTCATTTTTACTAGTCGTTTGTTTTTGGTCCTTTCCCATGCCAATTATCTTCTAAATCTCCTTCATCATCTTTGGCCTTATTCCGTCTATTGCACACATCAATCTTTTTATCATATTGTAAATTATTGCGCTTATTTCAGGATCAGGGTCAACAGAATACGTGCCCCTGGTGAACCTGGGCGGGCGGTTCCAGTTCTTTTCCAACGGAACCCTGTTCATGGAGTCAGCACTGCCCTACGACGAGGGGCAGTACATGTGCAAAGCTGAGAACGGTGTTGGCTCTCCACTCACGCACAGCATCTTTGTTGCGGTCAATGGTAAGTAACATGTTAAAACCTTTTTTTTAAGCAAAGGAATCGGCAGTTGGACGGCTCAGTGTCCCACACAAAAAGAAGAAGAAGCAAAAGCATCATCAATAGACGATCAAATCATCAAAGCGAATAAAAAATTTAAAGTTTGGAGACATGCAAGACTAAACACTTGATAACTATTTCCTGACAAGCAACGATTAGCGGAAGGCACTTTTTCGGAACTGCTTCCTTCTTATGTAACTTGAAAGATCCACAGTTTAGAGCAATGATTGCATGATGCATGCAGGGGAGCTAGTTCATATACCTACCCCAGACCAACATTATCCAGGTTTTGATGGCAGATGTGGCGCAGGTGGCATTATACCTGTCTGCTACAGTCCCGATTCATGGTTGGACGAATATTGATCGTGTACTTGCCCGTGGTGTCCTCACAAAAGTGCTAAAATGTGATCATGTTTTTTACATTCCATTCCAGAGCCAGCCCGTTTCGAGCTAACATCCCACAACATGACGGCGCGCCGTGATGCGCCCGCGACTCTCGCCTGCGACGTGAGGGGGGACAGCCCCATCCGCGTGCAGTGGTCGCACAACCTCAACCAGCTAGATCTTAATACTTATAGGTGAGGGTCATCATAGCGTATGACAATCTCTACTTGTATGAGATGTTTTTATCTAGTTTTCTGCCTTTGCGGCGAATTTATGTAAATTCGCCGTACAGCCGTAAAGGCAGCGCCTTCAGCACATGGAACAGGGTCAAGTCAGGTGCTCTACAGTCGCAATTTGGTGACTGCCTAAGCCTCATTTGTGAAGGTGATGGTTACTTTTCCCGTGGTTGAGGCTGGTGTTGTTTGTAGGTGAGGGTCATGTCGTATAGCGCCATACTTCCATAGATGCCGTTAGTTGCAATTTAAAATGCACTGTCGTTTGGCTCAAAGGCATTTTAATATGGATTGGATAGCTTTGGATCGCATACTCGGATACTCGTATGTTAGATACCTCGTATCATAAAAGGCCTACTAGCCTGCAGGTTAGATCAATCAAAATATAACTTAAAAATGTTTATTGTTTCAGGTTAAGTGTATCCGAAGCAAAGACTGATAGTGGTTTAAGGTCCCAATTATACATCAGCAGAGCCGACAGACAGGACTCTGGTGTTTACAAGTGCCAAGCTGTCAATGCCTATGGTCACAGTGACCATTATATTTATTTATCCGTCCAAGGTGAGCGAACATGTCTATCTTCTAAAAGCTAGTTTTGATGATCCCACTGTCAAACAAAACTTTCACATCAGTTCTTCAATCATGGGTTTTCTCTAAACTCAGTCCTGTGTAAGGTCGGGAGGGCAAATAAGCCTGAAACAGATTCAAGATAAAGGAACCTACCTCTTAATTTCGCTTTAGCTTGGTTTGCTGCATTATACATATTTACGATTGTCAACTGAAGAAGAATAATGACGCTCACTTGGTAGCTGCCTTTCCATCCATACTCATCTCCCTGACTTGGCGTTACAGAGAAACCGGACTCCCCACACTCCCTGACCGTGACGGAGATCCTGAGCCGCGGCGTGCGCCTGTCCTGGAGCCAGGGCTTCGACGGCAACTCGCCGCTGGTCGGCTACACGGTGCAATTCGCCGCGCTGTCCCCGCAGGGCGCTATACGAGTCAACCAGTGGGACTCCGCTACCAGCCTCAATGTGTCCGTCCATGGCGCTGCGCAAACATACATCACGTAAGTTATCGTGTGGGTTGTCGATTCAGCAAACAACCTAATAAACCCTGGTGACGTTAAATCACGTTCTTATTCCATTCATCATCATCATCTTTAGGAGCCATGCTCTTGTCGTTGAATCAATTTCTATTGTTACTGTTTCCTGCCAATGTTTTGACCTCTTTCGTTAGGCCTCTTCTTCTCCTAAGGATTAGGCTTCGAAGATTATTTTAATTTACCTCCATCTTAGTAATCATACAGGCATCAACGTCGACAGCTTAACTTGCTTTCCGAAGAATGCGAAGGTCTTTACTATGAACCACTCATCTCTCTGTGCACTGCTCAAAACAAACTGAAAATAGCTTCACCAACGTTATCCTACAACTGTGTGGATGGTTCAATATCATGTCATTCCCTTTGCTTTATGAAGGTAATCCTTATCCATTTCAGACTCACAAAGAAGGGAGACATCCACTACGAAGCTCTCCTCACAAATCTGAAACCCCATACTGCATACATGATACGCATCGCAGCTATCAACCAGATCGACCGCAGCGAATTCACCGAACCAGTCGTTGTCAAGACGCAGGAAGAAGGTAATACTTACTTACTTACTTCGCCGGCTCGACGACCCAAAGGTAATACGTTCGTTCAGTAGATTATTAATAGATATATATTATATATTAATTATATATTATCAATAGATATAAATATTAAAACGGGAAATTTAAAAAATGGATCAGAATTTTGGCTTGAATGTGGAACCAGATTTACAATGGCGCTTTGGATATCCACCGTACGCCAAGTCAAATTTAATATGTCAGAGATGTGTAGAGGATTTTGTGTAACCTGGTATCCATTTTTCTAAACCGTATTACCCACTTTATATTTGAAAAGCCTCATGCTTGTTACTTACCAACTTTTCAATGATTTTCGCAAAGCTGCTCCTTATTTTGACCATTTCGTGTTTCAGCTCCATCTGAAGCTCCCACAAACATCCATGTGACCCCGGGAGGGCCTGGAGAGCTGCATGTAACGTGGCGCCCTCCCCCGCGAGAAGCTTGGCACGGGGAGCTGCTGGGGTATTCCGTCACCTGCACCGAACTGGGCCCTGGGGGGGCACCACTACATAATACGTCCAGGTACTAACATAGTTATTGAGACACAGGAACTTAAGATTTTGACGAGACAAACTATGTGGTTATACCTACCACCTCGTGATTTAAATTTTTTTTTTAGTTCTTCCCTATTATCCCGTGAGTTGATTATATTTTAGTGCGTCCACAGGACGGAGATCCTGAGAACCCACAAGTTTTTACACGAAGTGCTCGTTTATTTTGATGGTCAATACCTCCACCAACTCTCAACATTTATAAATAAAACAGTCTAGCTCGTTGATTGTCTTTCAGAACGTTGACAGTGAATGGATGGTCAGCAACTGAGCTGAACCTGTCCGCTTTGAGGAAGTTCACTAGATACGAAGTAAGAGTACGAGCCTTCAATGGCGTCGCAGCCGGTCCAGCGTCCACACCAGTCGCAGCTACTACTCTAGAAGGAGGTAAAGCTATAAAGATGAATTTTCTTGAGGAATGCCACTGCAAATTACTCGTATTTCAAATATATATGACACCGGAAAAACCCTTGATTTCCTAATGTTCATCCCGATATCTTTAATTACCTACCTAATAATTTTGTGTCCCCTAATTCTCGTCTGCGTTTTTTACAGTGCCCGAATCGCACCCAACCCGCGTGCTGTGTTCACCGCTATCGTCTTCCAGTATGAAGGTGCAATGGAGTCCTCCACCGCCTGGACAACATGGTGGCATCATCCAAGGATACAAAGTTATCTATACGCCTCTTACTCCTGATCATGGTACGCTTCTTCATATACTTTCCAAATAACGAGGCATAGGAACCGCCACACTTGACAGGCAGATTGGAAGTCACTTGAAATATTGTACGTAGTTTTAAACGTGGCTAGCATCTGGCCGTTCGTGATGATAGCGACTGAAATCCAAAATATTAATATTCTTGGGCTCTTATAGTTTTATCGAAACGAATAATAGAAACTGTTGAACATTGTTCCAGCTGATGTTGGTGAAATCAAACGAGTGACGACCACAGACACGTATCTCCACACGTTGCGGAAGTACACGAACTATTCCATCCAAGTCCTGGCCTTCACTAATGCTGGAGACGGCAAGAGAAGCCCTCCGGTTTATTGCATGACTGAAGAAGACGGTAATAAGATGAATCTTTGTATCTTCTATCTCTTCGTGGCTCCTATGGCATGTTAATTATAATCTGTTCTTTTGTTCTTCCAGTGCCATCAGCCCCGCACAAAATAAAGGCCTTGGCCTTTTCTACCGACTCCGTGCTAGTGAGTTGGCTTCCACCGCTTCATCCAAATGGAATAATCTCACATTATACCGTTTACTACAGAGAAGCTGGCCGGTAAGAAACCTTCAACCTTTGTATGTGAAATCATTGGTCAGAACAGACCTTTGACGCTATGAGGGCTGTGAGAATCACCAGCGAAATTGAGAATTTCTTATCAAATCTGACTTGTATTAATTAATCTCTGATTGCAGATTGGGCAAGCACTTGCAGTTCACAGTATCTGCAGAGAAGAAGTTAGATGCAGAACTGATGTTCCAAGTACGGAATCTGCTTGAGAGCCAACTGTACGAGTTCTGGGTGTCAGCCACTACCGGGTCCGGTGAAGGAGAGTCTACACCCGTTGTTGGTCAAGGACCTAGCAGTAGAAGTGAGTTTCGTAACTTTTTCATTGTATTTTTTGCTGCGGATTAGGATTGATAGATTGTTAATGACGGAATAGGTTCCTAATACGATAAGGGCAGTCTTGATTGCTGCTTCTGCTTAAAACACAGCATAGTCAGAATTTCTGTCCATACTAGAAGTTTTTTATTAAGGGTTTTAGAGGTAATAATAAGCTACTAATGAGCTTTTAATTTCCCAGTTCCAGCTAGAATAGCCTCATTTGGCGGTACAGTATGGGTGGGTGCAGGTCAAGCCGCGCTGCTAGCCTGCACTTGCGTGGGGTCCCCTACACCCCGCTCGAGATGGACCCACCACCGCACCCCAGTCACGCACCATGCGTTTTACCAAGTCACACATCGAGGGCATCTTCACATCAGAGGTAGATAAACGGGACTCACCACAAAAATATTTCGACGCGTTAAAATATCTCCATACAAAAACAAAACGAAAGATTGTTTGTGGTAAGAACCTCCCTAACTCCAACTAGTTCTAAAGCAAGTCTTCCAAGTTTAAAAGAGCATTCTGTTTTTTTCAATCTGTATGTCATGGATCTCTTATTAATTTCAGAGGTGAATGAACAGTCGTCCGGAAACTTCACTTGCACTGCTAGCAACACAATCGGTGAAGACTCGATCGTCTACGTAGTGTCGGCCATCTTGCCTCCGTCCGCACCATCCCTTTCCCTGCAGTACACAACAGCTTCCAGTATCAAGTTGCACTGGCAGTTGCCGGCTGGGGAAATCGCCGAACCAATATTGGGTAAGCATTCTCGATATATTTTAGTACTGCCTAAAGCTACGTTTTTGGTTTCATCGACTTCATCTGATCTGACCGATTCAGATGCTAACTAAACTGTTAATCAAAACTCTAAACACGTCTTTACCTTGGCAGAACGATGTGTTGCTGTAAGAAGTCGCTTTCGTTTTCAGGATACGTCCTCCACTACAAACAAGCTCAAGAGACTGACTGGAACGTCGTTGAGCTGTCACCTGAGATATCGTCTTACACTATGGATATGCTCAAATGTGGGACCACTTATAATGCCAAAATACAAGCACGAAACAAGATTTCTATTGGACCTCCCAGCGAGGTGCTCACTGCCACAACTAGAGGCGGACGTAAGAATTCTTTCTTGTGCTTAGTCATCTAAAAAAATAGGTGTTCTTTCAGAAATTAATCCTTTTTGGTTTGCATTTTCAGGGCCTAAACCACCGAAACCGGAAGACCATATCCACTCAAACACGTCAGCTATCAAAATAAACTTCTATGCGTGGCGAGATGGTGGCTGTCCTATCCTCGGCTTCAAGGTTTCTTATCGGCGGGTTGGGTCTGAACATTGGATTAAGGTAAACGAAGACTTCAACCCAAGATGCCGATCGTATCGAATCAAAGATGCCGTGTGATGCCGGCTTAGAATAGCATCACCCCACATCCTTCCCGCGGGTGTCGTAAGAGGCGACTAAGGGACTCGAGGGTATTGGTGTATTACAATTTTTAGGCGACAGGCTGACAGCCTGTCACTATAGTGATACACATGTTTTCTGGAACAACCTTGGAAATCAATCCTCAAAAATGTCAGACGTGGCGATAGCGACCATATTCTTATGGTCGTTAACGCTCTGCCTACCCCGCAAGGGATAAAGGCGTGATATATGTATGTATGTATTTAAGACTTCAACCAATCAACCATGTTCTTCTGCGTACACATACCTCTGTCTGATATCAACTGTAGGTACACTAAACTGTCCTTTTGTAACGTGGAATAACGACTGATGGTCTGATGATGTTGTCTAGACCATTTTCCAAACAATTTTCAAGGCGAAAGTTTCAATTTCTGTTAAATGTTTGCAGGTGGGCGATGATCTAAGTTCAGCAAGTCATGTGCTTGGGGAGCTGAATCCGGGTACTTGGTATGAGCTGGCCGTGGAGGCGAATAGTGACGCTGGTGTGGAACGCGTCACTTTGTATGCTGACACACATACTTTGACTGGAGGTAAATAGACTTAAGCAGGTGAAAAGCAATTGCACAGTTTCTCTTGATCAATAAACTACTATAACCAGCCGCTACAGTCCACTGCTGGACATGGGGCTCCCTTATTTGATGGATATATGCCATACTCACCACCTCTGGCAGGCGGATGTGCGAGTGCAGTTCAAGGTGTTATATTTACAGGAAACGCTCCTGCCTAGTGCGTGGATTCATCTCTTAGTCGCCTTTCACGACACGGGTAGGGATGAAGTGATGCTATTCTAAGTTGGCACCACACGGTAGTATTGTATCATTAGCATTATTTCCAGGGCGCATCCCTACACTGCAGCCTCGACCCCCAGTTGCAGAGGGAGCTCGTTCGAGTGGTCTCCGAACAGTGCTTCTTTCTTGTGTGGCCAGTGCTGTCGTGGTCGTCTGCACCCTAGCCGGAATCATTTGCCTGCTTCAGCATAAACGCAAGTAAGTTTATTCCTTTTCATTGAACTCCGAGTGGTCCAACGACCCGATGAACCCTAGTGTCAGAATTATTCCACCGCCTTCTACGAGCAGCAGGTCTCTGACAAGGTTGTGTTACGACCGTCGTCTTAGTTGTCATAGATAGCTAGATAGAATCATTTTTCTTTTCGGACGCAGGTTCATCCTGAATGCTATTATCCGACACTGCATATCGAGATTCTTTAAGACAGGGGCACAGTGGTATCAGGCGCTACAAGAACATCAGGTTGAAACGTTCCCAAAAAAGGGTATTTAGCCTTTGCCCGACACAGCCCTAATTTTTCTGTTTCTTTCCCTTATGTAGATGCCATCTTGCAACAATACCTGTCGATTCTGTTACAGATTTTTCTGCATTTCCAGCGACCACTACATGCGAGACGACAGAAAGCTGAGTGAGAGCAACGAGGCCGAGCGGGAGAAGCTCCGGGAAGGGCAAAAGCTGTACTCCTCTTCATCCATCAATGGAAATGAAAAATCCAATGATGATTCCTCCGGTAAGTTATATTATAGTGCGCGCTTTTTCCTAATAGGAGATACCCTCTGATCAAAAAGGACATCTATGCTTACCAATATAAAGAAGATAAATAAAGTCGACCCAACATATTGGGACGACGGAGAAAAAGTGAGTGAATATAGAAACAGATTTCGATTTTCAAGAGTTGTTCGAATCTAATCCATCCATACTTATAGGCTAGGTTAAGCCCGATTCAAAGGTCAGCGCTAGTCGCGTGGTAGGTACGTCGGTATTTTGATCGCTACCTACACAATGTCAAGCAATTGAGCTCTGCTAACCTAAGTATTCGCATCATAATGTTTCAGCGGAACTGTACGAGATCAGTCCGTACGCGACATTTGGCGTGTCGGCGGCGCACTCACTGCAGTTCCGCACGCTGGCGCGCCGCGATGACGACGCCGCGCCACCGCATAGACCGCACCGACGGCATCGCGCCTGCGACCACTACCGATACGGTAACATGAGTCTCTAGCATGAAGTTCGAGCTCTTTTTGCCGAGCAGTGCATTAACTTTTTGATGAAGAAATTACGCTCATCTTGAAAGCTTAGAAACGAGTCATCAATATCTAGAAGGCATCGCTGGCCTTCCACGTACTTATAGTGATTCCTATGGTTAATTCCTGACTCATTTGAATGAAAAGAATAGTTATTTTAATTTAAGGTGTTCGTCAAATTTATGTAGGCATAGGTCTACCAAATGAAAGGTACTTGATACAAGTTACCCAGATACAACGAAACCCAGAGGGAAATGAGTGGCAAAGGGTCCATAAATTCAATTTCTTTCAGAAATTATTTATATTCCAGTCAGCCAATCTTTGTAAGACAAGCATCCTTCGCCACTTCCAAAATCTATTAGCATAATGTTTCATCATGTTCACCTTCATCTTGCTTGTTCCATCCAAAATTACCATCAACAACGAATTGGCCAAAACGAAAGCAAGAACTAACCGAGCTCTCCGAGCTGAGAGCTCCATTTCCTTTTGGCCACAGACGAATCGAGCTTGTCTAAATGCTCGACAGTGGAGGCGCGGCACCGGATGCGGGCCGCATGCGCAGCTTCCGGCGGGCCGACTTGGCGGGACCACACAGACTCGGATGACAACAGCGACAGTGCTGCCAACACTACCACTAAAGGCAAGTGATTGTTGCGACTCCAGAGTTTGTCTCTAAATGCTCGACAGTGGAGGCGCGGCATCGGATACGGGCCGTGTGCGCAGCTTCCGGCGGGCCGACTTGGCGGGACCACACAGACTCGGATGACAACAGCGACAGTGCTGCCAACACTACCACTAAAGGCAAGTGATCGTTGCGACTCCAAGGTTTGGGACAATATAGCAGGGACACCCTTCTTGGGAAACTTTTTATAGTTATACACATCCCCGAAACTCGCACAACACGCTACACAGTGCTACCAAATTGCCGTAGAGTGGGACACTTTCGTGAGCATGGCTACAACAAAGTCTTGAATGTGGTAAGAAGTAATCGTAACGTCCAGAAAATATTTATTGGCGGGCAAATGATGTCAAAACCTACTCTACAATGTAAAAAAGTTTGCATAAATAAATAAAGTGCGCTAGTTAATCTGTGCGTTAAAATAAAAATGTTAGCGGTCTAGGTACAGACAAGAGCATAAAACCCAAACCTGTGACCACTTCTTACCGAAAGAGCCTTCTCTGAAACTGTTGGTTCCCCAGGGTCTGGCGGCTCTCCCGGCGGCAGCGTGTACGGCAGCGGGCGGCGCAGCGCGCGCACCACCAGCAGGTAGAACGCAGGTACCTCCCCGCCGCCCCTCACTCGCCCGCCACGCCACACACCAGCCTCGCATAGATGCCTGTAGTATTCAACTTCTTAGAATAAGCCATAGTGATCTGTGCTCCTTGCACCACGGCATAGACGTAACGACTGAATAATAATTATTATAACTCCAAGACGAAATCGAGGAGAAGACTGGCTTCATGCCGTTTATGGAAGTAAAGGAAAAGGCTCGCATAGATGCCTGTAGTACTAGGTACTTAACTTCTTAGCATAAGCAATAGTGATCTGTGCTCCTTGCACCACGGCATAGACGTAACGACTCCTCGTGGAGGGCTCAGTACTGAATTTAGGTACCTACCTTACATCAAGGAGAAGATAGGCGACATTTCGTATAAGGAAGTAAAGGAAAAGGTTCAAATGAGATCAGATTGGATATTACTCGACCGACAAGAGCGTGGCTCTTAATTAATGATGATGAAGATGACCTCTCAAAAGTAGAACCACGCCAGCGGTGTAACTCTTTGACCTTTCGAGCAAGATGCTAATATCGCTACTATCTTTTTTACTTACAAGTGTTCTTAAAACTAACATAATCCTATGAATTACTAGAAATACCTACTGAAAGCAAACTTCCAGAAAACAACACCGATAAAAAGTTTGAAAGAAAGTTTTCAAATTATTGGCGCCGTGCGCCGCCATTTTACCTCCATCTTCTATTTTGTAGTGATGCGCGTCTGTAATTCTTAGTCGATAATCGAGAAAATATACCTACTTAATGAAACTTTTTTATGCCTTTTTAGAGCTTTTAAACTCATCCCACCCGATAAAGCTTTTGCCTCATAGTAGATTTTTATCTTCTAGGTTTATTTTACAAAATTTAAATAATGTACAAGTGTTTTCTTCTACAGTGGAGGCCAGAATGGGAGCGATGCGCTTTCAGGTAGCTTCGCCCCAGTCCCCGCTGCTGATATCTCTTCATTAATTGAAAAGTAAGTAATGGAGTACGTGGGTAGGTAAATTACAGAAGGGCAGAGCTGATGATTAGAACCGCTCCTTGCAAAGGGTTATCGAAGCTTAATGGGAATTTTTTAAACCAATCTTTAAGTTTACATAGATGGCGTTGAGTTAAACTGAAAAAAAGTTTCTTTCTAAGAAAATGTTTCTTTTTGTCTAGTTGAGCATGACCTTTAAATAACTCAAATGTTAAGTTTCAGCACTAACAACTATGTTTATGTACAGGTACCAACAAAGGAAGGAGCAAGAACGACGGGAATGCACCATTCATGTCTAACATTAAATGTTTAGTGTTTCCATGGAGAAACTTAAGATTGGAGTGCTACTAATGTCTTCCTTCCTTTCCTTCCTCTAACTTCCCTATGTGCATTTTTAAACAGAATTAAAATACGAAAATTGTATGTTATTTCGCACATTTTTAGATGATGTTACCCTCATTTGATGAGATTTAAGAGAAAATATTAATAATTGATGCTATTACAATATTTTATTCGCGACATTACTTTGAAACGGGCTAAAATGAAATCACAATTTGAACATGGTGTAAAAAATAATTGTTATTGTAATAAATAATAATAATGGTGATCTATTTAAATGCTGTTAAATGGCTATTAAGGTTTCAAGTAAACCTTTTATAATAAAAATTGTAAATAGGAGTAGAGATAAATAATTACGTGTAATATTACGTCAGTTTCAATGTGTTTGCTGTGAGATTATCTCAGTTATTTTAAAGTTATCTAGGTAGTTTAGTAAATTAAAAGTGGCAAAGCTACGAAATGGTCTATATACCTGCACAAAAAAAAAACATCTTAAGTTTTTCAAAGGTTTTAAAAATTGTTTTAACCTATTTAATAATATCGTATTCATTTATATATAACGATAATCTCATAGCAAACCTTTATTATACTACAAAAAAATTGTGTGCAAAGGATTGTATGAATTTCTTAAAGATATGAAATGGGTTTCAATCGTCCAAAAACGCCAGACAAGAGTGAATAGAAACTATTTAGGTGAGATGTCAGCAGAGTACCTTCCTACTTGTTAACGCCTATTTTAATCTTTACAATCCAAACTGTTTATAATGTTGTAGTTTCATTCAGTTTAATTTTAATTAAACTAAGTAATACAACTAACTTTGTCACAGAGTTTGATAAAATAACGTGGCTTTATTGCATATAATTACAGTAAAAGTTAAATAACTAAAGTGTAATTTGTTAGTGTTCGATTAAGATAACCGCTGTTCCAAACTGAAAAAGATACATATCATTATAATAGACTGCCAATATCGATTAAGTAATTCGTAATTTCTTTTTACTGTATTGTTGATGATATAGTTCATTTAGCTATTAATTATACACTATTGTATAAAAATCTTTCTATATACATGTTGTGTAATAAATAAAATTATTAATTTTAGGTTGAAGAAAGAGAATAAAGATGTGTGTTGTGTATAAATCATTCTTTATTTATGCTCCAAAAATGTTTCCCTGCCTGCCTGCTCTGGAAAGGTAGTTAATGATGAACTAGGTACAAGTTATAACTAAAAAAAATGGGTAGGTTAATTAGGATCGTACCTCCTAGGTACTTCCCAACTTAAGCCCAGTCATGCCTAATTAAGCTGTTACCTATAACTTGGTGTACAACTAGTGCTATTTTGGCTCGTGCCGTATTCATGAGGTATTAAATATTAAAAGGAAATCAATCGTAAATTATTTTATTGAAAGCGAATCCTCGAGTTTTTAGATTTTTGATGAATGGCAAAACTTATAGGTTGGCTTATAAACCTTGTTGCAGTAGATGGAAGTATCTACACATACATGACGATACATAACTAAATGTAAGGCAAACCTTAGGTAGTGATATGAAAATAATCATAGCTATAAAATGTCAAAATCCTGAGATAATTTCGTAACGGGACGTTTGTTGAATTTCTTTATACATGAAACCCAAAATAATAATAATATCGTGCAGGCGAGAATTAAAACAACTACTAATTTAAACTTAAACTAAAATTATTATGCTGTTGCCCAAAACTCGGTGGAGGTGGCTCTAGATGGCGCTCTATAAAAAGGAAAAAGTAGAGGGAGGCCCGGGAGGCCTTTGCCCTGCAGCAGTAATGTCGGATACTTTAGTCGATCGATTCAAGGTTCAGTCGATAAGTGGGTGATGCCTCAGCACTAGTAACTACTGTGCTCCCATCGAGTGGTCTGTGTCCGCCTGTCCAATAATTACAAAATATTTGTTTTTATACATAATTCCCCTTCAATATTGAATGAAAACCATGTAATTATGAAGATAAAATTATCCGACATCAATATCAATCATTTCGAATCTCGTATAAAGTAGAAAAGCCGTGATTTGTGCATTGTTTTGGTGCTATTCGCCTATATTGATTTACTGTATGCCAGTGACCTGTTTCTCGTATTTGTAATGTGTATCTCGTGAATAATTGATAAAATCATTAGGAGAAACCAGTTAAATCATAATGAATCGGTTTCGATTACACTCAGCCAGGGATAAGTGATGAAATGTGTTTATTGGTGATAAAAAGCAGGGGCCCATTTCGTTTTGGTCAGTGTAAGAATCTAATTAGGTAATTTATAAATCTAGTATGTTTGTAATCCCACAATGATGACGCCGGTCGAGGAGAAGAAAGATGAAAAGGTATGTTGACATCTAAAGATACTCCTAATACCTTTCCTGAAATTACAGTTCAAAATGAGTACCAGTATCAGCTGCTAGTTTTCTACAACTCCAATCAGTGACAGCATTTTAGTTCGGGGTGTGCTTCAGATTGGTATAGGGTTTTAATGAGTGGAGGGGAGGTGGGCAATGTGGGCATCCCCCCATTGACTAATTTTTCTTTTAAGTTTTGCAAATTTTTACATAGGTACTGGACTATCTGAGGTGGTTGAGGAGTGGTTGGGAACCCCCGTGAAAAATTTTCATAGTTTTGCCTGTTTGGTTCCAGATCCGCACCGGCATGGTGCAGGTGTCGGACGGCAAGTCGCGGCCGCGGCTCGCACGACTCCGGCTCACCATGGAGTCCGTCACCGTGCAGCGGGAGATCATTGTACCGCAGCAGACACCTAGAGACAAGACTGTGCCTCATGCCAGAGTAAGTTCTTGACTAATAGGTTGTAGCCACAATAGATCTGCAAAGGTCGCAGTGGCTGTTGGTCTTCTCAGGACTAAACCCTGCTCTACAAAATAATAATAGAAGTTCTTGACTTCAGGTCAAAATAGCCCACAAGCTTGTGACTAGAACTCCCAATGATAGGTCTGCATTTAGTAATCTGGTACAAGCAACAACAACAATTTCATAAACCCTTCATGGCTTAAAGACAAATAGGTAGTAGAGACAGGAGTTTTACCCTTATGGTATACCTGGCCTACTTACTTTCAGCAGTGGACTTCTACAGGATGTCACGATGATGTGGTGACAATTATGATGAAAAATACCTTGAAAGATGTCCTGATTGATAACAAATATCATTCAACAATATGTTCAATATGTTGAGTAGGATTCTGGTGCTATTGACATAGGTTCTGCTCAAGTGAAAATAAAAAATCAAAATAAAATGGGAAGCCTTTCACACAAGTGATTTCGACACAAAACTTTGCCATTCAATAATTTTTATTTCTATAAATAGAATAACTCTTTTATTGCAAAGCTATTAAAGTATTTTGCAACAAACTGCTTGTTTGTTTCCCTATTAGCTATTTATAAAATTGATTTTCTCCCACAGGAGCGCATGGTGCAAATAACCCGTCAAAAGGTGGGTGGTCTGGGGCTCAGCATCAAGGGGGGAGCAGAACACAAGCTACCCATCCTCATCTCCAAGATATATAAGGACCAGGCGGCAGACCAGACTGGCCAGCTGTTCGTAGGAGATGCTGTCATTAAAGGTAACAAGATTACAGATTGGCTATAAAAACCAACTCATGAAATCAGCAAACAGTTAATATTCCTTTCTTTTTTTGTGTGGTATACAGAGTCGCCCAACGACCCACTGAACCCTTGTGTCAGAATTTTTTCAACTGCTTCCACCTCCGCAGCCTTTAGCAGGCTTCTGACATGGTTGACAGTTATTGAAACTTAATAATCATTTTGTAGGTATCTAACAAACTAGGAACCTAATGATCAATGAATCAGGTTAAATAAAATTTCTTTTAGTCGATATCTTATAGTCAATATCTTAGCTAATACCTTATAAATACCTCTCAAATATTGGATTAGAAAAACATTACATAAAAGATCAAAAATAGCTCTTTGGTGCATTGCATCAAGAGCTATAAACTTTTATGTATTTTTTGTTTCGAGTGGAGTTGATAGTAGGTACTTGTATTCAAAGCTAAGCGTAGCGTAACTGAGCGATATCGTATTTACCAGGAATAAGTTAGGTAGGGGGATATATTATTTACTAAGAATAAGTTGGGTAGCTATTAGCTACTGATATCAATTGTAGTTGTAATTATTTGTTTAATTTCGTTTTCTACAATCATACTTGTAGTTGACACTAGAGTTTATCAATTGCTTGACTCGATAGTACGTAACTCGTTAATTGTCGACTAGACGGCTGCCTTATTGCCCTGAATTAAACAATTCGCAACTGCACCCGACAGCCCAGCTGTCCAATAATACAGTCTGGCCAATGAGACTAGCTTTCAATTAGAGATTTTAAGGGCTGCTACTACAACATACGTTATTTGCCATGTGCGAACAAAAAGTGTACCTGACAGAAAAAAAGTCTAAAACGGCTCGCGCGATCATTGCGGATACCCTTGCTCACATTCATACATATATACACAAGTCACGCCATTATCCCTCGTAGGGTTAACGGCCGTAATTGAGGGTCGTTTCAGATAAGTCGTGTATCAGTGACAGGTTGTCAGATAGTCGCCTAAAATTGCAATACGCTTAAAACCCTCGAGTCCCTTAGTCGCCTCTTACACACCCGCGGTAAAGAAATAGTGTGATGCTATTCTAATCTAACCACACGGCATACTTTAGTCAACATCTATCGACAATATTTCAGCAAATCAGCACTAAGGTTTCAGGCCTACTTCTACAAGTATGACAGAAAAAACAAGTAATTAGAACTATAATAGTTGTATGTTTAAAGTCCATGAGGACGTTCATAGACCCACTCGACTAGAATAAAAATTTAAATCTTTAAAAAAGTTTATGGGGATGACTTGATAGTAGATAATACGATTTTTTGATGCAGAAAGGATCTCTCCCCAAAGGAGTGTCTTATAACTTGCAGAGCCGACGCGCACAACTCGCAGATATAAATTGTGTAATTAAGGGCAATGATGCGTCTAGCTCCCGACTCGCAGCGTACTCATTAGCCGTCCGTTCCGGTGGTTCCGGCCTAAACGGACGTTCACAATCAGATAAAGTAAATAAATAAATCGTTTTTCATTTTTAGGGTTACATACTCTGACCTAACGAGAGAACCCTGTTATTGAAACCTCGCTGTCTGTATGTCCATCTGTCACCATGCTGCAAAAGAGAGCTGTCAATTATTTCAAAGATTTTATTTCTGGTCCCGCTATAACAAGAAATATCTACAAAAAAATATTTAAAAAAATTAAGAGGGGCTCACAAAAACCTGTTTTTTTGTTCAATTTCATTTGGTAATAATTGTAACATATAATAAAAAACAGAATAAAACTCATATTTATGGTGGCTCCTGTACCACAATGTTTTTACACATTATGGTACGGAACCATTCGTGCTTGAGTCCGATACGTACTTGACTCATTTTTGTTACAAATGGTTTTCCGATGATTCAGCTAAACCGTGCATTAAGGTCTTTCCTCCCCAAGTTTTGAAATCAAATTGAATTTCATGAAATGCGAAGCAGTCGGATTCGCGAATGTGTAATTGAATACTCCCTGGCATGCTCCCTGGGCATTAATTATGAACCCGCTTGGACTAAATGGATAGAGTTTAGTTCGGTCTACTATAATAGGATATTGTGATGTATTATCAGAGAATTCCTTTGAGAATTTGTGGCGTGAGAACTCGTTGATTATATTCGTAATAGTTTCGTAATATAGACCATTATGCTAAAACGCTATTATGCAGATTGTTATATAATTCAACTTGGCAGAGGCTAGATACGGTCAAGGTTTAAGGAACCTGTTGATTTTACTAGTTTGAAATTGTGCCTACATCAGATCAGGACTATTTTTACCGCATTTTTACATTGAAAGATATTTTGAATGTGATAGAGATAAGTACTTACTTACGGTGTGTAAGCTTTGGTGTACCGAAAACTTTTCAGGCATGATCTGACCATGAAACTAAACAACTTTTCCTATGGAGGCTAATAATGCTGTGTTGCTATCACTATATTGTATAAAACAAAGTTGCTTTTCGACTGTCTTCTTTAAAACTGCACAACGGATTTTGATGTAGTTTTTTTGATAGAGGAGTCATTCAAGAGGAAAATTTATATGCGTAACACTTTCCAGGAGAACAACTTATTCTCACGGGAAAATGAGTCTAGTATTATATCTAAAATAAAATAAAAAAATTCTACCTCTCATACAAAATTTCCTATCAGCTGAGGCTCTATGCAAACTTATTTAAGTAAAGTAATAGTTGTTCGGTTTCATAGAAGGATCATGATCATGCCTGCAAAGTTTTGTTACACCCGTAAACCCGGTACTATAAACCATTTAGAAAAGAAGTAATGCTTTCCTTTAAAGAAACAGTACCACTACTAACACTTTTTAGGCGCCTGTAAGTAATGTTTTGTATCCATTGCTTGCAGTGAACGGCGAGTACATAACAGCGTGCAAGCACGACGACGCAGTGAACATTCTGCGCAACGCGGGTGACATCGTCGTGCTCACCGTCAAACACTACCGCGCCGCCACGCCTTTCCTGCAGAAACAAGGTACGTATGATATCAGCCTACTAGCTAGGCTGTGCCCGCTGCAACTCATTTTCCCGTGGGAATAAGGATTTTCCCGGCAAGTATTATACATAAAAACCTTCCTCTTGAATCACTCTATCTATTTAAAAAAACTGCATAAAAATCCGTTGTGTAGTTTTAAAGATTTAAGCATATATACAGACAGACGCGAAAAGCGACTTTGCTTTATACTATGTAGTGATACCATGGGGTCTCATTCCTTACTTAAGGAATAGTCCAAAAATAAATCAATAGATGGCGATAAGGGTAGCGAATGTAACTTAAGAGACTGGAATAAAAGCAAATTTACAAAAACAAAGTACTGGAAACTTATAAATACATTATTTAAGATGTTTTGAGACGGAAAACACGCGAAATTATTCACATTTTTGCAATATTTTTCATTACAAATGACGTCAATACGAAGTATCCAACAAATAAGCTAGATGTCGCAAGCAACGCCCACGCTAAGTCGACATATCAAATAGACTGCCAATAGCCGTCTTAGGGTAATCGAACTCCTTCTATGACGTTGGGTATCTGTAGTACTTTAGTAGTATTATATTATCTGTGGTGATGCTGAGTGTTAGGATAAGTACAACAGTCCTCTGCTGGACATGGGCCTTCCTCTTTCGGGGGGTATTGCCACGCTTGGCAGTTGGATTGGCGAGCACAGTGCAAGATGTTGCATTTTTTAGGAACGGTGGCCACAGCTGGACGTAAGCTTCCTCCAGGGTACGCTACAAGGCACGATCTCCCGCTTTCGCCTTCTATTCGCTACCAGCCGCTCTCTTTAAGTCATTGGTCCATCTGATTAGAGGGCGTCCAACGGTACGCTTGCCGAAGCGTGGTCTAAACTCAAGTTCCGGGACTTTATTCATTCGTAATATGTGAGCGTACATAACACTATAGGCGGCTGTCTATACAGCCTAATCCTTCCTAGACTTACCTGTCAATACACTATTGTAAATATTCTAAAGATTCTACTGAATCCTGAATTGCACCTATTTATTAACCTATTCCTTCCTTGACAAAGCCCGAGATTTTTATTCAATATGATTGATGATTGCTGGGTATCCTATTTGTTAGTATCATGGTTCACCGACAGTATTGTTTGCCGAATCATTGTTTGTCGAATGTACGGTACGCCGAACAAAGGGCGCCCCCTTCCGGCATCTAATTTGATTTTTGTACAGTGGATCTCAGAAACAAGGAAAATGGCATAAATAATTAATTCAACGGTTCATAATTTACCTAGCATTTATGAAAACGAGTAATTCCTAATACGAACAGGGATTATTTTATACATACACACACATACACATATCACGCCTTTTTCTCTTGCAGGGTAGGCAGAGCATTAACGGCCGTAAAAATAAGGTCGCTATCACCACGTCTGACAAAAATATTGCGAGCTCTTTCCGATAATTCGTGTATCACTATAGTGGCACTATTACTTTATACTTTGTGTATCACTATTATTTTATGATGCTGTGAAATAAGTACTCAAAAAAATTACATCAGCTACGTCTTACTTTTCGTACCTATATCTACGCCGAGACGATTAAATATTAAACACTTTTACAAAAACTGTACTAAATTACATAAATTTTGTCGATTGTTCCGCTTGGAAACAAATGGCTCGAGTTGTCGTAAGACAATCATGAGACCGATCTTCGCAGATTCGCATCACCAGCACATTTGGTTGAACGCTGCTGTTTCACACATGTTGGTTGATCGCTATACAAAACTTACAGCTTGGTATACAGGGTGTAAGAGACGGTGTAACGAAATCTCTGCAGGCGTGATCAGACTATGAAACTGAACAACTTTTTCTATGGGGGTTATGTTGGAAAATGAAAATTTTTTTTCGAGTTTCCATACAAAGTCAGTCAGCTGATCGGAAATTTTGTATGGTAGGTCGAATTTTTTTTATGTTTACCATATAGAAAAAGTTGTTCAGTTTCAAGGTCTGATCACGCCTGCAAAGTTTTCGCTACACCGTCTCTTACACCCTGTATAACTTGACATACTACTGACTTCCGTATCTTGATTCGATTCAGTGGTTTGGAACAAGCTAGGTGTTATGATATAACTGCTCTGTGGCCTTTGATATGCTTTATTTGCAACGGTACTTGTGCGTGAGAAATTCTACGCGGCAGTCCATGTGACGTCATAAAAATACGATGTTTGTTTGCAAAAACTAGGGTAGGTTTGTATTCTTGCTTATACATGAGAATGGTAGACTAAACTATTATTTTGTCCTATTTAAATTGGTTATTGAATTATTATTATTTATTATTATTATTATTATTATTTATTATTTATTAAGATTTATATACACATTGCCATACAGGCGTACCCAAGGCGGCAATGCACCTAATCCTTAATCTAGTTATAATTATAATTTACAATTAGAATATTTAATACCATTATTTAAATTTAAATGTTAATCTTTTCCATTACATAATATTATAATAAGCAAATTATTAAGTTATGTCATAAATTACAAAAAAATATTGGTTATACAATCAAAGAATTATATTAATATAAACAAAATAATTATTTCAATGTCAGATAATCTATTACAGCTTCCGTGAACCCTGCCAACGAGCATTGAAATACGTCTAACTTATTTGACACCTTATTTATTATTTGTAACGCTATCGTTAAGGGTGCGTGTTTTAGTACATTGGTCCGAGACCTCGGCACAGCGAAGACCTCACTCCGTGGACCACGTCGCAGTCTCACGTTTGGCACTAGCAAACCGATCTCTTGTAGAGTCGTCGGGTTTGTTATCATACCGCGGAAAATTTTGAAAATATACAAAGATAAGGATAGATTTCTACGAACTTCTAGTTTATAGTAACCAACCATACCTAGCAAAAATAAAGTAGGGTATATAATTGGATACGATGGGTATACTCCATATTGTTTACTATACATGTATCTCAGAAACTTATTTTGCATCTTTTCAATCATTTGTTTATATTTCGTTTCTTGAGGGCTCCAAACCATCGAACAAGTCTCCAGTTGGCTTCTTACAAGTGCATTATATAATGCTTTTATAGTTGATATATTCTGGAATTCCTTTGTTTGCCTCAAGACGAACCCTAAATTTCTATATGCCTTTTTACATATTTTGGTAATGTGTTCGCGAAATGTTAAGTCGTTAGCCATGTGCACTCCCAAGTCACGAATCGAGGTGACTCTTTCTAAAGGAGTTCCGTCGATTTGGTAGTCGTAATGATGCGGGTGATGAGCACGAGTGACAGACATCAAACTACATTTAGATGCATTAAAAACTAATTTATTTTCTTGACTCCATTTCAATACATTATTAATGTCCTTTTGTAGAAGTACGCAGTCATTCTCATTATTTATATTGAGGAATAATTTAAGGTCATCCGCAAAGAGCAAGCAGTCTGAACTCTCTAATACATTTGGTAAATCGTTTATCATAATAATAAACTCTAAAGGTCCCAAATTACTTCCCTGACTTACCCCCGAGTTTGTCGAATATGTATCCGAAATGTATCCCCCGTACTCTACATACTGTTTACGATTCCCCAAGTAAGCAGCAAAGAATTTAAGTAACGGTGTATCAAAACCAAATTTAGCAAATTTCTCTAATAAAATATCATTATCCACACTGTCAAACGCTTTACGAAAATCAAAATATGCCACATCCATCTGTCCCCCAACTCGAGCATCCAGGGAAGTAGTGGCATACTGCATAAAGTTCATAAGATTGGTATGAGTTCCCCTCCCCGGTCGAAACCCATGCTGGCGGTCAGACAACTGTGAGCCTATTTGTGTGTAAATGCTTTTGTATAGAATTGATTCAAATAATTTCGCAAATGTCGAAGGGACTCCTACTGGTCTGAAATTAGATATGTCTGTGCTTATCCCACTTTTCGGTACTGGTGTTACACGAGTCGTCTTCCACTGCTCCGGATATGTAGCTGTTGATAAGCATAAATTAAATAAGTAATGCAATGGTGCAGCAAAAATCATGGAGCAGTCTTTCACTATGTAAGGCGGTATATCATCAGGTCCGGCCGACTTCTTACCCTTTAACTGCTTCAAAGCCATCTGTACTTCCTTTAACGTTATGTGCGGAACTAAGACATGATGGTCTGAGGAGCCGGCCGCTGCCTCTGCCGCCTCCACACTTAAATGCGGACGATTCGGTCCGTACACTTGTCTGAAATATTCTGCAAAGACAGCAGCACATTCATGCTCCTCTAGATTGGCCCCATCCTTAGATATCCGCGGCTTACCCCGCTTAGACCTTTTATTTTGGACATATTTCCAAAACGACCTGGGGTCTGTAATAAACTGTTTCTCTATTTTGTCTTTGAATTCAGTGTGGGCGATATCTATTTGGCTCTTCACTAATGCACGATAATAAGAAAATTTCGCATAAGCATGAGGACACCCATTTTTATAATCCGTATGACATTCTGATTTTAACTGTATATTTTTAATAATTTCTGTGGTGTACCATTCAGGATAAGATCTTCGTTCATTCGTGATTTGTATTCAATTGAACATGCATGCATAAGTATGCCCATTTAAGAATAAATCAAAACGCTTTATACATATACATATCACGCCTTTATCCCGTGCGAGATACGCAGTGTGTTAACTGCTGTATAAATACGGTCGAAATCCTCCTTTCAGATTATTTGTGTATCACCGTACTGACAAGTTGTCAGCGCCTGTCGCGTAAAGTTGTAACACACATGAAACCCTAGAGTCCCTTAGTTTTGTCAGACGCGGCGATAGCTACTGTATTTTTACGGCTGTTAACGTTCTGCCTACCCCGCAAAGGATAAAGGCGTGATATGTGTATGTATATAAGTCATTCTAGGCAGGCAACACATGGCCAAGTGAATTTATGAGTCATGCATGTCATGACTGTGTTTTTTTTTATTACAGCGGACGGAGCGTCAGATACAGACAGCAGTACAGGCGATGACCATCCCTCTTTGCACAACAAACCTGACGCAAACTGCAATAACTCCACACCCAATACTAACGGAAACAGCGAGAGTCATAGTAATCCCACTGAACAAACCAATGGCGGATGGCAGGTAAGTGGTAGACAGATGGATGGATATAGATACAGATACAGGTAGAAACAGTCAGATACAGGTAGATACAGTCAGATCCAGGTAGATACAGTCAGATGCAGGTAGATGAACACAGATACAGGTAGATACAGTCAGATACAATCAGAGACAAGTAGATACAGTCAGATACAGGTAGATACAGACAGATGCGGGAAGATACAGGTAGATACAGTCAGTTACAGGTAGATACAGTCAGATACAGGTAGATACAGACAGATGCAGGTAGATACAGTCAGATCGAGGTAGATACAGTCAGATGCAGGTAGATGAACACAGATACAGGTAGATACAGTCAGATACAATCAGAGACAGGTAGATACAGTCAGATGCAGGTAGATACAGTCAGATACAATCAGAGACAGGTAGATACAGACAGATGCAGGTAGATACAGTCAGATCCAGGTAGATACAGTCAGATGCAGGTAGATGAACACAGATACAGGTAGATACAGTCAGATACAATCAGAGACAGGTAGATACAGTCAGATACAGGTAGATACAGACAGATGCGGGAAGATACAGGTAGATACAGTCAGTTACAGTGAGATACTTTAAAAACGTTGAACTTCACTGATTTCAAAAATTCAACGAATTGTTATAATTCTTACAATATCTGATTAGGAGTCAAAGTGGTCGCCATGGCCGAAATCGGTCGGAGAGATCATCATCACAATAGTAATGAAATTGTTTTGTCAACTTATTGAATTTATTCCAGACGGCATGGGAAGGTGATGAAAATAGTCGACCCGGCAGTGCGGCGGGCTCCGTGCGGGGGTCCAGACCCTCTTCCGTGGCTTCCGACAGATTTGACAGAATCGACACTACTAAAGAACCCATTACGAAGTGGGTTGATGTAGTAGCTGGTGAGTATAACTGTCTCTGTTTAACATACGGTGTGTGAGAGAGACGAGAATAGCAGACTAGGCAGTGCTGTAGGGTTGGTATGAGGTTCCAGACCTTCTGTGGCTTCTGACAGATTCGACAGAATCGGCACCACTAAAGAACCCATTACGAAATGGGTGGAGGTAGTATCTGGTGAATATAGCTGTCTCTGTCTATCGGAAGGAGTTGGAAAGAGACCACAATCGCAGACCACGCGGTGCTGCAGGCTTTTGATAGATTTGACAAGATTGAGTAAAGAACCTATCACGAAATGGGTGGACGTTGTTTCTGGTGAGTACAGTTTATTGTCTTACTTACAACTGTGGCGCTCCACACACAACGCTGTATCGAAGTGTTTATAATGAATTTATTTAGAAATTTTCTATTTTTGTGTTTTCCAGTGCCTTTGATGATGGGGTACGTGACTCGCTACGTGCTGGGGACTGATAAACTAAGGCCGGGTGCATTCGAGGTAACAAATTCATTTATTCTATGTAAGACGTATCACTAACCTTTCAAACATGCTATTTTACTAAACAAAACATGCTTAATCGTTATCAAGAATGGAAAAATAACACACAAAGAAGAAGATTATTGCTCTGTTTTTAGACGAATATACCTAGATGTAATTTTAAAAAGTACCTGACTGGTAGCTTAGAGTTGCTTTGCTTAGGAGGGCTATTGTTTAGTCATATTTCGACCTGTTTTTTTGGAGAAAGTTATCAAGGTTGACACTTTGATAGGAACGCAGTACCTTTTTAAGCCGTAGGTCCCGGTTGTTGTCTATGATCACTAGACGGCGGTCGTTACACAATCATGTCAGAAGCCTGCTACTTGTAGAAGGCGATTGAAAAATTTGACACGGCTCATCGGGTCGTTGGACGACTTGGTGTCGAACATAAAAAAGAAAAGAAAGTACCTTTTGTGCTAACAGATTGTAAATGAAGGCACATGTATTGTAGGTGCGAGGCGCGCGCGCCGAGCTGACCACGGGGGTCATCCACGTGGAGGAGCCCGCCGCGCTCACGCACTGGCTCAAGTCCATCTCCGACAACATCGTGGGACTGACCAACCTACAGGTGACGCACTATTGTTTATTTATTAATTAACTGTTTATTGCACACAAGATAAAATACAGGACAATCACATTTAGATAAAAAAAACACAACATGCACTACTTATTTCTAAAAAGAAATCTCTTCCAGCAGTCCTACGGTAGAGAGATAGCATAAGGTGAGGCTGATGATCGTGCACAATATTTAATACTAAATGCGGTATTTAAAAACTATTACTATTACTACTACAACAGCCACAGGGCAATGGCAGGGTTGCCATGAGGAGACGATAGAAATCAAACGACCGAATGCTAAGACGGTATCTTTATTAATGCCGAGATACATCAAATACATTGTCATTATAAATGGAGAGTATGAGTAATATAGGTATTTATTCTACATGCCATTTTATATACCACTTCAAGTCCACTGCTGTACAAAGGCCACCCCCATTTGGGTATTAGCCATACTCAACACGCTTGGCAGGCGGATTGAAACTATTACAGGTGAAACTAATACCACAAATATTGACTAATTTAGTAAACTTTCTCAATCAATATCTTTCCTAAAGCCATCAATAACTTCTGTTTTTCACCCTATCAAAATGGTCCATAATCCAGTCAGTTTTATACCTGTTTCAATCAATATGATGTTCATTTCAACTAATGTATGTGTCACTGTGTCACTGGTGGCATTGATGATACTAAATTGACAGTACTAGAGCCAGCGGGGGTTTCTGTCCCTTTGTTTTTAAGTTTTTGAGTTTAATCAACTTTTTATCTGGTCCGACCAAGAATCTCCCAATATTAACCTCAATTTGGTCATCCTAGGGTAAAAAAACGCTCCTACATCGGCTCATATAGCCACGAATAGTCTTGCCCCAGACACTGATTAAATCATTATGTGAAGAATTACAACTTACTTGTTTTAAATTTTGTTGAGGGCTCGGGCCCCGACCAGTTTCGGCAGACTAAGACAGCCTTCCTCCGGAGGTCGACAGATCACATCACACCCGCCCGTCAGCTGTGATTGCCGAGCACTGATTAAATCATCTGTCGCAGACGTACGAGGTCAATGATGAGAGTGACAAAACCGGGTAACCTTGAGTCCGACGGGATTTTAACTAAAATAATATTTCCTCTCAACTTCCAGATGAAACTGTTCAACCGGCACCTGCCGGCGGGCGAGCGCATCGAGTACATGGGGTGGGTGCACGAGGGGGTTGTAACAGCTCACCAGCCCTGGCAGACCTACAGGCCCAAGTTCCTCGTGCTGAAGGGGACCGACGTCATGATGTTCGACACGCCCCCCGTGAGTATTTGCTCTATAACTAAAACGTGTTGGTGTACAAATACACTAGTATTTGTATACTTCAAAAGGTTTAATCCGAGAGTTTGCTTACCAAATGAAACATGGAAATACAGTTCACGAAAGTACTGTCACTTTCTTCACATCAATAATTTTGTCTACATTATTTAAAACTGATTTATTGGATGGTGGTGTCTATAACTGGAACGCGTGAAAATGACTAGCAAATAACGATAGCAACGATAAAGGTGGGGGAGACGTGTCCCTACATGTGTATTAATCCTCAAAATACAACCTCGTTAACAATCAGTTTCTTTTCTGACCACGTGCTAATAATATAAATACTGATCGTTTTGTTTCCCCAGCTAAACATCACCGAGCTAGCCAAGTGTCCAGAGGTGCTAAAAGTGTACCAGACCATGTTCCGCACCGTCAAAGAGAGCGAGACGGTGGACTGGAGGCAGCATTGCTTCCTGGTGCAGTCTAGCACGCCCGGCCCGGGCGCCACGGGACCTAGGTATGTACCTTGAACAACTGTCCACTGCTGGACATGGGCCTCCCCCTTGCTTGCTTTTCGTGTGGGACACCAAGTCGTCCAACGACCCTTTGAACCCTAGTGTCAGAATTTTTCAACCGCCTTCTACAAGTAACAGACTTCTGACATGATTGTGTAACGACCGCCGTCTTGTGATCATAGACAACAACCGAGACCTACGGCTTAACGTGTTATAGGAAACACGGAACCATCTTACTTACTCAGCCTGCAATATCCTAACCAGACTGGGAAAATTTACAAAGGGATAAATATCAACTTTGTGAGTGACTCACCGAGAATCGAACACGGAACCTTCTGCATCAAAGGCAGTCGCACTACCACTGCGCCACATCGGTAGCGTCGTACCATTGCCTCCTATAGAAAGGGAACCGTCACCGCATTTGACAGATGGATTGAGGGCACTTTCAGATGATTCGTGTATCGCTTTAGGGATAGGATGTCGGCTTGTCGCCTTGTTGTAAAACACATGTAGCGACCTCTGGTGGCTACAACGCGAAGCTCACAGGAGTTCTCAACATATCGGAGAGATGGCTCCACATGACAAAACAATGGGCCTGAAACGCGTTATCGAAGTGTTCACCGCGCCACGCATTTATACAACTTCTAAACCAATCGGTCCCCCAAAACACCCGGCCAGGCGGGTAGCTACCCGCCCCCCGACACCACCTGGATTCATCGTGTCTACCGCCATACACATGAAACTATTCGCCTCTTACGACACCCGCGGGGAGAAATAGAGTTATTCTATACCGACATCACGCGGCCTTTGTAACATACCTTCTGCATTCAATAAAATACAAATTTTCATTCTATATTATTTATTATCATACCTTATATCTAATTACAGATACTTCAGTGCGGAAACTCGCCAGGAGTTGTTGAGGGTAGAAGCTGCCTGGACCGCTAACATCGTCAACTCGGTTATACGACTAGGGGTGAGTACCTTACTAATTAAGATCATTATTAAGTAAACTTCAACTTACTAAAAATAAATTAAGCTAAAAGGGTTCCTGTTGGAATCTACACTATTATTGTCAGTTCCATGAGTAAAAAAACGTAGGTTGTCATGTAATTAAACGAGTAAACTAACGCAGGTTGCCTTGTCATGTTATTATACGAGTTAAACAAATGCAGGTTGTCATTTCATTCAATGACAGGTTGTCATGTGACTCCTAAAAACAAATTAAATAAATATTACTATCCTAAATGAAAATAAGAAATTGAAAAATTGACAAGCGTCGACTGGGAATCGAACCTGGGCACATAGGCTGCCGTCCCACTGCTGTCACTGAGCTATCGGTAATAAGTACTACTACTACTAGATGTCGCTAAGATCGCCACTTCGAGACGAGCATCAAGAGATTGAGAAATACGAGCGATAGTTTGGTGGCAGAGAAGTGGGACGGTACCCCATGTGCCCAGGTTCGATTCCCGGTCGACACATGTAATTTTTTAAATTTCATTATCATTGCACTGTAAGTGCAGTAAATCCTAATATACTATCCTCAATATTATGACGCGGACGCAGGCACGTTCCTCTCGCTGAGATTGAGCAGGCGACGCTTGAGGCGCGGGAACGGCTGCAGCGCCGCCCGCAACTGCGCGTGGTTCAACCTGGGGTATATATCACTCATAGTAGGGTAAACTTATAGTAGTGACCTATAGCAAAACCTCAGGACGGGCTGGTGATGATAAGGAACGACTTCACCCAAAGAATATACGTTTTGCGGACTGTCAGGGCAAAAGAGCTACATTTTAAGAGATCGGTACTTTATGAAAATAGAAGTGTATGACGTTATAAATTGCTATTTTGAATGGCGTCTAAACACTTACTTTTATGTAATTATTCTGTTAAAAATTTAAACTTTGAATATTTCGAAAAGTTATGAATGAATCCGTAGTATTTTTGGACTATAATTTTAAGCGTACAACTTTTGTATTTATTAATAAACCAGTCAACAACCGAATTACTCGTAAATCTCAGTGATCTGAAGCGCGATGATGGGGGCGGTGCGCGGCAACACAGGATTCCTCACGGTCGTTTCGCCGAAGAAACATCGTCATGAATCCCACATTCAATGTAAAAAACTTGGTTCCACGTCAAATCCCTTATGTTAGGTAGCCGACCCCGACAAAGAACGGAATAAGGCAAGGCGAATGATGATTTCAAACTCCACAATTGTAATGGTGATATAATTACTTGTAAATCTCGGTGATCTCGAGCGCGATGATGGTGGCGGTGCGCGGCAAGCCTGGATTCGCCACGGTCGTCTCTCCGAAGAACGCGCCGTCCGTCAGATGATTCATCTGAAGTAAGATTATGTATTGATATTTGATCATTCAGACAAACAAAGGGCTTGTAACGACCTCTGGTGGTTACAACATGAAGCTCACTCAAGCATCCTACAGCATGAGGTTCACAAGCATACAAGACGCAACAGGAGTTCTCAACATATCGGAGAGATGGCGCCACGTGACAGAACAATGGGCCTGAAACGCGGTATCGAAGTGTTCACCGCGCAACGCATATACATATACAACAGCCAATCCAGGTAGACCCGTCGGTCAGCCTGACGAAACTTCATATTAAAAAAAAAACTCAAAGAGTTCACGCCAAAAATTTATGGCGTCGTTTATTGTCTCTTTCCTTTTATCCTGCTTCTTTGTCTAGCGCTGTCAGGCTGTCACACCACTAAACAATATGGCGGTTCTTGTCAAATTTCTTGATATCGCAGCATGATTAATTAAAAGTTTTCAGTGAATAACGTGAAATATTGGTGACGAAACTTTAACATTTACAAATAATTTACATTGTGGTAATAAATTAATTACGATTGCATCTCAAGATGCACTATAAAAAGTGTGAAATTTGTGGATTGAAAGCCGGTCGACAATCGGGAGAAAAGCGAGTATTTTTGGCTCAGTTCCCATTATTTGAAAGGCGGTAAGTTATTTTGGTTATCATTTTATCAATTCTAAGTGATTTCGAAAGACTTTCTGTCATTTATTTTACATATTTTATATCTGGGCTATCCTTGCAAATTTACCATAGAGATGGGTTAGGGTTGTATCGATAAAATTATCGATAGTTTATTTACGGGTCAGAGTATACTTTTCCAATAAGGCCTTTTTTATAACAATGCATTTGACAACTGCAAAACCTCATTTCTTTTAATTGTGTTCTGTTGTCTTCTGAAAAAATTTGATGGTTTTAACTTTTTGAATAAAATAAAAACTCACATTCTTCTTCATCTTAGGTCCATTAAAAAAATGATTCATGCGAATTTGCGAACCCCTTAGAGTTTTTAATTGTATTTTATGCACTATAATGCATTTTTTTTTTGTGTTGTACACTTTCTAATAATGTACTATACTGTTTCAGATGCAGACAATGGGTAAAATTGACTGGTAAAGAAGATTTGGCATATGTGCCTATAGAAAAGTTACATTCTTTGAAGTATTTATGTGGAAATCATTTTACCAAAAAAGACTTCAATAGGAAGTTATCTAGGTTAAAACCTTCAGCTAAACCAAACCGTTTAGCGGACGTGATCTGGGCTGATCTACACAAGCAATCTTATTCGAGAGCAAAACCCAAGAAATGCAGTTTACATGGTTAAGGTACTACTGCTACTTGCTGAATTGAATAAAACTGAGTTTAATCGAAAACCGCGAAAAAACGACGTAGGTGTAGTGAGGTACTAGCCTGAGTAATGAACTTCCTTATTTGCAGTTGCAGAGTAGCCAACATTTCTGATCAGAAGACCACATACAGCAACTAAATAGACTATTGCACAAATCAACATTTACCAATAACAGCAAGTAGCAATTATTGTATCTGTCAGGTAAAAAAAGTTTCCTTGATAAAAAAAATTATAAACTTTTATCATTTTTTTTAATAGACATTGCACTATAATACATTGGAAATATATGATTTGGCTGTTTTGAGATAAGGACTGATATTTAGTCGATACGATATTTTGTACATTGTACGATCTAGTCTATGTCATACCGACCCAGGTATAGGAAATTTAAATAAACCTATAAATTAAGAAAATTGAGTTTGTTTCTCATACACCTAATCTTTTTCAAAGGAGCAATTCCGCAAGATGGTGGTGTACTCCGCCATATTGCGAAACTGCTCCTTTGAAAAACGCCCATTGAAAACAGTCTAGGATATTCCAACGCTGTTTTTTTTAAATATCGATATCGATATATTTATCATACCAGGGCATACCACATCTCTATTTTTCTGTCATGTTGGTAGCATTGTTACAATATTGTTAGAATGCTTATATTGGCTAGAGATTTTAGCGTTAACTTGAAAAAAAAACGTTATACGTAAGACCCAACTCTTAAAACGCTAGTTTTATTATATTCTCTTTGCCGTCGGTCCCCTGGCCACAACACCCGGCCAGGCGGGTAGATACTCTTTTCCCGACACCACTTGGATTCTTCCTGTCACCCGCCATAGGCTTTATCCCAAAAAAATTGACTCGACTCGACGTGGTAAGGCCCACAAAACGAACGTCGGACTCGCATTACGTTTAGGGAAATAGTCGCATTCGACCCAAGGAAATGTGATTGGTGGACCGTTCTCTACTTAGTCGAACGTGTTATTTCTATAGGTAAAAAGGGAAAAAGAAATGAGGGTCTCATTTCAGACACTTCACATTTTATACGAAATGTCTATGTGACAGTTCTCGCCCCTTTCCTATTTTTAAAGCTAGACATTTGAGATATATTTATACTCTGTAAGATAAAATGCATTTCTATGAAAAGAAACTTTTCAGTTTAACTCAGAGCTCTACATCTAGATTAACAACAGAAAATTGACCAGGAAGTTACTCAAGTCAAAGAAATCAGCTTTTTTTAAAGTAATTGATCTAGCCTTACCTCCATGCCGTGGCCGTCCATTACAGCGACAGTTCCCGACGCTATGAGGTAGAGGGACGATCCAGGGTGGCCATATTGCACTATCACCTGAAAACACCATACTCATTAATTGACCTACTCGCAAATTTGTCAGTCACAATACGCCTGCTAAGAGTGGTGAGTATGGCAAATAGGGAAGGTCTATGTCCAGTACTGGACTGTTGTAAGGTAGTATGCGTGTCATACGTCTATCTACTGTCATTCGCAATTTACGTTGTATTCGATATTTCTGCGTAGTCAGTCGTAGGTAGTCAGACATATCACGTCTTTATCCTTTGCGGAGTAGACAGAGCATTAACAGAACAGATTTTTTAGATTTGGTCCAAATTTTTTTGAAATATTTCGATCTATGTTCCTTTGGGAAAGTTGTTCAGTTTCATGGGCTGGTTAATCCCTTGAAAGGAAGTTAGAACTTTTCCTGACACCCTGCATAAACCGATGCGGGAAATTCGTGTCACGATCATGTGTACCACCTACTAATTTTCCTTCTTTTGTGCAATTTTATATAGGAGGTCGAAAATCCTAGTTTTTCAGCATTGTTCCCATAGCGAAAACGTTCAGTACGATGCACCTTTCTCTAAAACACGGTGTATAAGATCGCTTTCTCACCTCGCCCGGCATATACAGCACTTCGGTCAAACTAAAAATGATCGTATTAATCAACGCTATCGGCATATCTTGGAACAGCGGTACATTTATCAACAAATTCTTGCAGTAGTACATATTGATCTCCTGCTTGATCTGCACATTGAGTGTTGCCAGTATCGAAACTTTGTTGAAGTATTTCCCGTTGAAGCGGTAGTTGAGGTAAAGTTGTATTTTGTGACGAAGCCTTTGTGGTACGCGTTTGTATTTGAGAAGCTTGTGGAGTTCCATTAGAAGGCCGCTGTAGCGTAGCGTTCCGTAGTTGTGGTATACTATCATGCGAATGATTGCTGAAAAAAAATTAAACAGTTTATACATCTCCCAAAAAAATTGCTGTTCAATCAGATATATAAACTCTTTATTGCTTACAAAAAACAATGTTAAAACACAAAACGGCATAAAAAACTATATCTAAAAGTTAGCAAAGGCGGCCTTATCGCTTGTAGCGATGTCTTCCAGACAACCTCTACCTTTACAGAGACAGCTTAACAATTTTGCAAGTAGCTGCAGATCAGCTGGTTTATTGAGAGGTCTAACTTTCATTTTCATATTAACTTTTTGTAAAGTCTATGCAAACAAAACTAGTGGAGAAAATTCACACCACCGATGGGATTCGAACCCACGACTTGACTTGCCGGGCAATAATCTTTGGTGGGATTATCTTATACTCTTTGTGTTAGATACTTCACTTTGCGTGTTATGTATGACTAAGTATTATACTTACTAATCATAAGGAAGGTGATACACGTAAGCCCCATCAGGCTCAATATTGGTGATAGTACCTGCTCCGGCCAGAGTTTCGCCTTTGTGTTACTAACCCTGTCAAAGAAACGGTCACATTAAAATTAATATTTTATTCATCATCATCATTGGCCTCGTAAGTCTGTGACAGCCGTATTTCTTTGTGTTGGGCTCTACGTTTGTGGCCCCGGGGCTATCAAAACAAAGCCGGCTGTCGGATTGGTGGGAAGCGAGGGCTCACCCGGAAATAATTGAATGGTTTTTTAAACAACCAGCCCAATCACGCCCTTGGGGCGAGACTGAGCTTAGGATATTTTCTGGGAAGAATGGATCGGACTTAGGGAAGAACGGGACAAAAATTTAATCAGTGTCTGAGGCAAGACTTGTATCCGCATAGCGCGGGTGAAGTTTCCTCTCTACAGACACTGCGTTGCCTGGAACGCAATAATGGAAAACGCAGGGTTCTCCAGGACCTGTGCCACCCTCTCGGCCACCGTCGCTGACTCCACAGGGACGACGAGTCGATACGTGCGGAGCCAAGTCGGCAGCACGAGTCTACCGCACGATAAACCTCTATCACACGCGAATTACTCACTCTATAAATTAATAATAGAATTACCTATGAAACCCAGCTCCGATGGACAGCCCGGTGACCAGGTAGAGGTTGACAACATACTTTTCCACCCACCACACAGCCTGTTTGTCTTCTGTGTGGACCTTGAAACGCACCATCCAGTTGTGGAACCTGCTTCGGTGATTAAGGTCAACAAGGTAGGTGAAGTGGGCTAGAAACACCGGCACCTGTGAGTGTTAACGAGCGTAAGTCATACTCCTTGCCTTATCCCGTTCTCTGTCGAGGTCGGTTACCTAACCCAGGAGATTTTACGTGGCACCAAGTTTTTACACAGCAACTGCCATCTGACCTCTGCAACCCGAAGCCTAACCTGGCCCGAATCCTAGGTTAAGTCACATTGAAATATGTTGGTTACATCACGATGTTTTTCCTTCACCGTAAGAGCAGTCGATAAATCTACGTGAGTACACATTGGTACAGGGCAGGGACTGAATTCGAGTCTCACGATTGTAAGACCGGTGTCCTAACCACAGTAAACAAATAATTTTTCAGTTGCTTGAATTTCTAAAGAATGTCATATTCCTGTAGTGGCTTTTGTTTCCGCTTATTTTTAGATACAATAAAACTAAGTATGTAAATTATCTATCATTATCATTGGCCTCATACGTCTGTGACAGACGATTTAATCAGCGTCGCAGTGTCTGTGCTCAGCGGCGTAGCAAGAGCACAGACACTGCGTTGCCTTGGACGTAATTATGGAAAACGCAGGGTTGCTCAGGACCTTTGCCCTCTCGGGCTCCCTGGCTAATTCCACAGGAAATATCGATACGTCATACGTCATCATACGTCATGTGTCATATGTCAACATGAATAAATAAAGACCTGCATATGAACGTAAACCATCCAATGGAAAAAGATGACGCTGCGCACTATCGTGATGAGAGTCTTCGACCACAGATAGCTCACGTTGAACTGCTTGGCCAGGTTGTTCCACACGCGCCCGCAGACTATGATCCGCGGGAACTTCAACACGTAGAAGATGGTGTGGGCGGGAAACAAGCAATGATACTCCAGTTTCCAAGCGAGAGCTATGAATTGAAAAGGTGCGGCCGACATTATGTCCAGCACTAGTGTATCCTGAGGAAAGAAATGTGAAATTAAAATACAATAAAAAACAAAATACGAAACAAATGGCAAAAATTCACGCGACCGATGATGGGATACAAATCCATGTCTTTTGACTTTAGCCGGGTCAAACGTGTTTACCGCTACTCTACGGCTGGCTCTATCCCAAGCGGCGTATTTGTGATGCAATTGTTTCGTTCATATCCTATAGGTGGTGTAATTCTTTTCCCACTTGCTTCGTTTGTGTTAATTTCCATTAACCGCGGTCTTCAAACCATACAACCTCGTCTTTTATATTTCAAGTCATTATGAATCGATGGAAAAAGTGTTTTAGTAATGAAAGTCACATCCATACCTTGCAATATTGTCTCGCAATGTATTTCCGGTTTGTATTGGCGTTCTTTCCGCTCTCGTCCACGATTCCAGTGTGGAACTTGAAGATTATGTACAGGAAGTTCATAGCATCACAGAATAAAACGAAACCATCCATTATTTTCGGACCTGAAACCATACAAAAATCTGTAAATGGCAGCGGTTACCTAAGGAATGCATGAACGCCAGGTAAATGTAAGAGCCTCTGTGAGAGAGAGAAAGTACGACAATCGGCACGCCTTATAGCTTAAGCACTTGTCTATGATTGGTCGAAATTGCGTCAATGACGAAAGTTTACTGGCTTCTCATTGCTGCGTTTAGGCACAGTCGTGCTTGCTGCACTCTGAAATTAGCTTTAAGATTTCTTCCAACTGAAAATGTTGTCATGTAATTTAATTAAAATTCTTGTTTTAATAAGTACATACCTAATTATTACCAAACGATTAAATAAAACATAATTTTTAAAGGTTTTTTTTTTAAAGTACTGCTGACTGTATAGATAATTATTTTTAAAGTATATACCATTGATTAAACTTACAATGCATAAATACTTGAAACGGCAGATACAGCAAAGAAAATAAATAGACAAGCATTATGAAGAAATCCCAGTAGAATTTAAACGGACTGTACGGGTGGATCGAAAAGCCGTGTCCGTTGTTTAGCTGAAAAAAAAAAAAAAACAAATTTTATCCTGGCATTTTATTGTGGTTGAGATAAAATTGGTACTTACGTTGCAAATAAAATATGAAATCTAATACTAAAATAAAACTAAGCCGATGATGATGCTCACACGCCCAGAAAAAGGAAAGTACTCTCGCATTCTGACAAACATCGATGTTACCCTAAATAAGGTATTTCTGGCATCAAAAATTTTGGGCCATGATGGCCAACTCCAAGCCATCATCTTTGTGTATAGAGGGTAAGGGAGTACCTTAATACCTTTACAGCCACAATTGTCCTCTGCTGGACACGCGTATGGTATTGCCATACTCAACACGCTTGGCAGGCAGTTTGGTGAGCGCAGTACAAAATTTTGCACTCACAGGCAACGCTACTGCCCATTCCCTTGATGAAGGTTTATTACACATTTTAAAGTAATCGTGGCTTCACCTCGCGCATAGCGTACACACAGTGCATTACGCACCATTGTGTATCTCAGAATACCTGTTCGAGACTGAGAATCTCAAGATACCTGTCTCACTCGCTCCGTCTGTAGCCCCACTCATGAAGCAATTAGAAGAGTAGTGCCAGGCACAAGGCAGGAAGATAGATAGATAAACTCTTTATTGCTTACAACAAACACAATATGAAGCAAGAAGCAGGTGCCGCTGTGCCACATTCTGCGCCATATAACAAGTGAACGCTACCTGTCTCACTTGCTCCGTCTGTAGCCCCTTCTTGCTCAGGACGCATTTGGAAGAGTAGTGCCAGGCACAGGGCAGGAAGCAGGTGCTTCCATGCCTGATTCTACTAATTCTGTGCCATATGACAAGTGAACGCTACCTGTCTCACTTGCTCCGTCTGTAGCCCCTTCTTGCTCAGGAAGCATTTGGAAGAGTAGTGCCAGGCACAGGGCAGGAAGCAGGTGCCGCCATGCCTGATTCTACTAATTCTGTGCCATATGACAAGTGAACGCTACCTGTCTCACTCGCTCCGTCTGTAGCCCCTTCTTGCTCAGGAAGCATTTGGAAGAGTAGTGCCAGGCACAGGGCAGGAAGCAGGTGCCGCCATGCCTGATTCTACTAATTCTGTGCCATATGACAAGTGAACGCTACCTGTCTCACTCGCTCCGTCTGTAGCCCCTTCTTGCTCAGGACGCATTTGGAAGAGTAGTGCCAGGCACAGGGCAGGAAGCAGGTGCTTCCATGCCTGATTCTACTAATTCTGTGCCATATGACAAGTGAACGCTACCTGTCTCACTCGCTCCGTCTGTAGCCCCTTCTTGCTCAGGAAGCATTTGGAAGAGTAGTGCCAGGCACAGGGCAGGAAGCAGGTGCCGCCATGCCTGATTCTACTAATTCTGTGCCATATGACAAGTGAACGCTACCTGTCTCACTCGCTCCGTCTGTAGCCCCTTCTTGCTCAGGACGCATTTGGAAGAGTAGTGCCAGGCACAGGGCAGGAAGCAGGTGCTTCCATGCCTGATTCTACTAATTCTGTGCCATATGACAAGTGAACGCTACCTGTCTCACTCGCTCCGTCTGTAGCCCCTTCTTGCTCAGGACGCATTTGGAAGAGTAGTGCCAGGCACAGGGCAGGAAGCAGGTGCTTCCATGCCTGATTCTACTAATTCTGTGCCATATGACAAGTGAACGCTACCTGTCTCACTCGCTCCGTCTGTAGCCCCTTCTTGCTCAGGACGCATTTGGAAGAGTAGTGCCAGGCACAGGGCAGGAAGCAGGTGCTTCCATGCCTGATTCTACTAATTCTGTGCCATATGACAAGTGAACGCTACCTGTCTCACTCGCTCCGTCTGTAGCCCCTTCTCGCTCAGGAAACATTTAGAAGAGTAGTGCCAGGCACAGGGCAGGAAGCAGGTGCCGCCATGCCTGATCCTGCGCCACGGGCTTGACAAGGGGCTGATGCTGGGCTGCTTTGGGTTGTCGTCGAGCATACACGCATGCCTGACAAAGATCAATTCCTTTCATTATATGTGATATGTTTTATTATCTAAGCCAATGCCCCAAAACTTTAATTGAATTTACGAACACCTAATGTATAGGAGATGTTGGGGGAGGCTCATGTCCAGCAGTGATCTATTGTGCTGTGGCTGTAGAAGAAGTAGAATGTATTTATGTATGTATGTTAGTATGATAATTTGCTTTAGAATTTGAAACGTATTCGTACCTACGTTTCAAATTCTGCTGATTTAACTTACTTTGTACTCATTATTGTTAATCAGTTGGGGATTTTTCTCAGAGCAATGGAACGAAATTGTGAATTATAATATAACCATCCAATTCAATTTCTTGTTTAGTGGTAATATAACTATTCAATTCAATTTCTTGTTTTATATGAAACCACATGAAATAAACCACACACAGACAAACATAGTCAAGGAACATAATACTAACCTAGCAACTTAATAGACATTGATAGTCACTTGGCAGAAATAGGACATTTGGCAATTTGACTTTTTATGACAAAGAAGTAGTTTTCTTAAAAGTTTCTTCTGCATAACACTTTAGGTATTTGCAGCACAAATAACATTCTATTCTGTAGATAACCAAATAATCTCCACTATATCTACGAATATTCCTCCACAACACAAACACTTTATCATCTATCTTTCCTTTGTTTCAGAAAAAGACGTTCACGGTAGTGTACGGCGGTCGCGCGGCAGGGCTCACGCTAGACTGGTCGTCCGGCTTCTCACTGAGCGAGGGCACGCCGGGCGCGCCGCCGGTCTGGGCGTACAGGTAAACACACGGCAGGGCTCACGCTAGACTGGTCGTCCGGCTTCTCACTGAGCGAGGGCACGCCGGGCGCGGCGCCGGTCTGGGCGTACAGGTAAACACACGGCAGGGCTCACGCTAGACTGGTCGTCCGGCTTCTCACTGAGCGAGGGCACGCCGGGCGCGCCGCCGGTCTGGGCGTACAGGTAAACACACGGCAGGGCTCACGCTAGACTGGTCGTCCGGCTTCTCACTGAGCGAGGGCACGCCGGGCGCGGCGCCGGTCTGGGCGTACAGGTAAACACACGGCAGGGCTCACACTAGACTGGTCGTCCGGCTTCTCACTGAGCGAGGGCACGCCGGGCGCGGCGCCGGTCTGGGCGTACAGGTAAACACACGGCAGGGCTCACACTAGACTGGTCGTCCGGCTTCGCACAGAGCGAGGGCACGCCGGGCGCGCCGCTTGTCTGGGCGTACAGGTAAACACACGGCAGGGCTCACACTAGACTGGTCGTCCGGCTTCGCACAGAGCGAGGGCACGCCGGGCGCGCCGCCGGTCTGGGCGTACAGGTAAACGCTTATTACAAAAAAACATAGTCCATTTATCCCCTGCTCTTGTTTAGTCTGATCCGCTCTTATCAGAACAACTTCTAAGCTCAGTCACGCCCGAAGGACGTGAATGGGTTGGTTGTTTGAACAACCATTTAATTATTTCCGGGTGAGCCCGTGCTCCACCAGCGCGTTCGGCGTAGATTTGATAGTCCCGGTGCTGAAACTTAGAGTCCATCATAAAAATAAAAAACCATGTTCCATTTATCTCCTGCCCTTGCAATATCTTTAAAAAGCGTACATTATCGTTAAAAAGCGTATTGCACCTGCCCTGGGCCCCGATTCTCTGATTTTTAAGCCATTGTGACGCCATCGACACTCGAGTGTCATTCTTTTGCAACAGTGATAGAGTCTGTGCGAAAAGGGAACCAGCGTAGACTTTGGGGGAGTTGTTGTGCCGTATTATTTGGCTTGACTTTGACATTTGTCGATCGTGGGTTTTTATGTAAAAATGTCTAGTTCCCTTTTTCCCGGTTCTCTTTCCGCACAGACTCTATTCTATAATCCTGATTCAAAAACTATCAGAAACATTCAACCTTTATGCTGGCGACACACTACTGAACCGATCTTTATTTAGTAGAATAGCTTCTGAATAATTTATAATGTGTTTTTATCAGGTTCTCCCAACTGAGAGGCTCAAGTGACGATGGGAAGTCGAAGTTAAAACTGCACTTCCAAGACGCTGAAACCAAAATGATTGAAACTAAGGTAAACGCAGCCTTTTTTTGTAAAATGTCTACAGTCTTTATAATTAAAGTCTACTCCTCATACATAATGTATATACACATTACACCTTTATCCCTTGCGGGACAGGCAGAGCGTTAGCGGTTAGTCAATCTCGCCACGACTGACAAATATTTGAAGACCGTTTCAGAAAAATCGTGTATGGCTATAGGTTGTCAGTTGTCAGATTGCCGCCTAAAACTTAAATACCCATGAACTCTTATCTCCCCTAGTGGCCGTTTATCGCCGTGTGACGCCAGCTTAGAGTAGCATCGCCCTATTTCTTTCCCGCGTTGTATATTTCTTAATAGAGACTACAGTCGGGCTACATGCACTTCTAAACAGTCATAAACACAAAATGTATGAAGCAAAGTCACTTACAGTGTCTATGTATGTATGTATGCTTAAAACTATTTGAACTTATTTTGGTAAATTTTTTTAAAATAGAAAGATTTACATGTATAATGCTTGCTAGGAAAACAATTTATTCGCATGGGAAAATAAGTTACAGTGGGCGCAACCGTTAACTTTTTCTTGTGTTGTGGTCCGACTTTAGGTATTAATAAAACAATATCCCAAATTGGAGTCCAGAATCTATATTTTATCTTTAGACAACTTAAAGAAGGACAACCTGTATATTATTATAATTCGTTCGTTTCTTTTAGGAGCTGGAGTGTCAGATCCTGCAGTCGCTGCTGTTCTGCATGCACGCGTTCCTCACCGCGAAGGTGGCCTCCGTCGACCCCGCCTTCCTCGCCAACATCCACCAGGCCAACTAGACCACTGCACTATATTTCATTCCCTTGCATAGTGTCACGACCAGCGTAACTGGCAGTACGCGCCCGTACGTGCGTGTATAGAGCATTGAGTTCAAGTTACGCTGGTCGCGACACTAGCTAACTAGCAACACCCCCACTTGAATAGGTAACAAATTCGCTAGATGACTGGTTCAATTATAAAAATAAAATTTATACGCCTAAAACTATTGTCCAAAAATACTAGAGACTTTATAGTTTTTTTTTTCAACGTTTGAATTAAATAAACAGCAAAATATTTTTAAAGGAAAGTGTTTTGACGCCATCCAAAATACCGCGATATGACGTCATCTATCAGTATTCTCATACGAAATATCGTTTTAAAAAGTAGCTCATTTGGCCTGCCAGTCATCTAGCCTATTCTTTCAAGTGTATTTTTCTTATAACGCGTCGGTGGCTCCATCTACTGGGATCAATAAGAATTAATTAGTCCCTGGGAATCAGTTGCAAAACTATTCCGATAGATGGAGCCATACGTCACGAGTTCTTGACCTGCTCTACAGGCTTATAAAAAAATGACACAGAAAGTCGGCCATATTGTGATGGATTACGGGTCTTCAATAGGACTAAAGGCAATTTTGTACCTATCGTTATCCTCAAATTTTGATTTTGGCGTTTGTATGTGGGTACATTTTTGTACGAAGTTGTGGAAAATAAAAATATAAGGCTTATACTCATTCGCTTACATAGTGTCACGACCAGCGTTACTGTCAGTACGCGCCCACGTGCGTGTATCGAGCATTGAGGTCAAGTTGCGCTGGTCGCGACACTATCTAAAGAAGCGAACGAGCTATACATTGTAAGTGATTTTGGCGTGAAAAAGAAGAAAGAGATGGTTGTTTGTGTTCACACGTTATTTGGTTTGATGGGAGGACATATAGGGTGTCTGCAAACTAATGAAACAAAGTATACTTCCACCCTTTTTTAGGCGAGTTTCACTAGACATCTCTCTCGCTCTCATAGTAACAAAAGATAAGAGAAAGAAGATACATAAAACCTCGTTTGCAGACATCCTTTTTGATTGAACTTTGTAGTTGTAAGTGAATACTCGTAAAATAAAGTTGAGGCGTTGTGGGTCTTACCACAAAAATGTTAGACGCGCGTTTTTTGTATGAAGCCGCGTATCACTCTCTTCGTGTGGGACACTTGAGTCGTCCAACGACCGAAAGAACCCTAGTGTCGGAAATTTACGTACGGGCGCGTGTAAACTAGGAACTAAAAATTGTTTTATGAAATCTCATATCTCTTTTTCATAATCATCCATTTATTTAGTAAACTAATTTGCGCTTTGAACTCGCGTCAAACATTTTTGTGGTAAGTAAGGCGCTATGAATCGCGGTAAATAAAATCGGATATATCGATCGTTTTAAAGTTTTGGTTTTGCTCGTTAAAATTTACTAAAAGAGAAAGCCTTAACTTAAAAATAAATTGTACCTAATCGTCTTTATATTAGTGAAAACTGTTTTTAAATATTAGATTTTTTATAGAAAGCGTAATCTTTTTATCAAAGGCCTATGATGATTTTGTAAACCAAAACAGCGAATGTTAAGACTTTAGATATTATCGCCTACTCCTGTTAATTCTCCTACAGATCTATTTTTGAATCTTAACTCTAACGTTTTAAGGTCGTTAATTGTTTAAATTATCTTTCCTATTTGACCTATCGTCTTCCCCTAAATTCAACTATTTAAAAATATATTTTACATATTGCTTAAAATATCTCATACTTCGCAGTTATAACTTTTTGTCGAAACAAAATATCAATCGTAATGTACCTTCTAAAAATCGACAAATAAATAAATATAAGCGCGACCAGTATTATTTCGTCAAATATAATTTAAGCTCACTTGAGTATAATAATATTCTAGATAATTATAATAATATAGGTCACCGTTTTATTTTAATAATTATGATAGACATATGATATAAATATGATGCTAGTTTCGGTAGCCTTAAATATCGTTTTGTACCACGTAGCTTTTATAATATTTTCAATTTGTATTGTTTTCAATATCCATAGAGTTTCGAGCTTAGCTTACTATAAATATAATTAATACCTTAATAAATATTTTCCCTAATATATGTATGTAATGTAAAAATCATACATCACAAATGATCTTCTATCTTTCCCTGTCTAGTTTACTTACATTGACAAAAAACATCACAAACGATGGAATGAAATCGAGAAGTGAAATTGGAATGATCGTAGATATAGCATGACTACCAAAGATCATTTTATTTCGTTATATTATTAGATTAAGTCAATTTTATATTATAAATTATATTATGTTATATAAAATGTATCCTATTTTAAACGAAAACGCTATGGAAGTAATGTGGGATTGAAAGTGTAGGTAATGCTTGGCTGTTCTGTATATTATTATGCAAAGCATTTTATATTTCTTGTTGCATTATAGCAAGCCTAAATATATATAAATTATATTTATATTCAGTTAAATACAGATATAAAGTAAAATTAACTTTTACAAAGAAGTTTGAAGCGAATATTATTATAAAATAACTGAGTTATTACGCAAAATGCAATGAAATTCAATTCATAAATTGCTCTTATTTAAATATAATATATTATAGCAATATTTGCGCTTGCATCATATCATTAAAGTTAAGTGAGAATTATATAAAAAAATAAATTTTATTACTATACAGAGTTTTAAGAAAAGTGCTGCTTTTGTTTCAAAAATTGGTCGAAATATATCTGAAAATGTTGTTCAGTTTGGCAGTGGCTTACCACTTAAAAATAGCGCAGCAAATTTCCTAACACGCTGTATACGTTAAAAAATATAATTACTTTTATCTAATTCGTTGATTGAACTTCATATTTTATGTGGAATGAATCTGCCCGACGCTAAACGGTTCGTAATAATTATATTATATTAAAAAACCTATTGATAGCGGTTATTTTTAAGTAGAATTTATATAATATATACTCATGATATTTTAGTGATTTTAGTTGTTAAGAGTTTCTTATGAACTGTTGATAGTTAGTAAATGTTTCCGGAGGCTATAATTATCACATTTATTTAGTTTAAATATACAATTAATTGTGTCAATTGAGATGGGATTCTATTTTCGGGTTACTATTGTTAAAATAGACGATTTATTTCAATGAATATTTATTATATCAAATCTTATTAAAAAGACCTCAATTCTGACTAACATATTCCATAGCACATTAAAATTCATAAAGGTATTATCTAACTGCTGCTCAAATAAGCTAAATCCTACAGTATCAAAAAGAACTCTATGGGTGTAAAAAAAATTGTAACCTTATATATCTCGTATAAAACTTTCAAAATAGTTTGAACAGTTCCAAAACCACTTAATATACCCCGTGTTTTGAAGAAAATGCATTTAGTTTCACAAGTTCTGAGGGGCATACTTAGTCCGTCAGCTAATAGTGATTTTGTATGGCAGGACGAAATTTTCTTAATTTTATTTATTTTCCATAGTGAAAATTTACCAATTTAATGCATTTCCTCCAAGACACGGTGTATAAGAAGATGAGCAGATAAGGTAAGACAAGAAAATGAATATGAAAGCCAGAATTGAGGTCAAAATCTGGTTTATTGCATAATAATCGTGTAAGACAAGGTTTTAAAAGGTTTAGTGGTAATGTTACGACACCTGAAACGTTTTGGAGGGTTGCGTGGTAAATAGGTGAGCAGTGTAGGTACATAATGCGAGGCTTCCACCTAAATACATGGTGTAAGGAACAGTCCTCTGAATACTGATTTAGATCATGAAATTGAACAATTTTTCTCTAGAAATATTATATTATAGAAATAGTTTTTTTAAACTTTTCATAGTAAAGATAGTTCAACAAGATATTGTTTGGAAGGTCGGTAGTTTTCTCGTGTGTTGAAATATTTACAAAGAAAAAGTTCTTCAGTTTCCTAGTCTGCACCCTATCAGTATTCGAAAGGCTGTGCCTTACACTCCATATAATTCAGTCGGTTAATATTGGGCGTCAAATTTATACATTAAATGGGTCGCAGTTTCGTATGACAAAAAAGAGAGCCGTTCTGAAATTTAGACTACAAAATCCACGACTGTTTTATTCGCTAAAGGTGGAATCCCTGAGGGGTAGCATGTAGTAAGGGATTTAGTAGAGGAATTGTTTTCTTTGCACGGTATGTAGACGCATTATCACTTGGGTTTGGGGCGCTTTAGGCGCATTTAGTAGGATCTCGCTTGAGGGTGAGAATTTATTACATTATTTTATCAATAATAATATCCTAATTCATTTGTGTCGAAAATACACATCTTTTCCCTGGGAAATGTTGTTCAGATTCGTGCACTCAACTCGCAAAAATTTTCTTTTACTGTAACTTCATTTTCGTATAGTTTTAACGATTTGCGGGGTAGTCGGACCATTAACGGCCCTAAAAATGCAGTCGCTATCGCCACGTCTGATAAAAATTTGAGAGCCTTTTCCGAAAACTCGTGTAAGTAATTGTAAAAGGTTGTCAGCCTAAAATTGTGTCATAAAATCTTTCTAACAATTTCTAATTACTTGCCTATCTCTCAATAATATTTTTTTATTCTATAGTTATTCTTATAATTTTCCTACCCTCAAGCGTTTCAAATATAAAGTAGGTGTTTTTATGAAACTCGTATTTATCGGAAGAACCAGATCAATCGAATAGTCAATTTAGAAAATACTCAAGACTGAGCCTGTATTGGATGTTGTGTGTCCGCTTAAACTCGTCCCGCATCATTATCTCATTCCAAGTTAAAGGTTTATCGGGTCGTTCGAAGACTCTTTGACCTACGCGATAGAAAAAGTTATGCAAAACTAAGAGTGTTGAATGAATCTCGTTAAATTTTTCAAAATATCTTGCTCATTTATTACGTTATTTCAACGAATTTTCTCATTCATTGTTTTGTATGTTATGGTCTAAACACAACTGCGTATGTAGATTTGTTCTACTGATCTACATTTTTGCGAAAAAAGAGCTTTAAGAGGCTCTCAGAGTGTATGTGCTGCCACCAACCCTTAAAAATCATAAGTTGGAAACGTAATTACAAGTGGTCCAGATTAAAGTACAAATACTGAAGGTTATTTACAGAATGCAGTTTTAATAATAAACGGGTCTTTGTAGTTATAGCACTTTTCTATGTTACTAAATTGAAATTATTAATACAAAATTCTATAAATAAATAATTCCATGTATTGATACAAAATTCTATTAAAAATAAGCTTCAGCAACTGTACTTCAATCCCGACCAGCAAATTTTCGAAAAACTACGTTTGTGGGCAACATATTCATAATCAAAATGTGCGAAATTTCGCGTATAAATTCTACGCGGCTGTGTTTTGATGCATAGACCTTTTCTATCTGCGGTTTCACTATAATTCTAGAACAAATTATCTTGCACTTGAATTAATAGTATTAACGAGATTATCACCACGATTATGTCAAAACAAAAACAAAACAGTCTACTCCTGACCATGGAGCGTGTAACCGCTTCAAAATATCGAGGTAAAAACAAAAAGTAAAATGGGGGAAAATGAGACCAGCGGGTAACTTGGGACATGGTCGACATCAGCATCTATGAACCAGCTATAAGCCTATAACGGTATAACTGGTTTATAAATGTAGAGTCCAAAGTTTTCAACCAGTTACAACGTTATAGCTGGTTCATAGATGCTGGTGTCGATCATGTCCCAAGTTACCCGCTAGTCTCATTTTCCCCCATTTGACCGTAGTAGTCGTGGTGATAATTCCAATACTATTAATTCAAGTGTTGTGAACAACCGCGAAAATCTAAAAACATATATTGTCTTGCATTTATTTACCTTGATCTTGTATAGTGTGCGTACAAGTTACCTGTGTTGTAATCATGTCTGTATTCCGAATCGGAAATAGATCTATCGTAACGTGTGATCGGTCGCGGGGTTCAGAATAACTGAAGTGTATCAGAAATGCACTGTGTCAGAACTTAGGAAACTTCAAAATATATGTCAAACTTATTGTATGGGTTTACGTACATGGTAACTTTGGATCGTTAAATCATAAGTAAGATATTATCCAATTTGTGTTTTAGAAAAAAAATTAGCTCCTTTTTAAGTAAATAAAATATTCACTTGATTCAATTTCACAAAAAAATTACACCCGTGATTCAAATGTTGAGAAAACGTTTTATTTGATTATAGTTTTTGAATAAAAATCGGGGTCTCGATAACGGCTTAAACTATTTTAGGAAATTCTTTATGTAGGTGTTTCGGGCGCGATAAATTATCAAAGTTTCGAGAAACGATTTTTCATTCGTTTTGGTAAGTTGTGTTTTTGAACTAACAACGACATTTAGTGAGGCGTAGAAAAAGACAAAAATCCGAGCGATCTCGGTTCACCAGCTGTTTTATATGAATGTTTTCGAGGTTTCTCAGTTCTGACACGTGAAGTATCTGTGGAAGAAGTAGTTGTAATTGTCCCGAACTGTATTAGTGGTAACGTTACGTCTAGTTATTTATACCTACTGTTGATCATGTAACTATATCGTATTCATTAGTAAAATATTATTACAATGCGAAATCTTTGCAGTTTTATTTTTAAATACCTTATCAATCACCCTGAAGATAATATAATCAAGTACCTAAAATATAAGGTGTAAAAATATTAGCTGTAAATATTTTAAGGGGTGAACCAGCCTATGAAACTGAACAACTTTCCCCAAGGAACATAGGTCGAAATATGAGAAATTTTTTTGGATCTCCCAAATTGGCTTAGTCAGTTGGTTATTTTGTATTGGCCAAAATTTTTTTTCGTATTTTGACCTAAGTTCCTTGGGGAAAGTTCTTCAGTTTCATGGGCTGATTCACCCTTAAAATGTTTTTTTTTACACCCTGTATACAGGACGTAAAAAAACTACAATTATTTGAAGAACTTATGTATATTATTCTTTCATGAATTAAACTAAGTAATTTTGATATTTGTACCTGACGTACATTTCCACATGCCCTAAGGTAGACTGGTAGATAATGCCATTGGCATTAAGTCCGTCCATGTACACATTTAGTGCATAAAGTTTAATAAATAAATAAGAACCAGTCCATGAAACTGAATAATTTCCTCAAGAAACATACTTTGAAACGTTGAATTAAAACTTTTGGACCTCCCATACATATTAGCCGACTAAATCAATTCATATGGGGGTATACATCCATTTTTTTTTCTTTTTCGACCTTTTTCTTGGGGAAAGTTGTTCAGGTTTGAAGACTGGTTCATCCCTTGAAAGGAATTTAGTGCTTTTCTAACACCCTTGTCTGTACAGGGTGCCCTATGACATTACTGGTAATGCGCATTCGTCATCGTAGCAAAATGCTACAATATTGCTACGACATGAACTTATTTGTTGTAATTTTATGTTTATGCTTGATTTTAGCCAAATAGTTGCGATTCTATATTAGTATAGCTGCATAAAATATGGAGCAATGACAAGTGTGGTTCTCCCCAGCACGGCCCATGTGGAATTCCATGACCTTGAGTATGCAGAATAATTGTCGATAATTTGTCGAAATTTGTCGCACAAAAACCAGAATTTGTCGGGACACCGTTTAAATATATAACTAAAAGAAGGTGGCGTGCTGGAGAGAGGCTCTCTGCAGCACGGCCCATCGTGAATCTCGAGAACCGCACCACTTTGCGGAGAGCTGAATATATGAAAAAAATGTCGTGAATTTGTCGACCCCACATGCAAAAAATCAGAAAGATCCGGTGAGCCGTTTAAAAGATATAACGAAAACAAAGTGGCATGCTGGAGAGAGCCTCTCTGCAGCACGGCCCATCGATGGATCTCGAGAACCACGGCACGTAGCGAGGAACTGATTTCTGGAAAAAATTGTCGGGAATTTGTCGAACACGTATGCAAAAGCACAGAATTTGTCGACCTTTAGCTTAGAAGATAGGCACAAATACTTATTTTCAAGGGCCTATATAGTACAGGAGCTTACTTTCAATGAATCTGTTTATTGTTCGTAGCTTATATATATTTTTATTATTTATATGGAATTCTACCCTATCTAGGGTAATTCTGCCAGTGTCAGTGAGAAAAGATTCCAGCGCTGGACGGTGACCCCTGTAGGGTGATAGTGTCATCTACAGGATCTGAAGGGCTCCTCTTGATACCATCCGGAAATGTGGTGAAAAATCTTTTACTTCAATTCTTCATTCAATGTTTACTATACGGGCACTTCATTGATTAAGTTACTATCGAAAATAAGCACTGAAGGCTCCAGTAAATATTAAATAAAAATTTGCAATTGAAAATTACGTCTTTCATTGACGGTTGAAACAAAAGAAATCTTTTTATTGTTCGTAGCTTCTCAATATGGCTACAAAATTATGTCGCTGTGACATTCTGTTAGATACTAGATTTAGATCACAGACTAGATATATCGGCGATACCTTTTCTATATGGGGTACCTCAAAATTGTCTTGCTTGGAAAACGCTATTAACGTGATTATGCTATTTTCTTAGCGCCTTGTACAAGGTGAAAATTGCAGTTGCTTTTAGGAACATGTTGGCAAAGCCACAAAATAAAACGCAATCAAAACAATAAAATATTATATTATTAGTTTCTAAATCAGTTATTACTTATCAGACCAGTTTTGTCATTCGAAACTTGCTGCAGTATCTACCATATGTAAGAGGTAACATGCAAGATCAGGCAATGAATGAAATGAAAAACTTTATAGTATGGATCCAATGCTGGAAAACAATTTCTTCCCTCCGATTTTTGTTCCTCCCATACAAATTGACCCAGACGGCCGACACACTATGGGACGACCAAAATATTTTTTCATATTTCCACCTATTTTCCTTGGGGAAAGTTAATCAATTTCATGTACTGATCAAATTACTTTCAGGTTTTGCGCATTTAAACTTACACATTATATATTTAAGAAACACTAAAAACAGCAAAGTGTTAAAAGTACATTATGGCAGTAGCCAAAAATGGAGCATAGGCGAACAATATTGGAAGGACGAGACGAAGTCAAGTGAACGAGACCAGAAATTGGCATTTTGGCTGAGGTCACAACATTTCTTGTGAACTCTTTTGGAAACTGTTCTACCAACGGACCGTTTATACAAAAGAATCAATCTTGATATTTTGTTGCCTACAAAATAGACTTGCCGACATAATGGACTTGCCCTCAAAATAGACTTGACGCTAGTTTAGGGAGTAAAAAAGAAATTGCAACTACGTAAGTTCACAAAACTTGTGAACTATGCACATACAGAAAAACATCACGCTGCGAGGATAAAACACACAGCTCAAGACAGTTCTAATTAATTTGTTTTATAAAAAATGTAATGGTATTTCTTACCTTTTCTTAGCGCCATTAGCCTGAATATAGAAAAAAGACATTTTTTTCATATATTCAGCTCTCCGCAAAGTGGTGCGGTTCTCGAGATTCACGATGGGCCGTGCTGCAGAGAGCCTCTCTCCAGCACGCCACCTTCTTTTCGTTATATCTTTTAAACGGTGTCCCGACAAATTCTGGTTTTTGTGCGACAAATTTCGACAAATTATCGACAATTATTCTGCATACTCAAGGTCATGGAATTCCACATGGGCCGTGCTGGGGAGAACCACTCAATGACAAGGCAAGAAATTGGTTCGTATTAATCTTTTCGTAGCTTTGCTACGAGATGTAGGTTTTTGACATACTGCGACTTTGTAATTATATACATATGTCATAGTTATTGTATCTAGAGCGACATTAGAATAATAAATGACATTGTAGACTTACGCTTTGGCGTTGACTTCGATGCGAAATGCTACGATAACTTGGTAAGTAGCAGCGTGCGACGGTAACTATTATACAGGCTGTAAAAAAATTTGCTGCAAATATTTAGGCTGATTCATGATGCCCATGAGACTGTACAACTTTCCCTTTATAAGGGAGGTCTAGAATTTTGTTTCATATTTTGCCCTATGCTCCTTGGGGAAAGTTGTTCAGTTTCATGGGCTAGTTTACCCCTTAAAATACTTGCAGCGAATTTTTTTACACCATGTAGTAAACTAACAAAGTTGCAAATGATCGTAGGTATGTACCTATGTATAGGAAAAACTGGTAAATGAAAGATTTATTTGATTGTATTATTTAATCCAAGCCTGAGGGACAAACGAAAGCTACACAATAGAACCTATAGTGTACAAGCGACATCGAATTCTCAAACTAACATCAAAACGTTACTCAATTCACTAGAAATTATAGTGGTACTTTTACTAAAAGGACTTTAAAATTTACATAAAAATATGGTAATCTGTAAGTAGGTACATTTTTGTTATTTTCTTTTTTTATCATAATAAGTACATCATTTTCACCATATATATTATAAATTATATATTTCTGTTCATATAAATTATAAAGTGATATCTTATTTCCAGATATGTAAAAGTTCAAGATATGTTCAAATCATAACGTGACATTACACGAATGTGGCGTAAATCTGACGTTTAGCTATTAGCAAAATATTTTTTTCGGGCCATCTCGCCACTGTGACCTTTGTCGACGGGAGAACAAATAGTAAGTAATTATTATTTTGTTAAAACAATATTTTCCCAAAAACACATACGAACTATATCAAGACTAAAAAAAAAAAATTTACGAATATCAAGGAATATTCTTATTAAACACCAAATTTTAATTTACACAAAGTATTTTTCGCAAAGGTGTAAATGTGTATACAAGAAAGCAATAGGGTATCTGCGATCTACGACACTTAACATCGATTTATACGTATTTTTCTCACAATACGGTCAGGCCATTTTTAAAATTCTAAATTTACAGCTGTCAACTGCTAATGCTATAGCATCTAGTTTCATTAGTTGAATGGGAACTTTTCTTTCTTTCTGACAGATTTCGAGCTAGTTTTCGATGTCATACCAGATGGCGTTGCGTTACCTTGAAATTTGACATCGAGTAATATTGGTATTCAACTTTTTGTTGTAATGGTATTCAAAAATTGGTAGATAAAATACATTTCCTTGAAAATAAACTTTTTTAGTTTAGCTAAGCACCATCTAGAAGATTTCCCGTAATCTTTTTATTTCAAACTATTAATTTGTGAATTATCCTGTGTTGCCTATGTTTGTCTTTTAGAAACTATATGATAGATGTCAAAATTGGCTTTTAAAACTGGCCAGACCTTAAATAGTGATTGAGACAAACTGAAAATTGTCGCTAAAATAGTAGTACAGATATCTTGTGCGTATCTATGACGAGACTACTATTATACTGTTGTCTTAAACAGTGCAGCAAATTAATACTCATGACTAAACGTGCTAACAAAAATATGGTTTGTACCTATTTTTCCTGAACCATTGGATTTGGTACCCAAAAACTAGGATGTTTGATTAGCCAGAAAATGTAAGACCGCTGAGTTTCTTTGTTTCACCATGACGTGTTTGATCATTTACAGTAATTTTACATTCACTTGTTATTTAGCATGAAAATAAAATATTCCTAATATTTCCTCACTTTTTTGTGATATACAACATAAACCAGAGCACTCCTCATAAATATCATAGTGTTCTATTAACGACCTTCTTTTCTTACAATTTGCCGCACTAATCTAAGACCTTAATAATATTTCTCTAATTAAACTACGAAGGTTGACTTCATAAGCCTAGTTTTTGAAAAAATACAAATTTTGATATATTCAACACATACTATTCATAATATTACAATGGCATTTTATTGTCAGGTATATTAATGTATTGTCGATCACTTAGTAAACTCGATATAATTATAATTTGATACAATAATTGATATAGTTTGGTTCAAATAATCGTTGAAGGTCAAATTGACAACATTTTTACAGTATACATACGGCCTATAAAGTAATTAGTCAAACGAAATGTTGAATCCAAACATTATTATAGTCTTACGAATTAAAGTTGTACCTATCGTGATCTGTTTTATTGAAATCGTAAATAAAATAAATATAATAATATTGTATATGACATGTAGGCAATATAATAATTATTCTATGACGTAAATGACATCTCCTACAACAATCAACATCGAATAGAGGCGAGCGGTGGATAAGAGGTATCTGCAGTATGGATAGACGGCTAAGGATAGACGCGCCACCGCCGCCGTACATATACACACAACCTTTATTTAGCCTGATACTTTTACTGGGCAAATTTGCTACCTGTACAAACTTTCTATTTTCAAAACTAAACACTTCGGGCACTATCTTGGCTGACCCGATGGCGTAGCCTTCTACGCCGAGGGTCGTGGGTTCGATCCCCACCGGATACAAATATACTTAGTTAAATTTTTCAAATATTTTTATGTTTTTTTTTATTACATTAGTAATAATATCAGATAGTTACCATAGTCCAAACGTTGCTTAGTTGGGGTACCATCTTTTCTGTTTTATACACTTTATATAGAAAGTGTTTCGACCGTCGCGTCGCGCTGTCTCACGTCTAAATCAGGCAATTTACGTCTCTCGTCTTGATATAACGCCTAAAGTATCAAAATTTCGAGTCAGGTGTAGAATTTTATTCTTTTTGATACCACGTGTCCAAGTTTAATTATAGTAAACTTGGACATTACAAGTAGCACATTTGACCAGCAAAGTAAAATTAGAAAGGAAATCACTAAAGGACATTAAAGCAATGTTAGTTCCAAGCTTCTTAGATACAAAGTATCGAAATGTATTTAGAATCGTTTTCATAATATCAAAATATTTATTGTCACTACTTACGATATCTAGACGTGTTACAAATACCTATGCTATGAGCGGGAGCCAATCCTGCTGACTCTAGAAGAGTTGCTCTGAACACCAAACAATTTCTACTTATTTAAAGAGATTTTTCAACACCGATTTTATTCGGTATCATGTGACAACATCACCCGGTCTCTCTAATTTTTTTTTGTGTTATTTAAAGTGTCTTTTTTATATTTATTTTCCTTTGTATCTTATGATCTAAGGGCATAATACATTATTATATATCTAGGATCATGGATCTATGAGTGAATGATAATGTAATATAGACATAATGATTCATTTTCAAATCATATATCTATACTAAAAAATATATGATCTTTTTAAAGTGGAGATATATAATATGATAATGTTATATAACCCTTAGTAATTTTAGGAACGAAGTATCATTAAATATATTTTTCTATACAATTTATTGTCATGGAAAGAGGAATGTAATTGCCACACGACACCTCAAATCTCTACAAATATGGTATACGATATAATAAGTGTTACGTTACACACAAGATGTACATCTTTACATGTAATCCTACCCTCGTATGTATAAACATTAAGAGCTGAACATGTATAAACCTACACATGTTCTATAAAGCCAAATACCAATGCATTTCTTTGTTATTTATAACGTATAGTTCTCATTGTAAATAGACACCATCTAAACGGTCACTAGAAAATAATCCAAGCGACTACTACAGGTAACACAACGGTAATTTTAGACAAATAGGGAGAAAAGTAAGCTTTTAAATTTAAACATTTGAGTGATCTTAAGATATTGAGGCATAACTACAAACCATCATAATAACTCTTTCACAAGTTCGATTGGAACTTTGGTAACTAAATATCATTGCCGTTAAAATCACTCTTCAAAAATAATTTTCATTCGAATTGGCTTTCTAAATTTAATCCTTCTTTTATCAGCCTTTGGACTTCCTATCCTAAATATCCCTTTTACGGACCTTTTCAAACTAATCAATTGATTCCATCTAATTTCATATTTGTTTCTCTTCAAATGCCTGTAAGTCCATGCACAGCACGATTCAAAACTGAAAAGCGCTCTCTGATATACATTTTCGATTTCAAATCTACCTAGATCTTTATATTTTATCTACATATCTATTCATAAACTGCTATAAGTTTACGTCTAGACTCGAAAATGTATACAGACTTAAAAATATTGTTGAAAAATAATTGTAATGTATAGTTTTGAGGAGGTGAAATATAATCATAATCACTCATCGTAATCATAAGTCACAGAACGCTAAAGCGTTATATCATACTATAGGTAACTATTAGCACTAATTAATTTAGCACTTATATCTAAGCCTTGAACCTAGTCTATGAAAATGGAAATGGGACTTGTATGACAATTTTTTCAAATGATAATATTTTGAGGGTAACTACTAGCTTAAACTTTCCACAAGTAACTTCAATCGAAGCATGCAAAATATTTTCATATTGTGATCTTCGTTACTTGACGATATAATATTTACTTACAGAATTTTTAACTTCGTTTCTTTCTAAATTGTTAGGGCGCTTTGCAAATCCCATTTCAATTTCCCATTAAATACCTACCTAATCTTACCTATTATATATCTGTAGTATTTTTATTGTCAGTCACTACTCAGGAAAGGATAGCCAAAAGTGCTCGATTATAATTTGATATTTTTAATATATGAGTGTCTCACTCGGTCTCTACATTTTTGAAGCCTTTTTTTACCAATACGCAAGGTAATTTATTGTCTTTTCGCGTGATATCATAGTCAGAAGCTTTGGATCAGTCCCTTCACGTAGGTACACAATTTATTTCATAAAAATAATGGTACCAACAGGTAAATCTCATTTTTATACCTTTTAATCCACGTAGGTAGGTACGTACTAAGAAGTTCTAAGTCGGTATAGGATTCAAGTTTTAGGTTGTATTGTTTTGCTAAATAAGGTAGATGTGACGTTTATTCAATGAATTTCTTTTTCTTCTTAGACATCATTTTATTTCGAGATTCTTGAATGGTTTAGATTGATCTTGAATCTTGTAAAGGGACTGCGCGTAGGTACGTAGTTTTCAAAACTTTTGAATTATTAGTTTCTTTTTTAAATACAAAAGTTCAACTTGATAACACTAGTAAAAAGCTCGAGTAGAAGGGGGACTCATAAGAAGTCAACAACCATACATTGTTCGCTAAGGCTGTTACGCCCATAAGTCTCTTCCAGCGTACCAACCACAAAATGAATGCAAAATACGGATATTGCAAACTTAATTTCATGATTGACTTCTTGGGCTTAGTAGTCAATTGAATGTTTTCCTTGTGGGTGTAACAGCCTTGACTAAAGGATCACCCAAATACCCAATGACACGATTAAAGAGAGACAAAGATGGAAAATGTTCTCTATAGTTCGAATTGTGATATCTCTCTCTGACGTGTCGCTGTATATAGAGGAGAATCCTAAATTATCTACTAGCTAAAAGGATGTATGAATAGTTGAGCATGATAATTTCTATATAAATATTTCTCATTTTTATTTTTATTATAATTTGTTAGTTATATCATTTGGTTTGCAACCTGTCTTTTAAAATAACACTATATGTAGACAACGATATTTTAAATAAGTGATACGATTGTGAGACCGACTAGAGTTTCATCTAATTTAAATAATTCTACATCTATCTACATTTGTGACTAGATGATTATCTATCTTACAATCTATTAAAGCTATTCCACTAGAGTTTTCATTATTTTCAGTTAGATTAAGACTACTCGGGAATTAGAATGCTAGAAAACGGAACATTGTAAATAACTCTTCGTTTATAATTCAATCTTAGAACATCTGTTAGTATAGTAATAGTAACGATTGTAAAAATATTTTCTAAAAGTAAATAGCTATTGTCACTGAAAGTTATCCTCCTTAAGAAATCACCTTAAAGCGAGTACAAAACTCCGGCTCCATTCCATTTTAACATATTATATATCTTAGATACACACATATAGATATAAAGTCTACTTTATTGTCGATAGGAAGAGCTCCACTAAGCTTTTCATTTCAGTAAATACATCCACAGAATACCAGCGATCCAACGAAGACATTTTACAATCTATAAAAGCACTTTTCCCTAATTCTACTAACACCAAACATCAAACAAATAATATACTTAAACTCTAAAGACTCTAACGTCCAAATTGGAATAGAAAGAAAAATCAGGGACATTATAAAAATCTCTTAAAAGTATAGACTAAAGCTTTGGAACCCTACATTTTAATGACATGTACTTTAAAAACACTTTGTAAATCCCAAACTTTATACACCTGCCTTTAGTCCTATTAATTCAAAGGGTAATGATTCAAATTTTCATTTCAATATTTATGTGTAAAGTGATTTTAGAACTTCATAAATTACTTTATTTTTTGTCTATCCCCAGCGCTGACGTAAAAGGCAGGTGTGTAAACAGGTAATCTCCTCGAGAAAAAACATCGAGAGACGCCCAGCCAAGGAAACCGACGACGTTACGTTAATATTACAATACATTCTTTTCATAATAAAGGATTTCATAGTATCACAGCTTCAAATAATTTACATCACACGATAAATCGGGTGACACGTAAAAATATTTAGCCATTCCAAACATTATTGTCACAATTACAATTTTTATTGTCATAATTTGTAAAAATCTAATTTCTAAATAGTCAAATCCGTGTAGCGTCTTGTATAAGACGAATCAGTCCTGGGTTCACCAAATCTCGTTGGTGTTGTATTTTTTCCTCCTTCCTCAAATGCTGGAGTCAGACTTGGCCTGGTCGTCGTTGTACAGCTCGATCTGTCGCTGTATCCAGGGGACGTACTTGGGGACGTAAGCGTAGACGCCAGGCAGGCGAGGGTGGGCGCATTTGATGCCCCAGGAGACGATGCCCCCGACGTACCAGCGCTCAGGGTCGTGCGGCTCCTTGCACAGCAGCGGGCCGCCGGAGTCACCCTGGAATTAAAATTGACATGAAAGTGATGAAAGAGATAGGTAGCTAGTGTCACTCGAACTGCCAAGACGAATCTGTCGACACTTCTTATGTCACATTCATCCATCCGTTTGAGCTGCACTTCGTCAAAAATAATTTACTTGTTCACATACGTATTTAAATAAAAAGTCTGCTTTATCATCTACTTTCACCGAAACAGAAAAACTGGCTGCATCAAATTTTTATGTAGTTTCTAATAAAATCTTTATAAGCGAGCGATTTTTCTCTTAGCAACGTTCCATACCAATTCACCAAGACTTAGGAAAGAGTTTAAAACTGTACTGCTTATTTAATAGCTTGTTTCCTTGTGATAAAGTCAAAGCCGTCCGAATCTGAAGCCTTCTAATTAGAACTTGTTCGGACTTTTTATTTTATTAGAGAAAGAAAGAGTGACCCTAAAAACTTCAGACTTTAAGGCTTAAAATTAAGACGCACAACAACTTTACAATTCTTTAAAAATGTTTTTAAAAAGTATACCCTAGACTCTAGGATAGAAGATCTCGATTAGTCACAACAACACAATACTTTCTCTGTGTTGTAGCCACAGAGCGAATACAACATAATATAGCGTATGACGTTTTCTGAAACTAGCGCGCGGGGGTGAGGGGAGCATGAGCGGAGGGCCACCAACCAATGCCGAGTAGTAACTTGAATTAGAATCTGTGTCGTCAGGACTATATAGATGGGCCCTAGGCAACATTGCTTTTCAGCTAGTCTCTGTTTGCTTTGTGGTTGTTGCCATCACAGTTTCATGCTTGTAGAACGTGGCATGTACCTACTCGCTACGTCGCCCTAGCAAGATGCAGGTTCACCTTGTTGGTATAAGACGCCCTAACTCTATAAGCAGAAATGTGACAACATAAACTTTACGGCAGTAGTATTTCATTCCATCACGCACTTTTCGGTTTCATAGCGGAATTTTATCTTCTTCTATCATGTTAGAGACTTATCCAATAAACTACATGATTAACCCGCTGGCGTAGATTAAGATTTTTACAATTTATTCGTATGTTGTCGTTTTCTTTTTCTCTAATTTGTCATTATTATTAACAAAATGTAACCTTGTTTCCGTAGGAACATTTTTCGTCCTCGGACAGTAACAAGAACGAAATCGATTACTGATTCACAAACACTTCAGCGTTTATTGAATTTTGCGGTTTTTCAAAGGTTTCTCTTGATCCAATCATATTATTCCTCTTCGTTGCGTGATCGTATTTACGTAAACTTATTTTTCTTAAGGTTTTTCGCAAATTTAATTTGTCCTGATCATGCCCACGTCAGTTAGAGGTCACAGTGCTGTTTGAGGTCTCTATGAGAATCACTGGCCAAGCACGTGTCCTTGCTAATCTCGTAATACCCTCTCTTTTAAGGTCCGGTGGTCCACTGGGTAAAGTCCCTATGATGGCCACTGACCAGGTACGTGACCTTCTTTGCCGCCCTCACGTTAGCGTGCCATAATTATACCCTTATGTTGAGGTCCCTGTGCTCCCCTGGTTGAGGTCTCTATGAGAATCACCGACCTGGACGCGTCTTTCTTGCCCTCATAATGACCTCGTCACATTGAGGTTCGCTGCTCCCCTGGTAGAGGTACCTATGAGCGGCACTGGTGTTCCAATGTCTGAGGTCCCTGTGGGGTCACTGACCTGGCACGCGTCCTTGCCGCCCTCAGGGCACCCGGCGCAGATCATGCCCTCGGTCACGTTGAGGTCCCGGTGCTCCATCCACTGGTTGCAGAGGTCCCTATAAGGTCACTGGTGCTCCAATGTCTGAGGTCCCTGGGGTTTCACTGACCTGGCACGCGTCCTTGCCGCCCTCAGGGTACCCGGCGCAGATCATGCCCTCGGTCACGTTGAGGTCCCGGTGCTCCATCCACTGGTTGCAGAGGTCCCTATAAGGTCACTGGTGCTCCAATGTCTGAGGTCCCTGGGGTTTCACTGACCTGGCACGCGTCCTTGCCGCCCTCAGGGTACCCGGCGCAGATCATGCCCTCGGTCACATTGAGGTCCCGGTGCTCCATCCACTGGTTGCAGAGGTCCCGGTTCAGCACTGGCACCTCAGCCTCGTTTATGGCAGGCTCGTAGTCTGTAACTATAGTCACAAGGTTTTGAAAACAATATTCAAATGCATATCTGTCATGTGGCGGGAGAATCGAATTCTCGCAACTTAGATGGATGATAGGGATAGCTACCGCTGGTTATCAATTTAGAGGTACAAATAATAGGTAATAATTATGCACGCTCTAGAGTGAAAGAAGATAACAGTTACTGATGCAAAATAAGAAATAAGATACAAGATTTAGCTTTAGATTTAGACTTATAACAGTTCTGTTTAGTTGGACGACTCGGTGTCCCACACGAAAAGAGAGAGACCGTCTTAGAATACTCGAAGCATCACCATCTACCCTTAGAAGTGACAAAGAGATAAACCCAGGGCATGGCGCTGCATCGTCTCTGTTTACTGCTGCAATTTGCATGCCAATCCGCCTGCCAAGCGTAGTATTATGGGAAGGCCCATATTCAGCAGTGAGCTTTAGTGATGGTAGTTACCGATGCTATCATCGCGCTTGCCCCAGCCGATGACGGTGCAGACGGTCCCCGGCAGCAGCTGGCGCGTCGCCGGCGGCAGGCACACGGGCGACAGGTGCTCGTGGTAGCGCACGCGGACTGACAACTGGAACAAGTTGGGATCGTTGCAGAGCTGTGCTGGTCAAGGAGTGGTTGAAAAAACAATGTAGATCTTGCCGCCCCATGAGATGAGGATAATGAAACCTCTTTGGGGACAAAGGTATGTGACTAGCTGATATGAGTAAGCTCCTTTTGGTATCAGGAGTATGTATGGCATGCTATGGTACGTGTAAGCCTCCCTTAGGGCTGGGGTATCTGGCACACTGCAATATGTGCAAGCCTTTTTGGGGCACGGGATATGTATGCATAGCACGCACGCCTCTTGGAGGCAGGGGTGTGTGCCAAACTGGAATATCTTTATCCCCCTTTTGGGCGCTGGGGTATGTATGGTGTACTGCACAATTTGTTTAAGCACTCTTCGGACGAAAGTATCTCTCTTTGGATAACAAACATTACATCGTATCAGTCACAGTGGAGTCAAATCCGAAATTATTTCCATCATACCTGCAGCAGCGCGACGTCGTTGTCGTGCGCGTGTCCCACGCTGTACATTGGGTGCGGCACCACGCGGCGTACCTTCACCTTCTGTCCGTAGTACGCGTGCGCGTGACGCCGCGTGATGCCCAGCTGGATCGTCCATCCTGTCACGTCTGTGTGGCTGTACGACAAAATACGAAGATATGAAGTTCAGGTGCCAAGACGAGAGCATAATGGATTAGATACTTGATGAAAAAATTGCTGATATTGAGTATGTACAACCAACCTTCTTGGACAGCCCTAACTACACTAACCACACTAGATCTCACAAATTGTACTGCTCAGTTGTAGGTAGGTTGAGGTAGGTGAACTCTGGTGGGCTTATCGAGCCGTGTCCCCAGATTCTTTTGAAATGAGTACATCACTTCTTTTTATTCTTCATCACCAATCGCTACTTGCTACTGAAAATTGCTATGCTAACGAGGATTTCTCAAGATTAAACTTGCAAAATTCCATTGCAGCGCTCTTTTTATACATGTTGGTTGGTAATCGTTAATATATGTATCTTTCTTTTCTATGATAATCTTAATCTTCTTCTATCTTTATCGTAATCGAAATTGACTCGGCTACTCACTTGCCCACACAATGCGACGCAGTCAGCACCCACTGATCAGCAACCAGCACTCCTGCGCAGTAGAACACCTCCTCTGGTCCTCCCAAGATGGCGGCCAGGAAGGGCCAATCACCGGGCGCCGCTGGGGTCCCGCCCACTATGCGCTTCGATGCCCCACCGCGCACGCGCCGACGACCACACTCTGCAAACAAAAAAGAAAATTAGCGACTTGCTGATGGTATTATAGAACTGATTCGATTCAAAAAAGTAAAGCCTATTTTTTTAAAGAAATTGACGAGTATTACACTAACACGAACTTTATTGTAGTAAATCCCTAAGAAGTGGATAAGAGTGGATTTTTTTTAATGGTTACTTGGTGAAAATGATTAAAGAAACATTTGGTCTTATGCATGATGTAACTTTTATTAAGATAAGAACTAAACTTCCAGGTTAGCAAATGATTAGTAAAATTTGCATAAGTATCATTAATCTCATAGCAACAACTCTTAGGATAGGAACAATAACAAATTAAGTTGGAGATAACGGTACAGAAATACTACAGAAATCTTCAAATTAAATTTTCTTCCCTAAAATAACCATTGTTAGCTATTCAATTGGATTAGATAGCGGTGCCTGAAGAAGAAGAAGAAGAAGAAGAAGACCATAGTATTCTTTGGTATTACTATTACCTTGAGCACTAGTAATAAAAAGACAAAGTTGTAACAGTAATTAGTCGTTCTGGGTTTTCAGTGGATCGAGTAAAAATTCTTCAAAAACCACAACGACGTCACAAAAATAAAATTGAGATTAGAAGCTCAAGTTAAGCGGACACCAGTGTATAAGTGCCACTCCCAACATTAAAAAAAATCAATTGAATGAAAAAGCATTTTATCGATAATACGCTGATTAAAGAACAGGATACAGAAGGTTATGTATTTGCAGATTTTTGTATTAGCACAAAATATATAATTCATTATATATAATGTTTATAATAACTGGATCAAATATAGAAAGGATCCCGAAATATCAAATTCATTGTTTGCCTGTCTGTCAAAATATATAGCATTTATTAGCGGGATGGCAACAATAATCAATAGCTAGCTATGTTGGAATCCTTTATTCTTTATTTAATCGAGTTACTTACACTGCAAGCCGTTTATAATGAAAACAACAATATGCAAATTTAATTCTATATATCTGCACTTAAATTTCAACTAGCGGATTCACTAATATACTACTTTCTCATCAAATTATGAATTTTTATGTATTGAGGGCAGCATTTACGCACTAGTGTCCCCTTAATGCTGGCGTTTGAGGTCGTCAGCAAAACGCGGAGGTCAAATTACTTCTTTATTCGTCGCACCTCTAGCGGCGGTCGCTAAATTGAAATTCAGGCCAAACCCTTTTTGGGGGCGCGGTAAACAAACTTCTTGGGGATCAAGTCAACTCCTCGTGACTTTTTGTAAGTCAAAAATAATATTTTTTTACACAGAAGAAGGCCTGATCTTAGATTAACAGTTAAGTTTAGTTGCGAGACCTTTCATTCATCTAAGGGACTAGTCTTGCAGAAAGAGCATAATAATACATACCATTTCATTATCATTGTCATTGACTATTTGCCATCCAAACAAAATGCTATGAAATCACCTATTTTGTTTCCCTAAAACTTAAACTCAAAATAGTGTATATCCATTTTTTTTTGTCTTTTAAACTTATACTATGTTTCAGTTCAACATTTCAATCGTTTAAGTAGATTCAAATACTTTATGTTAACTAAATAAATGGAGTAGTAATTTGTAAAACAGAATACAATTTTGATAGTTTAAAATATTTGTTCCTAGTTTCGTATTTCGAGAAATCAGAGTAAACCAAAGCGGAATATTGTGCTTAAAATACACAAGCATAGAAACGGCGGAAAGTTCCTAGATTCTCGGTAAAACAGTAGGAAGACAGCCGTGGCAAATATTAAATGTTCATGAAAGGACCTTTCAGAAGGCCGCCCACGCCTCTGCCTTACACCACGGTGATAAGCACCCACCTGCCGTCTCATTGTGCCCTTTACAAAAACATAATTAAAGTTTTCGCAAACCTGTCGCTATGTAGCCCAGGGATGTGAACATTTTATCGATTATTTTAAAAAAGAAACGATTTTTCAAATTATCAAGTACGAAAATTCGAATTGTTTGCGGTTTCACATAACATCAGTTGAATTTAAACACGCGACACATTCTTTTGTGTCCCTAGGAGTTTTTTTATGGTGACATGAAGGTGAATTTTGCTTCTTTAAATCAAAGAAAATTACATGAAATCAAGTAGGTAAAATTTAAACAATTATCGTCTTCTTCTTCATCGAGTCGACGGTAACCAGTTAAACAATCTTTGACCAGTGCTTGGACACGGATATGCCTCTAGGGTTTGCTTTCTGCAGGTCTTGAAGCTTGCATGAGTCTGGGCAGTTGGGGCAGGATAGTAATTGTCGTGTGATGCGGGCTTAGAATAGCATCAACCCACGTCCTTCCCGCGGGTGTCGTAAGAGGCGACTAAGGGACTCAAGAGCATTGGTGTATTACAATTTTTAGGCGACAGGCTGACAACCTGTCACTATAGTGATACACATGTTTTCTGAAACTTACTTTGGAAAACAACCCTCAAAAATGACAGACGTGGCGATAGCGACCGTATTCTTATGGCCGTTAACGCTCTGCCTAGCCCGCAAGGGATAAAGGCGTGATATATGTATGTATGTACGTATGTATGTAGTAATTGTCCCATAGTTTGGACAGCACCGCAACCGCGGCTGTCATCCGCTACGAAACCCCATTTGAATGTCTTTTCGTGGCACCTTTCTACGATTATCATAAAAGCGATTTTTGTTGCTATAGTCGAATCCCTGATATAGCCTCCCCCACCCGTCCCCACCCTGGTCTCCCGGCATGAGACAACACTTGATTAAAATAACAATCACCACAAACCAGATTACACAGACAACTTTGCCGTAATTGATTTCTCTGATTCTGGTAAAATTAATTGTGATGTTTACAATTCGTAAATTAAAAACTTTTGCCCAAGACTTAGTTACAAAGTTAAGATGGTACTCCTTAATTTCTTTTGGGTTGTGTTTTTTTACAAAAGTACGGTATTTGATCAGTGGGTAGATGATCAGTCCGGTTGTCTCATGACATCGTCAAACCGACCGGGTCTCAATGGATGAGACTGGCACAGGATCGTGGGAATGGCGCAAGAGAGAAGAGGCCCACACCCTGCAGTGGGTGGATGATGACGATAAAGCTGACGATGTTTGCCTATACCAATCTATTGCTAGACCTAGGGAAGTCATGATCCATCTTGCTGGCAGGAGGACAATGCTACGCTTGCCAAGCCGTGGCCTCCATTCGCAAACCCTACAGGAACACTAAAATTCACCCGTGCTACGACAGATGCCGGCCTTAACCCTTTTGAGCGTTTTTTTTTTTTTTTTTTTTTTTCGTGTGGGATACCAAGTCGTTCAACGACCCGATGAACCCTAGTGTCAGAATTTTTCAACCGCCTTCTACAAGTAGCAGGCTTCTGACATGGTTGTGTAACGACCGCCGTCTAAGTGATCATAGACAGCAACCGGGACCTACGGCTTAACGTGCTATCCGAAACACGGAACCATCTTACTTACGGACAATCGGGTGGTTCAGCCCGCAATGTCCTAACCAGACTGGGAACAAATTCACAAAGTGATAAATATCAACTTTGTGAGTGACCCACCGAGAATCGAACCCGGGACCGTCTGCGTCAAAGGCAGTCGCACTACCACTGCGCCACATCGGTCGTGCTTTTGAGCGTGACTTTAGCATATTGCGACCTATTTCCCTTGGGAAAAGTTATTTAGTTTCATGGGCCGATTAACGCTTTAAAATATTTGCAGCTAATATTTTTACATACACAAAAACAAATCACGCCTTTTTCCGTTGCGGGGTAGGCAGAGCGTTAACAATCGTAAAATTACGGTCGTTATCGCCACGTCTGACAAATATTGAGGGCTGTTTGAGATAATTCGTGTATCACTATAGTGATAGGTTGTCAGCCTGTCGCCTACAAGTTGTAATACACCTGAAACCCTAAGTCCCTCAGTCGGCTTTTACGACACCAACGGGTAAGAAATGGAGCGATGCTATTCTAAGCCGGCATCACACGGCAAAACACACTTATTTACACGTTATATAAACGATTTACTTTGTATAACACATACAAATTTACTTTCTCACACAGATCGCATCTATCTAACAGACGAAACGGGTCCTCGTATTTATAACCGACCACTGGAACCATTTGTCGTACGACAAAAGTGATAAAGCGACTACCAACTAATATGGCGACAGTCGACGACACGAAGAAAAATGGACAATAGGAGATACTCTATTCTTGAATTTTCACGTACCAAAGTCTGCTCTACGAATATTTTGCTTGTATTACTTACTGTCATTTTAAAAGCATTTTTTGTGAATCTTAATCTTGGAAATAAACGATTGAAATCTTGAAATCACTTGTTGTACTACAATACTACGACTCTATTTCAATTTCAATTTATTTATTCACAGCAAAATATCTTTACATTGAATATTTACACATCATTATAAATCTAAAAGAAACAAAAATAATACAAAACATTATAACAAAAGCTCAAAACAAAAAAATAAAAAATTATAACAATAGCAAATAGTCATATCATAGTAACATGTCAAATAATAAAAATAAAAATATATAACTTCACAAATTAAAATCTAAATGTCAAACTGAATTATGTTAAAAACTGTCATTTGATTCTGTCATTAATAAATTCATCAATTGAATAATAACACTTTTTAATAAGCCAATTCTTGAGTTTATTTTTAAAAGATGTCAACTTTGTGATAGATTTCAACTCTATTGGCAAATTGTTAAATAGCCGCGGTATCTGGAAACGTGAACTATGTTTAAAAACATTCAGCCTGGGCATGACTGTAGTAGCCACGATGGCGATATCCTTCCTTCTGGTTGACAAACGTGAGACTCTTTCAGAGTCTGTCTCAAAACGTACAGAATGTTTAATGAAATTGCAAAGCAATACAAGCAAATACAGACAAGGAGATATCAACATACCCAGTCTTATAAAATATTCTTTACAAGAGTCTTCTTGTGCCAGAAGAAAAATTACTCTGATTGCCCTTTTTTGCACTACAAAGGCTCTTTCCATGTTATATTTATAACTATTTCCCCATAATCTTACACTGTAACGCATTTGTGACTCTAGGAGAGCATGATAAATCATCTTGAGTTGTGGGACCGTCGCTACACCTCTTAAACTTCTAAGTACATAACAGGCAGAGCTCATCTTACCCGTTACTCTCTCAAGTTCTTGTTTCCAGTTGAGAAGTGAATCGATGTGTACTCCCAAAAATTTAACAACATCTACTCCCACTAGGATATGATCATCTAGTGTAACTTTTAACGAGTCTCTATTGCTAACTGTGGTACGAAAAAGCATTATTTGAGTTTTACTGGAATTAATTACTAAATTGTTATAATCAAACCATGTTTTAAAAGCTTTGAGTGTCATATTTACCTTTTCATTCAATTCTTCTACTGTTTTTGCGCTTACTATGGCATTAGTATCATCAGCAAATATTATTGGCTGTATTGTTGGAATCTCAGCGCTTATAAAGTTTATCAAATCATTAATAAAAACAATGAAAAATATGGGGCCTAAGATTGAGCCTTGGGGGACCCCCTTTTTAATTTGAACCCGTTTCGAATGAAAAGTTGATTCTCTTCCTTTTACGATACTTTTTAATTCAACGTATTGACTCCTATTGGACAGGTAGCTTTTTATGAGGTTTAATTCTTCGTTTCTAACACCATAATGTCTGAATTTATGAATAAGAATCTCATGGTCAACAGTGTCAAAGGCAGAACTTAAATCAAGAAACACACCAGCGACCTTATCTCTACAATTTAAATGCATAACCACTTCATCCATAAGGCTATCAATGGCTTCAACCGTTCCAATACCAGACCGGTATCCAAACTGTCTTTGACTTAGTATGTTATTGGTATTAAGATGATCCAACAGCCTTACTTTAATAAGTTTTTCGAGAAACTTAGACAAAACTGGCAGTAAAGATATCGGCCTAAAATTTTTTGGGTCAGTTTTGCTGCCTTTCTTATGTACGGGTACGATTTTTGCAAGTTTAAACTGTTCCGGAAAAATGTTTTGTATAAAACAACAATTAAATAACTGGCTTAACGGTTTGGAGAGAATATCAATGTTTTGCTTGATGACCGTAATGGGAATATTATCAAAACCACAAGATTCTTTTTTCTCCATCCTGCTAACAATTTTTTGTACTTCGACCGGTGTCACTATCTTCCAGCGAAGCTCTCTCTCAACCTTTGCAACCCCCCTTTCCAAAATTTTTAAAGACTCCACTGTACTTGATATATTCTTCAGGATTACTAGAGTTAGATTTATTTAACTTCTTCAGGATTTTCAACTAATTTATTTTCAACTTTTAGTGCTATTTTTGTATGAAATTTATTACTACATTTATTTCTGTGCTTATTTGCTACACTCCATATCTTATCAATAGAATTAACCGCGTTATTTATTTCATTCTGCACAGATAGTTTTTTTGCATAACGTATGACTTTACGATATATGTTTAAGTATATTTTTCGATATTTCAAGATTGACTCGTCATTACACTTGTTATCAATTGTATTTAAAAAACGTTTCATTTGACTTGATATGCGTAAACCCTTTGAAATCCATGTGATATTATCTTTTTCTTCAAGACAAATCTTTTTAGTTTTAATCACGAATGATTTATCAAAAATTGAGTTAAATTCATTAATAAAATCACTGACATTCTCTACATTTACATTTTCACATAGCTCCAAAAAATTTTGCCTAAATACAGCATGATTATCATCACCAAACTGTCGTCGATTAACAGTGCTAGTTATGTCGTTTGGTTTTTTCTTTAAAACAGGCACTTCAATGTTACAAAGGAGAGCAACATGACCGTCAGATAATCCATTATTATCCGTATCGAAGTTAGTGATTTCTTCGTTCGACAGGTTAGTGATTATGTTGTCTATACCAGATTGGGAGCCGCCCCGCGTAAAGGTTTTGTACTATTTTTAGTTTACTGATATTATTTAGATGTTCAGCTACTAGTGTCTTTAGCAAAGGGTGTGTAAGGCAAAGTTCACTGAAGAGAGTTCCATTCAAAACACAGAAAGTGAGGTAAAACTTGATGTCTATATTCTGGTATCCACAATACGCAACAAATTATAAAGGGTGTACAATCGATGACAACACGCGAGCGACACAAAGGTTAGGAGACGACTGGCTGACCCGCGCGGAGGGCGTCGGGAAGTGAACAAAATGCTTACATTGCTAAACGTGACCTAGACATGTGTAACTACAGTATTCCCCCCCTTTCTACAAAAAAAAAAATAAATTTTTTAAACTCTAGCATCAAGATTACAACATGCTGTATAAAACTTAAAACATTATTACAAACTGTTACTAGACTTCGCTACAAAGTTGATAATACAATGGAATGCCAGTCGTCAGCAAAGGCGTCGTCGCTTAGTCTACATACATGGATGGTAAGTACTTGTAGGTAAGTAAGTGTTACATTTCATTCCATCAATATCGGGTCTTACGATTCTATTTTTAGAACTTATACAATAACAAACATGAATTTCAAATATTATTCGGCAATGATTAGAATAAATTATCGGGGAATGTAAACAACAAGTTTTCTATATCTACTTAAAAACTAAAATACCTTAAGTATCATTTCCGTTGGAAAAACACATTTGAAAAACATTTTCAACACATTAATATGTAGTTTGCACTGGAACTGTAGGTTGGGGTTTCACTTGACCCATTTCTAGGGAAGACACGATATCTTTAACCATTACTTTCTTCGCTCGGCGACTACAATATCTGCATCCAACTAACAAAGGAATCACAATCAGTATGATGACTATGATAATTATCAAAATTCCGTAAACTTCTATCTTCTTCTCCAAAGTAGTAGTCGCGTCATTGGCTCCATTTTGAGCAATTATTACTTCTGAATTTTTACTTGAAGAATTTCCCATGACTACGGAAAATATACTCATATATTTAGTATCAAACACAAAATAACAGGACTACGTGAAAGTGTTTCTCGAATGGAAATGATTTCTCTAATATTAATCTTAAAATGAAGACTAATTTTTGCTTAGTCTTTCAATCTAAGTAGGCTAAAATATTTAAAAGTTTGCAAAAATGTTGCTATGTCGAAATGTACAAGTGATCAATTTGTACTTTGTTCAACAAAACATCATTTTTATTTCTTATGAATATGAATATGCGCATATTATATCTAACTAAAACAAAATACTTCAATAAAACGTGTACATAGGTACTTATGTTTGTATTACATACAATACTGGGTCAACTGCACGGAATATTCTGCTTAGCATTACATCATATAGAAAAAAAAAATTGTATCTTGTTAACATTTTTTAGAACATTCTTGTGTAAGTACAAACATTTTGTATTATAAAAATCATAAAATTGATACGGACTTAATTATGAAGCTCATTTTACTCAATCACCTACTTACTATAGGTGTGACTTAACTAGGGATGTTACCTATTCATACGTCGTCGAAAAATCGTGTTCTCTTTGATACGCGTCCTGAGCGCGTCGTAAAATTACCATCATTTTTGCTTTGACTTTCATTTTGGGGAACACCATTTTCCGACGAGGTCAAGTTAAATCTAACTGTTTTCTTAACTACAGGCTTATTACCTATCTCTCTGGTAATGTCGCTGCTGACATCATTATTTAGTGACTTATCGTTACTATCGATATCGTCATCTAATATAAATGCTGGTTTCAATCTATCAATTGAAATACAAGACTCTCTATTGGTCAAATCAATTACATAATGCTTATCTCTCCTGCTTATGACGCGGTATGGGCCATCATAAGGAGGTTGAAGTGGTTTACGTACCGTATCGTTGCGAACAAAAACATATTTACATGTTTTCAAATCAGGATGTATAAATGTGTTACGAACCTTATTACTACGGGCAGAAGGTTGAAAAGTGCTGATTGTACTACGCAACCTATCTACATATGAATCCATATCGAGTCTTTGCCAGTTACAGGGTGTATAAAAATCTCCGGGCAATCTGATAGTGCGGCCGTACGTTAGCTCTGCAGCGCTACGTCCGGTGTCACTTCGAATTGCGGCACGAAGTCCTAAAAGAACTGTAGGTAGTTCCGTTACCCAAGAATTAGAACTTAATCTCGCCATAAGAGCGGCTTTCATCTGTCTATGCCAACGTTCCAAAATTCCGTTACTGATTGGATGGAAAGCGGTAGTTCTGATTTTTTCAATACCTAGTATTTTCATTAACTCCCTGAATAAATTACTTTCGAATTGTCTGCCCTGATCACTTGTCAGTTTAACAGGACACCCAAAACGCGTGATCCAACACTCATACAGAGTCTTAGCTACTATTTCTGCTGTTATCTCTTTGAGGGGAATAGCTTCTGTCCACCTAGTGAATCTATCTATAATTGTTAAGCAATATCTATAGCCTTCTTCCGAAGTAATCAAAGGTCCTACTATATCTATATGTATATGCTCAAACCTATCACAATTTGGGAATTTTCCTAATTCTGAAATTGTATGACGTTGAACTTTTGCCCTTTGACATCCAATACAAGTCTTAGCCCATAAGCCTACATCTTTATTCATACCCGGCCAAAAATATTTCTGAGCAACTAACTTTTTTGTAGCTTTAATTCCGGGGTGACTCAAGTTATGTATGTATTCAAAAGCTTGTTTTCTAAATTTTTCTGGCAGAAATGGTCGAACTACATTGTTTGATACATCACAATAAATTGGTTTGGAAACATAAGGCGTCACCATTCTTTTAATTACAACGTTACTGTTCTGAGAATTGTTATTTGACCAGCTTGTAATATAATCGTCTGCATCCTGTGCTTCAGCTAGCTCTGCGAAGTCGACAGTTGTTGGACAAAACAATTCCGCTACTCGTGATAGCGAGTCAGCTACAACATTGTTTTTTCCACTAACGTGTCGAATATCGGTGGTGAACTCGCTGATAAATAACAAATGTCTCATTCTTCTAGGTGTTTCTGCATTACCGTTCAATTTTGAAAAGGCGTAAGTCAATGGCTTATGATCAGTAAATATTATACTGTTCTCGGCCTTCAAATAATTTTCTGAAATACTGAATTGACATGTAAATGGCTAAAAGTTCACGGTCATAGGTACAATATTTCTTTTGGGTATCAGAGAGTTTTTTCGAAAAATATCCTAGCGGTTCCCACTTCCCATTTACTTGCTGTTGTAATACCGAACCAACACAAGTGTCGCTAGCGTCACACATAAGTGATACGGGAACATCACTACGGGGGTGCGACAATGTAACTGCTTTTTGCAAGCCTAGCTTACATTGTTCGAAGGCGTCACACGCTTTACTGTCCCATTCTATCTTAGTCTTATCGCGTTTCTTGGACTCATGAATAAATTTATTTAACTCCATCTGTGACTCTACTGCGTTTGGCATATGAGATCTATAAAAATTAACCATTCCTAAAAATCGTCTGAGCTCTTCTACTGTTTCAGGTTTTGGAAAATTTACTATTGCTTGCACTCTCGACTGTAAAGGTTTGATACCGCTGCTTGACACCTCAAATCCAAGAAAACTGACTTTTTCTTGGTTAAATTCACATTTTGAAATGTTAATCGTGATTCCAAATTCGCTGAACCTTTTAAAAACTTTATCCACATTCTCTCTATGTTGTTCTTCATTGTCACTAGCTATTATTACGTCATCTATGTATGAGAATAAAAAGTCAAATCCGGCAAGTACAGTCGTGTTCATAAACCTTTGAAATGTCTGGGCAGCGTTTCTCAATCCAAAACTCATTCTAGTAAATTCAAATAAACCAAAAGGTGTTATGATAGCTGTTTTCTCTACGTCATCGGGATGAATAGGTATAAAATGATATGCCCTATTAATGTCTAATCGGCTAAATATCTTTTTGTTCGCCAATACGTACGTGAAATCCTGCAGCCTAGGAACTGGATATCGATCCGGCTTTGTAATAGCATTTAGTCGCCTATAGTCTCCACAAGGTCTAATATCACCATTAGGTTTGGGTACCACATGTAATGGACTCGCCCACGGACTTTTACTAGGTCTACAAATTCCCATCTCTTGCATTTTCTTAAATTCTTCTTTAACTCTAATATACCGATCCGGCGGTAACGGCCTTGCCCGCGCGTATACTGGTGGACCAGTGGTATCAATATGATGATAAACTGAATGCTTAGGAGGTTCTTTGAAACATGTGGGCCTAGTAATTTCCGGGTATTGTGAAATTAAATCGTGAAAAGGATGATTAACGTCCATAAAGTTTACAGATGTGTATTGACAACTACTTACAATTGCTGAAGCTTTCACTGCCTGGTTAGTGACCATATCAATTAACCTTAAATTTGCAACGTCCGGTAATAACTTGTAGTATGCCAAAAAGTCTGTGCCGAGTATAGGTTGGGTCACATCCGCTACGACGAACTCCCATCGGAACGCACGACGTAATTTTAAGTCCAACACTAACGTTTTAGTACCGTAAGAGTTAATTTTGGATCCGTTTGCAGCGCACAGTTGTAAGTCGCTAGTCCCTGAAAGTTGTTGCTTCTTGGACGGCGGTATAGCACTTACTTTCGCACCTGTATCGACTAAAAATTTAAATCCACTTGTGTTGTCTGTAACTAAAAGGCGGTTTCCGGGATGAATGGCACAGATGCCCGCCGACGGCTGTACCTGCTCTAGTTTTCCGTTTTTTCTTTCCAGGCACAGGGCTTGATACATTTCCGGGCTTTGTCGGCGTAACGGAAATGATAAAAGCATAACCAATCTGGATGAGCGGGTGAACGACGCTGCGAAACACTCCTGTTACGCGATGATGATGACTGGCGATGATGTCCACGGTACCTATTACGCGAGAATCTTTCACGCGGCGGCGGTCTAGTCTCCATTGATGCAAATTTTGCGTTAAGTTTTGCAATCTCGGCCATTATCTCGTCATTGCTAACTGATGATGAAGTACTTGCCACCGGCTGAGCTACAGCTGCTATGGTGTTAGTCTTGGTCACCTCACGCACATCATCTGCTATAGCGGCCAACTTATCTAGATCTTTATTATCTGTTACAGCCAAAACTGCACGAACCGTCGGTGGTAATAAATTTTGCCATAATACCTTGAGTGTTGTATCTGGTACCTTGTCTCGAGCCAGGTCTCGCATCTTTCTCAGAAGTTGTGAGGGTTTTTGGTCTCCGAGTTCCATCTCGCTTATTAGTCTCTCGATCTGCCTGTTTGCCGATTCCTCGTACATCTTGATAAGGCGATCCTTCAGCGCATTGTATCTACCGGTCGCCGGCGGATTTGTTAAAAAATCGGTAAGTTGTGTGATTACGTCAGCTCCCAGCTTCGACACTACCAGTTCGAATTTTGAGGCGTCTCCTAACCTCTGTGGGGCCATTGCTGCCTCAATCCTCAGGAACCATACTCTCGGCTGCTGCGTCCAAAAATCTGGTAACCGCGAAGCTAGGGAAATCGCAGCTAAATCCACCACTGACGGCGGCGGAGGAGGGTTAGCCATCTTTGTCCGATTTTATAACACCACACTTTTCAGTCCGGCACCGTCAGTCTCAGAAGGCACGTTTCACTGGAGTCACCACTTTTGTACTATTTTTAGTTTACTGATATTATTTAGATGTTCAGCTACTAGTGTCTTTAGCAAAGGGTGTGTAAGGCAAAGTTCACTGAAGAGAGTTCCATTCAAAACACAGAAAGTGAGGTAAAACTTGATGTCTATATTCTGGTATCCACAATACGCAACAAATTATAAAGGGTGTACAATCGATGACAACACGCGAGCGACACAAAGGTTAGGAGACGACTGGCTGACCCGCGCGGAGGGCGTCGGGAAGTGAACAAAATGCTTACATTGCTAAACGTGACCTAGACATGTGTAACTACAAAGGTAACACAATCATAGACAAGCCGATAATTATAGCAATCCAGAATAGTTTTTAACTCTTTGTAGTCATCACCTTTTTCCAGTACGTCAATATCGAAATCTCCACAAATAATACATCGTTTGTCAAATGAAAGCTCTAGCAATTTTTCCAATCTCTCAAGAAAAGGACTTAAGTTCTTACTGCAGGGTATTCTATAGCAACAATAAATATGTACATTAGACTCGATGTCTTTGATGCCACATATTTCAAAGGAATCCACTTTGTACAGTTTTTTACATTTTTCTAGTACCTCAATAGATCGTTCATTTAAACCTAATATTAAAGAACCACCTCTTCTTTTTTTAGATCTAGTATTTTGTGAAAATAGTGTAGTATACTGTTCAAGACTGAATAAGGAGATGTTAATTTTATTGAGAAAATGTTCAGTAATGCACAAGTAATGTGGTTTGTTTTTATCTAAGTTCGTTAAATAAATGTCAAATTCATCTTTTTTTATGTTAATCCACACACTTATTAAATTCGTACAAAACTTAATAATTTCCAACAGATCCTAGACATTAACAAATTCGAGTAGTCGAAAGTGTGATGGTCCAATGGTTAGACCAGTCACTGCGGTCTTCCGTGCACGATTTCAAAAACCACATTTTCCGAATTGAGCTACTGGACGCAATGGCTTGGTGGAATAAGAAATTGCTTTTAAAGTTAGGAAACTGTCTCATGGTGAAACAAGTCGTAAGGAAAAGCCGCTGCAATTGATTCGTTCATATTGCGTGCAATACTGAGACGATGAATGACCCTATTCTCTTTTCATGTGGGATATCGAGTCGTCCAACGCGTCCAAAATCAATAATCCTAACACTCATAACCAAAAAGAGAAAATTGAACATAGAAGAACATACATAATACTAACATTATCAATATTGAATCTGATATATTACGTACCTACATAAAATTATAATACAGGCTGTTAGAAAAAGTACTAACTTTCTCTTAGCTGGTGAATCATCTGAACAACTTTCCCCAAGGAACATAATAGTTTGAATAATGAAAAAAAAAATTGAACCTTACATACAAACCTACTCAGTCGGTTGGTAGGTACATTTTGTACGGAAGGTCCTATTTTTCATATTTTGACCTATGTTCCTTGGGGAAAGTTGTTCAGTTTCATGGGCCCCTTGAAAGGAAGTTAATACTTTTTTAACACCCTGTATACGTAGATTCTGTATAGTAAGTTAGAAATTAAATTCCAAAAGCTGTTCAACAGAAAGCCTTACAAAAAATAGCCGCTAGCATAATCCTTGCCCGCTAAGCAACCGCTGAAGCGCGGAATTTAATAAAATTTAGCATTAATCTCCTGTGAGCGCCTGGAGGGAGGCTGACGATATTTGAATATCAGGCCGCGTTATGACAACATTATGGTATCTGCCACAAACCTAATACAAAGAAGACTCATCATGAGTTGGCTACCTAATAACCTAACTTAGGGGTTTGACGTGGAACCAAGTTTTACGTAGAGCGATAGCCATCTGACCTCTGCGGCCCGAAGGCTAAGGCCCGAATCTTAGGTTAAGTCACATTCAAATATCATCTGAATTAAAATTTTGCCCTATATTAGGCCGTGAGATCAGATTCACAGATTCTAGTTCAATTACATATAAAAACATACATACACATCACGCCTTTATCTCATGCGGGGTAGGTAGAGCGTTAACATCCTTAAAAATACAATCGTTATCGCTTTCTTGAGGACCTTTGAGATGATACATGTATCTTTTCCAGTTTGACAGATTTTCAGCCTGTCGTCTAACATTGCAATACATAATAAAACCATCGAGTCCCATAGTCGCCTCTTACGACACCGGCGGGATATAAATGGGGTGATGCTATTCTAATTCACTATTGGTACTACCACCGGTGTCCCCTCATGATACCCTCACCCCCGCGCGCTAGCTTCATCCAATTTCTTATAGAAAATGTCATACGCCATCTCTCTATGTATCTGATCTGTGGTATGGCCACTTTGTTTCGGCTCAGACGAGATTTGGAGGGCGTGGACAGAGATAATGTTACTGATAATGAAACTGTGTGTTCCCGTTTTCCCCAAGATCCGTATCCCCAAAAAAAGTGGGGCGAAGTTTGACAGGGTGGGACAAGGTGTGACAAGGCAGGGCTGGTGGAGTAGTTTTGGTAAGTTGTAGCAGAAAGACTTGGGTAATGTCTCACCATGCTACATCTTCCCCAGTCTACCAAACCTTGCCCCAGTTCATAATTAAATAGTAGTAATAATGTACCGTTTCATGGTCATGAAAGTTGTTTAGTTTCATGGGCTGAATGCTGCCCATCAGTACTCGGAGGGCTGTCTCTAACACCCTACAGATTCGATACGATTTTATTTCATTTTCTGATCGAGCTGCTCGAAAGTTATTTTTTAAATATACCTAGCAGTTAACTCCACATTTTTCTATTTCTCTATTCTACTTCACATCTTCCCGCAACAAGCAACATTAGCAATAAACTTTTGTCCGCGATCTGCACAATTTCAGCCCGAGGCCGCCCGGGATTGCATCTAGAGGCACAATCCGCATCCGCACAATCCGCATCCGCACAATACCGGATTGCCTCTTCACGGATCTCAGATTGCATCCTCAACGGAAAGAACGTATTGGAGTATTGTGTATTTCACGGCAATATTGTATTCATTGCTACTGAGAATGTTCTAGTTCCATTTCTTTCGAACTACCCACCTTCTTTGCGAGCAAAGTTTCTTTCTACTGCTCTCTTATGGCGTAGCAATATTGTAGAGATTTGCTACGTTGTCGTAGACTTTTGCTACGAGCTACAAAGCGACAAAAAATTGAATTGTGCCTTATGATAAATGATAATGATAAATGATAATGATAAATAATTTATTTGCAAAAATACATTAAAATAGCAATTCACAGATGTCATAGAATATAAAGTAACATGTATTTTGTCTGTCCAGCAGGCGTGCAAATATTATAATAATAAAATTACTTATTCTAATTATTTTTTAATGTCAAGTGCTGTGTGAACTCCTGAAGACTATAAAAACACTGCTCCATTAGCCATCTTGTGAGTTTATTTTTAAATATCTGACCATTAAGTTGTTTAAGTTCACTAGGTAATTTATTATATATTTCTATTCACATATTGAAAGCATTCTTTTTATAAACATATCTATGTCCCACGGGCTTAAACAACAAATCGTGATATTGAGTCCTTTTTTTTCTTACATAAATGTCCCTATCCATATTAAAGTAACTAGGATTGTCCTTTACAAAACAACACACACTTCTAATGTAACAACAAGGCAAAGGCAATATATTTAATCTTTTAAACAATGGTTTACAGGAGTCCAAGAATTTTGCTCTACAAACTGCACGAACACACTTTTTTTGTAATATGAATACTTTGTCTACCTCAACAGAGTTTCCCCACAGCAAAAGTCCATAATTTATGACAGACGATACGTAACCATGGTATGCAGTAACAGCCGCTTCTTCAGATACCGTTTGCGAAAGTCGTCTAAGAGCGAAAGCAAACCTAGATAACTTGCTACAAACTAACTCGACATGATTTTTCCAGTTAAGATTACTGTCTAAAGTCAAATTAAAAAAATAAAATTATCTTAAAAATTATCTTCGTCTTAGATTTATTATCTGATTTCCCTCGTCAGTGCAGACTGCACTGATACTGAGTATCCGACCGTTGTTTCTATCCACACATATATAGATCACATCAGCCTATAGCAGTCCACTGCTGGACGTAGGCCTCCCTGAGGGTACGCCACAAGACACGAACTAATCGAACCATCTTATCTCCACTTGATAACTCGCTTACTCTACCGGCCGTCGGTTCTACGACAGATGTGACCAGCCCACTGCCACTTCAATTCTTCTTCTTTAAATTCCTACAGTTGTTTTTTCTTATACACACTTTACCTATAACATATTCATTGCTTGTTCAGAAATCTATCGCCTTGTCTCATAATCATAAAAAAGCAGCACGAATACATCAATCTCGAGTCGGGATATGTTATCGGCGGGTTACGGCCGATCGCCCCCGAATTTCATTGTCATTGCTCTGTGCCACGGGTTTTATTGTGTCTTCGGATAAAAAGCAAGAGTTGTATTGTATGGGGTAGAAGGATAAAAATAAGCAAATTTATTTAGTCCGTAACTAGATAATCGGAAAATATTGGACTCGTATTTTTTTTTTATTTACTACATTTTAGCAAAGATAATGAGTATCAAAGTTCACGAGTGAAGGGTTCTACATGGGTTACCGTCCCAATGCTCTGACACTAGCTACCAAAGCCTCAACCGACGCCTCAAACAACTTTTACCAAGGTTTCAATCTTTCGATGTCAAAGGTCGATATCAAAGAACCCAAAGCTAATATTTTTTCCATTCCTTATTCCGATTTATCAGAATAATAATTGACGACCGATGTGGCGCAGTGGTAGTGCGACTGCCTTTGACGCAGAAGGTCCCGGGTTCGACTCTCGGTGGGTCACTCACAAAGTTGATATCTATCACTTTGTGAATTTGTTCCCAGTCTGGTTAGGACATTGCGGGCTGAACCACCCGTAACCACCGTCCACGTCCGTAAGTAAGATGGTTCCGTGTTTCGGATGACACGTTAAGCCGTAGGTCCCGGTTGCTGTCTATGATCACTTAGACAGCGGTCGTTACACAACCATGTCAGAAGCCTACTTGTCGAAGGCGGTTGAAAAATTCTGACACTAGGGTTCATCGGGTCGTAGGACGACTCGGTGTCCCACAAGAAAAGAAGAAGAAGAAGAATAATAATTATGTATTATAAAACTTTTAACTATTAATGCGTTAAAATCTCTCAACGTAATATCAATTGTCCTATCTACCCCCTCCCCCTCTCTCCCTCTCTTTTCGTATGGGACACCGTGTTGTCAAACGATTCTACCCCGTAAGAATCAAATCTTGGCCCTACAGATTATTTCAGTGTACCACAAAGGTACTTTATTAGAAATACCTATTTACTCAAGTTGACGAAGGCTTACGAACAAGGAGGCCCGAAACGCGCAGTATGAGTGATGGAAGAGAATTAATCTCACAAACTCGCCCCCTTGTTCAAGCAAATTTCACACCTCGGTTTCAAACATAAGACCGAGTTTCGCCGGCAGTCGAACATTGGCAGAAAACGAAGCGAGAACACTTAATTATTTTATTGTAAAACGTTTTTCGAATTATGAAAATTAAACGAGTAAACGTTGTCGGTATTGTTGGAAAAAGAGAATATGTTATTTTGATTTTAATATTTACGTATTTGTGTTGCGGAATATAATTAAGCGAATTAAATACGTTTTATTGTATTTTGAGCTACCCATAGAAAGATCAACTTATTTTCATTTATGTGGCTGGAAAATAATATCAGGAATAACCAAATGTAAGAATTCAATGTACTTAATTAACTCTAAAATTAAATGAGTATTAAGTAAGTAAGGATTTACGCATTCACCAGAATTAGTAAAATAATGAAACACACGTATTTTTTTTTGTTGTGTAGCCATATATTCTGTCTTCTTAAACAAACAGTAGAAAGCATGAAGTGATTTATTTCACTACCAAGCGCCACGATTCTGCACAAATCTTCCTTATACGAGTTTGTTCTGTTGAGCTGTATCTCAGCCACAATCATTGATATTGTGAAGATAAATCAGGTGGATGTCAATCCATCAATACAGGGTGTTAGGGACAGCGTCCCGAATACTGATAGAGTGCAAGCCGACCATGATACTGAAAAACTTTCCCCTAGGAACATAATGTGTCAGGAAACAAAAAAGTTTTTCGACCTCCAAACCTTTTTACAAAATCGCGATCCGCTGGCTACATTTACTGTGGGAAGCCAACAATTTTTGACGTTTCCTGACATATGCTCCTAGGGGAAAGTTGTTCAGTTTCATGGTCTGCTTGCACCCTATTAGTATTCGGGACGCTGTCCCTTACACCCCGTACAGTACTAATGAATTAAAAGGAAATTGATAAATGAATATAAAGTACCGGCTCCATGTTCATCACTGAATTATCAACGCCTCGAGCAGCCTCTGCCTTCAATATCTTTTCACAGCTTTAAATTTTACCAGTTATCCCGCAGGATGGATAAATAATCAAAAAGCTAGCCACTAGTTTGAAACAGAATAAATAATAAAGTTTCTCAGAACTGATATTAAAACCACGAAATAATAAACATTTCCAAACCAGTTGAAAACTCAACGAAACCGACGGTTAAATAAAATTTTTCCTTAAAATTTTCTCAAAAACAAACGTTGATTGACGTGCCTGAACGAAAGGAAAGGAATTATTTTTATGTGGAGTTTTTTAATGTCTGCTATTATTGTTCATTATTTTCAAAGCCTTATTATTATTATTAATAGCCTATCAGATCCCACTGCTGGGCAAAGGCCTCCCCCGCGGTCTTCCACTGATTGCGGTCGTGTGCAACCTCGGTCCAATCTTTTAAATGGGCATCGAGATCGTCACGCCATCTTTTTCGGGGTCTACCTCTGCGACGAGACCCGCCTTGAGGTACCCAATCTTGCGTGACGATTCTAGCCCATCGATCAGGGTGCATCCTGCATACATGCCCGGCCCAGTCCCATTTCAACTTGGCAGTTTTGTACCCTACGTCGGTGATGCACGTCTGAGCTCGAAGAGTGGTGTTCCGGACTCTGTCCATTCTCACGACGCCTAGGGTACTTCTCTCCATCGCTCTTTGGCAAACCTTGAGTTTGGACTTCTGACCTTCTGTTAGAGACCATGTTTGAGCACCGTAGGTTAGGACAGGCAGAATACACATGTCGATGAGTTTTCTTTTAAGAGATAGAGGCAGATCGCCTTTTAAGAATTGTTTCAACGACCAGAAGCTTTTCCAAGCGTTTTCGATGCGACGATCGATCTCTTTTTCTTGTCTGCTATCGAAGGAAACAATCTGGCCTAGGTATATATACTCGTCGACATAATGTATTGTCTGCCCGTCAACCGTTACCCTACGTTTCATGCTGTTGGTCATCAATTGGGTCTTTTTCCTGTTCATCTGGAGTCCAACCTCAAGGCTTGCTGCGCTTAAACCTTGAAGCATCTCCTCGAGTTTTTGTGCCGAATTAGCGAACAGGACAATGTCGTCGGCGAAACGTAGATTTGTCAATCGTTTTTCGCCGACGATAATGCCCTGCGATTCCCATGGTACAGATAGCTGTTTGAACACTTCTTCCAAGGTGCACGTAAATAGTTTAGGGGAGAGGGGGTCACCCTGTTTTACGCCCTTTTCTATGTTAAATGACGGACCTGGAGAGTGGAGCTTGATTGATGCTGTACTATGAGTGTAGACTAACTCCAAAAGCTTGACATATGTCTCCTCTATTCCTTGTTTGCGAAGTGCTGAGAATATCGCGGAGTGTGAGAGGCTGTCAAACGCTTTGGAGTAGTCCACGAAAGCTAAGTATAGCGGAGTATGGAACTCGGTATGTTTTTCAATTATCAGGTTTAGCGTATGTAGGTGGTCAGTAGTTGAGAATGATGGTCGAAACCCGGCCTGTTCTGGTGGTTGGTGGCGGTCCAGGGTTCCAGCAATACGGTTCTCTATTATTTTAATAAATATTTTGTAAATGTGAGATACCAAACTAATGGGACGATAATTGTTGATATCAGATTTGTCGCCTTTTTTATGGAGTAGTATAATATTTGAGTGACAGAAATCCCTAGGGATTGTTCCCGAAATCAGAATGCTATTGAAGAGATTCAGCAAATATGGAATCAGAACAGGCTTCCCCACTTTGAGCGATTCTGTGCTGACACCATCCTCTCCAGGACGTTTTCTATTTTTCATACCTTTTAAAGCACGAAATATTTCGCCTTCAGTAAATAGGGATAAAGTATCAGCACAGGAATATGGGTTCGTGGGATTATGTGTTGGTGCTTTAGAGCCCACGTATAATGCTTTATAAAAGTTTGTGCATATAGTCATTATCTTGTCACGACTACCCTGTTTCGCACCGTTTTCGTCTCTCAAACTCGTGATCCACGCTTTTTCTCGAAATATGCCCTGTTTGGCTGTGCGTAAGCTGCTGTTCGTCTCTAAGGCCTTTTGCACAAGATCTGTGTTGCATTTTCTTAGATCAAACCGTATGTTCCGTTTGACCTGCAAAGCCTTAAAAAAGGCAAATAATCATAAAAATGTTAAAGAAGTACGTCTAGTTTCACGTTTTAAATGAGGTTTCAAATTTTTTGATTTTATTTTTTCCTTTGTACCTAAAGCCATTGTGGCCAAAATAAATAAATTAAAACATAATTATATTTTTGAGCAGAGCTATCGATCTAAACATTTCGATTGACGTGCTGGAACAAAAGGAAAGGAATTATTTTTAAATAGGGTTTTTGAACGTCTGCTATTATTGTTGATAATTTTCAAAGCCAAACGTTAAGTCTAGTTTCACGTTTTAAATGTGGTTGCAAATGTTTTATTTTATTTTTTCCTTTGTATCTAAAGCCATTGTGACCAAAAGAAATAAATAAAAACATAAATAATTTTTGAGCTATCGATTGGGATTATAATATAATTCTAACTTTGCTATTGGCTCGTCGCAAAAATAAAGATCGTTCGAGAAAACCCTAAATATAAAATGAAATGGTTCTTAAAAATGTCGTTTAAAATGAAAATCTTGTCAGACAGCGAATCTTTTTGTAACATCGTCGTTTCAGTGGAACCGTATTTCAAAGCGGAAGATCTCGGCTTCGGCGACTGCACGGAACACGGAGGACAGTAACCAGTGGAGAACGCATGCGGGGGCGACCGCACTCACTTGATGTATGCTTTATAAGGCTGACGCATCAAAATTTTGATTAGTCGGGTTGAGACTGTGCGAAAGAACGAACGTTCCGCGCTTCGTTTTTTGGCGTATAAACGTAATCAAGAATGCCTTCCTGTGCAGTGAAATGGTGTGGAAAGCGTAGTACAACATCAAGTTCCGCCAAAGACGGGATAATATTTCATAGGTAAACATTTTTATGCTTGATTCTTTCAAAATTTCATTTTAATGAAAAATAATTCCATATTTATAATTTCTGATGCGCTCCCGTTGATGTCTTTCATTGCTATCCCTTTCTAACGCACGGGTGTGTCCATACGTAGGCTGGCTCTTTCTTCGTATTAGTGCTATACCACTGTTCTCAGAAGTATAGAATGATTTTATCGATAATTCTGGGATCGTCATAAAAGAATTATGTTAATGTACGTACTTAACAACTTACCTACAATGTGTTTTATATGAATGAATGCATTCGGGGTATATGGAGTGGCGCGGACGCATTCCCCCCGCGCTAAAACTTCGTGTTTCATTATTATAAATAAAAGATCTTGCGCTAGTCGAATATCAATTTGTAACATACGTACATACATACATACATATATCACGCTTTATCCCTTGCGGGGTAGGCAGAGCGATAATGGCCAATGGTAAGAATACGGCCACTATCGCCACGTATGACATTTTTGATGTTTGTTTTCTAAGGTTGTTTCAGAAAACATGTGTATCACTATAGTGACAGGTTGTCAGCCTATCGCCTAAAAATACACCAACACTCTCGAGTCAATTTGTAACTATTTCATTTATTATGAAATCAGAACAAAATATCAATAGGTAGGTCAATATATCATCTTGTCATGTCCGTCTGTCTGTCTGCTGACCAGCATCGTCTCGCCAACCAGCCCTACCATCCAAAATGATCGTAACAGGTCGTTTCCAATTCGGTACAATTATTTCAATACATACCCTAAAATTACAATGTAAGTAGGAGCTTATTATTTTTTTTTATACATATATCGCTATATTAATATTAGCATGCACATGTTTCAATAAATTTCAATCACATAATATGAGTAAACTTATTGAACGGTGATATAAAATATCGATATAATTTTACATATTTATTTTTCCCATCTCTACAAAATATGCGGCCATTGCGAAAGCCAATTGCGTCTAGCGATAATTACCTCTCCCCCCGCAAAAACCAGTGAGCTTGGTTTTGAACAAAATCGCACCGACGCGTTCTCCACTGGTTACTGTCCTCCGTGGCACGGAACATGGACGCCGACGCCAACTCAGCCTGTCACTTTCTTGGAAAGGCTTTTATAGCCTGGTCATTTTTTTTTCTATTCTACCCGTTCACAGAAGTTCTTCGGTAGTTAGATTTTTGTGATAGTTTCAGAAACCTTGTGGTAAATGGCGAAATCATAGTTACTTATGATGGTAAAAATTAAAAGCTGTAGAGATAATTAAGCGAAGTAAACCTGTTTTCTCAGTTGTAAACGATTTATCATCCATCGTACTTTGGTGTGTCGAAACCTTTTCTCTTATCCCAAAAACCGTTTTAAAATACGACTTATAATAAGCAAGAAAATTCGATAATTTAATTGTGATTTTCGTGTAGATAGATAAGGTAAGTACCAACTACAGAAATAAAATTATTATGCATTGTTATGTAAATCGTCTCTCGTCACGTCTGAAAAATATTGAGAGCCCTTTCAGAGGATTTGCGTATTACTGTAGTGGCAGGTTGTCAGTGTGTCGCCTAAAGTTGTATTACACAAGAAACCATCGGGTCCCTTAGTCACCACTTACGACACCCGCGGGAAAGAAATAGGGTTGATGCTATTCCAAGCCCGCATCACACGGCATTCTATGTATAGCTATGTAAAACACATAACTATAACAAATAACTCGCCTACATAATCTATATGTAGGTACTTAAAATAAGAAATGTCGTCTGCGTAAATAGACTGTTACCCGCGTAATGGCTCGTGCCGAGGATCTAATTAAAAGAAATGTGTCTATAAACCGGCAAAATTGCAGGTCCCGTAACTCACGGCGGAGGCGCGTTAAATTTAAATTGGCCGCGTCATAACTGCCGTCTAGAACGGTTTTCTTTGAATTCTTTGCAGGAATTGTTATTTTAAGAACAACGTTTATTAATAGTGAAGCGAGTATGAACTGCTAAAGGCTGATGTGTGTAGGTATGTGTGTGTATGTTTATGCCTTAGAGTTTATACCATAAATATACAGGGTTATTTTTTAGTCACTACACGCACTATGTAGGTACGGTGTTTCTACTCATGATTCTGAACAACTTTTCCTATGGGGCCACCTGCGAAATCGCAAAAAAATTTTTGGGAGTTCCATAGAAAAATTCATACCTACTCGGCAAAAAAGTATGGAACACCCAAATTTTTTATTTGCGTTTTCGCAGGTGGCCTCATAGTAAAAGTTGTTCAGAATCATGAGTAGAAACACCCCACAAAGTTTGTGTAGTGACAAAAAAATACCCCAGTATACCGGGATATTACTCGTACGTACCCCGCCTGTTTGTGTCTAACGAACCACGACAAAAGGTACCTACTTGAATAAGGTTCTTGGAAGGTACTTGCCAACTTTTTTACTGAACAAACCAACCTTCCAAATCTACAATTGAGACGACAACTCTGATTGCCCAACTCTTGTAACTAGCCATTTTCTGAAAAAATAGGGCACGGTAATGCCCGTCTATACTCGTAATTATTATGCGATGGGCTACAACAACTCCTTAAAAAAATACTTAGAGCACCGTAATGACCCTGCCTATGGAATTTATAGATGAGTGTGTATTGAAAAGTAGCTACGCTTACACGTGTTGCAGCGCAACAATGTAATGTCCCCGAGGCGCCTTGTAAATGTATTCAGAGGCGAACAGTTTTTATACGCTCCCAGCTGCCGTAATCTCGATATTACCTACTCTTCCGAAAACGCTTTACTAACGCAACTGCTATACACATAAGATTCAGTTTATTCTTCAACTAGCGGCCCGTCAGCGGTGTCACCCGCTCCAACTCATGCTCCCATGAGCATAAAATGTTTTTCTTGCATCCATTATAATTTTTAACTTTCCTCTTGAATCACTCTGTCTATTTAAAAAAAACTACATCAAAGAGTGGTTGAGAAGGAATTAATTTGGGCAGACACGAAAACGCAAAACGCGACTTCATTTTAGACTATGACTACTCTGCTTTTGATGAGAACTTTGGATGGAAAACTACTTTGAAACTGGTCACCAGTTAATCTTAAGAACTGAGTAATTTGCTGCAGTCGACTGTTGTAGTTATTGCAACAAGAAATTTTATTTCACTTTCGGCAAATATAGCGTTAGACACCCGCCGGTCAAATAGATCGATAACTACTTATGTGGAGATGAATTGGGATTACTACGTATACACTCAATCGAGGAAAACGGAAGATCATACCCTATAGTATGGCATACCTTTGTGGAAGTCTAGACAACTTCCAGCAGTGAACGGTTACAAGTTTATTTTATGTGATATGACGTTTTTTGTTGTTAGTAAGCTTGTTTCCTTTCTCGAGTGAACAACCGATGATAAGTAAATAAAATTCGGAAAACAAGTATTTTAGCATGGCGCCCATTGTGTTTGATTTTAATTACTGCCAGCATTCCAGTGCTTTTGTATTGTTAATAATGAAATTCCTTCAACATTCGGCAGCAGAAACTCGTAAAACATAAATAACTTTGTTGTTGCGCAACAAATTATGGCTGTCAATAGAAATGTTTCACCAAAATACTTCAGATTGTATTTCGCTGATTAGTGTTCTCTATAATTAATGAGGGTTTTCACGAAGTTTCTTGTAATCTTTGATTAGATCTAGAAGTTGTAGTTTGAGTGAATTAATAATACTTGATACTTTTTGCATTAAGATCCCGTATTTTTATTTATGTCTTACATAAAACATTATAATCTTTAGGGTTATAAATCACTTTAGTTTTAATGAAAAGACATGTTATAAATGGGTTGGCATCAACAAAGACCATTATTACACCGCCCTACAAATGTTGTTAGCATACGCGTTACACGTCGATTCTCTGTCTTTCTTGTTCGTCTTTCGCATGGTGCAGTGAGTTGACCAGCGTCCGGATGTATTTTCAAAACCCAGATGTATCTCTTTCTGGTAAAATATACTGGAATAATATCCCACACGGTAAAAAACTTATACCAGACTCACCATAGTTGTGGCAGAGCAGGTGCACGCGCGCCGAGTCCCGCCTGCAAGTGTGCAGCTCCTGCAGTAGACCGCCCTCGCTCCGCTTGAACTCGAGGTGGCGCCACTAGCTACAGACTCACCATAGTTGTGACAGAGCAGGTGCACGCGCGCCGAGTCCCGCCTGCAAGTGTGCAGCTCCTGCAGTAGACCGCCCTCGCTCCGCTTGAACTCGAGGTGGCGCCACTAGCTACAGACTCACCATAGTTGTGACAGAGCAGGTGCACGCGCGCCGAGTCCCGCCTGCAAGTGTGCAGCTCCTGCAGTAGTCCGCCCTCGCTCCGCTTGAACTCGAGGTAGGACTTCTCAGCGCCGTGACGCGCCCGCGCGCTCCGGCCGCCGATCACTGCAGTCCTGTTTGACCACCTGTGGTTAAAACAACGCCATCAAAAACAGGAAAAACCAGTGCATCAAAACAGTATCCTTTTTCACTAATTTATTATCCATTTTAAGTAGATATTTCCTTGAACAATCGCTAGATCGCTGTAATGAAAGGCCGTTTGACTCTAGAGTTCGTTTGTGTAATCCTAAGATGTAACCTTCTTTCTACTCATAACTCTTATTGGTACTCTCGAACGGGGGTTTTTGAACTGTCATCCGAGAAAATTCACGAACACACTCCTGAATCAAGAACACCAAAGGGTAAAGAAAGTTGTTGCGTACCTGTCTGAAGAATACCGTGCAGATGCAGTAAGTTTCTCCAAGAGCTGCAGCGTGCGATCTGCTCCTCTGGGACCGCCGTGGGGAAGGCTTTGATCTTTGATATACCTCCTGGGGGTAAAAACGTTTTCATTAAACAAAAATACTGGTTAAGTAGCCATAGTTGGCACTTTGCTTTAGGCGTAAGGGAATTTGTCATTATTAAATAAGTCTTTCTGTTAATTTTCATAAAATTATCAGACATTCATATCAGGAATTAGTGATTCGGTGAACCTCATTACGTGCTTTGGAAAAAAGTGCGTTTTTTATATACATATTGAAATAAAATTTGTTTTTTGTAAAACACTTACGAATATCCAAGCATAGTGCACAGTTCAGTCGCCGTGCTGTCATCGAGCGAGGATATACAAGCTGGAAACCAGGACTGGTTAGCTGCCCGGTAGACCTGCAGCTCGCCGCGACCCACATCACCGTTTACTTCGCTTAGCCTCACTGTGCAGACAAATTACTTCTGTTATTGCAACTATTAATAATGAGAACTTCAGGGCACGGCAAAAGACGAAAGTCATGTTACTAAATTCCCGGCACCTAGATTACGGCAGGACTAAATGAAGGAGGAATATAAAGGCTTTAAAACGTAATGTTTATAGCGCTTACCGCGTATAGACTTCTGTTACTTTTCATATGATACACTGAGTAAACCAATAATCCAAAAGAACACAAGGAACTCACAGCAATTCCTCTCATCCTGCCCCTAGATGCAGTCCATCTTGCCATCACAAATGTGGCTCTGTGAGATACACTGCTGGTTGCCGCAGTGCACGTCCCAACGTCCCGTGTGTTTGCAGACAACTGTCTGACAAGAAGACAAACTCACAGCAATTCCTCTCATCTTGCCCCCAGGTGCAGTCCATCTTGCCGTCGCCGATATGGCTCTGTGAGATACACTGCTGGTTGCCGCAGTTAACGTCCCTCGTGTGCTTACAGACAGATGAGAATAACACAAAGAACTTACAGCAATTCCTCTCATCCTGTCCCCAAGTGCAGTCCATCTTGCCGTCGCAGATATGGCTCTGTGAGATACACTGCTGGTTGCCGCAGTTAACGTCCCTCGTGTGCTTACAGACAGATGAGAATAACACAAAGAACTTACAGCAATTCCTCTCATCCTGTCCCCAAGTGCAGTCCATCTTGCCGTCGCAGATGTGGCTCTGTGAGATACACTGCTGGTTGCCGCAGTGCACATCTCCCGTGTGCTTGCAGACGCGGCAGTTGAGCTCGTCCGAGCGGTCCGCGCAGTCCACGTGGCCGTCGCATCGCCAGTCCAGAGGGATGCAGCGCTTCTCGTCGCATTGGAAGCCGTTTGGGCACACTGCAGGAAAAAATATGATCATTCTTGAAAAAATGGTTAAAGAAAAAAAAAGTTTAAAAATATATGGGCCAATCTGACACCCAAGCAAGCATGGATTCCTAGTTGTGGCAAATCAGATTATTTACGTGTAAGATTGGATTATTGTCCTAATCTTACGGGCGTTAACGCTCTGCTCACCCCGCAAGGGGTAAACGCGTTATATATGTATGTATGTAAGATTGGGCTCACTCTAATGTACCTACATAAAAGTTTGCATAAAACCTACCTTTGCGTGATTAAAATAATACGAAAAGTTGTAACTATACTGCAGCTCATCAACAAATATCACAAGGGTTTCGTAAAATACGAGAAAATGTATCGCACTCCTCGTATACTTATTAAATCGCTGCTCTAAAAGCTCACCATCTGCTCTCAAAGGGGAGTTCAATATGCCAGCTGTGACCTTGAATCGGTTTGAAAATGGAGTTGGCTTGCGGCCAACAGATATTATGTCGTTGGTGGAGCGTTTGTGGCGAAGCCGCGACCTGTTACTTCTAACTTTGTACTATAGACAACTAACTTGAACTCAGGGTCAAATGTTGGATTTACTACAAAAAGCTATGGTAAAACTTGTGAATACTGATCCGGAGAATGAGCTGATGTACTTTTTGATGGTAAAACCAGTGATAGTCGTACATTGTTACACCTATCACATAAACTAAATTTAAAGTTATAGAACCACCTTTTCTTTAAATTCATATTTATCTTTTTAATGCACATGTTTTAGTGCGTTTCATGGAGTATGCGTGAAATCAACTTGCTTCTTTCGCCGACCGGCGCAATTCGCCAACTCGCTCTACTTCAGCGGTTAGTAAACTGTCATCATGTACAGCGAACAAAAAAAATCTGTATGATCAAGTAACGCCTTTTTTGAAAATTACCTGTCGCACAGGAGAATAATCGATATGTTCTGACCACACTTGAATCACTCACCAGGCTTGGCAGCTCGGAAGCGCGCCTCCTTAACCTCTCGGTTGCCTAGGCAGACGTCTGTGTCCGATGATTCAGGGAACATGTCACATTGGAGATAGTCCGGCATTGACAGACCAAACACTTCCAGGAAGAACCCGCAGCGCCGCATGGTTTCTGGGTAAAGAAATAAGATTTACATAAAATGACATTTTATCATTTCTGCCTACCCCGCACGGGATAAAGGCGTGATTTATGTATGTATGTATCATTATTATAATTAGAGCGTCGGTGGCCAAGTGGGTAGGACACCGGTCTTACAATCGGGAGACCCGAGTTCGATCCCCGCCATGTACCAATGTGTTTCTCAACTCACGTACCTTTACAGACTGATCTTACGGTGAAGGAAAACATCGTGATGAAACCCACATTCAAATAAAATTTGAATTCAGATGATATTTGAATGTGACTTAACCTAGGATTCGGGCCAGGTTAGCCTTCGGGTTGCAGAGGTCAGATGGCAGTCGCTCTGTGTAAAAACTTGGTTCCACGTCAAAATCCCTAGGTTAGGTAGCCGACCCCGACAGAGAACGGGATAAAGGCAAAGAGAATGATTATGATGTATCATTATTATAATTGTGTAGTCTGCGTAGACAAAGTGTTCAAGGCGTAAACTTGGAGAAGAGCAAAGAAATACATTGGGATGGTGGCGCTTCACTTTTTTGAACGTGTATTTTACTATCGTCAATAGTCTGTACTTTTCCTCTTGACAGCGTGATCGTGGCTGGAATTGGTCAGATCTTGCGTTGATTTAATTTTCATGACGATGCGTACCCCTGATTTTCTCTACCCTGCTTTGCGCGTTACTGTTGTCAACACTATGGTTATTATTTAGTTTTCATAAACACTGGTATACACCCATTTAATGACACGTTTCCCGAGAACTAAAAGTAATTAACAACTGAAATTGAATGAGATAAGTACTATTAAAACGTGAAATCCGAAATAGGCTGACTTACTCAGAATTTAACTTTTGAAATTATCTTTAAAGGTAATTAGGTAGGTAGTTACATACTGGATGAGTTAAATATCAATCCAAGCTTTAAATAAACACAGAAAATTAACTTTTTGTTAGAAAGTCAATACAAATCTCTCTCTCTTTTCGTGTGGGACACCGAGTCGTCCAACGACCCGACGAACCCTAGTGTCAGAATTTTTCAACCGCCTACTACAAGTAGCAGGCTTCTGACATGGTTGTGTAACGACCGCCGTCTAAGTGATCATAGACGGCAACCGGGACCTACGGCTTAACGTGTCATCCGAAACACGGAACCATCTTACTTACGGACAATCGGTTGGTTCAGCCCGCAATGTCCTAACCAGACTGGGAACAAATTCACAAAGTGATAAATTAATATCAACTTTGTAAATGACCCACCGAGAATCGAACCCGGAACCTTCTGCGTCTGAGGCAGTCGCACTACCACTGCGCCATATCGGTCGTCTCAAATACAAATGGAACAACTTTACAACAAAAAGTTAATATCAATATCTAATGTTTGCTCAAAACACCAAGTATTCGAAATTGCTATCTTGTGGACATATCTACAAAATAATAAAAATTGAAATACAGAAAACTAAATGTTATCTTCTTTAAAATTGAACGGCAAAGTTTCTACTTGTATAAAATAATATTATTATATCTAATGTATGCCAGACGACAGCAACTAAATAAATGTGTAGAGTGAACGGAGGCAAGCCGAGTTACGGCAGGTATTACTGTCATACATCATACTGAAAGCCTTACAGCCCCCAGACCCGCGTGCGGCCTCGGAGACACTTTGGAAAATACCGCTATTTATCTGGGGGCACGGCAGTGCCCCCGCCAAGTCGAGCTAGAAAGCGGCACGGCCGTACCATCCTTTTCTCGAAGCGGTTCAGGCCATTTTCAACACCTTATAACTTTCTTGTGGATAAAACAAAAGACTTGAAACTTCAGGAATCAATCAAAAGCCCTGTAAGAATGGCTAAGTCATTCAATTTATTGTAAACATTAAAATATATTGAAAATATTGATATGGTCACTATAAAATAATGTTTATTAACTAATTACGTAATTAATTAAGATAGATCTCTTAAGCGGGGAATGAACAAATCGATAGCCGACTTGGTTTCAAATGGATCTTGTGACGTCCACTGTGTCACAGGGGTAAGTCTGAGAGTGAAACAACACTAATATATTGGAATAGGCTGTGAGCGCACGTCCGGCTCGCTTGACTGTCAGATGACAAGTGTCATACCCTCCGGCCGTGCGCCCACAGATTAAACATTTTATTTGCATACCGTCACACCTTTCCCCTTTTAACAAATTTAGACCTTGTACATACTCCATATCAATAAACAGGTAATAATCATCTATACACAAAATTCATTAACTAGATTAATCAGGACTAGGGAATGCAATTCCACAAGTGCATCTCCGTCCCAATATTTGCATTCCCTAATCAGGGCGTAAAGTAAATTTTGAACTTATTTGGATTTTAAAAATTAAATATTTCCACTTAACAGTATTTAATAATCAGAGTCATTATAATACCACTTCAAACACTCTAAGCTTAAGCATGTTTAATGCCTACAGTTCTATAGAAAATATTAATGTCAGCAATTTATACTGGACTGCACAAACTTAATCTGTCTACCAAAATGATCAATGTCATCACAATAACTTTCACTTTACATTAAAGTTTTTAAATCTCATTCAAATTTCCTGTTCCTTTCCTTTCCTTTTCTAACAAATAAGTTTTCAATTTCCGAAAACATATAAAATCTTGTAACAGTAATATTTAATTATCGATAACCTTTGTTCCGCAGTCCACATTGAATTTTAAATATTTCTTTAGGTCTTTGACGTGATCTTTAAATTTAATACAAATTTGATTAAAAATCTTCTCTTATTACATTAACAATACAACACTTTGTTATCACTTCCAAGTAAAAATACTTTAAAGAAGTCGTGCTCATATACATGAGAGACTAGTAGTAAGTTTATCTCGTTACATGTATCACTAATTCTTTTAATTTTATTACTGTTCCAATAAAATAATTACTGCAGCTATACATCTTATTTTTAAATATAAATTCATAGTAATTAAGTTTATTATTAAATAAAGATAGCAGTACCATTGTCACCTTAGCTTACTTATTATCGAGTATCGGAAATTTTGTCATGGGTAGAAACGAACCTACCGTTTAAGTTTTTAAATACGTTAATGTAGGTAGAAATTGTTACAAGAAGGACATTGAATCTATTTTGTATTTTCATCATCTTGTCCTGTACAACAACTTTTACCTGAAGTTCTGACTATAAAATATTTTATCGGAATTATTTAACATATTAAAAATAACCTGTTAGTAATAATATAACAGTTTTGTACGATGTACATGATATTTATTATTTCATAATTTAAGTTTTGCTTAGTCTAGATCATGCACAACATGGGACTTTGATGTTGGCTTAGATTGTTAGATGCATCGACATACGGCCATGCGTAACCTCTTACATTTTAAGTAGTTTTTAAACTAGTGTTCAATAATACGTGGAACTAAATCGGACCATTACATTTTCATTTATCCCGGTTGATCCCGTGATCACTCTTGCATCTTTTACATATTTTTGCATCTATGTTGAACGTGTAGCTGCATTTACACTCAACAAGTTTCTTGTTCAAATGTAATCAATAGTTGATTACGCACCCAGGCATGCAACCCATCAACAACAACCGAGGCTTCCAACGCCCAAGCGGAGCGAGGGCGGTACCTTTCCGAAGTTGTTAACGATGTTACATCCGCGGCACGTGCACCGCCTTACATATCGAATGAAAAGCGATAAATACAAGAAAACGATCCATAAATGATGATTGTATCGTCTGGTACTCAAAATGCACCACAAAACTTTCATTTCTATGATTGAAAAACATTGAATTAATGTGAAAGAAAAGTATCCCAACATAAAACAGAAATTTCCCTGACCGTAGGGATATTAGTAATTTTTACCTTTGTCACTGTAATACTGAGCAACAATTTGACAAACTCATCTATTGAGGTCACAAAAATACAGATAAAAATACAATATCTGGCGTCAAACAACGCAATTCGCAGCGGCCAGTTCGAAACTTAAAATCGCACACAACCAATTGGATGCAATGCAACTCCTATTAAAAATAAGAAGAAATTTACTTTAACTCTTTAACTGTCGCGATTCCACCGGCTCCCCCTCCAGTTCCATATTCAAAATTACTAACAGGCCCAGTTTCAAAACATCGCCTGCAAGCCGAACCCACAGGTCGGGTTCCCCGTCAGCAACGACCCACTTTCAGAGCATGAGACATGTAAAGATATTTTATTACATTGGCTACTTAGTAATATTTTGAGATTCCCAATTTTTGTTTTATTCTTTGCTAAATCAGAGCAAACTTTTAGTAAAAATCCCTTGATTTATAGTTTTTTTTTTTTTATGTTGCTTTGAAACATGTAACCACTTTTGACCTGTAATATAATTATTACCAATAAAAATGTCCTACGTCTTTCCTCCGGTAAGGTGTACCTATTAGGTTTCTTTTTTATACAAGGTTTGTCTAACAGACTGTAACAAAAGCTTCTTTCGCCATTGAAATGAATTTTACATGAAACTCAAAACAAAGCTTTGTCATATGTATCCTTTTTTTTTCATGCTAGACTTTTATTATTCTTGATTGATATTTTAACATAAAGTGCATTTAACTTTAAAGTTCGTGCTATTTGAGTTGTCTTTTTCCTTGGTCTGTTGATACACGGAAATTTCTGATCCATACCCAATCAGTATCTATCATATCATAGCTCTTTATTATTTTCAGTAGATACCCATTAAATTGTAAGAACTGACAATACTACTTTGGCTAGGGATCTTTAGTTTACACTTGGTTGTATAATGAGGTATTGTATAATTCTCCTCTTATATTGTTTTGATTTTCTCAACTTTTTTTTTTCTGGAGCGATCACGAATGGCAGTTGTCAACAAAGCCCGTCGTTCGATAACTACCAAACCCACATGAGTTATTTTTCAGAACAATATGACTCACAGCAATAACTCTTTGTTAGTACCAACTGACACATATTACGTCAGTTTACTACTCTTTAGTACCAACTGATTTCGCTATACAGTTTACTACTTATCGATTTTTCAGAGCAATATGCCTCAGAGCAATAACTCTTTGTTAGTACCAACTGACACATTGGTCAGTTTACTACTCTTTAGTACCAACTGATTTTGCTATACAGTTTACTACTTATCGATTTTTCAGAGCAATATGCCTCACAGCAATAACTCTTTGTTAGTACCAACTGACACATATTACGTCAGTTTACTACTCTTTAGTACCAACTGATTTCGCTATACAGTTTACTACTTATCGATTTTTCAGAGCAATATGCCTCACAGCAATAACTCTTTGTTAGTACCAACTGACACATTGGTCAGTTTACTACTCTTTAGTACCAACTGATTTTGCTATACAGTTTACTACTTATCGATTTTTCAGAGCAATATGCCTCACAGCAATAACTCTTTGTTAGTACCAACTGACACATTGGTCAGTTTACTATTCTTTAGTACCAACTGATTTCGCTATACAGTTTACTACTTATCGATTTTTCAGAGCAATATGCCTCACAGCAATAACTCTTTGTTAGTACCAACTGACACATATTACGTCAGTTTACTACTCTTTAGTACCAACTGATTTCGCTATACAGTTTACTACTTATCGATTTTTCAGAGCAATATGCCTCACAGCAATAACTCTTTGTTAGTACCAACTGACACATTGGTCAGTTTGCTACTGTACTCTTTTTAATTCCGATAAATTCTGTTATACATACATGACTGCTTAAATTTGAATAAGATGATCAGAATCACTTTTGCTACGGAAGCATAATGTTTGTATGACCTCCCAGTTGGCACGTAATACAATTAAATTAACCCCCATAAATAATAGAACAGCAAAATATTATCAACCCGATGAGAAAACTCCATGTTGTCAATGCTCCTTTATTTATTTAAAGTCATTGTAACAAAATAGGAACAATTTTACCCAAAAACTACAAAAAATCGCTAATGGTTCTCGCTATAAACTTAGTAGCTACATACGTACAAAGTACTATATGAGTACCTATGTACTTAGCTTTCGTTAATATATACCATTAATTTATTTACTTGCACGATTTTTTTGTTTATAATTTTGTATTGACGGAAACTATTTCAAACCTCGTTAACTATCTAGGTACCAAAATATCAAAGTTATAGCTCCTGTTTTAATTAGGTATAACACGCACGTACAAAATTTATCGGAATAACAAAACCGTGGCAAAATAAAGCAAGGAATTATTTTATTAGACCCAATGTCTACTTATTCATTGCTATTACCAGCTAGTACATAGATAAGTAGGTAGATTACTTTACCTATATACTGGCTTAATACTGAGATTTATTAACTTCTTTAATCCTCTAATCATAGCGCTGGCACGGGTTTTTCAAGAACCTTTTTCCGATTCTTCTTCTTCATTTTTTTTTTTTTTTAACTGCCGGATGGTACCTCAAATGTCCTAACAAGACTGGAAGCAAATTCAGAAAGTGATATATCACCCCGTGACTGCCTCATTGTTAATCGGACCCGCAACTTTTGCTATGCAAGCAGCTCCAGCGCTACTGCTGCGCTATATCGACCGTCTATAGAAAGAAAATATAGAAACGGGTTATGTTTAAAAAGTTACTTTCACGAGCTTTAGCCCAACGGCTAACGGGTGTTTGTATTTAAATGAGTTGTACGATTTGACTGATTCTGATTCGACCACCAACTTTATAAGTTGCCGCGTGATGCACGCGATTCATCTGGAATGGCCCCCAATAGGTATTCGTCAGACGTGTCGATAGCGACCGTATCTTCACGGTCGTTGACGCTCTGCCCACTCTTCAAGGGACAAAGGCGCGATATAATGTGTGTATGTATGTATAAGTTAAAAATATAACTTTTGGATTACAACAGTTGGGTTTCTGTTTTTAATAATTATTTTCAAATACCGGTTATCCACCAACCTATTTCTCAAATTAGTTTGGTTGTTATCTAGCAAACCTTTTTGCTGATTATTTAAAGACAGAATTATTTTCAAATACCGGTTATCCACCAACCTATTTCTCAAATTAGTTTGGTTGTTATCTGGCAACCCTTTGTGTTGATTATTTATAGACAGGTACCAAAGTTCACGCCACCGATGGGACTCGAACTCACATCTTCTGACTAACCGGGTCAGATGTGTTAACCGTTACACCACGGTCGCTCTAACCCAGGCGGCGAAATTGTGATCCACTTGTTTCGTTCATATATTTTTCCTTACTTGACCACTTAAGAGTGGCATCAGCGCCGCCTATGACTTTGCAGTAGGACTACATAGTCACACAACTGACAACATTACGTCTGTACAAGTTGACGAGAGGTGGAGCTTTTTCCGATTTGTGAACCGCTTGTTTCGTTTGTATTAGCTTTTTAACAAAAATTTAATATCGATATCTAGTGTTTGATTAAAACACTAAGTATTCGAAATTACTATTTTGTGGATATTTCTACAAATAGTAAACATTCAGGTACCAAAGTGCTCTGTGATAGATATTATGCGGATCCGTAATTTTACGGTAATTTTTTATGTAGGTTCACAATTTTTCAGTTTCGACACCGATTTCGTTACGTTTGGGTCAAATTTGCTTTATCTATTTAAAGTCTCACTCTTGTCAATTTCAGAAAGAAGTAGATAAAGAATAGTGAGGTATTAGGTAAAACTACAACCGTTCTTGTTGAATAGTTCGCCAGAACCAAACAAAATAATGTTTTATGTGTCGGGTGCATTACAATTCACATATCTACATTACGGGTAGCTGTCCGTCACTTTTTATGTTATTATATGCCTAAATTTATCATGATACGAACAAATCAATGTTTAGGCGTGGATTGATTTCTAGGAAAGACAGATAATAAGAAGCAGAGTACCTGATACACGTCACCGCATCAAGTTGCGGCTGCCGCAGGTTGCCCTGGATGGCATTTGTCGGAAACCACAATATCGACTGGCTCTTAGGTACTTATCGCATAACGGCGCGGCGCCACACTGTTTAGGCTATGCAACTGGATGATGATATAATCACAAACATTGTATACCTACTTGTTGCTGAAGCTCATTTAATTACTAACAGACTTCTTTGGCTTTGGGTGGCCTACGTAGCCATAATAAACGTGTAGCTGACACTTGATATTCAGGTACTTACTTGTCGATACTTGGTTGATTCTTGCTACCTTTTAGGTAAAACTAAATTATTTTTAGAGAACGAATATATGACCGCTTTTTATTTAATAAGTTTTTTTTATTAACGCGCGGATTCTGTATTTATTAGACATTTATAGCGAGTATAATTGTTATGCACCAAAACACACCACTGAGAAATATTTTCAACGCATTTGTTTACTTTTTCCAACCTCCTTTCCCTTCTTTCAATTGACAAAGGACTTACCCATAGCTCGTCGCCATGTGTGACGTCCACTGTGTCACAGGGGTAAGTCTGAGAGTGAAACAACACTAATATATTGGAATAGGCTGTGAGCGCACGTCCGGCTCGCTTGACTGTCAGATGACAAGTGTCATACCCTCCGGCCGTGCGCCCACAGATTAAACATTTTATTTGCATACCGTCACAGATCTCATACCTTTTTACGGTTGAACAGCTCAGTAGCGAGACTTGGAATTTTTTTATATATTAATGTTTTTGAGGGGATTTATCGTACTCGTAATGTCAAATTACTGGATTCCCGCGTTTCAAGTTCATGGGAAGGTGATTCCTTGAAAGGTGAATTGTTCCTATCCTCTTGAGTGCGACGTCGACTTGAAGAACCCTGGTGTAGGAGATTTTGAAATTACCTTACTTTAACAGCCAGATCAATCCACTGCTGGACATGGGCATCGCCTTTTCGAGGGATATTACCATAGTCACCAAGCTTGGCTATCGGAGCGGCGAGCGCAGTGCAAAATATTGATTCACAAGCAACGCTGCTGCCCACTCCCCGGATAAATTATCTCTTTGTCGCTTTTTACTAAATCCACGGGTAGAGTTGGGGTGATGCTATTCTAAGCCGGCATCACTCGGCAACTCTGAATATGCTTTAACAAAAATAAGCCTCTCACTTGGTTAAGTATACGACTTATTGAAAGAAAAATCATTTTGGCACTGTTTCGACTCACATTCGGGCCTGTCCAAAGTGAAAAACAAACTCTTTCTGTCGCGGTCGACAAAAAGAGATAAGTCTCTTATCGAGGCGACCCCTGTGATGTGACTCCGCCGCTTTTATTTGCAAAAAGCCCTTTCAGTAAAGATATCGTTATGTAACAAAGTATTGACTGTTGACAATAACAATCTAATAAATAACAAAATCAAAGGTTTCGTGTCAATACGAGTATACGCTTGCTGGTGTATTATTGGTTGTAGATAATATTAATAACGAAGATGGAAGCATCGGGTTAGAACACACGAATTCACATGATAGCTCTATGGTTATAGGGTTGGCAGTTGGACCGTCAGTTTATAAAAAAAAATTGCGGGTTCAAATCCTGATGCTGTAAATCTATAAGTTATTTTTTTTGTATACACTTAAAGGCCTGCAAAAAGAAAAAGTTTTGTCTTAAAGTTGACAGTTGACAGCTGTCAAATGCTATGACCTAAGGTCTATTTTTGTTTATTTACATGTCCTTTAGTATGGGATTGACAGCTGTCAAATATGGCCTATTCGAACGGCCAACTTTAGGGTACCTTGACAGAGGCTCTTGCAGGGCCGCACCATGTGCAAGGGGCCGCATTTAGGCACAAACAGTGAGCAGAGGAACAGGGCCGTCAGCTCATAGCAACGCACGTCCACTGTTGGGCGTGGACAGCTTACCTTGACAGAGGCTCTTGCAGGGCCGGACCATGTGCCCCAAGGGGCCGCATTTAGGCACGAACAGTGAACAGAGAAACAGGGCCGTCAGCTCGTAGCAACGCACGTCCACTATCGCGTCGTAGATGTCCAAGTCCTGGGAACAACAGTGGGAATTTCGTAAGGTGTCAAGCAAGCTAGAAAACGCTAGGTATATTAAAATAAAGTTTATTGTAGTAGGATTTGTATTTGGGGTTTCAGATGAATCGATGTTTATTTATCACTACAAAAAAAAAATCAAGCAACGCTTGGTCAACCAGGTATTTGATAACGAAAGCAACAAAATAACTACCACAGTAAGCTTTATTTTAAATCCTTGCAGCAGTTGCTCTCAGGCAAACCTTTGATATCCGAACGTCATTTCATTACCTCATTAGCACTGTTAAATACAAGCAAAAAAACTCTACCATCACACAATCAATGTTCAGCGGAGGTTCGGCGTCATACATACGTCACGAATATTCAGCTTTTGTTCCGCCCTTTGTTACTTTGACGTAGATTGATTCAGCCCGATACTCCTACAATGCGTGTTTGAATCCGTTGCCAACATACTGCATGTTGGGGTGGTTTTTTTTTAAATATCCTTACTGCCTGGTTGCCTGGATGATATTGCTATTGTAGCAATAAGGCCGCCAATTGTACCAACCCTGTTGCTTATATTTGTTTCGTTGTGAAACAAAAAGTAAACTTATGTATTACAAATAAGAAAGTTTGTATGTTTGTTTGTCAGTTACTCCTTCACGCTAAAACTACTGAACCGATTTTTATTAGATTTGGCACACAGATAGAGTGTAACTTGGATTAACACACACATAGGATAGTTGTTATCCCGAAAAAATGTTCCTGTGGGGTGCTTCGGGATTAAAACCAACTTTCACGCGGGCGTTTTGATTTTGATTTGATTTGAAGAGTCTGGCCGAAGTTGTACGTTTTTGCTACGGTACTCGTAGGCATCAGAATCCAACACGCAGTGTAGGAGCGCCTTACCCAGGCTGTAGTGAGTGCTGAATCGCTGAAAAGCGTAATGATTATCGACAGAACTGTCATTCCTCATTCTGCACCGCAAAGAACGATGTGTAAGCGAAATTATGTCAAAACCTGTATCGAAATTGAGAAGTGAGTTACTTGTCTATTCGCAATCCATTAGCAGACCCAATCTTTACAAAAAAAGCATAGTTACCCTTATTCATCTATAAAAGGTACTTTGTCATAGTTACTTATCCACGTTCTATATAAATTAATATAAGCACATCTTAGTACTCGGCTAGTCTCAAAGTTTAACTGTTTAAAAAAACTTAACTAAATCAATTTTTGCCCCTGAAACAACCTATATACCGCTTGCATAAATTTTTTAAATGACATGTTTCCAGCGGCTTTCAATTGCAAAAAATATTGCCAAGGTTTCGTCTTAAATTCGATTTCCTTCTTGTCTACTTGAGCAGGAGCCAATCACGTGTCGGCGGAGATCAAAAAGGCCTCAGGCCCAATTAATTTGTGTGCTTTGTCGGCTTGGCCTCTAATCTGGGCGTTGAATGCGGCGACACGTCCCTATATTATGAAGAGATTGCGCCCTCTAATGGATCGGCTCAGGGGTTTCAACACTTGGAACCCAGTGTGTGCGATGTTGATTTATAAATGTGTACGAGAGTGAGAGACCGGTGACGACGGATGTGGCTCAGTGGTAGTGTGACTGAATTTGACGCAGAAGGTTACGGGTTCGATTCTCGGTGGTACCTCGCAAAGTTGATATTTATCACTTTCTGAATTTTTTTCCTGTCTTGTTAGGGCATTGCGGGCTGAACCACACGATTGTCCGTAAGTAAGGGGGTTCCATGTTTCAGATGGCACGTTAAGCCGTAGGTTCCGGTTGCTGTCTATGATCACTTAGACGGCAGTCGTTACACAGCCATGTCAAAAGCCTGCTATTTGTAATAGAAGGCGGTTGAAAAATTCTGACTCTAGGGTTCATCGAATCGTTGGACGACTCGGTGTCCCACACGAAAAGAGAGGGAGAGACCGGTCGGTAAAAACGTGGTTTCCAGACGATTGTTTATCAAAGCGTGGGTGTCGTGTAATGTGGCTAATGGAAAATGATCCAGGAAATCATTTCACACGAAAAGAGAGAGTAATCCAGGAATAACCAACTGCGTTCTTTATGAATGCAATATTTTGTACTGCGCTCGCCAATCCGCCTGCTCTGCATGGTGAGGCAATTAGGGGAGGCTCATTTCCAGCAGTGGTATATTGTGTCTGTAAAAATTAAGGTTCGTCAAAGTGTAACCACAACCTACCTGTATTCAAAAACTCTACGTCAACCTACCAATTCCTACATCTCGGATTTCTGAAAAATGTATACCTACGGCAAAATTAGTTTATTTTTGGTAGTATAGTAAGAGGCTTAAAACCTGAAGCGAACGAAACGTTCTTCTATATTTTCTCGTAAAAGAGCTCCTTAAGTATTATCTATTTTAGGCAAAATACCCGTCAAGTACATAACCAAATCGCAGATAGATTACACACAATTTTCATATTTCTAATTTTACAATTTATATTCTATAAGTCCAAAAATATGCAGCGAAATCAGTCTAAAAAGCAATCAAATTACGCATCTGAGATCAAACTGTGACTTCCATACGCTAAAAAAGGGATCACCTGTTAAGGGCTCAGAGCGATCGTTGACGGGAGCATTAAGGGCGATTTGAATGCCCTGTGAATGCCTTATAAAAATTGATGACTGACTTAACAACAACGCGCAACCCGGCTTTGGGTAACTGTTAATGGATTTTTAACGATTGAACCTTCGATTATCAGTGTCCTTGCTGCGAGCTGTATTTTTGAGTTTACGTATGCGAAAGTCTGCTACTAATAAATAAACATAGGAAACACCTACTACTACAAAAAAAATACTTCAAACAAAATAAATTTAAGTAGAAGCTAGTAATTGGCATTTGTTTATAAATTAAGTTTAAAAGTTTTTAAGGCTAGAAGCTATCAAATAAATAAAATTAAAACCAAAAACATTTGTACTGAGAGTGTACGAATCTACGACCCTCGGCGTAGCAAGCTAGAGAAATCCAGTACCCCATCAGGCTAGTACTAGTACCTAATTTTGTTTGCATCACACGTACTATTCATTATCTACCTATTAATCTTTGACATTCGAGTAGTAGAATATTATATAGGCCCAATTAATTTGTGTGCTTTGTCGGCTTGGCCTCTAATCTGGGCGTTGAATGCGGCGACACGTCCCTATATTATGAAGAGATTGCGCCCTCTAATGGATCGGCTCAGGGGTTTCAACACTTGGAACCCAGTGTGTGCGATGTTGATTTATAAATGTGTACGAGAGTGAGAGACCGGTGACGACGGATGTGGCTCAGTGGTAGTGTGACTGAATTTGACGCAGAAGGTTACGGGTTCGATTCTCGGTGGTACCTCGCAAAGTTGATATTTATCACTTTCTGAATTTTTTTCCTGTCTTGTTAGGGCATTGCGGGCTGAACCACACGATTGTCCGTAAGTAAGGGGGTTCCATGTTTCAGATGGCACGTTAAGCCGTAGGTTCCGGTTGCTGTCTATGATCACTTAGACGGCAGTCGTTACACAGCCATGTCAAAAGCCTGCTATTTGTAATAGAAGGCGGTTGAAAAATTCTGACTCTAGGGTTCATCGAATCGTTGGACGACTCGGTGTCCCACACGAAAAGAGAGGGAGAGACCGGTCGGTAAAAACGTGGTTTCCAGACGATTGTTTATCAAAGCGTGGGTGTCGTGTAATGTGGCTAATGGAAAATGATCCAGGAAATCATTTCACACGAAAAGAGAGAGTAATCCAGGAATAACCAACTGCGTTCTTTATGAATGCAATATTTTGTACTGCGCTCGCCAATCCGCCTGCTCTGCATGGTGAGGCAATTAGGGGAGGCTCATTTCCAGCAGTGGTATATTGTGTCTGTAAAAATTAAGGTTCGTCAAAGTGTAACCACAACCTACCTGTATTCAAAAACTCTACGTCAACCTACCAATTCCTACATCTCGGATTTCTGAAAAATGTATACCTACGGCAAAATTAGTTTATTTTTGGTAGTATAGTAAGAGGCTTAAAACCTGAAGCGAACGAAACGTTCTTCTATATTTTCTCGTAAAAGAGCTCCTTAAGTATTATCTATTTTAGGCAAAATACCCGTCAAGTACATAACCAAATCGCAGATAGATTACACACAATTTTCATATTTCTAATTTTACAATTTATATTCTATAAGTCCAAAAATATGCAGCGAAATCAGTCTAAAAAGCAATCAAATTACGCATCTGAGATCAAACTGTGACTTCCATACGCTAAAAAAGGGATCACCTGTTAAGGGCTCAGAGCGATCGTTGACGGGAGCATTAAGGGCGATTTGAATGCCCTGTGAATGCCTTATAAAAATTGATGACTGACTTAACAACAACGCGCAACCCGGCTTTGGGTAACTGTTAATGGATTTTTAACGATTGAACCTTCGATTATCAGTGTCCTTGCTGCGAGCTGTATTTTTGAGTTTACGTATGCGAAAGTCTGCTACTAATAAATAAACATAGGAAACACCTACTACTACAAAAAAAATACTTCAAACAAAATAAATTTAAGTAGAAGCTAGTAATTGGCATTTGTTTATAAATTAAGTTTAAAAGTTTTTAAGGCTAGAAGCTATCAAATAAATAAAATTAAAACCAAAAACATTTGTACTGAGAGTGTACGAATCTACGACCCTCGGCGTAGCAAGCTAGAGAAATCCAGTACCCCATCAGGCTAGTACTAGTATCTAATTTTGTTTGCATCACACGTACTATTCATTATCTACCTATTAATCTTTGACATTCGAGTAGTAGAATATTATATACGAGTGGTTAAACTAATCGTTTCGGACTTTCGTATTCGAAATAGAAATCCACTGTTTCAAAAATGGAGCTCCAGGTGCGAATCCGACTGTGAAACTGATAAGTCTACAGTAATTACTGGAGGATGTTTTTTTCGCTTCGTTTGGTATTCGCATTAAGAAGCTAAGCGGATTAATGTCTGTCTAAACCAACTGATTAAATATCGATCCAAAGTTGGCCTTGCTGCGTGCTTAGAATGTATTCTATTTTTTTCAAAAAGTTCATTTACGAGACCAAATTATACTAGTTTTTCATAGAAATACTAAGGAGACCAGGATTATGTTGATCCCGTAGGTAGGTTGAAGTTGCTAGCGATAGTACGTGGGTCAAATATCAATATCAATCAATATATTGTATTAAATGAAGTCGCTTTTTGCGTTAATCTTTCTGTCCCGCTAAATCCTCGTAAACCCATTTGATTCGTTTTTTAATAGATGGATAAAGTAGGTAGTTCATGGTGAAGGTCTGTAATATGCTTAATACATGCTAGGAAATGTCTTATTTCCACAGGAAAAGTACGGTACGGACCATTACTTTAGATACTCGTATAGTCAAATAGTATGAAAATAATACATAACTATTATACAGAATACAAGTTTCATCAAAGACAAAACATCTTACGCTGTTGATAATATCCAAGGATTGTATTTTTTTTTGTTATCTACATTAATAAGTAAGTGAAATAGGCTAGTTACTTTTATATGGCGAATCTTTTTTTTCCTCACGAAAAAATTTATTGTAACGGGTGGTACTACTAGGCTTTTATACCTAGTACACCATTTTTAAAATGTTTTAGGATCCTATACCTATTTATAATGTTATCAGCAGAATGTTTGGCCTGCTTGGTACGTGAAAAATAAATAATTTGATAGGCAATACCCAAACCGAACCCACGTCACCTGACATCCCACACTTACATGTTAATCTAATCATAACATAACACCTTCCGAACCTTTCTCACGATTTCTATTCCTATAACATTTACCTACATTTGAGAAACTCTTAACTCTATTTTGAAAACTTCTGAACTGAAATATATGAAATTTCTTGCAAATCCTCTCAAGTTAATAAATACGAAGACCAACGTGCCGTACGCTTTTCTCCTTTAGGAACGTGATAAGAAGCTCGAACCTGCATACGTACAAGATTATTTTTGAATTCTGAGTAAGTATGTTATACACACAAAGTCTCTTAAAATCCAACTTACATGCTCTGTGCGTCCCTCTGTCCAAAATGGCCGATGTAGTTGCGAAATATAAGGTGTAAAAATATTAGCTGCAAATATTTTAAGGGGTGATTCAGCCCATTAAACTGAACTTCTTTCCCCAAGAAACAAAGGTCCAAAAATGAGTTTTTTTTTATCCTCTTATACAAATAGACTTGGTCGACTGGTAAGTAATTTAGTATCGGAGGTCCAAATTTTTTTTTTATATTTCCACCTAACATAGGTGGAAAAGTTGTTCAGTTTCATGTACTGGTCTACCCCTTAAATATTTGCAGCAATTTTTTTTACACCCTGCATAGCGTAATTGTAGGTGATGTGGTGATGATGACAGAAGGGCCCGGGTTCTTATCACCAGGATTTAATCGGTGGTTGGACGACTCGATATCCAACACAAAAAGAAGAAAATGAACTTACGCTCTGTGCGTCCCTCTGCCCAAAATGGCCGATGTAATTCGGGAAGATCGTGTAGTTGTACGTGATGTGGTGGTCGTGGCAGAAGGACACGATGACCGGCAAGCACACTCCTGGAGCCGGGTTCTTCTCTCCTGGAGGCTCGGTGGAAGATGGCCACGAGACTATCGTGCGGTTCACCACTTGCGACACGTACTGGGGACAAACAATACAGATATGATAGATATCGCCATCATCATCAGCCCACATCCACCCACTGCAGGGCATAAGCCTCTTCTCTATTGCGCCACTCCTCATGGTCCTGTGCCAATCTCATCTATTGAGACCCGGTCGATTTGACCATGATAGATATAGATAAAAAAGCAATGATTTATTTAGGCCAGGAACACACTTCATGCACGACGGAGCGCAAAAATATCGCATCGTTCTGTCAGGTCCATACTAGAAATGTCAATCCCCGTACTAAAACCGCTCAACCGCTGTTGACGCAGCGCTATCACAGCGTCGTCCGTCGAGTGCGGTTTTAGTATGGGGAGTGACGTTTCTAGTATGGATCCGACAGAACGCTGCGATATTTTAACGGCCAGTCGTGCGTTAAGTGTGCAATGCGCCTTAGAGTTCAATTTTGCTGTAAAAAATATATTAAAAACCAACGATGGGCTGACGATAAAGCAACCACCCATGTAAAAAAAATACAGAACATTATGTTTACTACTTCACGAGACGAATCAAATCGTTCGCGAAGTTGAGACTTCTGTCACAAAATTGTACCAATCGACCTAGCCATTTCTCTCCTTAATTACTTCTTCAGTAAGAATTGCTATCCCACCTATTTACAAAAACCCCGAGTGGAATGCTTAAAATAAAAATGTAATCTCGTTAGGCACTTACTTCTTTAATAGTTTCCATTACAAAATTAAACCCACTAATAACCAAATCCCTAGCAACAGAGGTGTTCAAGTACAGACCAAAATGAGCTTTTATCCTACCCGCATTTTTGGAACGCTCGGGCTCGGGAGGGTAACGCATTCTGGGAGTTATGCCAGTAATTAAAAACATACTTTTTATTATAAAAACCTGTGGGTGCCCCAACTTTTAGGCCTGGGTCTGGCATGCATACATAAAAAAAAGTTTACGAAAATATTTTACGACCTAACATTATGGCGATTTTTAGGGGTCTATCCTACGCTGTTTGTGATATCGAGGGTCACGTCATTAAATAACTCGAAATATCTTGTTATACATACTTCAGTATGTAAGAACTTTACATACAAATGTTAATATACGTACCTTAGTAGCTTGTACTTAGTATTATCTGGTATAATTGCAATTGCAACCCACCACTACTAATAATACTTTTTGTTTTGACCTGATTTTAGGGAAAAGTATTTTATTTGGTTCGGAAAAAGAAAACAAAATAATTAAAGACTTTAGAAAATTCTTTGAGGACTCTCGCAAAGTTTACTAGTTTTGTAGTGTTATATTAAAGTAAACAATATGAGATATTTGTAGGTAAAATTTATGTTGGAGAGGTTAAGTCCAGATTTTAAAAATTATCATTACTTATTATAAAAAAATTCTCATACCCCAAACGCATATACCGTCTCCATACCGTGTCGAGGGTATAAATAGAATTCTTTATATGTTTCTCCAAATATTGGTCTCAATAAAGTCATGTTAACTTGATAAGCTTGTAGAATCAACAAAGGGATTGCCCATTTGCGGAAACATGCGAAAAACATGTTTCTTTTCATAGAATTCACTATCAAAAGAGACTGTCTATTTTCATTTATTTCGTTGGCTTGTTCCGTCGTTCTTTTAACCGGAAAAAATGAAAACTAACCAAAAATACATTAACTATCTAGAGATTATTTAAAACTAACCTAGTGGCTCTATTTTTGGATTTTACATGCGGTACTCAGCTAGTAATTGTGCTTATACGAGTATCATACGTTCTACTACAAAAATCTTTTCGCACCCTTTACATTAAAAAAATCAATGAAATTATTATACGGTTTCGTGTACAAATTCAGAAATAACAATTTTAGAAACAGAGTTCATGGTAGTTGACCGACACGTAGCTACTTTACAAAAGCCATAACAATTCGGAAAACTTGTTCCAAACAAACATTGTCCGAAACTTTGCGACACCACAGTTTCCTTTACAACATTGTAAAAGTAAGTAAAATGGCGCCGTTAAAAACAATGAGCTTTGAAAAAACAATCACGACCGCTAGACAAAAGGTGAGAGAGGGGAATTATTCTTGCTTTGAGGCGGCGCTCGCAAATGCGGAGAATTTGTCAACCCGCGCGACGCTGAATGATTGTGCCGCAAACAGCTTTTGAAGGGCTTTTTGGTTGGTGTCAGCGCAGGCCAAGTAGTTCGTGAAGCACAGGTTTGTAACTAGCAATATGTTTGCTGGTACGAAAGTTTACTTTGCCATAACATGTCGGCTTTGAATGACATCATACATCATTATCCTACTTCTTAGGATATCTCTGTAGTAGGCGAGGAGCGCCCCAAAGATGCCCAACTTAACCAGGAATCTGCTGGTGACTAAATAGCAAGGGTATACTGTATAGTCTACTTACTTGCACAGGCAAAGACTGTGACGGCTAGCAAATGAACGCCTACTGAGCCAGTCTAATCTAGATCAGTCAGTTGTTACATAAAGAGGAAGTGTCTACTCACTTGCACAGCTGTGTTGGCTCTAAAGTAAGCGAAGAGTGCTCCAATGATAACCAGTAGAGACACAGCGTTGATGGCGAGTTGAACCAGTCTAAACCAGATCAGCTGTTGAATAAAGAGGAAGGTCTACTCACTTGCACAGCTGGATTGGCTCTGAAGTAAGCAAAGAGCGCCCCAGTGATGGCCAGTAGGGCCACAGCGTTGATGGCGAGTTGAACCAGTCTAAACCAGATCAGCTGTCGAATAAAGGGGAAGGTCTACTCACTTGTACAGCCGGGTTGGCTCTGAAGTAAGCGAAGAGCGCCCCAGTGATGGCCAGTAGGGCCACAGCGTTGATGGCCAGTTGAACCAGTCTAAACCGGTGCGCGGAGCTGCTGGTGCTGCCTCCTCGCATATCTCGTAACATCTGCGGGAAAGAGATGAAGTTGAAACATTCAAGTAGAATATATTCATTGTTCTCGTTAGGTGTAATCTTATTAAGAAGTACTAGTCTTGGTTGAGGAAGATCGTTGTCTATTCAAGATGGTTGGCCACATGTTACGACACGATAAGTTTATTAAGAATATAGTAGAGGAAGAGGAAGACCAAGACGTACATTCTTTCACGTAAATGAAAGAAAAGGCTCACGTCGTGTCGTATTAAGAGGTCAAAACATTGGCAGGAAACAGACTAGAATGGAAATTGCTCCATCGATAAGAGCATGGCTCTTAAATTTGATGATGATGAGGTGTTATCTATTCTCAAGATACATATTCTCTAGAACTCATAGCACCGAATTGCCCTACATATAAACGAAAATCAAGGCACAAATTGCCAAGAGTTCCTTCACGATAGTGACCAATATATGTATCAAGCATTTTCCCTCCAAACACGATAGAGCTTAGAGCGTCAATGTATTACTCTCTGGATACAACGCCCCAGTCAGTTTTAAGCCACTTACGAGGCGTCGCTTCAACTCGGTCTAGTGATAACGCGATTCTGGCACAATGCTATCGAATTTCGTCCCAACAAAATCTAAATTTTTAGTAATATGCTTAGATCTCGAAAACGGTATGTTGGACGGAAATTTTATTGTATTTAACAATGAAAGGTAATTAAATTATCTACATGTTTTCGTAAGCACCAAGAAACTAGAACAAATACGCCAGTTTGACTTCAGAAACTCCAGTTCTTCTGGCGTGTATTTGGTTTCGGCCTTATAAAATTGAAGCTATCAGCAATCAGTCGGTGAAGCGTAAAATAAGGTATTATGAATAAACTTTTGCTCGTTAAATGGCAATTTTACACGTTTTGAAAATTTACGCCATTTCGATCCAGAATCCAGCTAACTAGGAAAGTACACTTACACGGACTTTTCTCTGTCCAAAAGCTATAAACATCGAGAAAAGTAATTCTAGTTGTCGTAAACAAACGAAATAAACCTGAAGAATGACTATCAAAGTCCCCGAAGCTTCGTCACAGTTCATTAGAAGTCTTTAGTAGTTGTTTTACAACTTCTTGACAAAAGATGGGCATTGTTACGTTTAAAGCTCAAACAATAAAATTACATGCAACAAAGGAGTCTTGTAACACAAGTAGAATATTTACACCTACTTGTACAATAAAACATTACGGACGAAATTCGCACAAACATTGTCATAAATCCAAAAGAACGAAACAAAACAAATATTAAGAAATATTTTCCTTAGTAGTAGTAGGTGCTTCCTTTTTTTGCTTCAACTGGTTTCTTGTTTTTTGATTCTAGAGTAAAAGAGGAATCTTTGTAGCTAAGCTTCTATTAAAACCAGTATCGTTTTAGCAACTTCCAATTTGTTTTGAAGGATAAAGTTCGAAATCATGGCTACAGAAGTACGAGCTAATTGAGCTACAAGCTATCTAGCTGGAGCTGGAGTTCACAAAGCGAGCTGCAAATTAAAGGAACTCTCGGTAAATGCACTTGGTTACACAGATTCACGCCGAGAGCCGTCGCAGCCCGACTGGATTGTCTGTGTAAACTGTTTCTAGTTCACTTCAGTCCTTCGGCAACTGAGATAAATCTTACCAACTGAAAAAATAAGCATCAATCCCGACATAAAAATTTTAGTGTCTGTATATTTTTAAACAGAATCTAGAAGCTGTAAAAAGTTTATGACAACTGCACGTAATATTAACCTTTTCTCTAAATTGAGTTTTTCTCCAAATATAAGTACCCAGGCACAAAAAAATTGCAAGTAAAAGGAAGTATATTTTATTAAAATGAACCTACAAATAGCTTCACTAAATCTCTAACCGGATATTTCACTAGGTACAGCCACAACAGCTGACCAAAATATTTCTCACAAACAGAAAGTTTTTGACCAGTCAGCTTGCATCTGCGGGTCTCACTCATCGATACAAGATTTTACAGTAAATATTCTTATTGTAAGTTTGACCTATTGGGCTAGATTTTCTAAAGTTGTAGTATACATTGAAAAATATGATCACTTTGAATTTCCCTTACTTCTAACTTTTCTGATTTATATATGGAAAAACGTATTTTTCATATATCTTTACGCGTTTTCTGAGAAATTTCCCTTGTTATTTAAAGAAGCTATTCTCGAATATTTCGTGTGATTGATTACGTACCTACCTAAGTATCAAAGAAACACTCTTATAAAGGTTTGTTATAGCAAGCAAAAGGATGTAGTCTTTGCCTATCCCTTCGGAAAAAAATTATGTATATTGTTCAGTATTTGGCCCGCGGCGATATAACTATGTATCTATGTATGTTGACTCAACTTGTACTGTTTCGCAGATTCATATCATGTCTCACATATCGAAGAAGCACAAGTATTGCTAGTAGCAAGAACATTATTGGTGTTTGCTCGAGGCACGATTGCAGCCAACATGCCCACAACTCCACAAGTCTACTACATGCTCGTAGTTTTGTGATGTAGCGTGTTGTGTACCACTTCTAAACGACATAAAGTGCGTTTGGGTCATTATGCGTTTTGGTCATTATGCGTTTGGGTCATTATGCGTTTATGGTATTGTTCGTTTAGGTCATTGTGCGTTTAGGACATTTTTAGGACTTAGTAAAAACAAAATTCAATCTCTTCTTAGGTACCTAGTACTTACTGTTTTAGGTTTTCGTAGTGTACTACAAATACTTGTAGTTTCGCCAACTCTGTGTGTCTATGGAACAAGAGTCCCGCGTTGAAGTTACTACATAAAAACTTTAACTTTTGTTCTAGTTCTGACAGATTTTCTAATAATGTACCGAACTTGTCAAGATCAAAATTATGAAAACGAAACCTTATATTTTAATATGCCCAACACGCTCTTGACCAGTTTTTTCCTTCGCATTATATATTTTGCGTCTAATCGGATTGTAAGCAAGTGCTGTGTAAGTACTTGTAACAATAAAACCTAACTTCATTGCAAGACTAAGGTAGATGGCGTTCAACCAAATACTAGGATAGAGGAGGGCTTGAGATTTTGCAAGTGAAGCCTAAACAAGTGAACTGTCTTAATCAGCTGTTTGATTGTGGCTTAGATAGCTTCACCTCCAATTCTACCCGAGGGTAAAAACCGACTAAGGGACAAATTAATCCAGGAAATGGGCAACAGCGTTCCTGTGAATTAACATTTTGCACTTTGTTCGCAAAACCTGGTGTGTATGGCCATACCCCCCGATAGAGGAAGGCCCATGTCCAGCATTTTAATATTATGGGTCTTAAGGTTAAGATAAGAACATAGCTACAAGCTAGCTAGCTATTTTACTGTGTACAATAAACGGTTAAATAAGTAACTTAATATTAGCTATATAAATTTCTTTTTTTTGAAAAATAAAAGTAAGTTAAATAAAAATATAGTAATTTGAAAAAAAGTAAGTATAACAAAAATATAGTAAAACGCTTATTCTACCTATTCTGCTATTACAGCAATAAGAATTTTATGTAGGTATATCCTCTTTGTATACCGTGTTTTTAGTAGGAAACTGTGTCAAATAGGTCACTAGGTCCTACAATTTGATTATTTGCAGAGCTCCTTCTATTTATTTCCGTGGGTCCGCTAAAGGATTACGTCTCTGTTTACTCAGACCGGCTTAAGTACGGTATTAAGAAACGTCTAGAACTGTTTATTATTTCTGCCTCCTTATCGCGTTTGCTTAGATGCAGCCTCGAGGCTTCGAGGGAAAATTTTCCCGCTAAAATGTTATTCTTTTCAGCCAATCTGACTGATAAAAAAGAGATGATTTCGTTTTAATAGATTTTCGCCTGTATTCCTAAATTAAGGCGGTCTCCACACATAAAGTCCGTTGCTGCGCATTTTCTCATACATGCGGTGTTCTTACATAAACAAAATCTGGCAAACGCATAGGTACGTTACGAATACAATGCGGTAAAGATGCGCAGCAAAGCAGCGGACGTCGAATGTACCATGTACCAATTTGGACTACCTCACGTGCACTAACTTTAGATGTCTAATAGGTAGGTTTGCAAAAATTTGAAAGGAACTTTTGAACAACATCAATAGTCGAAAAGAAAAGGATGGAGACTTATTCAGAAATGTCGCAAGAACTTTTTGATGCCATAGCGGAAAATGTTGGGCGTGGATTCACACATCATTGAACTGTGAAATAAATTCACCTACTCGTATTTGCTTCCTTTCGCAACCAAATATACTTTGAGTCTTTTGCAACAAAAGCTGCTTTATGTAAGCAGACAGAAAACATTATGTTTAGAAAATATAAGATTTCTGGTAACTTTCCGTAGATACAAAAAAAAATTAAAACCAATTTGATTTCATTATGTAGGTTAAAATGGCTGACGGCAAATTGATTTCAATCTTCAATCGTCTGTTGATTGATTGCCCAAATTATTCGTTATTGAACATAATACATTAACAAAAGTAATCGTGTAGGCACCTACTGTTTCTAAGCAATTTACAAAAAACCGTTCAATATGAAATTAATGGTTTTGTCTCAATCGATTACGGTTTTATTCGATTTTCCAGAGCCGCGGTATGTGGGTCAAATGAGCGGCATCCGTGGCAATCGAGCGGAAAATAAAATAGTGTTTCAATGGTTTGGTATACGTCATAAGATCAAGCGAAGTTATGTATAAGGTTTTACGCTAGTAACAAAATGATATCATTAGGTATAAGATACTTCATTTTCTTTATAATATCCAAAACTTTTCAAAACTAAACTACCGTAGCCATGTCATTGCTGTTGGCCGCTCTCAGCACAGCCTCTCAGCTTCATAAACAAAACACGATCGTATGTACTAATAGTTTAGTTTTCACTTGTATTGGGCATGATGACTGGCAGCTTGTATGATAATACGAAGAGATGACCTCAACTCATGTCTCTCTAGGTTGGCTGGCGTCAAAACACTTATATTTATTTAATTTTTCTGTTTATTATTTCGAACTTTGAATATTTAGATAAACTATAAATGGAGTAAGTATTTTTGGACAATAATTTTAAGCGTACTACTTGTGTATTTTATTAATGACCCATTCATGTACTGAATTCTTAATTCTACCTCAAACTTCTGCGTAAGGCTGCAGTTAGTTGACACGAAAACTTTCGTGCAGTCACCACGCGTGTCAGTGTGTCTTTTGACAGTCAAAGTTATAGGTATAATCACGCCGATCAAAAAAAAAGAAAGAAGTCTCCTTGATTATTGGCCCTCTTCAAGCCTACGTCTCACACCACACGACCGCGACCACGCGGCAGGCGGGCGGCGCTCGTTCGGCGCGGCGGTAAACATTGCAGTTGTATTATAATTGCGCCGCCCCGCCTGCGCGTGACACTTAATCTGGCTGGAGACCTATTTTTGAAGTTTCTCATGCGGAAATCTGCCACTAATCGCGATATGCAGAAGTCTGCTGCTACTAATTTTGTTCGTAGTCGCGTATGACACGTTCTATTAAACTTCTTCATTCATTCCCATATCAATTCACTTTCACCCTAGACATTAACAAATTGGAGTAGTAACAAAAACCAGTTGTTGCAAACATCCGGATACGATTTTGTAAATCACATACATACAAACATATATCACGCCTTTGTCTCTTGCGGAGTAGGCAGAGCGTTAGCGGCCGTAAAAATACGGCCACTATCGCCACGTCTGACATTTTTGTGGACTGTTTTCCAAGGCCGTTTCAGAAAACATGTGTATGTATCACCATAGTGACAGCTGACAGTTGTCAGCCTGTCGCCTAAAAATTGTAATACACCAATGCTCTCGAGTCCCTTAGTCGCCTCTTACGACACCCGCGGGAAGGATATGGGGTGATGTTATTCTAAGCCGGCATCACACGGCACTTATTGTTATTATATAGCGTATTTATAAATCACAGTTTCAGAAATTGAGCTCCTGCTGCATTCTGCGCCTGTAAACTGTGGCTTCCACCCCGCAGTTTGTTTTAATAACCGGGCTTTGCGAAGAAATCCGGTTTAAACGATCTGGGTTTTGATTTATGACGATGTGGCCAACTGTGATTGGTTCGCTTGTATTGCTTGTTTAGTTCGGACGACTAATCTGTTTACTCTCTTTCTGTTATATGCTAGAGATATTGTTTATTTAGAAGCTATGATTTGTTATTATGGTGTAAAAAAATTTAGAAGAGCTATAAATCACTACCACTATAGTTAAAGAGTCCTCTGCTGGACATATGCCTCTCCTAATTAAGGGCTATTGTCATACATAGCACGCTTGGTAGACCGATTGCCGAGGGCAATGCAAGGTGTTGTAGATATCCACAAAGTACGCTTGTGTCCATTCCCTAGAATCTTCTTTTTTTCACGTATTACAATACCCGTGGATATAGAATAGATATTGGGTGCCGGCATCTCACGGTCATGGTAGAAATGGAATACAAGACAGGAGTAAATACAAATGTTGACTTACCCGGTGGTGCAGCGACATGTTGCTTCCGTTCTGAAACCTCACGATGGTCTGCAAAGAAGCAGGCGTCGACATGCTTTTCGTAATCTGTTGGTTTCCAGCCTCTTTCTCTTGCTGCTCCTTCAGAAGCAGTCCTCGAGCAATCTTCGCGTTGAGGCTCTTGTTCACGTGCTGGTGGGGGAGGAGGGGCGCCTCCATCGTCTTCGTCGTGTAGGAAGGTGACGACGTCTGGCTGAACGAATCTGAAGACACGTTCGAGTCTTGCCGCACGCTTATATTCGATCCGGAACTTGGGGATTGTCTCATGTTGGTTTGAGGAGCCTGTGGCGGCGTATAGGGGTTGTCAGGCATTTTCTGTGGAGGTCGCTTAGGAAGTGTCGGTTGTGGTTGTGGGTTCTTGTTGCAGTCTAAGCGAGGAAGCTGTGGCGGTTGGTTTGGGCCGGGTGTGGACGTTCGTCGGTTTCCGTTGGCGTCGGAATTTGTGACTGGTCTGGGTGGTGTTGGTGGGGGCGCTCGCCTAGGCGGGACAGGGGAGGCGCGCCGCGGGGGCGCGGGGGGTGCCGCTATGTTGGTAGGTATGGTGACAGGGTTCGGTGAGGGTCGGGAGGGGGGCGCGGCCGCTGTTCGTTGAGGGACTGGTGGCGGCGCCGGCGTCTGTGTCTGTGGAGCTGTCACCGTCAGTGGTGGGGGCACCAGCTAGAACAACGAAGAAGCCATTAAGTTTGTTCATACTTGAGGAAAAGGAGGAAATAATATTTTTGCCAAAAATGCAGCGGAAGTATCATAGCTGTCTTGAGTAGTGTACTATACCTTGATGTGATGGTGCTGAGGAGGCGGGGCAAGCCGTGAGGGCGGGCAGTACGGCAGCGCGTCTGACGGGCAGTACAGCCGCGGCGCCGGCGCACACGCCGCAGTGGAGTGCCGCCGGGGGGAGCCACTGGCGCGCAGCAGCTCCAGGAGACGCTCTCCCGGGGCTACTAAGCTGCCGGCGCGACCGCACCTAGGGAGAAAAAAAGGGTTGGTTAGGTGTTGTCTTTTAAAGTTTACCAGCTGGTGGACGGAGCTCTAAGTTGGTAAAGTACATACAACAGTCTAAAAGTTACGAGCTGATAGATTGAATTCACTTTTTTGTCTCGATTGATGGCGTTGTTAGATGAAAGAGTATCCCACAAACGCATGAAAAATTATATAATCCTTGAGTTATCTTGAGTACCTCACCTATCAAAAATTGATAATGTGAACAAGCATCACACGGCAAGTATCTTATATGAAAGTTTAGTCTAATGAAAGCCAACTGCCTTAACCAAGGTGTGCCAAGGTACAAAATCGAAAATCTAAGCACCCATTTGGCAGCCAGCCATTCTAATTACTTGACCAAATTGGTCGTGTAATCTGGTACATCGCCGCTGTTGTTGGGAAGGCTAGGTAGGTTGTGGACAATAGTGTGGCAATGTAATCAACATTGCGTACAGGTAATGAATGGAAAACACCTGTCTGGCGACGGACGCCGCTCTGATTACTAAGTAGGCTATGAGAGAAGCGGATTCAGAATTATTTGAAGCTACTAAGTTATATAAGCACGTGGTATTTTGTTAACTAACCAGAAAAAAATCTAAAAAGAGCGTGCGTAGGTAAGTGAGGTTGCGTAAGATAGGGATAGAATGCAAGTCGGTAAGTACCTATAATATTTATCGAGGTTTAATATAGTAGACGGTCGTTTGAGGGCTCTATGTCCTGTGTGCACGAAAAGAAGAATATAGTAGATAGGTAAGTATGTACTTAACTTTGTTTATGATATTAGTAATAAGTGATAATAAGCAAACACTTGAAAAACAATACAATGCGTTATCGCTACAATTATATTTATTTAATTTCAATCCGCTCTAAACTTAAAGATAATGCATGAAAAATATAAGTAATCAGCGTATTTACCTAGCATAAAAAGGTACTTTTTTCCGTTCGTAGAACCAATGAAACCACAAAAATAATCGCTACTCTTGTATCTCTCTCTCCCTTCAACTATACCTTACTAGTACAGACACGACCAAACGGCCTCCATCACAATGTAGACTAGAGATGAGACTTGTAGCTGGGCTCCCGAGGCTCAGCTGCGGTTATATGCCTTTGAGTTACGTGCAGATGGCGTCGGCTTCGTTTGCTTGGCTTGGCCTACCATTGTGACGAAATTCTCCTGGCTAATCTTAGGAACACCCTAACCCTGTGTACTACATGTTAATGACGTTAGATATGTATCTCGCCTATCGCTCCTTTTGTTGCTCAACCTTCAGCTGTACCTTACTAGTCTGTACTAGTGTACAAGTGTTTGTACACGACCAAACGGCCTGCTTCAGAATGCAGACAGGAGATGAGTCTTGTCTCTGTATCGGCGCTCAGCTGCGGTTATGTGCAGATTGCGTTGGCTTCACCGGACTTCGAGGTGGCCAGCCATAGTAAAGAGAAGCTTTTGGCTAATCTTAGTGACATATGACGTTAAGCCGTAGGTCCTGGTTGCTGTCTATGATCACTTAGACGGCGGTCGTTACACAACTATGTCAGAAGCCTGCTACTACATGTATAAGGCGGTTGAAAAATTCTGACACTAAGGTTCATCGGGACGACTCGGTGCCCCACACGAAAAGAGAGGGAGTGACATATCAAGCCTTTGAGCCGAATATACCTAAAGCGTAACTGTGAGTATGTCTCGTTATGCCTAAATAGGGCTGATTCTGTATCAGCCTAAATCTTTACTTGCCTACATCGCGTTATGCCTAGAAACCAACAAACGAGAGCCAGTAATTATTTTGTGGTATCTACTAACCTAATAACTACATTGTATAAACCGATGACCCGACGACCGATGTGGCGCAGTGGTAGTGCGACTGCCTTTGACGCAGACGGTCCCGGGTTCGATTCTCGGTAGGTCACTCACAAAGTTGATATTTATCACTTTGTGAGTTTGTTCCCAGTCTGGTTAGGACATTGCGGGCTGAACCACCCGATTGTCCGTAAGTAAGATGGTTCCGTGTTTCGGATGGCACGTTAAGCCGTAGGTCCCGGCTGCTGTCTATGATCACTTAGACGGCGGTCGTTACACAACCATGTCAGAAGCCTGCTACTTGTAGAAGGCGGTTGAAAAATTCTGACACTAGGGTTCATCGGGTCGTTGAACGACTCGGTGTCTCACACGAAAAGAAAGAAAGATTGTATAAACAATAAAGCATAGTCGCTTCCCACGTCTGTCTCTATGTCTGTATATATGTATGCTTAGATTTGAAAAACTGATGATTTAAGAAGAAGGTTTGCATGTGTAAAAATTCTCATTTTTACGGAAAAATTAGCATATATTTAGCTCCGGGTAAACCGCTGGGTGGGCCGCTAGTCCCTACATAAATACCGACTTAGTAGACATACAGCAAAAACAGAATCTATTCTATCTTTTCTTTTTTACTAATTTAAGAAATAGTCTACTTTTTTACTTATAGCCTGCAGAAAAGCACAATGCTTTAAAAAATCCTTCAGCGATAGTAGATAACCATGAATTTTCAAAGCTTTTAAAAATATTAAAGTTGACTCCCAAGAGACATGCAAGTTGATTCCAGACTAGACCGCGAGATTTGTTGCAGAATTTATTATTGACTGGAGCTTCACAAACTTAGCTGCTAGACTCACAAGGGAGTAGGTTTATACTGAGTGCTAAAAATGCTGACTGCGGTTACTAGAATTTAAGATTTATGAAATCTTGTCTGACCAAATGATTTATGGAATTAGTCCATATTTTTATTTCTTACGAAATCAGGTTGGTCAGCCCAAAATAATCTAAGTAATCAGTCTGATAACAAATTTACAAAGTGATAAATATCAATTTTGTGATTGACCCAACGAGAATCGAACCCGGAACTACTCGGAATCCCTTCTAATCGAGCGGTAACTTCACATAGTGATTGACAGCCGCAAGAACTAACTGTAACTCGAGCAGTTCACCTGCAGGAGGCTGCCATCTCTCGTACTAGAACTAACGAGCTAAACTTTTAGACTAGGCATCAAATCTATCAACTATAGCTCGCTCAGGTTTGCTGGTAACGAGATGAGTCATTAAGTTCTAGATGTAAAGCGTCTTGTTAGAATTTTATTTCGAAAATCTTAAATTTGATTTTCTGCTCCAATTAGATTAGCATTATTCATGCTACAGCGGTCTGCGAAGGGTCTACATAAGACCACAAATTAGGGAGATGGCGCGCGGGGTGTGGTATGACGGTCTACATGAGCTTCCCCCATTTGGGGGTGCATGCCATATTCAGTACGATTGGCCGGCGAATTGGCGAGCGCAGTGCAAGGCGTTAGATTCGCAGGGAACGCTTCTACGCGCTCCTCAGATTCATCTCATAGTCACCTCTTACGACACCCACGGGTAGAAAAAGCGTGATGCTATTCTAAGCTGGCAGCACAGGGGCCATATTTTTGCACTCTCGATACAATTTTTTTATGACAAACGAGAAGGAAACAACGATCAACAAATCTGCTGAAGCAACAAACTCTTCGCGACCTTGAACTTGTTTAAAGATTCGTATCGCAAATTGAGATTGGCGTCAAATTAATTTCCAGTAATTAGTCTTCTAAAATTAATGAATGGCAGGGGCCAGGAATACGGGATGAGAGTGACGACGCGCGGTGATTTATCTTTCAGGTGATTTGTCACAGCACGGATTTTGATGGGCTCATATGACCCCATAAAATTTAGTTATTAGTCAAAGTTATCATTATTATCATTACATTATTAATAATCATGATACGTCCATGGTGTAGATAGGTCTATGATCTACAAGTAAATACAAACACAACAAGTAAAGTAAAGTAAAATTACAATGTTTTATTTTTGAGGCAAAGCAATATCTACGATGAGAGAAATACTACTTTGGCGAAGACCGAGCGAATCTTTTGGTAGCAGAGTTTCAGAAAAAAAAACTTCAAACGTTCTCAGCAAAAGCCTTTTGCTAAAGTAGGTAGGTACAATTACAAAGTTTTAATATGAGACATAATGATGTCTGATGTAGATAAGTACGAAAAATTTGTAACACAACTCTCTTAAGCGTCGACAACTCGCTCCGAAAGTTGGTGAGGCTTTTGCAAAATACATTAAAGTTTATTAAGAACGTACAAATTGCTTAATAAAAGATAATTTTGTTTTTTACAGACTTACAAAATATATAAATGAGTAGAATTGTAGCAAATCTTTTATTAACTGTCACGTGGAGTGAGGCACCAAGTCGGTGAATGACCCGATGAACCTTGGAGTCAAGAGTTTTTCCACCACCAGCTATTACTATAGAACTATAATAAATAGTGCATTTGACATGTTTTTTTAATAACGTAGTTGACTTTCCAAGGAAAGGCAGTTGCATTCTCTATTAAATGTCTATAATTATATCTAAATACCTCCAAATAGAGATCCATGTTCTATAGTGGACTGTTGTGGCCATTTTGGTTTTGATGCTCAATTATAGACCTTAATTTCAAGGGTAGGTTCTATGCCGATGGATGTTTTAGTTCCAAAGGTATTCGTCAGAGAATCTACAGTGTCGAAAGAAAATTTCACTCACACAAAACCCGAAAGATTTTGAATTCTTTTGATGACCCACAATGTAAAAGATTCTAAGCAATGACGCAGTGAGTGTAGTAGCTACTTATGACGCCATTTGCATGTAATTAGTAACTTACATTAATTCATTAGGCGAACGTGCTCGGAATAAAGTCGTGTCGTAATTTAATCAGCTGAGTGGACTGACACAGGAAAGGGAAGGGAAAGCCGTCTTGTAAGTGCTCTGGAGACTATGAGTACGTAACAATTTTAGTTATAATTCATTTAGCAATAAGATGATTACGCTGGTTCCTTACAAATTGCATTCAAAATCAGAAATCAAATTTGACTAAACACCAACAATGCATAAAGATCATGCCCACTTCACGCAACGCCACGCGCGTACAAAAATATCTACAAATATTTTGTGGGGTGAACTAGCCCATCAAATTGAACAGCTTTAGCAAGGGACAAGGACAAAATATGAAAAAAAAAAATGGAGAAGACCAAGTCAATTTGTATGGGATGGGGGATGGGGTTCAAAATTTTTTTTTTTATGTCGACCTATGTTTCTTGGTGAAAGATGTTCAGTTTCATGGGTTGATTCACCTCATAAAATATTTGCAGCTAAATCCAACCCCGACAGAGAAATGTGACAAGGCAAAGGAAATGATGTTAACTTTCAAGTTAAAAAGTCGAATTCATATTTTTCCATAATTATGGTTGTCTAATATGAATCCACGAAAGCATTTATGTTTTCAGTAAACTGTGCCCTTGGTCAGCCTCGTCCGTTCCAAGTGCGTCGGCCCGGAAACTCCCGTCGTCCCCACACAAGCACTTTATTTTACCAATAAGTAACTTTCCACTGGCCTTTTCGACCGTTCATTTTAGTTTCATATTATCATTGTCAGTATCATAAGAGACAAGTGGAAAAAAGAAGGGGAGGCCTGCAGTGGGACACCATAGGCTATTAATAACCATTACTAGTATCAGTGTGAGGCATTTTCTTTATTACTTATCTTATCTGTGGCTAACAAGACTGGACCCTAATCGAGTATAGATTCTATACTTTCTGTGATCGTCGCGTCGTAAAAAAAGTATTTGAACTGATGAGATTCACCGCTTACTACGCCGTAGCAAAGTCGTAGTAACTGCTACGGAATACTATTCAGGTGAAAAAAAATCAATACACCTGGATTAAACCTGGTTCAACCACTTAATTTTGTTTATTGTATGGGGCAGCGTTAACTCAAACTCAAAACCCAGATCCAGTAGAACACCAGAAAATAATGCGGAACAAGTAAAAAACCTCCTGAATACTTATATTAACAGATACCTTGCCAATAGCATAATAAATAATAATAGTTACTTTATATTGGATACCCTATCGATAGATACCTGCGTAACTATTATTATGAAAGTTCCACGTTTCAGTCACATGTACCCATCACGTGGGATGAAGTTTCTATACAACTGTTCGGCAATTCTGTTAAGACTTATGTAACTATAATACATACAAACAAACACAATAGCATTCTTGGTCTGGTCAATTTATCATCAAAACTTGTGTGTAGGTATTGTGTTTAAATTAAACTATGAGTGAGGCAACTGAGGTCAAAGAAAAATACAGTAAGAGCAAGCAAGCCTGGATTGTTTTCAAAAATTTGGACCTTCCGTACTTAAATGACTCAATCTATTCATACTGGACACCTTCATACAGAAAGACGAGTTATTTCCTTCATGTGATACACCGAGTTCACCCGTTAGACCCTGGTGTCAGAGTTTTCTATCCGAATATTACAAAAATCAGGCTTTGACGTGGTTGTATAACGACAACCTTTTAAATTATCATAGATTTCATAAAAATGGATATCAACAACCGGGACCGTCGGCTTCAGGCCCTCCAAAGCACGGAGCCATCTTTCTTTTCGGACAATCAAATGATTCTGCCTGCAATGTCGAACGCTTCCTGACACCCTGTATACAAAATAGGTAACTCCACAATATTTAGTATGTTTACTAATTGCCTTCTCTAGCTTTTTGATGTAAATACATAAATACTACGAATTCGGTTAAAATCGATGTAAGCAATTCATAGAACTGTTTTCCAAAGAAGTGTTTACTTGAATTTGGCAAATGTTTGGGAATAAGGTTTCAGAGTTTTGTGTAAAATACTCTTTTGATATTTGAATGTTGAATTTGAATATCTGATTTTGGGCAACGGTGATAAAGTGTATCCAAAGAAAAGCTGTCTTAAAGATATGGCAACATTTAAAGACATTTTTAGAAAAGAAAATGATAACAAAGATAAATAAAAAAGATAAAAAAAGAGGTCGTTTAGGAAGGGAAGACCTATTTTCAGTCGCTGAGCTAAAAGAGTTTGTCTCTCTGTATGATTTTGTAACTGATCTAGTCACTGTATGCCGACTTTCTACACTTTAACGAATCTGAAAATTTTTCATTCACGGGATTAGATTCATAACGTTACATGTTGTTTGGTTAGCTTGGCCAGCCCCGAGGCAGTGCTTTAGGGGCTAGTTTTAAGTTTTTAGTCCACCTGAGCCGCGTTTACACTAGGTTCATAAAATTGTTATTGTTAAAATTGTTAATATTTGACCATCAAAAAGCGAAATGTAAAATTTACTACTTTGAATAAATAATTTGACTTTGACTTTAGAAACTCAGTCAGCAGAGCAGTGAAACGGCATTAAAATTTGACGGTCGTAAAAGTTCGGACTGCATTTTCTATGACTGTGAAAGCAACCTGCATCAAAGTCTGCCGTGTGATGCCGGCTGACAATAGCATCACCTCAATTCTTTTCGCGGGTGTCGTAAAGAGTGACTAAGGGAAAATTTATCCAGGAAACGGGCTTTTATTTACATTTTGTACTGCTCTCGCCAATCCGCCTGCTAGGCGTGGTGAGTATGGCAGAACCCTTTAATAGGGAGAAGCCCATGTCCAGCAGTGGACTTTTCTTGTCTATGATTACTAAGACGGCTGCTGTTACACAACCATGTGAGAAGCCTGCTACTTGCAGTAGGCGGTTTAAAAATTTTAACACTAAGGTTCATTAGGTCATTGGACGACTCGGTGTCCCACACGAAAAGAGAGAGAGTAAGAGATATAAGGTGAGAGCAACGAAGTATTTTCAATAAAATAGTTTCTAAACAACAAAAAACTGCTTAGTCTAAAGCACTTTATTTATTTCTCTTTCACACGTGTGCGCGCCGACAAAAAGTCTTTGTGACGTCACAACAGGATTGATGCGCACTGATGCGCATTGAAGCGGAATGTCAAGAATAGACACGTTCAAAGCAAGAGCCGATAAAAAGCGAGTCTTTTTGTCTTCGCAACTTTACTTCTATTTGTGGGAACCTTTTTGGGTTTCACACACATACTTGTACCACGCCTTTGTCATTTTTGGAGTAGTAAAACATAAAAATGCAGTAGCTATCGTCACGTGTGACAAATATTGATGGCTTTTTTTAGATGATGCGTGAATTACTGTAATGCCAGCATACCTAAGTTCGTGTACAACAGTCAGCCTGTTACAGTTTATTACACATGAAACAGGTACAGAATTTTTTGATTATCCCTGTGTGTAAATAATTTAAAGAAGTTCAGTAACTTTATGAATAATTTCATACACAAACCTGCAATTTAAGAGTCGAAGAGAGAAAGAGTTCGAGGATAATGATTTAAGAATCTCAGATATACACATCGAAAAGATAGACACCTATGTTTTGGTTCTGGCAGGAGCTATATAGACTCTCCACCAGGTTGGCGAGTACTCGTAGTTTCGTACAGCTAGGCGCCGCACATTCATCAAATGCTGACTGAAGTCCGTATTTATAAAACGCATTCAACTCTGAGATCAATCTCAAGAGCAATTTTGACTTTCAGTCAATACTAACAGCATCTCAAGTCGTACTCAAGCTCGATTTCAGAGTTTAGTGTGGTTTATAAATACGGGCCTAAGTTGAAAGTTGTGGTTACCTTGCTCTGGCGCTGTCGGCGTCGTCTGCGCTGTCGCCCTGCAGCTGCATGCCGCCCTGCGCCCATGTCACCGTCAGCCAGTCTGCAACAATACGAACAACATGTTTGAGAACATACTTACCTAGAAAAATAAGTAAAACTTATAACCAGCGGCCTGCCCAGCAATTGCTCCCACTGCTAACCATATTCCCATGGGAACAAGGAGCTTTCCCAACAAAAACCCTTGCTGCTGAATAGCCATATCTATCGAATAAAACCGTGTCAAAATGCGTTGTAGGGTTAAGAAGTAGTTAGCGGTGTCCATACTAGACAGACTGTCTGTCTACAGAGAAACGCAGATAGAAATAGAACCATCATTTTATATTACCTATACATTGAAGATTTACCAGGACCCTAAGTCTGCTAAATGAAAATCGTTTCAGTTGGATGTCGATTGGATCTCAGTTGGATGATTTCTGTCATTTCGTAGCCTGCTAACAGTTTAAAGTATAGAAAAATCACAATGGGAATTGAATGGCAGTTGAGTTTCGATGTCGTTACAATGACAAAACAAAATGATTAACAGACTTGGGGCCCTGGTTGAATGCAATGCAGTTGCCGATTGTTCCCGATAATTGTTGTATAGCAGAAATTTGACAGCAAATACAATCAAATCATAATACTCGTACGTGTACGGACGGTTACAGTCATAGACTTAGAATATACTGCGGTTACGGTAGAAATAACTTGATTGACACACGTGAAAAATATTGACGATAGTTGGCGACCGTGAGGTTATAAATACGAAACAAAAGTCCCTATACATGCATGTATTTTATTTTATAACCTTCTCATTTAAACTATCACACGCGACGGAAACGACTTAAAATAAGCTCAATTTGCTTACATCGCAACATGTCCGTCAGAATGACTGCCCAAAGTTGTGATTACAAGTTTAGATATTATCATAATTTAGTACCTATTTGGTACTATTTGGTACCTATGCTTAAATATTTAGTACCTCATCATCATCATTAACAGCCTATTGTAGTCCACTGCTGGACATAGGCCTCTCCTAAAGCACGCCACTGAACCCGGTCTTCGGCTTTACTCCTCCAGTCACTGCCCGCAGCTTTACGTATGTCGTCGCTCCACCTTGCCACAGGGCGTCCTGCGCTACGTTTGCCGATACGCGGTCTCCACTCAAGGACCAGCTTACCCCAGCGGTTATCGGTCCTTCGGCAGATATGACCAGCCCACTGCCACTTCAGCTTGCTAATACGTTGAGCTATGTCGGTCACTCTAGTTCTCTGTCGAATTACTTCGTTTCGGATACGATCCCTTAGAGAAACCCCGAGCATAGCTCTCTCCATAGCTCGCTGAGCGACTTTCAGTTGGTGGACCAGTCGTACCGTGAGTGTCCACGTTTCGGCTCCGTATGTCATGACAGGTAGGACGCACTGGTTGAAGACTTTCGTCTTAAGGCATTGCGGTATTGGCCACGAAAAGACTCGACGGAGTTTTCCGAATGCTGCCCAACCCAGCTGTATTCTTCTCTGGACTTCCTTCTCAAGGTTGTTTCTACCTAGTTGGAGCGTTTGCCCTAGGTAGACATACTGTTGAACAACTTCGAGTTGGATTCCATTTACGGCAATCGGTTCCGGATCAACGTGTTCGTTGAACATGACTTTGGTTTTATCCAAATTCATCCGGAGACCGATGCGGCGAGAAGAATCAGCTAGGTCATCCACCATTCGTTGTAGGTCTTGCAGCGTTTCTGCCATAATGACGATGTCGTCTGCAAATCGTAAGTGAGAGATGTACTTGCCGTTTATATTAATACCACGACCTTTCCAGTCCAGTCTTAAACATATCCTCCAGAGCGTTAGTGAACAGTTTCGGGGATATGACGTCCCCCTGTCTCACTCCTCGATGGAGATGGATAGGCTTAGTCCGCTGGTCCTGTACTTGTACGGTCATTGTGGCGGCTTCATACAGACATCTCATCACTTCGATGTATCGCCAGTCGACTTGGCAACGCTGCAAAGACTCCAGAACAGACCAGGTTTCGATGGAGTCGAAAGCTTTCTCATAGTCCACAAACGCTAAGCACAGGGGCCGATTGTACTCTTGAGACTTCTGTACAATCTGCCGTACCGTGTGAATGTGGTCTATGGTGCTATAACCCCTTCGAAACCCGGCCTGCTCGGGAGGCTGAAACTCATCGAGTCTTCGCGCAAGACGGTTCGTGATGACCCTGGAGAACAGTTTGTAAACATGGCTCAAAAGCGAAATCGGGCGGTAGTTCTTCAATAGGGTTTGTCTCCTTTTTTGAAGAACAGTACCACCATGCTTCTGTGCCATGCCTGCGGAGTTCTCCCATGGAAGAGAACGGAGTTAAAGAGCTGTTGGAGCTGATCCAATAAGGGAGTTCCTCCAGCTTTTAGGAGCTCTGTTGTGATCCCGTCCTCCCCTGGGGCTTTTCCATTTTTTAACTGTTTCAGGGCCATTTCGATCTCGTTTCGGCTGATCTCGGGCAGGTCCTCGGTGAAGTGGCGTGTGTGGGTGGCTCTGCAATCCTCAGTATCGGGTACGGGCTTTGAAGCTTGCGAGGCGTAGAGCTTGCCATAGAAGTCTTCCACTTCCGACAGAACCTCCGGCTTAGATGCGACGACTTCCCCAGATTCAGTTGTCAGCTTCGTCAGGTGGCTCCTACCCAAAGGCCGTGCGAACACCTTTGGTCCCCGATTCTGCTCAATTGATTTTTCAATCAAGAGCGTGTTTGCGGATCGGAGATCACGTCGCACGAGCCTCTGGATGGTTTTGTTGCGCTTTTGACTTTTCGTCGAAGCTGACAATGGGTCTGTACGTCTCTCTTCCATTAAGCTGAGAGTTTCCGTCGAAAGTTTGGACTTTTTGCTCTTACGTCTAATCTCGCAGAACTTCGTCCCTTCATCCCTGAGAATTTCCACCACCTCTTCGAGTTTCTGGTCAACGTCATCTGTGGTTTCCAAGGCAGCGAATCGATTTTCCAATTTTAATTGGAAAGTTTCGGACCCTACCACGGTTTGGAGCAGATTCGGTCGGAGCGTGGACTTCACCAGGCGGGCTCTTTCAGCTTTGTAGTTAATATCCAGAGTGCCCTGAACAAGTCGGTGGTCGCTTCCGGTATTAAACCTGGTGACCACTGTGACATCCCTGAATATGCGCCGTTTGTCCGCGATGATGAAGTCTATCTCATTTTTCGTCACAGTATCGGGGCTTTGCCACGTCCACTTCCTTTTGGGCTTCTTTTTGTAGAATGAATTCATCAAAAAGAGGCCCTCTTTTTCGAGGAAGTTGACGAGCATTTGCCCCCTGTGATTTCTACTTACAAAACCGTAGTTGCCCATACTCGATTCGCCGCAAGTCTGTACTCCCACTTTAGCGTTAAAGTCCCCCATAACAACGTTATAGTGAGCTTTGGAGGTGGTATGTAAGGCTCTGGAAATATCTTCATACATGCTTTCCACCTCCTCGTCCAAGTGTGTCGAGGTCGGTGCGTAAACCTGGATAACCTTGAGGCTGTACCTCTCGGTTAGCTTAATTATAAGGTACGCAACCCTGTTCGACACACTTGATATCTCTACAACGTTGGCACAGAGAACCTTATTAACCAGAAATCCGACGCCACCTTGGGAGGGCTAATCTCCTTCTCGGTAATACAGAAGATGGCCCGATCCCAGAGTTATGGTGTCCTCCCCCTCTCTTCGGACTTCACATAACCCTAGAATGTGCCACCTTATGTGCTTCAGGTCCTCTTCTAATTGCGCCAGGTGTTCGTCCAGTCGTAACGTGCGTCCATTGAACGTAGCCAGGGTCAGTTTGGGTTGGCGGCCGATCGTGACCCGGTGATTCTTAGCACCCCCTGACCCGCCGTTACCATGACCGCCGCCTTGGCCAGGAATAGCGGGGCGGCCGGGGACTGGGGGCCTTGGTCCGATGGCTTGCTTCATAAAGGTTTGCCTTTAAAAGATAATCGCCCCGCCAGGCGTGCGTCTTGGCGATCGCAGGACGCAGCTCCTCGCACCGGTGATGCTGCTGCCCATCACCGGTCTGTGGCATTTAGCTACGCCATCATTTCGAAATGGTTATACCGCCATTTGTCGGTCGCCAGACTTAGTATTTTTACCTATGTAATTAAAAAGATATTGAAATAATAAAGTGGCCAGTCATTCTGACGTCAGAATAACTGCCCACACTTTATATTTTCATTATTAAGGCTGTATTTTATGTTTTTACCTGTGCATTATTTAGTACCTATTTAGTACCTGCACATATATTATTTTCAGATTTTTCAAGCGAACCAAACAGATTTTACAAGCGTTTTTTTTTTATAGGCATATTCATGACGGTCTGGCAATGGTTCCTTCGTCGCTCTTTTGTCCTAACGGCACGTCTGTTAAGATGTTTGTTCGTTCAAGAATTGTTCTTTCGTACAACTTTTGTTCGATGGCACTTCGTGAAACCACGTTCTTGTTCTTGCACACCCGCCATACTTTCGTCGCTGTCATAGGACAACAGAGCGACGAATTAACGATTGCCAGACCGTCATAAACGTGCCCATAATGACTCATGCAAAAAAAAAACGCTTATAAAATCTGTTTGGTTTGTTTGAAAAATCTGAAAATAATATATGTGCAGGTACTAAATAGGTACTAAATAATGCACAGGTAAAAACATAAAATACAGCCTTAATAATGAAAATATAAAATGTGGGCAGTCATTCTGACGTCAGAATGACTGGCCTCTTAATTATTTCAATATCTTTTTAATTGCGTAGGTACTAAATATTTAAGCATAGGTACCAAATAGTACCATATTGGTACTAAATTATGATAATATCTAAACTTGTAGTCACAACTTTGGGCAGTCATTCTGACGGACATCATCGCGTCGCCGGCATCCGTGGCAGGAATTCCATTTTCGAATTGAATTTTCTCATGTGGAAGTCTCGGATAATAAATTATGATCGTATCACGTATTCTGTTACACTTATCTATTCACACACACCCTGACATTCAAATAACCGAGTCATAGAAATTGTGATACCAGTAGTAAGACCTGTCGTCGTGGACTTCCGTGCATGGAATCGAGTTACGACTTTTCAGAAATTCTCCAGGTATGAGTAGCTATTTTATTCGCAAGAATATTTCAGGCGTATTCAATATGAAAATTCTCTGCGTGTCAGGTGTGGATATTATAAGGTTCTCTCCAACGAAGCGAGAAGCAAAATGTCTCGCGGACAGCCGTTTCAGAAAGCAGATTACTGCGATTGATAAAATATACCTACTGTATTTTTGTGATTAGAAGGCGAATTATCTTTGCGATTGTTCGTGTCGACCATTACCATTTCTCATAATATCTGTATTTTTCGCAATTCAAAACTCGTAACGCCCGCCCGGGACATATTTGAGCTTTTTACAGAAAATGAGCCAAATGCCTTTTCAAGGGTATGTTTCTTCAAAGTACAATAATCTTTATACCTCCTCCTTTTTCTTAAAAACTTGCACTTTCAGCGCTTGTACTATTATTTATTTTGTTCCAGCACTGAGTCTAGGTAGGATGGAAAGATAGAAGTCAGATAGATTTGCCTTTTTAAAATTTTTTATTCAGTTAATATTACTTGGGGTATTTCAAGCTAGGAACAAGGCTCCTTATTTCTTTTTTTTTTACCTAGTTCTCAAAATTTTACCTCCGTCATCCCTCACCTATATGTCCTACATGGAATTAGTCGTGTATACAAATATACATATATCACGCCCCACGTCTGTCATTTTTAGTTTTTATTAGACGAGTATACTCGCGAAAAAATACTGGGTGGTGGTATTTTAATCCGATATCAATAGTAGAATTAGTAATTTGGAAATTCTCGATACGTATGCGGTTACAGACTACACTTAACAACGTATCTCATACCCGCACCGGATAACGAGGCATTACGAATTTCACCGACCAACGTATCCAGACCTCACGATAAATTCACACAACCAAATAACATATAGAACTCGCATCGGACAATACCAAATCAGAGGCCAATTTAGTCTGGATACGGGAGTATTAACAGAAATAAATCAGTACGAGAGGTGTAAATTGATTTCGAATGGAAAGGCATTGATATCAGAAATTAAGGCAAAATGTGTTTTTATTTCGCAGAAAAGTTTCACTCAAGCGTGAAAAAGCTCGTTTTCATTTATGGTTTCACTTGGTAGGAAATTTAATTGAATAAACTGAAAATTGGAATCAATAGATGCTTGCCTGTATAGTATTCAATAAAACTAGAGGCCGTGTGCCGTGTGGTGCCGGATTACAAAAGCATCAACCCAATCCTACCCGTAGCTGTAGGTGTAGCAAAAAGGGTCTGAGGGAAAATCATCAAGAGAATGGGCAGCAACGTTCCCGTTAATTCAACATCTTACTCTACGTTCGCCAATCCGCCTGCCGAGCTTGGTGAGTATGGCATTAACCCCTATTTCCTACTCCCTTGATGCCGGCTTAGAATAGCATCAGCCCTCATCCTTCCCACGGGTGTCGTAGGAGGCGACTAAGGGACTCGAGAGTATTGGTGTATTACAATTTTTAGGCGACAGGCTGACAACCTGTCACTATAGTGATACACAATGTTTTCTGAAACAACCTTGGAAAACAATCCTCAAAAATGTCAGAAGTGGCGATAGCGACCGTATTCTTAAGGCCGTTAACGTTCTGCATACCCCGCAAGGGATAGAGGCGTGATATATGTATGTATATACCCACTCCCTTCATGATTATCCCTTATTCAGTTTTACGACACCCACGGGTAGGATTGGTGTGATCTACGCTAGCACCACACGAGTACCTATTGTGTCATTGAAAAAAGAAGTTCCTAATTTCGCCACTCTATGTTGTTGATGCTCGTATAGTAATATTAATAGTGGTGGATCAAGTTCGTATTGGGTTCAGTTTCCGCTTCCGGCAATCTCAGGGGAGCTTCCCACCTGCCCTTGAACCAAGCCTTGGCTTATTTACCAACTCGGAGAAAAGTGTTAGGGCAGAGAAAACAATCCAAATTGTATTCAGAAATGGCATGAGGCCATTTTCTGAACTCCCACAGTGATAGAATTCAGCTTATCTGTCTGTGTGCTTTGTCTTTAAGCTAATTTTGTTTTTGTGGACATAGAATTGACTTTCATACCTATCGTGGACCGAAACAATTCTTTCCATCGGTCGCGGAAAACAAATCAAACGCCGTAATAAACAATTACGTTCTAGAAGTATGTTTGGAAAAAAACACACAGTATTTAGGAAATTTGTAAAATTAATAGCATAGAAAGAACTCGAAGTTACTCGGCTTTCGCTATCGGTAGGTAAGTGATGGGCTGATAAACTGTCTTTATATTGAAACTCATATCTGCACTAGTTCTCTCCTATTTCATGAACATAATATCTTTACAAAATTCATCTGTTTATATTTTCTTTGCCAATTTTGCTTATAGTTTAGTTAGTCAAAGTCGACGATTAAATCGACAGCTCAGCAACAGGTTGTATAAAGCGTTCTCAATAAACTGAGAAAATATTGTCAAGTGAGACTTCGCGGAAACACTTGTTTGGCTTTTATATAGCCGTTTTGGAAGATATTTTTTCCTAAAACTGGTTTATAAGAAAATAAAAACCCTAATAAAATTCAAACGAAAAATAAAACTGAAAAGAAAAAAGATACAAAAGGTCAGTCAGTTACTTTCAACCATTTTGAAGGCACATTTTATATATTTTCAAACACAATCTATGTTTGCATCAAGTTTTCAGAATCAGGGATTAAAAAGGGATCAAATAGATTTGTAAAACGTTAATGAAGTCTAGACACGTAATCACAAATTTAGTTTTAACGATAAGCCCCAGTTATATATGTCTTTGAACATTATGTTAATACTCGTATCTACCTATTTTCTGAGAAGGTGCTTGCTTGTTATGAAAAAACATGGTTCAGAAAGGTCTTACTAGTTGACCTTCTTTCTTACTCAAAGTAAGATACTTAAGTCTCTCTACAAAGAAAATCTATATTTAGGTATACGTACACCCTTAAATAGAATAAGGGTTCTCTACTCAAGTCAAAATTCCACCTGAATTAGAGACGAAATTGTAGAAAGTGTCTGCATTTGAAGATTTCTCTATTCTATAGCTTTAAAGATTATCATTATGTCATCAGTTGAAATTGTCATATGATGCTGGTTTAGAATAGCGTCACCCTATTTCTTTCCGTGGCTGTCGTAAGAGGCGACTAAGGCGATAGGCTGACAACCTATCGCTACAGTGATACACGAATCTTTTGGGGCCTCAATATTTGTCAGACGTGGCGATAACGACCGTATTTTTATGGCCATTAACGCTCTGCCTACCCCGCGAGGAATAAATGCGTGTATCAGTTGGAAAGCAGTGTTTGTTACAACAACCGTATTGGTTGAAAAACTCTGACACCAAGGTTCATCAGGCCGTTGTCCCACAGGAAAATAAGAAGACAACCTAGCGTACTCAACAGCCCGCCTCATCTGTGGTATAAAAATCCGCTCGAGCACTAAATTGGCCATCTGAGCTGCGCGCTCATAACTCAGAGCCATTTCATTACGACGCACGTTACATTGAGCTAGGGCCGGATCGTCACAGTCCCAGTTGGTCGCAAGTAAAGAGCTAAAAACTTAGCTAGACTCATAACTACGCCTGAATACTTAGAAAGTAGAACTTTAAACCAGTATCTTAGAAGAACCAACACTGGTACTCAACAGCCCACCTCATCTGTGGTATAAAAATCCGCTCGAGCACTAAATTGGCCATCAGAGCTGCGCGCTCATAACTCAGAGCCATTTCATTACGACGCACGTTACATTCAGCTAGGGTCGTATCGCCACAGTCCCAGTTCGTCACAAGCTAAGAGCTAATAACTTAGACTCATCACTATGTCTGAATACTTGGGAAGTAGTGCTTTAAACCAGTATCTTAGAAGAACCAACACTGGTACTCAACAGCCGGCATCATCTGTGGTATAAAAATTCGCTCGAGCACTAAATTGGCCATCAGAGCTGCGCGCTCATAACTTAGAGCCATATTAATTCATTACGACGCACGTTACATTGAGCTAGGGCCGGATCGCCACAGTCCCAGTTTATCACAAGTTAAGAGCTAATAACTTAGCTAAAATCATAACTACACCTAAATATTTACATGGTTGAAAAGTATAATGCGTTATTTTATACTATTGTGTTACAACAATTAATACTCATATGGGAAAGCTCGCCTCATCTGTGGTATAAACTTCTGATCGAGCACTAAACTGGCCATTTTATTATGACCAATCACATTGAATTAGGGAAGGATCGTCAATATTTAAAAAATAGGCCAGGTTCTTCAAAATATACATTTGCTTATTTTTATGTTTTTGGTAGGAATATAAGAGTAGCAAGCTGAACTGGCGGTAGACTAGCCACGTGTCTTTGAACCGATGGCTACGTTAAGCAGCGGACTGCTTTAGACTGATCTGATGATGATGATTTTAGTGTTTTGTTAATAAGCTCTATTTACATTACGAGTAAGTACCACATTGTCATTTTGCCCTTTTTCTAACGTGCATAAAGGCGGGGATAGTCGTCATTTGTATTTTTTACTCACATGCAATAGCATGCTTCAGACAGCGCTCTACTAGCTCGTTTCAGTGAATAGACTATAAGTAGTTTGCGTATTTTGGAAATACATATTTGTAACATAATTTCGTGGCAAGATGGGACTGTGGTGAGCCGGGACTCTCGTCGACGAACGATACATTACAGAGAGTGATGCGCTCTATTACACGTAACGAAGTAGGCTTACTGAATATACGGTCACTCGTTAATATTGACTGAGTAACTTTACACAAAAAGTCGTAACTTTGTCGCCTCTGTCAATTATGATGAATGACATCAATTTATATTCCGGATACTCCTTCTGCAGGATGTAAAAAAAATAACTGTAAATATTTTAAAGGGTAAACCAGTTCATGGAACTGAACAGCTTTCCCCAAGAAACATGGATGGTAATATGAAAAAAGTTCAAAACCTCCCATACAAAATGTACCAGCCGACAAAATCAATTAGTATGGGGGGATACATATAAGGGTTTCCCCTTTAAATATTTGCAGTTAAATTTTAAGTGGAGAGCCCTTCAAATATTCGCAGCTAATATTTTTACACTTATAATTCTATTCCATTGTAGACTAATTGAGATAAGTGAATATAAATTCAATGGAAGTCAAGCTTGTCACTTGATTACGACTCCATATTACATCCGCACGGAACGTTTGGCTTGATATATCCTAGCTTTTAACGACACCCTTACTTCGAACAACACGATCTTTCAGGATGAGAAGGTCGGTATTACTCGAAGCACCCAAGGGTAGAAGTCGTGTGATGTTATTCTGATCGAGCACCACCCACAGGTTTAATCACTATTAAACCCTTCGAGAACGAGTAATAACACCGCGGGCCTATTGTAACCGATCTAGTTAGCATAAGCCCGCTAGATAGTTTACGAGCCACATCAAACGTACACAATGCAGACAGCGTAACGCGAATATCACACTTGACGTCCGTTGATGCTGATGTTCACTGATGTGCACGTTTATCCGTATATCCTCCATGAGATATCACTTCTTTAAGTCTGCATAAAGAAATTGCTTTAGAAATAAGCAGTGCCTGTTGTACCTGTTTTTCTTGTGTCATGTTTTTTTTTTTTGTATTTACTTGTGTATAATACATTGTTGAATGATGATGTAAATTATAGCCTAAGTAGATTTCAGCTACGGCGACTGCATCAAGAGCAGTTGGCCTGCTAAGGGTTGCCAGTAAGCCTTCATGTAACTGTAGTAGCCAAAAAGTTGGTACAAAAGAGATAGCGATATATTGCCTCTATCATAATAACCGTGACAGAGAGAGCCAGATGTCAAGTTACTGCGTTTCACTTGCGTAAACTTCTTTATTATAGTAAATTCGATATTTTCTTGCATCTGGCATAACGTTATGGGAACGCTAAATATGCGCATCATCGGACGACAAGTGTGAGGGCCGCCGGATCAATATTGCGTAAAGATGAGCGTAAAATATAGCAAAATCAATGCATGAGATTATAGGTAGTTTGCGCGTAAAGCGTGAAATTTTCTCCAACAAAGACGGTTTTGATTAATATGTGAGCGCCTTTGGCCGTGATCGTAAAAATCCACTTTTGTGTTTACGTATTTTGTGAGTATTTTGTTGTGTAGTACCAAATAACAGCTGTAATTAATATCCTTTGCCATGTGATGCTGGTTTAGAATAGCATCACCCCATTTCTTTCCCACGGGTGTCGTAAGAAGCGACTGAGGGTTTCGAGGGTTTTATGTGTATTGCAATTTTTTAGGCGACAGGCTGACAACCTGTCACTATAGTAATACATGAATCGTCTGAAACAGCCCTCACTTTGTCAGACGTGGCGTCGGCGATCGTATTTTTACGACCGTTAGCGCTCTGCCTACCCCGTAAGGGATAAAGGCGTGATATGTGTGTGTTAATATCCTTTGGTAGTACCTACTTCCAAAGTTTAAAATTGAGTGTTAAAAGTTAGATATAAATATGATGGCTTATGTTTTCGGAATACTTGACCAAGAGTTGAAACAGAAATTTAGAAATATCGCACTATCTTTCATTTAATTCATTTCTGTAAACGTGATTTCAGAAATCGTGCACGGAAGTCCGCCACGACTGGTCTCACCACACGTATCACAATCTCTACTGCCTTTCCTTTCTAGGCGCAACATTTCTACTACTCCAGTTTCCACGTATTATAGTCAAAGATATGTGTGAATTTATTAAAGTATGTAAGAATCGATAAGTAAAGCAGAACGTGTACAACAAGCATAATTAGTAGCAGATTTTCGGAAGAACTCTCAATTGAGAAATTGAGCTCCAGAAAACATATTCGGCATAATGTAGCCCAAAACTTTCCTGCATTTCTAAGGCCTCTCACGTCTTGGGAGCTAACAACATTAGGCAAAGGTCATGTTTGAAAGTTTGTTGAAAATATAGTACTCTCTCTTTTTGTGCTATTTTAAGCGCAAGTTTACAAAGAGTTCTGTAATGCCCGCTTGCACAGCATCACCCGACTTCTATCAGAAGACGTCGTAAAAGGCGGCTAAGAGAGTCCTAGGAATGGGCAGCAGAGCTATCTACGAATACAACACCTTGCACTGTGCTCGCCAATTCGCCTACCAACCGTGACAAATCGTTCATACTAGGGGGAGACACAAAAATATTTTTTAAGCAAACTACTTGATAAAATTGCTTCATTTATAACCTTGACGCAACGCAAAAAGAAGCGACACATGTACAGGGTGTTACAAAAAGACCAATAAAGCTGAAAGAGTGTTGACGGGTCCATTGTAAAATGTCTATTTATAAAATAATTAAAGCGGTAATGTCGTGTTTGAAAATTAATAAAAAATATTAATTTAATAAATTTGGCTTCATTTTAATACTTGCGTCGCAGCCACTATTGTTACAATGTCAAGTTCATTACGCTTAACAGGAGATATTTTTCGCCACTTCCTAAACCCCACCCATTCGTAAAATAAACAATGTCAAAGAAATTCATTTTTATTGTTCATTCTGTAACACCTTGTAGAGTAGTAAGTCAAGTTCCACTTCGTTGACAGAGTAAAAGCACTCGAGACGAAAACCCAACCAATATTATCCAATTCCTCAAAACATTGGATGAATATTGAAAGGGCCGTGATTGAGCCTCCAATATTGCCAGTGTAGTGATTTAACCCACTCTATAGAGCCTTTGTAGAGACAGTAATAAATTATGCCGAGCCATTCATTACAGTTTTGCAATAAGTAACTACCTAAGGTAATTTTGAAGATTGGTGACTTGGGGCGACGCAGGTGAAAACGACAGAGCGGAGATGATGTGGCCAGGCTGAGTTCAAGAATGGATATTGGAAACGCATGAATGGATAAGAAGGTAATTTTTCATCATAATTTTATCATGGGTGATGAAGGGTATGAGGGTAATTTTAGTAAATATTGATGAGCGGATTGGCAAGCGCAGTGTAAGATATTGTAGATATTCACAGAGAACACTGCTGCCTGTTCCCTGGATTTATTTAGTGGCCTTTTTCGTCCAAAACGTGAGCAAGCAAAACTAAACGCTATCGCAACAACTTGCTTACAAGTGCGTTCAGGTTGGTAAAAGCGAATTGTGAGCTAATCCAGACTAGATCTATGTAATCAAGGATCAGCATAGCATTCAGCTGCCTAATGATCTTATTCATAGTGCAGATATACAACCAAGTCTAGTTATAATTTGATTCATTCCACACAGATATTTCAGGAGGAATCTTAATAAGGAGACAAAACATTCATCAAAATTGAATTGATATCAATATATCGACGCCCCAAAAAAGTCGTGAGAGACTAATGTATATCGATAACGAAAACTTTTCACACTTAACGCACAATGGAGCGCTATTTTAGCGCATCCGTAACGCATGCGTCTGACAGATGCAAGGAGACTTCAAATATTCCATAGGTGCAAAAACAGATATTGACGCAGGCTGCGTCTCGCCACGGATGCGTCTGTCTGTCAAACAACGCAAGTTCATTTGTTGGTGATGCATCAACGTCATTTTTTGAAATTTCTTTACATCTGATAGAAGCATGCGTTACGGATGGGTTAAAAATGCGCAGCGTCGTGCGTTAGACGTGGGATTCACCTAATTTATCAGAAAACAGATTTTATTGCTCATAACTTTGATGATTCTTTATGAGCGTGGTAGTGCCGTTAATTGTAAACGACACTACTGGTAGTGTTGCTGGTAGTGCCGTTGCCAAAAAATGCTTTTTTATACTGACCGACAACATATTGATACATTATTATCGAAGCCACTAGACATATTCATATAATATATCGATAGCGACTGAACCAAAATTGTGTTAAAATACAGAATAAAAACCCGGGAGGTACCTTATTACATTCAGTTCAGTTTCCACACACCTATTAATACCTGGACGGTGAAAACGTATTACAGCCAGGAAATTCGAAGGGTCCTAAATTATGCTTTCCAATATGAAAATGGAAATCGCATGGCTTTGATTGCTCTCGAGGAGATTCTCTCTTTGCTACAACTACTTCTACAGCCACAATAGCCCACTGCTGGACATGGGCCTCCCCCTAATTGGGGGGGTATTGCTATACTCACCACGCATGGCAGGCAGATCGGCGAGCGCCGTGCAATATCTTGAAGATATTATTTTTTATGGATTCCTATTTTAGTCGCCTTTTACGACACCCTCGGGTAGAAATGGGGTGATGCTGTTCTAAGCCAGCACCACACGACAAAGTCTAGATATTATTAATATTACAGATTATTTTTAATAAACTTCTTTTCATCTCGATGTTTTACTTTTTTTTATTCTATAGGAGGAGATTCTATTGAATAGTTCTCTTTGATGGTACACAAAGAAGATGGTACGGTTTTTCATCTTTATTTTTATTTTTGTAGAAGAAATAAAGTACTAAAAGGACTTTATGATATTACAAATTATTCTTTATATTTATATAAATTTGAAAAATACAAAAAAAGAATCGATGATGACCAATTCCAGTTAAATAGTAATTTAAATAGTTTCATCAGTTTACATTGTTTGAAAGTACTGGCAATATTTCGGCAATATTCAGTAGGGTGACCATGGTTCAGACGATGAAAGGTAAAAAAAATAATTGTATTATATACTATATCAAAAGATAAAATGCTTTGATTGTAGATAGAGCAAAGACCAGCGAAACCAAAAACTCTAAAAGCATAAAAGAAAGTATATTAAACTCTATTATTAAAAAATCCTAGCATTCTCCTATACAAAACCACAAAGAAAACACTTTATTTCACGTTGTTTACCTTTGTAATAACTCCCAAGGTTCCAGCTTTTTGTAAACAGAAGCACTAGTTGAAACTCATAATGAGAGTTAGAACTGAGAAGCCGCTAACTTGTAAACAACGCAATTAACAACGCTTTTTTCAATTTTTATGAACATTCATTTGTTGTTTAAAATGCACAAAGGTACAAAAATATGAAAAAATAACTGTTTAACAACTTTAATTTGAAACAACATGAAGCACGAAGAGAAATAGCATACGTTTTTTTTAATTACAATAATGCTGAAGGGAAGCCTTTTACATAGTAATGGGACACTATAAACAAATGTTTGTATGATGCCGTAAAATGCAAGCTTTGAATAGAATAACCCGATTGTCTTTCCTGCGGGTGTCGCATGAGGCGACTCAGGGACTCGAGGGTTTCATGTGTAAGTATAACAACTTTAGGCGACAGACTGGCAACCTGTCACTACAGTGATACACGAATCATCTGAAGGGACCCTCAATTCGTTTCAGACATGGTGTTAATAACCGTATTATTACGGCTGTTAACGCTCTGCCAACCCCGCAAGCGATAAATGCGTTATAGTTATTGTGTATGTGTGTATACAGGGTGTAACGAAAACTTTGCAGGCGTGATCAGGCCATGAAGCTGAACAACTTTTACTATGGGGGCTCTGGTGGGAAACGAAAAAATGTTTTTGTGTTCCTATACAAAGTCAGCCAGCTCATCGGGAATTTTGTATGGGAGGTCGAAAAAATTTTCGCGTTTCCCAACATGGGCTGTTAGAAAGAGTTGGTCAGTTTCATGGTCTGATCACGCCTGCAAAGTTTTTGTTACACCGTCCCTTACATCCTGTATAATGTTTTCAAGTTTGTGTGTAAGTTTTTTAGCATGTGTTTGTGTGCTAGTAATCAGTGTTTTTTGTGCATCGTTTAGTATATCGTAGTCACCCCGGCGGCGCGGCGGTAAATAGTTTCGGGCATAACTTTTCGTTATTAAACGTCGAAACAGTAATGTGGTCCCTTTTCAATTTTCAACAAATATAACCCCTTTCTATATATAGCGGCAGATATTACATAATTTATAGTGTGTAGCGCTATATTATAACTTTGAACTTCGTTTTTATATAGATTTCAGAAATAATATTATTGGTGACATGACATGAGGGGCATGATAGGTACTTGGGATTTCATTTTAGGTAACTTTTACTGTCAATTCGGTAAACTGATGATCTCTCCGACCGATTTCGGCCATGGCGACCACTTTGACTCCTAATCAGATCGGCGCTGATGCGCTCGGAGATGGCTATTGTAGCCAATTTTGGCAGTAAACTCACGTGCACGAAGTGGACACGTGAGTTTGCCATTTACATAATTATAGTTAATGGCGACGGGTGGACGGGCCTTCAGCTCATCGCGCTTAGCGTCGAGGTCTGCTTTACGCTGTTCCTCAAACTCGCGGACTTGCCTCTTAACCATCCCGCGCCATTCAGGGCGCTGTGCTGCCAGACCCTCCCATTGAGTGGGCTCAATGTTGCATCTTTTCATGTGTCGTTTCTGAACATCTTTATATCTGAGGAGTTGTCCGCCATGCTTTCGCTTGCCCTCCTCTAGCTCAGAATAAAAGATGCGCTTTGCCACTCTTTCCTCCGACATCCGGGATACATGACCGCACCACCGAAGCTGACGAAGCATTAGATAGGCCTCAATGCCACCAACATTGGCTCGTCTAAGAACTTCGGTATTGCGCACTCGGTCGGACCATCTGATCTTCATGATGGTGCGAAGGCATTTTAGGTGGAAGCGATCCAGAGTGCGTATGTGGTGACGATACACACACCAAGTCTCGGAGGAGTATAGAAGGTTTGGCAGCACAATCGCCATATATACAGAGATTTTTGTGGCTAGCTTTAGGTCGTGCGAGCAGAAAACCTTAGAACACAGCTTCCCAAATGCTGCAGCTGCAGCACTGATTCTGCTGTTGATCTCAGCATCAAGGTTACACTTAGATGTTATAGTGTTCCCCAGATAACGAAACTTATCAACCTGTTTCAGCATATCCTCACCAAGCACAATCGCCAGTGTCTCGCGACCATGCGAGTCTAAGGACATCACTTCCGTCTTTTTGACACTGATCTTCAGGCCGAATTTACAGCATGCTTGGTGAAAAACGGACATTAGCTGTTGCAGGACGTCTGGGGATTCTGAAAGAAAGCACAAGTCATCAGCATACATGATCTCAGTAATCAATGCATACGAGACTTTAGTGCGCGCCTTAAGTCTAGCCAGGTTAAAAAGACTGCCATCTGTGCGGAAACGGATGCGGATTCCTTGGAAAACAGTATTCAGGACTTCTTTGACTACAACTGCAAAGTATAAGGCGAACAGTGTGGGCGCTAGAACACACCCTTGTTTCACCCCACAGGTGACGGGGAAGAAATCAGACTGTTCACCGTCTACGGAGACGCAGCACTGCATGTCGTCATGCAGGAGTCTTAGGAGTCGCACATACTTTTCTGTGCACCCTAACTTTCCTAGCACCATCCAGAGAGCTTCGCGAGGCACACTATCGCATGCTTTCTCTAAATCAACAAAGCAGAGGTACAACTGGCGACCTTGTTCTCTACTTTTTTCTTGTAGTTGACGCACCGAGTCTTGTAGTTGACGCACCGAGAAAATAGCTTCACATGTACCTCGGTCAGGTCGGAAGCCGAACTGGGTTTCGGGCAGAATTTTTTCCGACAAATCTTTGAGGCGGTTCAGTAAAACTCTGGCAAAGACTTTTCCAGGAACTGACAGCAATGAAATACCGCGATAAGAGTTACAGTCAGAACGGTCACCCTTGTTCTTGTAGAGGGCACAAATGCGAGACACTTTGAAGTCCTCAGGGACCCTCTCCTCCTCCCACATTCGAACGAAAAGTTCCCAACTTTGCCGTCAAATAGGTTCAGAAAAGGCTAATAAATGATTTCGGATAAAACAATCTTATAATTTGTTACCCAATCGATTTGACATCAACATTTCCTTAATTTAATATTCGTAATATTCTTGTTTCATAATAGTACTCATAAGTTGTATCAATAATAAAAAAATTAAGATACATTTCTTTGGACTAGCAAGTACTACGCTTTGCTACGTCTCGTAGCAGGCTTCGTAGCACCTCAATTGTAATACATACACACACACATATCACGCCTCTATCCCTCGTGGAGTAGACAGAACGGTTGACAAATATTTTAGGCTCGTTCCAGATAAACAGTGTATCACTGGTATCACTATAGTGACAGGTTGTTGTTTGTTAGTTGCCGGTTGCTATCTATGATTGATTTCTTAGATGGTGGTCGTTACACAACCATGTCAGAAGCCTGCTACTTGTAGAAGGCGGTTAAAAAATTCTGACACTAGGGTTCACTGAGTGTTTGGACGTCTCGGTATCCCACACGACAATTGAGAAAAGAGAGCCTGTCGCCTAAAATTGCAATACACCTGAAACCCTGGAGTCCCTTAGTTGCCTCTTGCGACACCCACGGGGAATAAATAGGGTGATGAAATTATAAGCCGCCATTATAAATGTCAACTTTAAAGTACTTCATAATAAGTTATACGAGTTTGAAAGAAGTAAGCGGGCATTATCCGAAGCTTATGAGAAATTCTTCGTCAAATAGCTTAGTGACGTCAGCCATATTTTCCTGTCGATAATAGGTAGCTAATACCTAATATTAGAAAATTTGATGGATCATAAAACGCGATTTCTTTATAAAGTTGGTTATTGAAGGATGGAATTTATGTTAAGGCTAGTTTTTATGATATATGAAAAATATTTTGAGTTAATCATATAATCTTGGTCACTGCGACCAATTTTGGATTTGTAAGTACTTGCATTTTAAAATGTACCTAACTTACTTGCGCGAATCTTTTTATATATTTTTATTTTTTACTACTTTGCTGATTGTGTAATGCCTGCCGGCATTAGGATCGCCATCATTGTATATGGAGACGCCGTGAAGTTCTTCGCTTGCCAATCCGCCTGCCAAGCGTGGCGAGCCAGCAGCGAATTGTTGCAGTTACTATAAATCTATTTGAAGAAACGCCGCTTCTGTTACTGAATTGCCATCATCATAAACACATACACATTCTTCTATGGTCAAAAGCACATAAAACAGTAAACAGATCGCGACATCCTAAGTTAACCGCAATGCAATATCACCTAAAACTTGACACATTAAGAAGGACGCCCTTAGGACGAAAAGGTTCAAGAGAGGGGGGGGGGGGGGGAGTGGGGGGCACATTTGTCACTCGCTAATGAGTCGTACGAGCAGCTTGCGGTGCTCAACTTGTGTTTAACTTGGCAAGTTCGTGAGTACACGCTGACGGGTGTTTGAGTTTTCTGGTCGCGGGTAATGAGTTGAAAATGGAAACATAATATTCTCATGGAATATGTTAGTTTAAACCTATTTACTGAATTTTCACATATTTTTGATTAAATCTTGCAACGGTAAATAAATTTGGCTTGTCACAATATTAAAGAAACTTTATTTCTCAAAAAATCGGAATATGTTAGTATAAACTTTTTGAATTTTCACATTATTTTAGGGTGCAGGTATTTGGCAACGGTAGATAATTCCCCTTGTCATAAGGCTAAAGTAACTATATGTTTCAAAAAAATCACTTAAGTAGGTACCTATCTAATGGTAAACTTAGTAGGCCTTTAACTTGACTGATATTATAACTAGCAGCTAGGCAAAGGCCTCCCCGGAGGAAAATCATTTATGTTGATCCATTAATTGTTAACAACACCATAAAATATGTCATCCAGATCAATTCATAAGGCCATTCTGTTGCGTGTACGATTTTCGTTCATACAACCTATACTAAACTTATTTAGTAGGAAACAATATTTGACTTCTTGTTCCACTAAAACGCGCTTCACTGCACTCAGAGAAAGGTTTGTAGAAATGCAGAGTTGATCCCCGTGCCTATTCTTGACTGAGTGCTGAGTCCCTGCAGGCTGAGATAGCGGGACTCAAACTCGCTCACAGTTCAACAGAATAACTGAATTAACCTAGAAACAGAGTAATCCGTCTGTGAGCTACTTTGGACTGCTGTCTAGCTGATAAAATTAAATAGCCAACTAAAGTCTCTTCTTAGAAAAAAGTGAAGGTAAGATTACAGATTGTTACCGTCGAAGATCTTTGCTCGAAACAGTATGATTCTCACAAATATGCTATTATTTTTATTATTATCTAGCCTGCGTCATCCCACTACTGGGCAAAGGCCTCTCTCTTCCATCTCCATCTAATGGTATTAATATGTTAATTTTATTTGGAGCTAACATTTGAAGATACTTTTACTATCACATCCTTTATCATTATCCATTATCTACCCATTACCTAAGTTCATCTGGTGTACAGTATTAAACTCTCTAGAGTCGATTCATATCCTACTGATTTCAAGTTATGCGAATAGTGTCTAAAATGAAAAATACCTGGTTATATATAATAACGTCTAAAATCAAAAAAGAAAAATGACAGCTTGAAAATATGACAAAGTACCTATAATATCGACTTGAAAAAAAGTCAACATATAAAAGTGACAAAGTAAAAAAATGTCTTCTCCTGAAAATAGTAGAGTACAAGTACCTTTTTTCTACACTCTTAAATTGAAACTCAATTCGCAGACATTATAAAAAGTAAAACCTATTCAAAACTTGAGTTAAATAACAACTTAGGTACTAAAATTTGAGAACAAAAGTTGTCTTCGAAAAGTTGTCAAACTTCTGTGTAAGCAAGCTAGACTTAATATTGTCGTAACTAAATCCACATAATTTTAGGTATTATCTGGTTTCTGGTCTGTTTATTGATCCTCATTTCAAGATCTCAACTAGACTCCTTCATTAACTCCTCTCTTCTGCTGGAGAACGATGGTGATGGGCACGTTCAATACCATTTTAGTTTGACCAGTCCCGGTGGACCTTGCCATTATATGCTCGTTTGCCTTCTACGTATTTTCCCAGGATGATCATGATCAGTTTTCTAAGACTTCTTCCGCTGTCAACACACTCGAACACATGAATAATTGCTTGTATCCAGGGCAAACCATAGAGAAAAATAGGCAACACTGGAGTACGCATAAGTGTCATCTTTCTTTTATGTTATAGGAAAGTTTCTATCTTGGCAGATCTTTTTAAGCTTGCTCCTTACGTATTTTTTCATCTGTGTCTTGCTTCTTGGTCCTTCTAATCTGATCTAAACCTTTTATGTGAATTGGGTCACATTAGTCAAATAGCGGCTAAGAGGGTTTTAGTTAAATAATGTCCATTCGCCGGTACATTTGCCCCCCCCCCTCTTTGCCCCCCCCCCTGCCCTCTCTCACCTTCAGAGGGAAGCCGGTGGAGCGGACGTGTCCGGAACCCTTTTACGGGGCCTAATGCATATTGTGTTCTCTCACACGAACAATTTATTGGGAAATGTTTTCTATGATCGAGTGTTTTACATGATCTAAGTTTGTATTAATAAAGGTATGTCGCTGAGGCATGTACAAATATAGGTATTAGTTTAAATTAGGTATATAATTAAAGGCCTATGAAAGTGTATCCATATTGCTTGGAAAAAGAAAAAAGTCTGTTAGCCTGAGTTACAGGTACTAAGCTTAGGGGGATTTTCATCTGCGCATATAATACACCGTAACCATTTTATCTAGAATACTTAAGGGCTACCAACAAACATTTAAAAAACATAAAACAATACACAAAAATTATCTATTGATTAATAAAAGTAGCCATAATTAGGTATTCCATGATAAAAGATTAATAAGTGGTACATTGCGTCTTAAAAACCTTCTCAATTTAGCATAATCTACAAAAAAAAGGATTGAAAAGAATTTTATTTCATAAATAAGCTTAGAAAATGTAAACATATTTTGATAAATTACCTTGGATTGCTGAATATTAAAGTCCTCCACCGTCAGATGTCAAGTTAAGCAACGCTCTATGAGAATTTTAATCAATAACGAAAATTAATTACTGAGACTGAGGCCAGCCTAATGTCCTCAAAAAGAACCTGTGTCTTTAATGAAATTTAATTTGAAGCTGTCGGGAATTTCTTCAGAACAAAATTGAAACACAGAATATCCAGGTTACTATTAATTTTATCTTATTTCACTATCGGGTATCTTAAAAAATATTTGAAGTTTTTTTTTATGATTCTGAATAAAATCTGTTTTTTTTTTTATCAAAAACCTAGGTCATTGACTAGGATATGACACATCCTAACTCATTTCCATCGTAAACCTTAATTTGATCAAAAACCTAAACTAGTTGACGATGAATGTTCTTACAAAAAGCATGAGTTTCAAGGTGAAGCCGAGCTGCTTACAGACATTCAATTAAATTTCTTGTTTGGCGGTTTTCATTGTGATTTCGCCAGTGTCGAGTTGATTTTGTTTAGTTTCTAGAGTTTTATGGGCTTACAGACAAGCGCTATAGTTTGATGACAGCCGTCGACACCTATCAGCGGCAGCCATTAACGAGCCCATGTCAGCCCATTGCTTCACCGGCAACTGTCAACAGGTGTCAAGGGAATTTTGTTGTGTTGCTTAGTTTTATCAAAAACCTGTGATAGGTAGGTTTACTTCATAGAAATGTGACTCACATCTATTCAACAATATTTTGGATAGGAATATCGTTATGTGCTGTCAAATCATGCAAGTTATACTATCTGATATTGTCCTACAGTGGAAAAGTCTGTGTCTCTAGTACTATAATTGGTACTAATTGATGGTAAAAGTGACTTTGGAAAGAAATCTCTTCAAATAAGAGGCTCTGCGTGTACTTTAGTGGATGTTGACTATACGTGAGTTTGGCAAGGAAAGGTTCGTGATATTTTCCACTCCGCTTGTATGTAAACTTGGCTCAGTGGAGCGCGTGATGGGAAGGATCGACGGACGCTCTTCCTGTAGAATAGAACAAACAGTATTGCCGCTCTATAGTGCGCTGTCGATGGTCTATCCATACCTCACGCTATTTTTCAGTTATCGATTATTAGTCGATTGTATCGATAGTTCAAAATGTATTGATAATGTTTTATCGATAGTATCAATTCACTTCAAAACAATCGATAGTATCGTTAGCTACGAGTAGCTGTTTTTCATATTACAGGGCACGATATTTTGATAGTATTAGTACGTTTTGAAGGGTTATTAATTATAATCATTTATGTAGCTTCCGGCCTGCATAATGAAGTTTTTCTTGTATGTCAGCACTTTTTCAGCCACCACATGGCCACCACATTTTCTTAACCACAAATCAGACAGAATGTACCTATATATATTTTTGATTATATCCTCATCTAGGTCAGCTGTCAAATGCGCTTTTTTTCCATATCTTAGAGCGCTAAGTAATTAGTTAGGATGGCGCATTTGTATGGCACTCGTCCTTTTCTGTTTTTGTATGTGCGTGCTGTAAATTTGTTTAAGTTTAAGGTTTCTATTCACGGTTTTTTGTTTTCTCGTGTTAGAATATTGTATATTATTTTCTCTTGGCTGCTAGCGGGTGCAGCGGGTATAATCGCTTAGTGCACAGGTAGTAAAGAACATTTATTTATTTTGCAATACTTATTATTGTATATATTTATTTTTATCTATGGATATTTCATTATGTAAACAATCTGATACTGATATTTTTAATTCCTGTTCTTCCAGTAGTGATGATAGCTTTCACAGTCTTCCTCTGCCTTTAGGAGACAACATTGATTCAACGTTCTCGGATGTTCGCAAAAACTTTAACGTTGTTCATATCAACGCTCAGAGCATCCCAGCTCATTACATGGATATGCTTGCATCGCTAGATCACAGGAATATCCATGCGATTTTAGTATTTGGTTGAATCCATCACTTCCTTCAACTTCTTACTCCATTCCTGGTTTTATCCTTGTCCGTAACGACCGTGGCAGTACCACAAACGGTGGTGGGGTAGCCATTTATCTTCGTGCGCATATTCCTTTCACAGTCATTGATAAATCTCCTCAGCCGCCCCCTCCGGGTACGGCTGAACACCTTTTTCTTGAAATTTCTCTTTCTCATACCAAACTTCTTCTGGGTGTATATTATAATCCCCATCTCCAAAATGATTACTTTGATTCCCTTGAAAAATTGATTGAAGATTTTTCCCCGTCATACAGTCATTCTATTATTTTAGGTGACTTTAATACCTGTCTTTTGAAAGATGACTATCGAGCTAAGAAACTCCTTTCCTTAGTTCAATCCTGTAATTTGTATATTCCCCCGTTAACTGCTACACACCATTTCCCAAACTGTATACCTACCCTTCTTGATCTTATATTAGTCTCCTCACGTGATCACGTAGTTAAGCATGGTCAGTTTTCTGCTGATGAGTTTTCGTATCATGACTTAATCTACCTTTCATACCGTATACGGCCACCTAAATTGAAGGCAAGTAACTAAACTACGTGAGGATGCTACTTCAATTGATTGGTCGGCTATAGGGAATCTGGATTCCGTTGATGACCAGTTAGCACTTTTAAACTCCAACCTCATGGACTTGTATGATCGTCATGCACCTATTCGTCCTGTTAGGGTAAAACATCTGCCTGCACCTAGGCTTACTGACGAGATAAGAGAGCAAATGATGAAAAAGACACGTGCTAAAACCAGGTATAAAATGGATTCTTCTGACAAAAATCGCGATAAATTTCTAGAGGTCAGAAATCGCTGCAATACAAAGATAAGGGATTTACAGCGACGCCATATTCATCAATCTGTTGAAAATGGCGATCCAAGTAAAGTCTGGTCCTTTCTAAATAAATTGGGAGTTGGCAAATCACGTTCTCATATTTCTGCGGATAGCACTGACATCAACTCACTTATTAAACACTTCTCCTCTTCCGCCGAAATAGATAGCGCTACCAAACGTAACACACTGAACCACCTATCTACTTTGCCAACCCCTAATTTTCCTTCTTTTGTTTTTCAGGCAGTCACCGCTTGCGATGTTATGAAGAATGTACAAGCCATTTCCTCGAATGCCGTTGGTAGTGACTGCATTAGCCGTGCTATGATTGTTCCTCTCCTTGATATCCTTTCCCCAGTTATCGCTGACATTCTGAACAAATCCTTATCCTCAGGTGTTTTTCCAACCGCTTGGAAGGAAGCACAAATTATTCCTTTACCTAAAAAACCTAAACCTAGTTCTCCTTCTGACTACCGTCCCATCTCCATCCTACCGTTTCTTTCCAAGGTCCTTGAAAGGTTAGTTCAGCAACAACTCACTTCTTTCCTAACTGCAAACAACTTGTTGAACCCCTTTCAATCCGGTTTCCGCCCCGGTCATAGCACGACTACTGCGTTAGTCAATATCTCTGACGATATTCGACGTGGAATGGAACATCAAAATTTAACAGTGTTGACGTTGCTGGATTTCAGCAATGCTTTCAACACTGTAGACTTCGACATTCTTCTTGCCTTTTTGCGTTCTCATAACATTTCGCCGGCGGTGATTGGCTGGTTTCGGAGTTACCTGTATGGACGTCGGCAGCGCATACGCATTGAAGACACCTTCTCTGCTTGGTGCGATACATCTGCCGGCGTTCCGCAAGGTGGCGTCCTGTCACCTCTTTTGTTTTCTGTCTTCATCAATTCTATCACACTTCCTCTTACTTCTTCCTATCATTTGTATGCAGATGACCTCCAAATTTATACGCAAGCTCCACTCTCTGGCCTCCCAGGCGCGATTGAACGAACCAACAGAGACCTTAAGAACATTGCCGACTGGAGTCATTCGTATGGTATGAAGGTAAATCCTACCAAAACTCAGGCAATTATAATTGGTAGTCCTTGGTACGTGGCAAGAATAAATTTCGCATCATTACCTCAAATATTTTTTGACGGCACTCCCATTCCCTTTAGTCACATAGTTAAAAACCTAGGCGTCATCTTTGACGACAGCTGAACCTGGGTGCCTCATGTTTCAGAGGTGAGCAGAAAGGTGTTTGCCGCATATGGTTCGCTGAAGCGACTTAAAAATCTGCTGCCGACCAAAACCAAAATTTCATTGGCACATTCTCTCCTACTTCCTATACTAGATTATGCAGACGTTTGTTTTCCTGATCTATCTGTCCAACTGCTGAATAAGCTCGAACGTCTGCAGAATCTTTGTATTAGGTTTATTTTCGGTCTGCGAAAGTATGACCACGTCTCTTCTTACCGGTCCCAACTTCAGTGGCTACCTATATCCCGTAGAAGGGACTGCCATATCCTTTCCCTTCTTTACTCAATCCTATCCAATCCTAAAGCTCCTCCCTATCTCAAAGACCGTTTCGTTTTACACTCGGAAACTCTGACGCGTAATCTGCGTTCCGGGAACAGTCTGAGAATCAACCTTCCTCCACACAAGACGGACTTCTTTGCAAATTCTTTCACAGTGCGAGCCATCAAGCTGTGGAATTCTTTGCCCAAGGAGGTCCGTCGGTCCCCTTCCCTTGAAACCTTTAAGGACCGAACCAGGAAATATTATTTATCTAAATCTGTTGTATAATATCTCTTATTCTATTCCTTTTAGACTGTTATCTATTTATTCCCATTTCCTTCTTTAATTATGTATTTTCCTTACATCCATAGTATAGTGTAGGTATACGTATATATATATGTATTAGTTTATTGTTAAATTGTTATGTATTTAGTATATATCATTGCTTTTGTGCATATCTATGTATCAGGGTGTATTATAGTATAAGTAGTATATGTAGGTTTGCACTATCCCGCTAACCATTTCGCACTTTCTTTTTCGCCTAGAGGTTGCCTGGAAGAGAATGCTACTTTAGCATTAAGGCCGCCTCATTGGACCGTCGAAATTTCTCTGTTTATTATGTTATTTTTGTTTATTTTTTTGTGTGCAATAAAGAATATATTATTATTATTATTATTATAAATGAAAACTATCGACAACTCGGCAGCACTAGAGCATATAGGCTCACGAATATCAACAAACTACAAAGTAAATAGTATGGTAAAATCCTGAGACTATTTACAGAAAAGTCCCGATGTGCGATTGTTACAATCTGTTTTGTGCACTTACCGGTGTAGCGTCAAAGATATTCACTTATTCAGGGAAGTACCTACCGCCCGAGTTTCCTGAAAAAACTAAGAGCAACAGGTCAAATTGAGCAACTGTCCCTAGAGAACGTAGGTAAAAACATTAAAATAATTACCCCCTAAAATTGGGAGGTTCAATATTATACATTGATCTTAGATCATTTAGAGAGAGTTGTTCAATTTGACTGGCTGAGCCTAGCGTTTTCGGGAAGCACAGTCGTTTGAAACTCCCTAATTCCCTATTTACTCCTTCATTTGAAGTATTGAATATATCACCAACAATATCACTCACTAGATAATGAATTGTTTGAAATTTTCACGACAAAACGACGTGTACTTAACACAGTCTATTGTTCTTAAAAACAATGACACCGAAAGCACGATTATTTGTTTAAGCATAACAATGTCTTTGCAGCAATAAATTTAAACTAAACCCCTTTCAGGTGAGAACAATCCGGTAAACAGGTGGAATGTTTAGTTAGAGTTCCACAATGTTCTGGTTTCACTACTATGTTTACAATATCAACCAAGCGTACTTGTGAATTGGAACTTAGAAATGTGAGACTAGTTTAGAATTTAGACAGAGAATTCTCTCTTTTCAAATTTGAAGAGTAATTATGTCGATATTTTCCTCATAGAGTCTTAAATAGTTTATTACTTTTACTAGTTCTTATCTCATTATCAGTTCACTTATGAGAGAACATAATATGCGGTAGGGGAGATGAGTGTCCGTTATTTATGTAAAAGTTAAAAATACTACATAGTATTAGTTATTCATTGGCAAAAAGACCAAAGCAACAGATATGGTACAAAAGTGTAGCAAACTGAAGTGGCAGTGGGCCGGTCACATCTGTGTCATAGAACCGATGGCTGGTCGGACAAGCGGGTTCTTGAGTGGAGATTACGCCTTGGCAAGCGTACTGTAGAACGCCCTCCCTCAGATGGACCGGACCGGACGGTAGCGACTGGATGGTGAAAGTGGGAGATCGTTCATTGTGACGTACGCTGGGGGATGCCTATGTCCAGCTGTGAGCAGCTATAGGCTGATGTGATGATTGGTTATTCAAGAGTTATTCTGTAGTAGAGGCCTTTTCTTTGTTGCGCTTTTCTTCACGGTGTTCACGGTTTTAGTCATCCATTAAGATTGCGTTGACTTGGACATGGAATCAGAGGATTATGCTGGGCCTACATTTACTCATTTTTAGGCTACATAATAAAAATTAAATTCAAGCTTACAAAATGTACCGCCAGCAAATAAAATCCGTGAAATAACTGCATTATGTCCTTTGTGGCGCTATTCCGGTCCCAGCGACCGCTATAAACGTGCAAAACAAGTGGACGTGTCCCGAATTCCTGCCTTGTCCCGCTATTCCCGTGTTGTGTGGTCACAGGCATGGAATTCCACAAAATGGTGAAAATTTTTCGGTTTATAAACTTTTTAGTATTATACTACAGGATAACAAAAAAATCTGACAGGGAAGTGGAAATCCCAAGAAGGCTGAATAAGATAGGCTTGATCTTTGAAGTCATAACGCTACCATAAGGCATATTATTTTAAAAGCACTGACTTCTGTATGTGCACTACTTTAGTGAAGCTTTCCAGTGGGGTGGATGTATTTAGTTTAATATGAAGAGGAGAAACGTTACAGGTTTAATTTTAGTACAATTAATAACAAGTAACCAGTGTAAGCAAATCTTCGGTGGACATGACGTGTGATGCCGGAATAGCATTAGGTACTCTCATTTCTTAGAGGCGAGAGAATAAGGCTACTAAGGTTCCCAAGAACTTCATGTGTATTACAAATTTTAGGCGAGAGGCTGACAACCGCATAACCAAATATTTGTCAAACGTAGCGCTATGGCCGTTATCGGATGGCCTACCCCGCAAGGGAAACAGGCATGATGTATGTATACATTACATTCCATAAATTGTGCTGCTGCTATTACCAAGTAATTTACTCAATAGGAAAGAAAGACTTACCTTTGAAAGAAGCCATGTCGGCTTGTCTCCACTGCGCTCATTCAGGCTCGGGCCATTCCACCTCTCTCCTATACGCTAAAATCTGAAACAAAAAAAAATGCTAAAATGTATGAAATGACGCTAAGTAGTTATATTTCTATAACATTTTGGCGTGCCTTCTGGTAACGACTGGATAGCAAAAGCGGGAGATCATGCCTTCTTGCTTTTCCTATAGCAGTTCACTGCTGGACGTATAAGCTTCCTCCAGGGTACGCCACAAGACACGATCTCCCGCTTTCGCCTTCCAGCAGTTTATGACTTAAATAGAAACCTACCGGTCGTAACACTGTCTATAGTGGAGTCTAAAATATGACACTTTGACACCTGGAAATTTCTCCATGAACATTGGAAATTGTTCCATGAACATTGGAAATTGTTCCATGAACATTGGAAATTGTTCCATGAACATTGGAAATTGTTCCATGAACATTGGAAATTCTTCCAGAAACATTGGAAAGCTAGAGCTGTTTGAGCCTATCACCTTAACTTCAATAGGGTTATGGACGGCAGGTCAAATGAGCTACTTTTTAAAACGATCTAAAACGATATTTTTTATGAAAATAGTAATCCTTGACGTCATACATTGCTATTTTGGATGGCGTCAGAACATTTACTTTTATGTAATTTTCTGTTTATAATTTCAAACTCTGAATATTTTGAAAAATTCATATTTTTATTTATTCAATTTATATTTTTAAACAATAGGTAATTTTAAGCGTGCAACTTTTTATATTTTATTAATGACCCAGTCCACAACCGAATTCAAATAAAGAGCACCTAGCACGTACTAAGAATAAAGTTATGCTCAGACACTTCTTTGGACAGCTGGATTTCTTTAAGCCCATCACCTTAATTTCCATAATACAATTCTTTCTTCAGTATTTGTCCTGAATAGGGGATGAGTGCTAGGGTGAGCTTTCTAGAGGGAAAGGGTGAATAATGTTCTTTTGTAAAATAGCATTACAAATATAAGGAACGCCTTTTTGCCATGCGGGGTAGGCAGCGCGTTAAAAAAAGGTTGTTATTTCAACGTTTGGACAAATATTACAGGGCATGACGCTATTTTAAGTTGGCATAATGCCATTGACCAAATTGGACAAAATGCCGACCCAAAGTTCTGAAACCCAAACCTCAGCTAAATCCTGCGTTTGGTCCAAGGGCCTTAAAGAAAACAATCTATCTCTTTTTAACTACAATAACATTGCTGAGTAAGTAAAAAATTACCTACAAAGTAAACTAACACAATAATATTGAAACTAAAACAATGATTTCTGAAGCCGTGGGCTCACAAACCTATTTCTTTTGTTTACTCACAGAAACACTGAACAGTTCTTGGGAAAAAATAAGAAGATTTTTCTGCGCATCAGGTTATGATTGGCTGACAAACAACAACTAACCAAATATAGCTTACGCAATGGAAGTGGAGCAACGGAAATGAAAAAAACAGCCAATGTTTCATACCCTGCATAGAAGTGTTGAAAAAGTTACGTTTTTTGTATAAATTATAATTTTATTGGTAATTCGGCAACAGTTATACATATCTTGTGATAATGTCTACTGTCTTGCTATTACCGTACATGATGTATAGCCTCAAAATCATCAAAATATCAGGAGTTAAAACATCAGGCCTTTACGAATATAACAGATTTTGTTCTTTATAAACCACGCTAGGACGCAGAATTTAAAAAATAATTCTATTTCACAATTTCACATCCGCCGTTCATTTCAGTCTACAGGGACAATTCTGCCAGTGTCAAACGAAATTGTAAATTACTTGGCCAAGCTGTTCAAATGACAGATGTCAATCAACGCAGGGCAATCTGAAATGAAACAAAATGACGGACGAAGGGAAATGAGATCGAGCTCGCGCCTCGACTGCCCGAGACCATTACTACTACTTCGTAAATATGTACGTCGTCAAGTCCCCAGGCAGATCGCACATTTAATGCACGACGGAGCGCTATTACATCGCAGCGGTCTGTCAGATCCATACTAGAAATGACAACGTCAGCGCTATGTCGTGCGTTTAGTGTGCAATCCGCCGAGCTACAACTGCTGGACGTAGGACTCCCCCAGAGTACGCCACAAGGCACGATCTCCCGTTTTCGCCATCCAGTCGCTACCAGCCACTCTCTTTAGTTCAACGAATCATCTGGCCGAAAGGCATCTAACGCTACGCCTCTAGTAATCCTTATTTAACTGTTTATTGTACACAGGACTCAACATAAAAAAACAATACACAAGAGGTCAACTTACTTCTTTAAAGAAATCTCTTCCAGCAGACTTAAGACTATGTTATCACAAATAAATAAAATTTTCCTTCCCACACAAAACGCGTAACATCTCTATTCTGCATCGATACCCAATAATCAGAGCAATCAGAAGCCTCATAAGCGTGAAAGGGCAATGGAAAAACCCGGGCAAATAATGTTAATGAGGTTGCGTTCATTTGAACGATCTTTCAGCTCAAGGAGGCTTCGGTCGTGACCTTAATTAAAAAACCTGTTCGACACGATGCGCACTTTTTACGCTGAATTTGGTAAAAGGCGAATTAGGAGCAGAGACTTTGGTATCAGGTGTTATTTGTAAACGGCGAGAATTGGCAGTATATCTTACAAAACCATTCGACATAAGGTACTTTCGATGAAGAACTTTCGACTTATGATACTTTCTATGTGGGGTTGTTCGATAAGATGATTTCGCTGTAAAACGCTTTCGATGTAGCGTACCTTCGATATTAACTACCATTCGATGAAACGTACCTTTAATTTTAAAACGTACCTTCGATGACGAGTGGTCGATGTTGCGGCCTTCGAGGTTAAAAATCTTGATATTATAATCTGGACCCATCAGCGGGTATTGTATTTAGGGACTTTCTAGGGCCACAGATCACTTATATATTTATTCTGGAAAATACGTCAAGTGTCACTACGTTAATTTAAGAAAATATAGATCGCGCGCAACGGGTACTGGACAGTATTATAATGTTATCTCTTTGATCGGAGCGTCAGTATGAACAAAAAGTGCATATCTAGTTCCTAAACCGCGCCATCTATATTCACTTTTATGCTACTCCTACATAGAAAGTGCCATATTATCAAAAAACAAAATAATGACAAGACGAACAAATTACTATTCAAAACAATGTCATCCACACGTCATAGACAGACGACCCTTGGCCACTCTTGCTACCAAGGAGTCTGTCTGTAACATGCGTACCCTTCTTACGCTTAACGTAAAATGCAGCGTTGTGCGTTATACCTGCGTCAACAGCGGTTTAGTAAGGACTATGGCGTTTCTAGTATGGAACTGCCAGACTCTGCGTTACGCAGAATGTTCTACAATAACCCGCAAATTCTTTCTACGATACGCAAAATCCGAAATCTACAACTATTTTCTACAGTGGGTAACCACTTACGAATACATTAATACGTAGTGTAGAATAGTTAATATGTGGTTCTCTTAGGTGATTCTCACACTTAACGTACAACGGAGCGCTATTTTAGCGCTTCCGTAACGTATGCGTCTGGCAGATACAAGGAAATTACTGTCAATTGCGTCTGTCGAACAATGCAAGTTCATCCGTTAGTCCGTTTACTTAGGTGCATCTGACTGACGCATGCGTTACGGGTGCGCTAAAAATGCGCAGCGTCCTGCCTTAGATGTGGGATTCCCCTTAGTTGTAGCTAATGTACGATGACAAGACTCAGACTCGGATGTTACATAGCTGCGAACAATGTTACCGGATGTGCGCGGAAATTAATACATAGTTACTTGTATGTAAGGATTACGTAATGCTTACATATTGAGATACTTGCCTACATTTAACACATTTGGTGAGTGTAAATTCGTAGTTTGAGAAGTAAGCCATTGCTCTCCGACTGCTCTGTTTTAGATTTCTATTTCCTTTACCCGAAGGCTGCCTGATAGTGATCGCTTCAGATCAAAAAGGCCGCCTTTAAGCGAAGTTCTTGTGTCATGTATTTGAGTGCGTAGAAGTAGTACAAAAGTGTTGCAAACTGAAGTGGCAGTGGGCTGGTCACATCTGTCGTAGAACCGATGGCCGGTCGAGTAAGCGGGTTTTTGAGTAGAGACCACGCCTCGGCAAACGTACTGTTGGACGCCCTCCGGCCAGATGGACCGATGACTTAAAGAGGGCGACTGGTAGCGACTGGATGGCAAAAGCGGGAGATCATTCATTGTGGCGTACCCTTGGGGAGGCCTATGTCCAACACCCATCAATATGTCTATCAGCAGCACTATCGTAGCGTTGTCCGTCGAGAGCGGTTTTAGTATGGGTCTGACACGTCGTCACTGACGTTTCTAGTTTGGATCTGACAGACCGCTGCGATATTTTAGCGCTCCATCGTACGTTAAGTGTGTACGATCCGCCTAATGGTAGAATGAGGTGAAGCAGTACCGCATAAGAATAAATAAATACCTATAATTTCAAATCAAAACACGAAGCCAAAAATTTGGAGATGTTTCAAACTGCGAGCAACAAAAAGAAGCCGATGGCGGTGAGAACTCGTCAGCCACGGGAAATTAAACTGGCGACCTGGGGCGGCATCAAACGCTTCGGTGAAACATCAAAGCGACTCACGCTTCCGGGCCGAACGTCCAAACGCCAATACTTTTTGGCAGTGTGAAAATACAGGGGTTTTTTAGTCAGCAAACAAACTTTGTAGGGTGTGAACTCATGATTCTGAACAACTTTTGCTTTGGGGCCACCTGCGAAATAGAAAAAAATTGGGTGTTCTATAGAAAAATTTATACCTGCTCAGCAAAATTGTATGGAAAACCAATTTTGCGATTTTGCAGGTGGCCCCATAGTAAAAATTGTTCAGATTCCTGAGTAGAAACGCTACAACTAAAGATAACCATGTAGGGACCGTGCAGATTTACCTACAAAGCCTACGCCGATTTATTTTAATCTCGAATTCTCAATCAATTTGTAAACATGATTTAAAAACAATTTCATTTTTATATAATTTGTCCGAATGCATGCATACTTACATACCAACATACAGGGTTATTAGGGTTATAATAAATTACCCGCAGTAGTATGTCCTCGAAAAACACAACTCTCCTTCTTCAAGTAAAACGACAAAAAAATACTCTAACCAACCAACCAACCAACAATCCATTCTCTGTTGATAGATGTAGCACTCAGAACATCACTTACTCGTCACAGAATAGCATCTCATAATATCATAACCCTCATTGCAGAACTTCCACGGAATATCAAACGTAATACCGGCTTCAAGTATCTATTAGTTTACTACACAAAGCCTGGCGCAAGTTCGCACAAGACGAACATTATTGCGGTTTCCTCCCAAGTAGTACAGGATTCACTCGCTGAGGGGTCTTTGTATTGAAACTGTTACAAACACCTACAAGATATAGGTTCTCTGGTTCTTTAGATAAAAGCGATGTATCCCTATCCTTACTGTTGCACATCCATTGCAGTCTTTGTATGATTTGTTTTCACAGCTCTAAAAGAAACTCAGGATTGTAGAGCCAACTATATGTGCAGCACGAGTGAAGACAGGGTCTTTGTAGACGTGAGGCGGATAAGGCGGCATTATTGTAGGTTTTATTCAGCTTATTGCAAGCAGTATTCAATATCTGTCGGAGTTTTCTTCAAGACCTCGGCTCCAACGACATAACATGTGTTGATACAGCTCTGAGTAGAAATATTGTGATATTAAAACACGAAGTGATATCAAAATTGGTTTTATTGTGTCTAGATTTTTACCTTCTGTGGCTTAAATATATCCTTCCTTTAAATATAAATAGATATTTTACCACGTTACGATAAGCATATATTCCATATTTTGCAAAAACTATGATTGATAGTAAAATAACTAACAATTTTTCTCACAAGTAGATGATAATTTCTACACAGTCGTCTTTAATATTCCTTAAAGCGTTAGGTTTGATATGATACGAATAGTAGGCACAATAAATACAAAATGCAAAAAAAATACAACAGGGTCTTTGTAGACACAGTATTACATCCTTACACCTGACTAGGTGACCAAAACCCAAATATCGTGACCTTTAGACATGACCCAGCCTATTAACATCACCCACTCAAAATCGGCTTTGTCCTGAAATATCCACTACATTGCAAGTTTTCCACTACTACCTACGCTTGCTCAATTTCCTGTGTAGGTAGATTAGTTTCAAACACTACTATTTTAATCTTTCAGTCGTCAAGCGGAAGTAGAACGGAAGGTCTGCCAGTTGCCATCATCATCAGCAGCATTAGTCCACTGCTGGAAATTCAGCTCTTGGAAAACTTGGCAAACTGACTGCCAAGCATAGTAGGGTGCTAGATTCCGCTGCTAGGTTTCATACAAAAAGTAGTCATATTATTATTTCATACTTAAATCAAAAGTACCTAAAGTATGATGTCAGCTATCAATGACAGACTCCTGCGAACGCAATCGCACACAATTTTTGCCCTTACGTTGCAAAACTGCGTCAAGTTTCGAACTTATTTTCAAGCAAATACCAAATAGACTTCCTACATCCCCAGTAATAAGCCGCTTACTACACGTCAACCCTACTTACCTACCATATCAAGCGTGTAACTAGTAAAAAGCCTATTACGTTTAGCCAACTCGACCACTAATAATTGGATGTCTCAATTATTCTGTTTGTTTGTCCATTTTTGTTTATACACACATACACACACATAGCACGACTTTATTCCGGGGAAGGCAGAGCGGTAAAGGCCGTAAAATATGGTCGCTATTGTCACGTCTGACAAATAATTGAGCACCATTTCACATCATTCTTGTATCACTGTAGTACCAAGTTGCCAGCCTGCTCAGTCTCAAGTTGTAATACACAAGGAACCCTCGTGTCCCTCAGTCGCCTCTTATGACACCCTCAGGAAATAAAATAGGGTGATGCTATTCTGAGCTGTAACTGCAACAATATAAGTACTCGAGTGTCCTCGCTTAGGCAAGTGTAGCATTAGATGGCATCAACTCAGATAGACCAATGGCTTATAAAAAGCGGCTGGTAGTGACAGTATGGCAAAACAACTTGGCTCTATATAGCGCACCTAGGGGGCTCCTACGTTTAGCATTGGACTTGCCATAGATTATGGCAATTTGGCTTAATCTAAGAGACTACAGTTTATATTCCAAATGATCTAACTCAAATTATACAAAGAGACCTTTGTCACAATAGTCGACGTTTGTAATCCTGCATGTCTTTTAATTCCTACACGACAAAACTATCATATTTAATTGCATAAAATAGGGATTTAATCCCACGAGAAAAGATTGTATTCAATCTAGTTAACCCATAACTATAGCTATTAGCTTAGATAAAAAGTTGGACGTGAAGGCATGAAACGCAACCTTATAGATAACAAACAACAACCTTTGAACTAACACAAATTGACAAGGTAGTTGATTCGATTAGTAAAGTCAAAAAACGAATAAACGAACTACAAGCTGTAACTATATAAAGTAAACTACCTTCTTTGTTTTGCCTTCTTAATTTTCACAAAAAAAAGCGCAAACTCAATTGAACCTTACACAATTACCTATAGGTTTTTCAAACAAAAATATCACTGGGTTTTCCAGGACAGCAGACGAAGTACATTTTAATTATCATTTTATCGAGCTGCGAATAAAATTGGATTTGCGCGATAAATCAAGTTTTATGTCCGTTTGGTCCACAGTTGCCGGGTGCCGCGCCAGGTGGCTACCTATACCTACCTATAATATGAGAACTATATATTTAAAAGTTCTTTTAAAATATTTTAAACTCAGAAAATTTCATATAGGTATGATGTATGAATGACGATTCTAGAATACTTCTTCTTTTCGTGTGAGTCATCGAAGGACCCAATGAAACTTAAAAATCGGGTTTCTAATATGATGTATGGATTGACGATTCTAGAGTACTTCTTCTTTTCGTGTGGGTCGTCGAAAGGCCCCATGAATCTTATTCTCAGGGGTTTTTCAACAGCCTACTACTAGTAGCAGGCTTTTCACGTGGTTGTGTAACGACCGCGTGGTTGTGATTGTGGTATTTGTTTATGTTTTTTATGATAATCCAAACACTGTCAGTATTATGACACGTGAAAATATTTGCGATCGTTGTTGTAGTTCCGGCATGCTAACGTTCCGATATCCGCATTATCCGGATACACGTCAAAAAATACGATAAACTGTTCGTGGTGTGACAAGTTTATTTCGTCCGTTTATTTCGTCTATTCGCGGTATTGTAATCTACATGCTACAATAGTATTCAAAGCTACTCGTATTGGGCCTTACCACAAAAAAAATAACGCGAGTCATAAGTGTGTTTATTACACGCGTTCAACTCGCTTCTAACTTTTTGTTGGTAAGGCCCATTATGTTGTAAAAGCATCTATTGGAGACTATTTAAGCCGTGTTACTATCGGTTTTGTCAGCACATGTCTTGTATACAGGATGTAAAAAAAATCTGCACAAATTTTAAGGGGTAAACCAGCCCATGAAACTAAACAACTTTCCCCAAGGAACATAGGTCGAAATATGAAAAAAACGACCTCCCATACAAAATTACCAAAAAAAACTAAGTCAATTTGTATAGGAGGTCCAAAAATTATTTAATATTTCAACCTGTCATCCTTGGGGAAAGTTATTCAGTTTCATTGGCTGGTAAAAATATTTGCAGCTAATAATTTTACACCTTATATTATTATTATATTTTATCAGGCAGGCAGTTGTAGCAACTGATAGTGCCTGTACCCCACTGTTCATAGTTCACTTAGTATATATTATGTTACCATCTCAATTTTGTTATTATAAAAGGTAGGTGCTACTCTTGTATGGCTTCTTAAGCACTATGAAACGTGTTTTTTACTTTGTCGTGAGACGTGGAATAATATGCTTTTATTTAGGCTCGTTTGTACCAAAAAGTTTTTATGAAAACGTATAAAAGCGCTTTGTAGGTAGAAATTTCGCTATAACAGTCTTGGTGCGAAATAACTTCCTGTTTTTTAACAATTTCTGTAACATGAATAGGTAGGAGGTATGTTACGGCCTATTGTGAAGATTCTAATTAAAATAAATTTACAAGGTGCTGTTGTTAGATATAAGCTGCTGTTTTCGTCCCTAGGAAATTTGTTTATATAAGGTTGGTCAAGGCTACTCCGATATTACTCTACTTTGACATTACCTACTAAAGTTCGAAATCAAAACACGGTCACGTAATTTTGATTTTGTAGCATAGTGTACGATATTCGGATAAAATTTTACTGATTTCAAACAATTTGACTGTCCCGATGGCGTAGCGGATAGTATGCCTGCCTCCTACGCCGAGGGTCGTGGGTTCGATCCCCACCGAACACAAATATTTGTTAAGTCAATTTTCAAATATTTGTGTTGAGTCTGGGTGTTTTCTATGTATCATATGTATTTATTTACAAAAAAAAGTATATACGTATTAGTATCAGCTATCTAGTACCCATAAGTACAAGCTTTGCTTAGTTTGGGGCTAGATGGCGCTGTGTGAATAGTCTAGGATATTTATTTTTTATTTATTTTTTTAATCTGAATCAAATAAACATTGGTTACACTTGGTAGCACTGGCTAAGTATAGCATCACCCCATTTCTCCCCGTGGAGTCTGAGAGATGAATGCAGAGAATAGACAGTAAGCGTTGCATGCGAATAATTTTTAACACCTTGCCCTGCGCTCGCTAATCCGCTTATCCACCATAGTAGTAATCGCAAGTAAGTAGGTATTACTAATACCGCCCAATAGGAGGAGGCCCACGTCCAGCAGTGGACTGTTGTGGCTGTAGCAGTTATAGTATATGCAGGTGAATTACTTCAATCGTACTTTATAAGGCGTAATATGGTTATCACACTTAACGCACAACGCTCGTTGTAGGACTAAAAATGTAGCATTTTAGCGCATCCGTAACGCATGCGTCCGTCAGATGCAGAGAAAATTTCAAATCTCCCATACTTCTAAAAACAGACGTTGACGCAGGTCCAGCACAAGACCCTGTCAAACAACGCGAGTTCATCCGTTGGTACTGCATGAATGTCAGTTTTTAATAGGTTGGCATTTGAAATATCCTTGCGTACCGTAGTGCGTTAAGGGGCTGAGTAGAGCTAAAAGCTACTTTTATAAGTGATTTCTACCCTAGATAAAATGCAGAAAAACTGACGAAAAAAGAAGATAATAATCTTCAGGATATTTGCTGTAGTGTTATTGTTTCCAAAACATGATATTAGTAATTTAGCTTGACAGAAAAACATCGTAAAGTTACCTCTAAAAATCTATTATATTGCAAACTGTATGAACAAAACCCACGCAATAATTAAGTGTTTATTATCAGAATGAGCGCCTTACAATACTCTATCGACACATTGTTTTTGATTTTCAAATAAATTATTTTTGACCGAGTTATCATCGAAAATACGAAAATATCATTGAAGCGGCAAGATTCCGTCCCGTTCGCACGCGCGTAGTTTGACATTTGTCAGAAAGGGACCGGTTTTTAGCTCATGTCAGCCCCTTAAATGTGGGACTCGCCTTAAGAAAGAAAACCAATTACATAAATTGAGGAGGCCGCGGCGACAGTCGGGAACCGAACTTAATAATTCTAAACTTAGAAAATTGCGGTTTCTGGGCGAGTTCTCTTCTATTGGTTTTTTTGTCGCGCTCTTCGCAAAGGACTCCCTTTTCTTTCACTAACTTCGGGACTCATTCTTTTGCTTTTGTTCGTTCAATAAGTTGCCTTATTATAATAAACAAGAATTACCTACCTAGTACGAATATATTTATGAATAAAAATTTAACCAAAAAAAAACCTTTTATATTAAATGACTATTTCCCAAGGGATTTTTTCCCGGAGTAAAGTAGCCTATGTCCTATCTCAGGTTATTATCTATATTTATGCCAAATTTGATAAAAACATATTCTGTGGTTTAGGCATCAAAGCTTAACAGACAGACTGACAGATATAGTTCCTCTCGATTTATAATATTAGATTTGATAACTTTTTCTCAGTTTTAAGATTGTCTATTATTATTACGGCCCACACAGCGCTTTCACCCACTGTAACTCATTTTCCTGTGGTAATGGGTTGTTTTTCCGGAATGTATATACATTATAAACCTTCTTCTCAAATGCATATACTTACTTATAAACCTTCTTCCTGAATGACTCTATCTATCAAAAAAAAATACTCAAAATCCGTTGTGTAGTTTAAAAGATCTAAAAGTATACATACTACAGAAATACGGAAGCGTCTTTGCTTTATACTACGTACAGAAAAAAGTCAATTTTTCACATTAACATTGAATTTTTCAAACATTTTTACAAAAAAATTGTACCTACCTACATATACAAATTAATTTACCACCTTCGAAGTTCAAATAGAACTCCATACCCAAACATTAACTGTGACAAGACCATTAATTAGGGTCCGTGGGCTGAACTTGACCCATATTGAGGGTCGGAGTCTAAACAACTTTACATCTATCCCTCACACTCATGAGACAAAAGAATGAGACGACAATACCCCATACTGTCTCAAGTATGTGTTCAGAATATAGCTGTCTCTGTCAAACATATTAAGAGAGAAGCAGACAGAGTGCTCAACAACAGTCGTCTACTTGGCTTGACATTTTCTTGAGAGTGATGGGGTAAAGAGATTCATGGGGATCAAGTAACAGTATCAAGCTGTGTAAGTGTTGAGGTTGAGAGTCTTTCACAGAAGATTGATCATGTTAGTTGAGAACAAAGTAATATTCACTTTTTTAGTAATTCCTATAGAACCTACTTGCACTGCAGCATGGATAACATACATACATACATATATCACGCCTTTATCTCTTGTGGGGTAGGCAGAGCGTTAACGGCCGTAAGAATACGGCCACTACCGCCACGTCTATAATTTTTGTGGATTGTTTTCCACGGTTGTTCCAGAAAACATGTGTATCAGTATAGTGACAGGTCGTCAGCCTGTCGCCTAAAAGTTGTAATACATCAATACTCTCGGGTCCCTTAGTCGCCTCTTACGACACCCGCGGGAGGGATGTGGGGTGATGCTATTCTAAGCCGGCATCACACGGCATGGATAAGATTCTTGATAATGATTTGTTTTTCTTTTTCATTCCGTAACCGATGTTTTAGTATATAACTCTAAATATAATGTAAAATTGTTTTAACCTTGGCGATCCCCAAACCGGTTTCATTATTTTCGTTGCTGTGACATTATCCCGAGTTGCAACCGTTTCGGTATAATGTGTATGCTGAATAAATTATTTTTCTTTCTTTTAGAATACACCTACAAGAAAGTTGCATTTAATACTGTCTTTTTATTTTTATTTCAGGTGTTGTGATTCGGTCAATGAAGAAATTCGGCATTATGTGTGTGGGCATGTGAAACGGCTTTCAATATTTTTTGTGACCGTTTTCAATAAGAGACCTAGTTTTCAGTTGTTTACTTTGAGAGTATGGGTGTATTGTGGCTTTTAGGCGACAGGCTGACAACCTGTCACTATAGTGATACACATGATTTCTGAAACAACCTTTGAAAACAATCCTCAAAAATATCAGACGTGGCGATAGTGACCGTATTCTTACGGCCGTTAACGCTCTGCCTACCCCGCGAGGAATAAAGGTGTGATATATGTATGTATGTATGTTACTTTAAAGATTGCTCAGTTTGACATGGTTCAGTTAAAGGTTGTTCAGTTTTAGGTTGTTCAATTTCAGGTGGTTCAATTTCAGGTTGTTCAGTTTCAGGTTCTTCTTTTTCTGATTGTTTACATAAAATAAATAGGCTTTACATTTGTTTCATTACTCCAAAACTAGAACTGAAGAGGGGGGTCAGAGAAAGCGCCAAATCACATACAAAAGATGGTATATTTCAGTATTTCAGTGAACAACTTAAGTAACAGAGTTTCATACGTTTACATACTAGGTAGGTATACTAGGCTAAACGACTAAGGGAGGACTGCATATGTGGCTATCGCAACCCTTGCCGTATAAGAAAACTGAGCGTAGGGGTGGACTGCATATGTGGCTATCGCACCCTTAGCTCTTGGTACTACTTGGAGACTGCATATGTGGCTATCGTCCAAGTGACCGCTACGCTAAGAATGATAAAATACGGGCAAGCGCGGCCTTTTATATGCTCCGAGCGCAGGCAGGTAGCTACGTCACGCCGCGGTGAGTGAGACAGATAGTCCGTGTGGGAGCAGGCGAGTATTCGAGGCGATGCGCGGTGCGTTGTGCGCGCGTCTTGCTACAGTCTCCCCCTCTGGTACTCGTTGACGTCCCGTGAGAGTACCAGGAACTATGAAGTGGTTGTCTTCTTTGGTCTTCCTCGCCGTCTAATAGGTACAATTGGTACAGGTGTTTCATCATCATCATCTCGTTTTTCAAATTTCACAATTGCTGATGTATGGTATTTTCCGACTGGATTTTCTGGATCATTGACATTAGCGACCTCATATATTGAACTTCCGTGTTTACTATTGACAATGTACGGACCATCACGTCGAGGGGCTAATTTTGCGGAAAATTGTCTGTCTTGGTTACTGATTGGGTGAGTTTCTACCAAGACCAAGTCACCAATATTATAACCAGGATCTGGACGACGTTTCTGATTCGCTCTCTCTCTATTGTTGTCTTGCATGTTTTCAACATTTGTTTTTGCAGTTTTTAAGTCTCTTGCAAGGTTTTTTAGGTATGGAGAGATTCCTTCGACAAAGTTTTCAGTGTTAACAATCTCACTGAAGTTGTGAGCTATTTCAAAAGGTGTTCTCATTTTCCTTCCGAATGTGAGGTAATCTGCGGAGAAACCAGTGCTTTGGTTGAATGCAGAGTTCATTGCAAACCTTATGGCTGGTAAAGTGTCAGGCCATTGGTTGTGTTTATCTTGGACCATTATTGCAATTTGGCTCTTCATGTCTCTGTTCTTTCGTTCTACAATGTTTGGTTCTGGGTGATATACAGGACTCAGGAATTGTTGAATATCCAAACAGAATGTCAGTTTTTGCATTATGGCAGATATGAACTGTGTACCATTATCGCTTGAGATTCTACGGGGTAGACCGTATCGCAGTAGTACTTCATTCAAGAGTGTTAAAGCACATTGTTGAGCAGTGGCTTCCTTCAATGCAAACAACTCAACCCATCTTGATGCTGTATCTTCTACTATGAATATCCATTTCTCACCATTCGGACCTTTAGGTAGTGGCCCAAATAGATCTATAGATAGGACTTCGAATCGTTGATTGTTAGAAGTAGATTGAAACAATCCTGATGGTTTTTGATTTGTTGGCTTATATTTTTGACATTCAGTACATGATTTCACATACTTGGTAACATCTTTACGCATATTTTTCCAGTAAAATTTGCTTTCTATGCGTTTCAATGTTCTTTCAGCACCTGAATGTCCAGCAGTAGGTACATCATGAAAAGACTTCAATATATTGTTTATTTCATGTTTAGGTATAATCAGTTTAACATTATCATCTTCTTGATCGGGTGTGAAACGATAAAGTATCCCGTTACTAAGAAGGTATCCTCTTTTGGACCATTGGATGTAGTCTTCAGATTCTGATTGATCTTCTAAAGCTTTTATTATTTGTAAAAGGTTTTCATCTTTTCGTTGTTCGCTTGCTATGTTGATTTCATTTCTCCTAGGGAAATCAATCTCAATTTGACAAATTTCACATTTTTCTGTTTCAGTATGCTGTTCAGCACATGGAGGTCGTGACAGGCTGTCAGCTAAAACATTTGATTTACCAGGGCAATATTTTATTTCGAAGTTATAGGGCTGTAACTGTAAAGCCCATCGTGCTAACCGTCCAGTAGGCGATTTTAAATTCAAAAGCCATTTCAGTGGTTGATGGTCAGTGATAGTTATAAACTTAGCACCTTCAATGTAGCCTCTAAAACGTGTGATTGCCCATACTATGGCTAATGCTTCTTTTTCAGTTACAGTATAGTTACGTTCAGCCGGTATAAGGAGTCGACTGGCGTACTCAATAGGATGTTCATTGGGACCCTCCCCCTGCACCAAAGCTGCTCCAATCGCATAATTGCTTGAATCAGTTCTGATTGTAAAAGTAGATTCGTAATCTGCTTGTTTTAAAACTGGTGCAGAAGTTAATGCTTTCTTTAATTTTTCATATGCTTCTCTTTGCTCATCATTCCAACACCAAGTAACAGTTTTCTTTGTCAGGTTTGTTAAAGGTCTGGCTATTTCAGCAAAGTTTTGAATAAAACGTCTATACCATGACGCTGTTTGTAGAAACGATATCAATTGCTTCAAATTCTTAGGCTCTGGCCTATTTATGACTGCAGAAATTTTATCTGGATCTGCTTTTATACCTTCTGGCACTATGAGATGTCCCAGGTATTTTATTTTAGTGCATCCAAACTTGCATTTCTTTCTATTGGCTCGCAGACAGTACTTTCTTAGTTTTTCAAAAACTTCACGAAGATCCTCTAAATGTTGCTCGAATGTGGCTGATCGGATTATTAAGTCATCCAGATAGCATAGAACGTTTTGTGCTCGCAGCCCATGTACAAACTTATCCATTAATCGTTGAAAAGTAGCGGGTGCGTTTCTTAATCCAAATGGCATACGCTTGAATTTGTACATTCCAAATGGTGATATGAAAGCTGTTTTGTCCTGATCTTGTGGATGTACTTTTATTTGCCAATAGCCTGATTGTAGATCAATTGTTGACATGTATGGCATGGCTTTTGCCTGATGTAACAGATCATCTATTCGAGGTAAGGGATATCTGTCTGCTACTGTTATTTCATTGAGCTTTCGATAGTCTATGCAAACTCTAACGTCATTTTCACCTTTTGGTACCAAGATTACAGGTGCAGACCAAGGTGAGTCGCATTCTTCAATTATATCATTGTTTATCATTTCATCTATTTTAGATTTTAGCTGTTGTTGCCTAGCAGGTGATAATCTGTATGGCTTAACTGCTATAGGATTATGATTTCCTGTATCTATTTTGTGTTCTGCTAATGATGTAGGTTCTTTATTTTGCTCAAATATATCGCTATATGAATTGAGTAACTGGTTGAATTGTATTTTTTCAGTATAGGAGAGTAATTGACCTTCATCAGTGTGTAAAGAAATATCAACAGAGTACAGTGAAATAGGATTTATTGGTACATAATCAATTCGTGGATCAACACGTGATTTAATGTCAGCGGGTTCGCGTGGACGAACTGGTCGCGGTGGGGTGTCCATCTTGATTAGTTTCCATGGTGCAACAGGGTTGCCAGCTTCATCTGGATGTGGAGACGGAGTTTGTGTCATAGGAGATAGACATTTCAAACTGTTTGCCCACTGGAGAAACTTTGGCAATTCATCGTCTTCAAGTTCCGATTCTTCGTCTGATATTTCTTCGATTTGTTTATAGATAGACACGCTTGTGACAAATTCGTCTACTTTGTTGTAGTCTCGTTCCCCGTTAAATCTGAGGGTACATCGAGTAAAATTTTTGTTCTGCGGTGCTACCGTTGGTATTCGATTTAATAACTCTTGGAACTGTTCTTCAGTAAGTTGAAACGCCATCTCTGCGTGTTGTTTGGTATCTTCTTGACTTTCCTCAGTCTTGAATTGTTTGGATCTTCTCCGTCTATTTGCAGGCGCCACTGTTTATTATTCATGTGACGTCTAGCATAGATAAGAATTTTCCGTCGTCGGTTTTTCCGTTGGGCGCCAGATATGAATTTTCCGTCGTCGGTTTTTCCGTTGGGCGCCAGATATGAATTTTCCGTCGTCGGTTTTTCCGTTGGGCGCCAGATATGAAGAGGGGGGTCAGAGAAAGCGCCAAATCACATACAAAAGATGGTATATTTCAGTATTTCAGTGAACAACTTAAGTAACAGAGTTTCATACGTTTACATACTAGGTAGGTATACTAGGCTAAACGACTAAGGGAGGACTGCATATGTGGCTATCGCAACCCTTGCCGTATAAGAAAACTGAGCGTAGGGGTGGACTGCATATGTGGCTATCGCACCCTTAGCTCTTGGTACTACTTGGAGACTGCATATGTGGCTATCGTCCAAGTGACCGCTACGCTAAGAATGATAAAATTCCGTCTGTCTTCTTCTCGTCGGCTGCGCAGCAGCCGGCGGGGAGACGCCTTCGAGGCAATGGCCTCACTGGCGTGGGATCAAAACGCCGCCTGCTAAAACAGGCGGGGCGATGGGGGGCACTTGTGCAAGTGCGGTGGTCGTCCGGGTGCCAGGAGGACTTCACGCCGCGGCGAGGTCGTACCAGCCGGGTGATTCCCCATTGGGGGAGGCCCAGCTAGTGCCCGTCAGCCAGCGGCGGCTCGTCCCCTGGTGGTCATATCCAGTAGTGGCTGCCTCGTCCTTCTCACGTGGGGGTCCCGAGGCAGCAGTCAAATCCGGTAAGCGGCAGGTGCCGGGCTTTCCTGGGCTCATCGTGCGTGCCCACGATCCTGACTACTCGACATGGAGTAGTGGATGTGGACAGGCGACGGCCACGTCAGGCTGTGCTTGACAGCACCACCCTGAGCAGATTATCTGGGAGCCTTAGCCTCCAGGCCGCCCATGGCGGTCGTGACATCGCCGAAGGACGACATCAGGCGCTGGAGGCTAGAGCTTATGATGGAGGCCGCGTCTTCGCCTTCACGGAGCGCGGCCAGAACATCTGTGAGGGTCCTGATTGCTAGGATCAGGACCTGTCTGTCCTCTTGTAGGACGGCTGCTCTTGTACTCTTCTGTCTTGGGGCCGGTTGGGGCTTCGGCTTCTCCCCCTGAGGTTCACCCAAAGGGGTGCCGACCGCTCCCAACGGACCCGTGGGTGGCACATGACGTGGATGGCCCGGCTCTTCCACGTTCTGGGGGGGCGGGGGCGATGCTCGCCTCCTCCGCCTCCTCGGCTGCCGCTTCTTCGTCGATCCTGCTGGAGCGTTGGCGGCCGCCATGAGAGATCCTGCCGCGTTGGTCTCTCCCTGCGGTGCCGCTTCCGTCCTCTTCAGGTCGACGGGCTTCGTAAGAGGCGCTGTACCCGCTCTCTTGTTCCGTACCTCACGGCGCAGTACGGGGCAGTCAGTGTGATTGGCGGGGTGTGCCCCGCCACAGTTGGCGCAGGTGGCCGGCTGCTCACGGGGGCGCCGGCAGTCCCGGGCGGCGTGCTCGCCGCCGCAGATGACACATACCAACTTGCGATGGCAGTGTCTGCTGCTGTGCCGGAACTGCTGGCAGCGGTGGCACTGTGGCGGTCCCTGCTTGCCTCGCCATCCCTCGATCTTCACGCCGGGCATGTTCATCAGCTCTGTGATATCGTAGATGCCCGGGGCGAGGTTTGGCGTGCGGGTCAGCTGGGCGAAGAAGATGCACCCTGGGCGTCCTCCGCGGGCCTTGATGGGGCGCACGTAGTCCACCTCGTAGCCCAGGGTGGTCAGCTCCTTCTGTATCTCCTCCGGATCGGTGTTCACGGGGAGGCCTCTTATAGCGATCTTCAGTGGTCGCTGCTTCGGGGGTGCGTAGGCGAACCAAGAGATTCCGGTGCCGGTGCCCTCCAGCGCGGTTAGGTAGCGCTGGTACACACGGAATTCCTGTTCGCTCTTCGCCAGGAATCGGAACCCTGTGGACCCGTAGGGTCGCACATTTGGCGCATGGCCGAGCTCCTCCTTGAGCTTGCCGAAGTGGCGGCCCCATTCTGGTAGCACATCAACCACTATCGGCGGCGGCTTCTTCGAGCACCCCGTCAGCTTCATGCCGGATGTGGGTGCTGGTGTCTTCTTGCCCGCGTCCTGGGTAGGCGTGGGCGGCGGTCTGGTAGCGCGTGGCGTTGGCGACGGTGGCGTCGTCAGCACAGACGCGTAAGTGGCCGCGCTTGTCGACGGAGCGGGCGCGCTCGACGTCGTCGGCGACGGGCTGTCCAGCAGAGGCATGGACAGCGGCGGCGTGACCCTCGTAGCCGGAACCGTGCGGGTCCTCGGCGGGGTCGGTGAGGTGGAGGGGGGGGCGCGCTTTGCGGCGCGCTGCGGCTTCGGCACGTTTGCCTGCACGGCGGAAGCACTCTCCCTGAGGGCTCTCAGGGCTGCTTGCCGTGCTGGCTCCTTCTTGCTGGTCTTCAACTCACGCGGAGGAGACGCAAGCAAAGAAGGCAGCGGTGGCAACGGTGGGGCGCCGGCGAACGAAGCCACGATGGCTGCCGCTCGCGGCGAGGTAGCGGGGCGCGCGGGTGCCTGGGACGGTCCCGGCGTACGCGGCGTCAACGGGGGCGCGGGCGTCGTCAGCGGCGCCGGCGGCGCCAGCGGAGGCGCAGGCGTCATCAACGGCGCCATGGCGTCGATGACGCGTTGCATAGCGACACCCGGGTTCGAACGAACGAACACCCGGGTGCGCCGTGCAGGTGGGCGGCCAGAAGGCGGCGGCATCTTCAAAAGATATGGAGTCTCAGGTTTAGCCTGGTCCGCGCGAGGCGTAGCCCGCCCACGGGACGCAAGACCCTGGAGTACCCCCCCCGGTGAGACCCGCTGGTGGGAGGCCGGGGTTACGGGGTGCTCAACAGAGCCCTACGCGACGACCGTGGGTAGGCAGAATCACTGGGCAGTCGTCTATACTCCGTGCGCGAAAGCGACTAGGCGGCGAATGATAAAATACGGGCAAGCGCGGCCTTTTATATGCTCCGAGCGCAGGCAGGTAGCTACGTCACGCCGCGGTGAGTGAGACAGATAGTCCGTGTGGGAGCAGGCGAGTATTCGAGGCGATGCGCGGTGTGTTGTGCGCGCGTCTTGCTACAGAACTATAAAAAACATCCGTTTAATTTCTTCAAAACTCAAAGTATAATTTATTTCAAGATGCAAATTTTGAGAAGAAAGGTACATTTTAGAGGCAGAATGCTTTTAATGTAGATTATTTTCCAACAGTGAAACGTGTGTAGAAAACATTTTCAAAATATGATATTACAATTTCATTAATGTATATTGCGGACTTAGACATTACATCAAAACTACCGCACTCAAGCTTTTATTTTAATCATTTTGGTTCTAGAGTGTTCTCAACGAATAAAAACACTGTAGGAAAAATACTATGCAAATTGTGGAACGTCCGTTATTAAAAATAAGTAGTTGGTAACAAGTGCGTGTGGCGGGGAAGCCGTAAAACCCGCCGGTTTACACATGCACTCAAACTAAAACTCAATTTATTTATTCAAAGTAGTAAATTTTATATTTAGCTTTTTGATGGTCAAGTATTAACAATTTTAACAATAACAATTTTATGAACCTAGTGTAAACGTGGCTCAGGTGGACTAAAAACTTAAAACTGCCCGCACCACATGATACTACGTTGTTTTGCCGTATCCGGTTTTGTGACCTTTCCCACACTTAACGCACAACGCAGCGCTATAATAATGCTGCGCTAACGTTGGCGTCTGTCACGTCCATACTAGAAACGTCTCTCTCCATACTGAAACGCACAATCGCTGCGTTGACAGCGCATCCGTTAGCGCAGCGCGTCGGGGTTTCAAACCGAAAATTTCTTGTTTAATTTTTTTTATTCGTAGTTACGAATTATTAATACGATTTTTCAAAGGATCTTTTAACGCCACTGTTTTTAATACAAGTGATAATTTAATATAATGTATAATTTTAAAAAGTAGTTCGCTCTTTTGACATGCTCGTCAAAGTAGCTAACTAGAAGCAAATTGCGGCATTCATATATGTTTTAATTTGTATCGTAGCATTTGTTTGTTGTACTGTTTACACCCGTATTTTTACGACCGTGCCTACCCCACAAGGGATAATGGCGTGACATGTGTATGTACTCATAATTCGGTGTGTTGCCATTTAGGCGACAATCAGTGGCCTTTTTATTAGCTCCATTAACGTTTTATGTCGGTTCGTGACGTTCGTCCCTTGGGAGATAAAGTTACAGCCATTTGGAAATACAAAACACAAACAGTGTTCGTACTAAAAAGGGGATTAGGCTGTTTGACAACGTCAAATCAGATGGGATTTTTTTTAGACAATGTCTTAACGCGCGTCATAGTTTGTGATTACAAAAACGTTGGATGCGTGAATATTTTTCGATACGATTTGACGTTGTCAAACGATTTACATCATGGCTAAGTTTTTTGTAATACCACTCTTTTTTGGTCTCAGAGCATATGTTTTTTGTATGTTTGTAATGCGTTTAACAAAACAAGTCATTATTACGAAAAACAAGTCATTTTTGTACGGTTGTGAAACTCGTAGAACTAAAGCTACGATTAAGCTACGCCGTAGCCTAGTCGTAGCTCCGATCGTAGTAAATATTATCAAGATTCCATTATGAAACATAAAATATAAACAATGTAATAACATGTTTTATTTGTAGATATGTTATGTAATATAAGTTAGCAAATTGACTTTAGACATTCAATAATTTTACCAGATTCTAATATAATGTCTTCAGCCATATTCCAATAATGTATTTATTGTTGTGAATATTTGTGCCTATTTCTTGCATAGGGTATTAAAAATTGCGGCAATTTGGTACAATTAAGTTCAATTAGCTCGATTTCCATTTTTAACTGTGACTTTTATTTATGCCCACGTTGCTTCTACTGTCGTACGGGACTACGAGCTACCGAACAACACGATGAAAATGTAAATTGTAAAAATATTTGGTGCAAATACTGTAAGGGGCGAATCAGCTCATGAAACTGAACAACTCCCTAAGAAACATATTGGACCTTTCATACAAATTGAATTGGTCGGTATAAGAGGTCGTTTTTTTTTTTCATATTTCGACCTATGCCCCTTGAAGAAAGCTGTCCACTTTTATGGGCTGCTCCACACCTTAAAATATTTGCAGCAATTTTTTAATGCCTGTATATTCAAAAATTCTAAGGAAGAAAATAAAAAAGCAAGTATTAACAATAAACAAAGCTTAACTAATCCCCTTTTAAGTGGAAACGCACCTTTATTGTAATGCAAAGTTAATTGGCATTACAATTACCAAAGCGTCGGTATAAAGGTATTACAATTAATTAAAATTAATAATTACATTGAATTTGAAGCAGCGGCCTCATTTATTCGGCTGATGGGGATTATACTCGGCGTACAAGAGAATATTAGATATCGATATTTTCGTGCCGTGTGATGCCGGCTAAGAATAGCATCACCCCACATCCTTCCCGCGGGTGTCGTAAGAGGCGACTAAGGGACTCGAGGGTGTTGGTGTAGTACAATTTTTAGGCGACAGGCTGACAACCTCTCACTAATAGTGATACACATGTTTTCTGAAACAACCTTGGAAAACAATCCTCTAAAATGTCAGACAAGGCGATAGTGACAGTATTCTTACGGCCGTGAACGCTGTGCCTACCCCGCAAGGGATAAAAGCGTGATATATTTATGTATCTATTTATGATATTTTCGTATAAAAATTGTAAGAGTCAGTTTGGATTTATAAAAAAAAAGTTTTTATATTGTGTGACCCATAACTGGGACAAATGTTTAGTAAGGCTCATAAAGTGGATTTAGCCGTGTGGCAAAGTAGAATAGCATCACCACTTCCCGTGGGGGTCGTAAGGAGCGGCCGAGCGATCAACTAGACCCAAGACCGTCGGTTTGACGACCGATGTGGCGCAGTGGTAGTGCGACTGCCTTTGAGACGGAAGGCTCCGGGTGCGATTCTCGGTGGGTCACTCACAAAGTTGATATTTATCACTTCGTGAATTTGTTCCCAGTCTGGTTAAGACATTGCAGGCTGAACCACCCGATTGTCCGTAAATAAGATGGTTCCGTGTTTCAGTTGGCACGTTAAGCCGTAGGTCTCGGTTACTGTCTATGGTCACTTAGACGGCGGTCGTTACACAACCATGTCAGAAGCCTGCTACGTGTAGAAGGTGTTTGAAAAATTCTGACGCTATGGTTCATCGGGTCGTTGGACGACTCGGTGTCCCACACGAAAAGAGAAAGAGACCATCGGGCGCATGTGACAGAGGTCTATCGTGCGGTAGACTCCTCCAGCCGACCTGGCTCCGCACGTATCATCTCGTTGTTCCTGTGGAGTCAGCCAGGGAGGCCCAGAGGGTGGCGCAGGTCCTGGGCAACCCTGCGTTGTCCATAACTTGCGTCCCAGACAACGCAGTGTCCGTGAAGAGGAATGCAAGTGGATACAAGTCTTGCCTCAGACGCTGATTAAATCGTCTTTCACAGACGTACGAGGCCAATGATAATGAAGAGAATTGGACATAAAATGGCATCTAGGAACACACTTGACGCACGATGGAGCGCAAAAATTTCGCAGCGGTCTGTCAGATCCATACTAGAAACGTCAATCCCCATACTAAAACCGCACTCGACGAATGACACTGCGATAACGCTGCGTCAACAGCGGTTGAGCGGTTTTAGTATGGGGATTGACATTTCTAGTATGGATCGGACAGATCGCTGCGATATTTTCGCGCTCTGTCTTGCGTCAAGTGTGGTATTTAATTACTAGGTAGTATTAATACTGGTAAAACGTTTTGATTTTTCATAAATTATTGATGATGATTTTTTGATTATTTTTTGTTGTTCTGGATGTTAATAAAGATAGGTATAAATTATTCATTTTAATTTAAATATGTCAGCAATATGAAAAAATTACTGTTTGCGCAAGTCAAATGCTTCGTAGAAAAAAAAAACAATCTTTACTTATAAATATGAAAATAAAAAGTGTGTGTAAAAAAATAACAAAAGTTAAATCAAACTTTTAAATGCTATCAGATGTGTCGCCACATCATCATATAATTAATAACAGTTCGAAAAAAAATTTGACTTAGAGTGTTCGTTATGTTGTTTGACTTAAAACTAAAACATCATAAAAACCTGAAACAATTTCACAAAGTTTAAGATGTTTTTAACTGTTTTTGGTGTTTTACCTTTATTTATTTTCAAAACGCATGCCATACTGTTCATATACTAAAAACTTTATTCAATCAAAACCTATTAAGTATAGTTGTAATAAGGTAAACCATCAAATCCAGCTGTCAGGCACCAACTCACCAGTACGTAACGTCGCCGTCTCGAAGACAAGTAGAAAAGTGCAATACAAAAACGCGGTTAAAAAGTAAAGGTTTGATCGCGGTGCGGTGCCGCAGGTCCGCACGGTGCGGTGCGTGGCGAGCCGGGGCGCGGGCCGCAGCCCCGGCGCTGACTGAGCGAGCGAAGGGGGCGACACGTCCGGCGCCGCGCGCGTAGGCGGCCGTATGAGCCCCGCGCCGCGCCCCTCGTGCCCCGCCGCCCCCGCCGCCCCTGCCGCCCCCGACAGCCGACAGCCGGCAGATGCGATACCTCCAGTTTCAGGGTTCTTGGGAGCAAGCTTTCGATCTGGCTCATGGTTGCGAAGGCTTTAAAAACTAATTCAATCATCATCGTTTCGTGGTGTTTCTCAGCGCTGGATCCTGTATATCCTACATGGCTTGAGTAGTTAAAAACTACGGCAAAGCATTGTTCATAGAAAAATATATTAGATTATTATACAAAAACTGTCAAAACTTTTTGTACTTTTTTTTTTAAACACCCCACTTAACTTTTTTAAAACTTGTTTCATTTTCCACATGAACATTTTTTCGCCATTTGTAAAAACGGGTAAAATAAAAAAGGAACATTGACTTTTAAATATCTTTCTTTTCTCTCTTTCTCTCTCGCCTGTAGTCTTGCCTCAGACACTGATCAAATCGTCTATCACAGACGTATGAGGCCAACGATGATGGTTATACTTATTTTGTTTGTTTATACTTTATCTTGTCAAAAACTATATTTTGTTTAATTTATGGCGATCATAGATAGAAACGTCAATCCCCATACTAATACCGCTCAACCGCTGTTGACGCAGCGCTATCGCAGTGTCGCCCGTCGTGTGCGGTTTTAGTATGGGGAGAGACGTTTCTAGTATGGATCTGACAGACCGCTGCGATATTTTTGCGCTCCGTCGTGCGTTAAGTGTGTTTCTCGCCCTTACACACCTAACATAATTTATACAAAATAATTTATCATGTAAGTATAAATGTAATTGTAAAACTTAAAGAAAATCCGTCATATGAAGAATGCTCGTACACATTCCGCCTCATAAGCCTGCCGTTATCTCGAGCTTGTTAACAAAACAGACAATTAGTCGGTAATCGCTCGCCTCGTACAGTTACAGCTACCATGTATGTAAGGGAGTGAGGGGTTGTTATCTTTCGAGAGTGTATCCGGCCCTTAAATTCATTCTCAGTGCTGCAAATACATGTAGTCTTAAACCTTGTACAAAATCAAAACTTGCGGAAAGATCACGTTACATCGGTATTGTCAACAGTATAATCGACAGCCACAATAGTCCACTGCTGGACATGGACTTCTCCTATTGGTGGTGTACGCTATACCTTCTCACCTCGCTACCTTTGGCAGTGTTTTTAGCTGTTTGTTACCTATATACGTCTTTTTTCATAAAAATCAACATTTCATATTATTATGTTACCTATTGGCATTGTATCTTCTTTTATGTAAAATAGTCTATGCAATAAGCAATTATATGGCTGACAGCAACACGTTTCCGAACTAGTTGGCGCTGTTTGGGATTGCGGAATGATCTGTCAAGTTCAGTGCATAAAAAATTTTTTAACCCCTATCTATGGGAAATTACTGCTGAGTTATTACATTATTTGCACAAGCGCCACCTTTTATGAACTAACTAAACAAACGGATAAAAAACCATATTCCTTTTCATTAGCCGGACATAATAATAATAATAAATAATAATAAAATCATTTATTTTCTCACAAACTAGAATTCGGTACATGAGAACACATAAAATAACAAAATACACTAAAATGAAGAACTTATTAATACAGTTTGAGCCAACTTGTGAGACTGGCGCCTAAACTAGGTTTCGGTATGAAACCTGTATCATAGGTCACCAGGACCCCATTCTAACACAGTTAGACTATTTCTATGTGAAATGTATGCTGCATTTAAATATAAGAACAACTTAATATTATTATAAAAAATAAATGGTTAATCTTAGAACTAGATGTGTTACTGCAAGGCAAATGCCTTACTCTCTTTCCTCCACTTTTCCCTATTACTGATTACGTCTAAATCTTCTTTCTATCAATATTTATAGAAGACCCAGTATAATCTTACAAGAACACGTCGCGCGCAATCTCATTAGACAGATGGAATTAAAACAGCCTCTTCGCTGAGACGAACGCTATAAGATCAACAATACCTCGTTCGTTGCTGCGAATAGCTGTTACAAGTACGTTAAACTTTCTTGCTTTTGTGTACCTTATGTTGCGAGTACTATGCATACTAGAAAATTCGAAGACCACATTCGCAGAACACATTCATTACGCTATTAATTACATACACATACACATATAAGGGATTTGAAAGTATTGGTGTATTACAAATTTTAGGCGACAGGCTGACAACCTGTCACTATAGTGTTTTCTGAAACAACCTTGGAAAACAATCCTCAAAAATGTCAGATGTGGCAATAGCGGCCGTATTATTTTGTGGCCGTTAAAGCTCTGCCTACCCCGCAATGGAGAAAGGCGTGATATATTTATGTACATACACATATCACGCCTTTATCCCTTGCGGGGTAGGCAGAGCGCTTACGACCATGAAAATAAGATTGCAATCGCCACTTCTGACAAATATTGAAAGCTCTTTCAGATGATTTGTATATCACCATAGTGACAGGTCGTCAGCCTGTCGCCATTACGCTATTACAATCAATCACCAATACCTCGTTTGTTACTGCAAATAGTTAATACAGGTACCTAGAACTTTCTTCAATACATACATATCACGCCTTATCCCTTGCAGAGTAGGCAGAGCGTTAATGGCCGTAAAAAAACGATCGCTATCACCACTTCTGTCAAATTTTGGTAGCCCTTTCTTTCACAAATAAATAAAATACGAAAAAAGCATGGCAATGTTTGAAAACGGTAATCAATTTTCGAGTAAGTATTACATAAAAACATATATTATGATAGGAAGCCCCTCTCTCCAGTACAGAGGGGTTCATTCCCCAATACCGAGTTTCCGCGAAATCCAATCTCGACTTTCGACGCCGAGCGGTCGCTGTCAACGGGCGGACTCAGTCCCGCTTCGCCACGATACCGGTTAAAAAAAATATATTAATATTCTTATTAGCCAGACACTTCCCACTGCAGGGCAAAGGCCTCCCTCTCTTTCTTCTACTTTTCCCTATCTTTCCATAAATCCTATTTTTCCATTAAAAAAAAACATTACAAAAATTCTCGCTCAGACTGAACAATGATATTGCTATAACAGCCACAAAATTCCACTGCTGGACATGGATTTCCCCCTATTGGGAGTATTTGCCATACTGACAACACTTGGCAGGCGGGTCAACGTGCAAGATTTTGTAAATATTACAAAAAATTTTGCCGTGTGACGCTCTGCCTAATTTTTGCCGTGTGACGCCGGCTTAGAATAGCATCACCCCAAATCCTTCCCGCGGGTGTCGTAAGAGGCGACTAAGGGACTCGAGAGTATTAGTGTATTACAATTTTTAGGCGACAGACTGACAACCTGTCACTATAGTGATACACATGTTTTCTGAAACAACCTTGGAAAACAATCCTCAAAAATGTCAGACGTGGCGATAGCGACCGTATTCTTGCGGCCGTTGGCGCTCTGCCTGCCCCGTAAGGGATGAAGGCGTGATATGTGTATGTATGTATGTATTTAGTAAATATTCACAGAGAACGCTGCTGCCTATTCCCTGAATTCATTCTTTAGACGCCTTTTCGACACCCTGAGGTAGGAATGGACACAGATGATGCAATTCTAAACCGGCATCACATGGTTAAAGAGCGGAGCACACCGGCTCCGTATGCGTTGCGTATCCATCTGTACGGCGTAACTACGGCGTAACCCTACAATGCGTGCAGCACGCAACGGATACGCATCACAGTCAGTGTGCCGTATCTCATACAGTCCCATACATTACAACGTCATAAATACATGCGTAACTACGGATGAGAGCTGGATACGCAACGGATACGGAGCCGGTGTGCCCCGCCCTTAAATATGCACGATATTTCGATATAATATGATATTTGAGTACGTAAAACTTTAAGTGATAACTACGGAATCTTAAAAAATCATTATGTGGCTGAATTCAAAAGCTTTACTTATTGGTTTGAACATGGATCAATACGGTTTGGTTCCAACTAGACGCATTCCCCTCGGGACACATTAATAAAAAAAAACTGTGACGAACGGGACTGTGTCAAACCGGCCCTCACTTGGTTGTCGACAGGCGACATACAGACCCACATACCTACTATAACATGTGTGTGTATTTCTACGCTCTCATCCGTCACAATCGTACGCACTGATTCTCTTGTCGTGATAGCTTAATGTTTTCAAATATACAGAGTCTTTACAATGTATTTTTGCAAAAAATTTTGCTCTTTTTGGTTTGGCTTTTAATGTAAATTTCATTCAAAAATCTTTGCAAAACATTTTACTTATTTATTTTTCACATTCTGCGTCTACTTGTACTGAAAGATTATATATCTTTCATATTCAAAAATTGAACGAAGGGAATGAATTCTAGACAATTTTACTATCAATTTTATGGGCATTTCTACGGCAGGAGTAAATTTTTCTCACCTCCGTGTGCAATTTTACTCTTAACATTTTGTTGACTTTATTATACTGAAAAAATAGGAAAAAAATATAGAAATATATTTAATTTTATTTGCCATCATTTGCTTCAATAGATTCTGAAATAATTCAATTTTAATTTCGAGTGTTCACGGAGTTGAGAGTGCACGTTTGTTTTAAGGTTTTCATGCACTCATTGAAAGTGATTTATTGTTTTTTAAATGAATAAACAAAATAAGATAAATTTCTCCCCATTTCCTCTTGCAGATTCTGAAATAATCGAATTTGAATTTTGACTGTTCACGGAGTTTAGAAATAACAAGAGTTAATCGTCGTTAATCATCTCTCGAGCTAGTTTCTTAGTCGCCTCTTACGACACCTACAGGTAGAATTGGAGTGATGCTATTCTACGCCGGTACCACACGACATCATTTTAATCACAGTTTTATAAAAAACCTCAACTCCGTGAACAAAATTCTCAACTCCGTGAACAAATGCACACGGAGTTCAGATTCCCGGAGTTGAGAAAAAGCTGGTTTCTTTGAAATTTCTCTCTCACAGTATAACTTTGTGCAAATTCAATTTTACCTACGTATTGGTATACTATCGAGGCACAAATTACACAAAGTAACAACCTTTTAGCTCTTATAGTTTCAAAAATATTTATGATCCGGAGTTGAGAAATTACCCTGCACCAAAGACGAAGTAAAATTTCTTATCTTTGAAAATGGTAAATCCCGGCAGCATGTCACAGGTTCACTGCACTCGCCTACTCGGACGCAACTGGCAGTTTATGTGAATCGGATAAAGATGTGCAAATCGCGCGTATTTACAGATGTGCGTAAGAGTTTGTGAGTGATACCGAATTAAGTCATAAGCTCGGGACAAATATTTAAAGTGACATAAGTGGTACAAAATAAAACATTATAGCCATCTTGGTAATAAATAAACCTTTGTCATACATCTATATACATGTGAACATAGGAACATTATTATAAATTCCAGAAATTTTCGAATTATGGACCAATTTAGATTCAATTCCGCCAAAGGGACAGGCCTAAATCAGGTAAATTTGGTGTTTTTTTTCAATTCGGTATTTTTTTCAGAAGAAAGAATTATTAAATTAGTCATAAAAATTATGCTCTCCGAATAGTACATACATTAAGGATTATGTGTTATTTTTTTGAGATTTTAGTTTATATGTTTAACACGATTTCTGGACCAGGACAAAAAAAACGGCGTCTCTGTAGAAATGCCCTTATACTATCTAATTAATTATGTAGTATGTAATCCAAAGGGATCATTTCTCAATAGTTTACTATTTTTCTATTCTTATGGTGTCCCACAGCGTCGTTCACCAACTCGATGATACTCTGTTATCAAAGTATTTTAAATTACCACTACTTCCAATTAAAACTAGGGTTCGAAAATATCTAACTATAACAAGAGCATTACAGACTTTAGTCTTGGACTATCCCATAATACTCTGTTGTCAGAGCATTTTCAAGTACCATTTCCCGTTCAAATTCTAACCTCTGTCATCATTCCCCTTTATCCCGTTTTATACTATTAGACGACCGATGTGGCGCAGTGGCAGTGCGACTGCCTTTGACGCAGAAGGTCCCGGGTTCGATTCTCGGTGGGTCACTCACAAAGTTGATATTTATCTCTTTGTAAATTTGCTCCCAGTCTGGTTAGGACATTGCGGGCTGAACCACCCGATTGTCCGTAAGTAAGATGGTTCCGAGTTTCGGATGGCACGTTAAACCGTAGGTCCCGGTTGCTGTCTATGATCACTTAGACGGCGGTCGTTACACAACCATGTCAGAAGCCTGCTACTCGTAGAAGGCGGTTGAAAAATTCTGACACTAGGGTTCATCGGGTCGTTGGACGATTCGGTGTCCCACACGAAAAGATGAAGATCCCGTTTTATGTCGGGGTCGGCTACCTAACCTAGGGGATTTGACGTGGAACCAAGTTTTTACACAGAGCGACTGTATTGTAAAAGAGCCTCTGTATTGCTCGTATTATGAAGTGTTCAGTACGGAGAGACCTTCTCAACGGCTTTGAGGGAATAAGGATTCACACGGATTTAGCTCTGTTTGACATTTCAAGATAAATAACATTAATAAGAATTTAGTCTCAATTTTCTAAACCTTTTACATCACTTAATTTTTTTTTAAATATTTATATTCAAAACACAGTCGCGGAATCTTTAGCCGCAGAATTTTGGATTTGAATAATACCGAGCGAGGCCCACAATAGAAGCAAATATTTTACTGAGCAAAACAACCTATAAAACTGAACAACTTTCTCCAAGAAACTTACCTACGTCCGGAAAAAAAAAATTGTTCTCCCATACAAAATGTACCTACTATATGGACGAGTCGGTTTGTACGGAAGGTAATTTTGTTTTTTCGTGTTTTACTCCAAGGGAAAGTCTAATGAGTAATTTCAACCCGTAAAATATTTGCTTTTGTTGTGTGTTCCACATTCTATACATCAAATTTATACCCCAGTATTACGGCCCACAAAAAATTCTCGCAGATACCCGATAAGGGGTATTATTCATTATTTTTCCCGAATCCAATTTTTCCGTGTAAATAGACCTTTTGTGGTCCATCGGAAGCGGCGGAATCAATACGAATCAGCTGGTCCTCCGTCAAAATAAGCTGGGACCCGCTACGCGCTACGCCGTAGTACGCTCGTAGCGGCGGCACGCCCACGCGTAGCAGTTTCGTAGACAGCGTGATGGCGGGATGGCCTTGGGTTATGTACTTTATGTAGGTCGACGTTTGTGCTTGGACCTTGAACTGGCAGAATAGATACGATTTTTTTTTAGTAATTTGATCTACCCTCGTTTCAGTTATGAATATTATTAGGATTACAAATTCGAGAACGAAAACAGTGGTATAAATTTTATGTACAACGGTCGGATATTGATCGAATTTGTACTTCTCCTTTTAGTTGCCTGGAAGAGATCATTTACAACGATAAGGCCGTCTTTGTTTAAATTATGGTAATTATTGTGTAATGTTATAGTATAATGTTATGTTTTAATGTGAGCAATAAAATTTATGTCTGTCTGTGACAGTATTCAACGCTCTGCTTACACCGCAAAGGATAATGACGTGATTTATGTACGTATGTTGTAATCTTACATAAAAAAGCTATATTAAATGAGATTCTGAAAGAGTGAACCATAGCTTATCATGAAAGTGAACAACTTATTCCAAGAAAAAATATTATAATATCGATACTGCTACTAAGTACAACAGCTACTAAATTCCTATGTTGGGTATGGTCGTCCTCTTGTTGTCAGTATTTTCCATAATTACCACGCTTGGCAGGCGGATTGGCGAGCGCAGTGCAAGGTGTTTTAGATATTCACAGGGAACGCTGCTGCCCTGAATCTCATAACAATTCCTTAATACCAAAAATAGAAAAATTGTAGAATTTTTATTAAGACCAATGTTAAAAAGGTGTAACCCTCAGCGAAAGGATCTGATGGCAGGTCGCCAGCGCCATCTATCTTTCTTTATGTGCTCAAGCTGAAACGCAATTTTTATGCCCGACTACGGAGAACCACAAAGAAAATATAACCTAGTGTCTTAAAGTGGCAAGCGTCTAGTGTGGTGTGGTGTCTAGAGTCTGCAAACGACCCGATGAACCTTTGTGTGAACATTCTAAAACCACCTACTACATATTACTACTAATCTTGACCTTATTATGATATACAAAAAGAATCATCATTGAACCTGTGCAGCTCCGCCATACCACCGGGAAAGCAGCGTAATGGGCACTCGTTCACAACATGGGACAGGGTCTCCACAGTCGCAATTTGGTGACTCACTTAGGCCCCATTTGTGAAGATAATGGTTAGTTTTTTGTATACAAAAAGAATGAAAAAAAATACTGCAAATATTTAAAGGGGTGTACCAGTCCATAAAACTGAACATCTATTCCCAAGAAATAGGTCTATTCTATTCTATTTCAGCCTATTGCAGTCCACTGCTGGACGTAGGCCTTCCCCAGGGAACGCCATAAGGCACGATCTCCCGTTTTTGCCATCCAGTCGCTACCAGCCGCCTTTTTCAAGTCATCGGTCCATCTGGCTGGAGGGCGTCCAACGCTACGCTTGCCGAGGCGTGGTCTCCACTCGAGAACCCGCTTACTCCACCGTCCGTCGGTTCTACGACAAATGTGGCCAACCCACTGCCACTTCAGCTTGCTACACTTCCAGACTATGTCCGTCACTTTGGTCTTTTTTCGGATGGCCTCATTCCGGACTTTATCCATTATAGAGATACCAAGCATAGACCTTTCCATAGCTCTCTGAGTGACATGTTGCCGGTGGGCCAGTTTTACTGTCAAGTTCCACGTCTCATGTCCGTAGGTCATGACTGGTATGACGCATTGATCGAACACCTTGGTCTTGAGGAATTGTTATATTCATTGAGAAATAGGTCAATTTAAGAAAAATAATTGGACCTAACTAGTTCATCTTGTACCATATATTAATGATAGTTGTTTTTAGTATTTAAGTAAATGTACGTTAAGAGCAGTAAAATCTCAACGCGACCCAACGGGATCCCTTGAGACTAGTTATCTTCAGAGGGAATCAGTCCCCATTAGCCCCGTGTCACTTGATACACCTTTCCAAACGTGTCAAATTATTTACCTCGGCTATGGAGTTTTTCCGGGAAAATATTTATTTTAGTCTTTTTGGCAAACTCCTAGCAGAACTAGTGCATTCTGGAAGCAAAACAACTTGTTAATTTGTTTACATTAAAAAAAAATGCGCCAGTTTGAACTGTTATGTGCCAAAAATTCCTCGGAGAAACCAAATTTCAATTAAATACAATCCAAGTAGTTACATCTTGTAAATAGTTTATGTTTTGAGATTTTCGCGGTTGTTCACAACACCTAAATTATTAGTATTTACGGGATTATCACCACGATTATATATTTGTATTTAACTGTTTATTGCACACAAGAGAAAACACAGGACAATAACATTTAGATAAAAAACACAACAGGTACTACTTATTTCTAAAAAGAAATCTCTTCCAGCAGTCCCACGGTAGAGAGATCGCATATTATGTTTATTTTTACCTTGATATTTCGAAGCGGTTGCACGCTCCATGGTCACGAGTAGACTGACAGTCAGTCTACTAGACTACTAATAATTTAGGTATTGTAAATAGTTGTTGGGTGTCAAAAAAGTACATAAAACATTTTCGTGTACTTAGATAAAATCCTGCATATAAAGCAATGCAAAGAATTCGAAAGCCCATTACCCTCTCATCTGAGGGCTCTTCTCAGTGTTCTACATATCCATCAGCTCGAGATCGACACAAGTGAGTACCTATTGTTCTGAAAAGGGATTCGAAATACTCATGTGAAAAGTAAGTATTTCCAAGATAAATTCTGACACTAGGGTTCATTGGGTCGCTGGACGACTTAGTGTTCCACACGAAGAGAGACACTAAGTGATTTTTGTCTTGGATAAAATTTGAGGAGTATAGTAGTAGTTGGAATTCACTTCACTTTGACAGCCAACAAAGATCGCTACTAGACTTGTGCTTACCGCAATATAACATCTTTGATGATAATGATCTCTCAGACCGATTTCGGCCATGGCGACCACTTCGATTCTTAATCATATCGGCACTGATGCGCCCGGTGATGGTTATTATAGCCAATTTTGGCAGTAAACTCCCGTGCAGTGTAGACACGTGAGTTTGCCATTTACATAATTATAGTTATAGCGACGGGTGGACGGGCTTTCAGCTCATCGCGCTTAGCGTCGAGGTCTGCTTTACGCTGTTCCTCAAACTCGCGGACTTGCCCCCTAGCCATCCCGCGCTATTTGGGGCGCTGTGCTGCCAGAACCTCCCATTAATTGGGCTCAATGTTGCATCTTTTCATGTGTCGTTTCTGAATATTATTATTCATCATAGAAATATCCTGGACATTTCATTTCTCCTGAAACTGTTTATGTTCTTAAATTTTTCTAATTTTCAAGTATGTGCTTAATTATGATTCAAATAACCTTAGAAAAATACTGAAAAAAATTCGGCACATCCGGAAAATCTGGAAAATTATGGTCGTTTAAACGCCCAGTAGGAGTATCTACTACTTACATTCAATGTAAGGGGTAGGAGTGTATTGACTACATTCAAAACTCTGTAAATTTTATTAAGTACTATTTATTTGTTAATACTAACAAACAAACTAATTTATGGTTTGTCGGGTGTATGGTAAGATGCAAAACATGATTTGGGGTGCAAGGAAACAGTACATTTTTTACAAAAAAAGTTGGTTTTCTTTTTGCATACAGCACACCTTAGCTGGTTTTCTTTATGCTGAATCAAGTGATCAATTCTATCGAATCGGGATGTTTCACGATAGGTTTTTGATGTAGGACGAGGACCACGCCTTTCAGTTTTTTTATATGTTTCTAGCAAACTTCTTGCCACCACCCTGCGGAATGTGAGGTGATCATATTCACCCCCAGCGGCCTTGTATAGCTGCCAAGCATTTTGAGTTGCCATGTCCAGGCAGTGACAAAGTAATGGAAAGTACCATTTTTTGCCACGGATGCTAGTCCTATAAAGACCTATATTCTGGTCAGCACGATCAACTCCGCCCATATTTTCATTATACCTTTTGATAATATTTGGTTGGGGAATGAGTACATGCTTTTTGAGTTGCTGCGAAAAACGTCTTGCATTGTGTAGTGGTTCTACCCCTTCCGTGTTCGAAGCTACTGTTACCACACTGTTGTCATTCCACTTACAGACTAATATAGACCCTGGTTGACTTGACATGGACTTGTAAGTACCTCTTTCTTGTTTATTCATCTCTTTTTTCAGCGGTAAAGGACAGTGTGATGTGCGGTTTTCTCTTATTGTTCCTGTCGCCTTCAGACCTCTGTTAGAAAGTTCATGAAAGAGCGGAATGGAAGAAAAATAGTTATCAAAAAATAAATGAAACGGTATCTGTTGGTTGTTGGTTTGTAGTGCGTCTGCAAATTGTAAGATAACGCTTCCACCTAAACCGAACTGCTTGTACGCTACAGGAATATTCGCTCCCTTTCCTTGATATGGATCAAACCAGACCACGTATCCTAACCTAGTAGCACCAACCCAATACTTGTAACCCCACCGAATAGGTTTCTCCCTGATAAATTGTTTACAGCTGTGTCTTCCATAGTACGGCACCATTGCTTCGTCAACACTGTAGTTTTCTTCAAATGGAGCAAAAGTCAAAAATGTCTCATTCAATAAGTCTAGCAAAGGTCTTAGTTTAGCAAATTTGTCATCTTTATTACGTATTTCCGAGTTGTCGCAGCAATGCAAATGGCTCATGATAAAGTCAAATCTGTCCCTGGATATAGCGTTATTTACGATACGAAAGTCTGCATCCGTTGACTTCTCCCAGTACATGCTCCTTCGTGGAACTAGAACATAGCCACTGAACAAAAGAATGCCTAGAAAACATTTCATTTCATCAGTAGTAACATTTCCAACTTTATTCTTTTGAAATGCGTAGATGTTAGTGTAATGTACCAAAATTTCAATGCATTTTTCATTGAACAAACAGTTGAAATAATGAAGGGCGTCGTGCAATATTTTAGGCCCCTGCACTGGTTGCCATTTTTGAACCAGTAGATGGTCTTGATTGCTTCGCCATTGATATTTTTGATTACGCGGCACACTTGGAGCAATCAGAGGTTCATGGCTAGTTGTAGTACAAGAATTACCCGCAGTTTCTTCAATGGTAATCACTGATGACACAGACGCATTTACTGATCCGTTACTTGTGCATCTCCTCTTAGCTATCGAAGATAATGGCAATTCGTCTTCGCTATCAAAATTTTCCTCGTCTGAATAGATTATTTCTGCTTGAGCCCTTAGCTGAGAACCTGCGAAAGAACCAATTAAAAATGTTATTAAACTATACAAAATCTTATGTTTTGAATTCTAAACCAAGCTTTATTTACCTGGCAAATTATGCCAAGTCACATATTCTTCGTCACCGGAATCTTCATCGGTAACGTCAGCATTTGAATTTTCTGGCGGCAAAATAGCTACACCACTTGGTAATTCATCGTCGTCTTCAATAGATTCCAGCTCTTCAATTATTTCGTTTAGTCTTAACGGTTTCTTATAGCGAGACCTGGAAAAGACAACAGACGTCAATTCTCCTACTGGGCGTTTAAACGGCCGTAAATTTCATGTGTAAATATTTATAACAAAAACTAGGAGTAAACATGTTTTATAGTATATAATATTTAGTTTAAAGACAAAGGTAAATAAATAATACAGTTTGCATCATGTTTTTATTCCAAATTATAATGAAAACATACCTTTTTGGAGCCATAATGCCAATAAATTATCTCACTTGAATTCAACGCCGAAAAAACGCTTGAAAATTTAAATAGATTGGCGTAAACCACCTCACTTCACGAAGGTTTGTCTCTAAAAAGCACATAAACGCGAAAATAGTTCGGTAAAAACACACATAAATAACATTAATTTGAGGGTAGATTCGATTCAGTTTTTGGGCGTTTAAACGGCCAGTAGGGGAATCTGGGTTAGCGTCGAGGTCTGCTTTACGCTGTTCCTCAAACTCGCGGACTTGCCCCCTAGCCATCCCGCGCTATTTGGGGCGCTGTGCTGCCAGAACCTCCCATTAATTGGGCTCAATGTTGCATCTTTTCATGTGTCGTTTCTGAATATTATTATTCATCATAGAAATATCCTGGACATTTCATACTGCACCACAAGCTACGAGTCAAAACCTACATAATTGATTCTTTCTTTATTAATAAATACATAATGATTTTTTGTGCCCTGTGGGAAGCGAACCCACGAACCTCGGCGTAGAAGGGGTACTATCGCCTACACCATCGGAAAAGTCAAAATAAATTAAAATAAGATGTTTCCTCTTTATACCAGAAGTTACTTTCTTAAAGGGTTTTCCTGTTGCTCAAGCAGAGGTAGCTATGGGAACCATTAATATTATATGATATTATACTTTTACTTTCATTTTGATTTATACCTACCTACTTTCGTATACATTTAGTATAAACCGTATTACTTACAATATTATTATGAAAAAATGTTCACACTTCAGCGCTAAAATATCGCAGTGGTCTGTCAGATCCATACTAGAAATGTCACCCCCATACTAAAACCGCTCAACCACTGTCGACGCTGCGCTAGCGCTTAGTCTGTTGAGTGCGGTTTTAGTATGGGGAATGACGTTTCTAGTATGGATCTGACAGACCGCTGCGATATTTTAGCGCTCCGCCGTGCGTTAAGTGTGCGATCCGCCGTAGGCGCATACGTTAACACAGCGTTATTTCTGTGTTGAAGTGTGATAGAGAAGCTATAACCTATTTGCGTTGGTTAGAAGTCTCTTTAGGCTCGACACTATGTCCTTGATTTATTTTCAATTTCAATAGTTTTGTTTCCAAGTAGGTAGTCACAATGAATAATTTTAGAACAATATTCAAGCGTGGTGAGTATGGCAATACGTCCCAGTAGGGGGAGGCACAAGTCCAGCAGTGGGCTATTGTGGCTGCTAATGCTGCATAAGCTATTTCAAGATTCAATCGCTTATTTCCAAGTAGATTCACAATGACAGAAAGTTACAATACAATACTGTCACTGAATATCTCTGTATTAGGTTTATATTCGGTCTGCGAAAGTATGACCACGTCTCTTCTTACCGGTCCCAACTTCAGTGGCTACCTATATCCCGTAGAAGGGACTGCCATATCCTTTCCCTTCTTTACTCCATCCTATCCAATCCTAAATCTCCTCCATATCTCAAAGATCGTTTCATTTTACACACAGAAACACTGATGCGTAATCTGCGTTCCGGGAACAGTCTGAGAATCAACTTTCCTCCACACAAGACGGACTTCTTTGCAAATTCTTTTACAGTGCGAGCCATCAAGCTGTGGAATTCTTTAATTCTTTGCCTGAGGAGATCCGTCGGTCCCCTTCCCTTGAAACCTTTAAGGACCGAACCAGGAAATACTATTTATCTAAATCTGTTGTATAATATCTCTTATTTTATTCCTTTTAGACTGATATCTATTTCTTCCCATTTCCTTCTTTTATTATATATTTTCCTTGCATCCATAGTATAGTGTAGGTATATATATGTATTAGTTTATCGGTAAATTGTTATGTATTTAGTATATATCATATTGCTTAAGTGCATATCTATGTATTAAAGTGTATTATAGTATAAGTAGTATATGTAGATGTTTGCACTATCCCGCTAACCATATCGCATTTTCTTTTTCACCCAAAGGTTGCCTGGAAGAGAATGCTACCTTAGCATTAAGGCCGCCTTATTGGCCTATCAAAATTTCTCTGTTTGTTTTTTATGTAATTTCTGTTTTTTGTGCAATAAAGAATATATATTATTATTATTATTAATAATAAATAAATAAATAGTCATTATAAAAAAAAACACACACGATTTTCTCTTTTTTATAACAATTTTATATTTGTAGTCGTAACGCGGCACGAGTGGGAAAAAAATTAAATAAAGGCGCCTCGGGGCTTGCCAGGCTGACCACACAGCGTGTAACTTGCTATTTGCACTACAATCGCACCAGTTTATTGACTAACAGTAATAACTGAGTAAATGCCGACAATCTGCAACAGCAAAGCATTGTTTGCATAACTGAGTTTAATGTTGAACAGTTCGCTAACAAACTCTAGTTTGATTGCGACCAGTTCGCAGAATTGAGTCGTTTTTCCGGTAGTTCTGTGCTGACTATCGATGGACTCAATACAAAAAAAAAAGTTTTTTGTGCTATCGATAGCATAGATTTAATTCGAGGTTAACTTGAAGTCGGTTTTAATCTTTTTAGCATCGCACAGGATAATTTTTTCGGGATAATAACTGTCCATGTATTAATCCAAGTTACCCTTTATGTGTGTGCCAAATGTCATGAAAATGGGTTAAGTAGTTTTAGCGTGAAGGAGTAACAAACCTACAATCAAACATACAAACTTTCGCATTTATAATATAAGTAGAATTTTAGGATTTTAGCTGCTTCATAAGTAATAAGGTTTAACTTTATTTCTAGTATTAACACAAATTCAAACAAGAAGTGAAAATCTTAGTTATTGAAAACTTTTACAAAAGTATCGAATAACCAGCAATCTGGGGTCGATAATGGACAACACTAACAAAAGTTTCTCGTTTCCCGCACTCGGCACTGAAACGACATTCTTCTTCATTTTTAGAAACTAAAGTTTTTTCAATTTGGTACTTACTGATATTTTAAATCAAATGTTCGTAGTTCCAATTTTCTAGGCTTTTGTACTATAAGTTAGTATTTATGTTATTCAAAGACTGTACTTTTTCGTTATCTTTTTTAATGAATTTGTGAAAAACAACCTGCAATACATTCTCTTATAGTAAATGCAGTCATCTGACCGTAATTTAGTATGGGAGGTCGAAGATTTTTGTCGTCTCCTTATAAATTTTCTTTGAGCAGTTGTTCAGTTTCATAGTCTGCATCACTTCCATTTACTCTATCAGTATTTGGAAAGCTGTCAAACAAAATACAATTGAAATAAAATGCAACCCAGTCGTCTTTTTCTTTTTTCGTGTGGCACACCGAGTCGTCCAACGACCCGATGAACCCTAGTGTCAGAATTTTTCCACCGCCTTCTACAAGTAACAGGCTTCTGACATGGTTGTGTAACGACCGCCGCCTAAGTTATCATAGACAGCAACCGCGACCTACGGCTTAACGTGCCATCCGAAACACGGAACCATCTTACTTACGGACAATCGGGTGGTTCAGCCCGCAATGTCCTAACCAGACCGGGAACAAATTCACAAACTGATAGATATCAACTTTGTGACCCACCGAGAATCGAACCCGGGACCTTCTGCGTCAAAGGCAGTCGCACTACCACTGCGCCACATCGGTCGTCAACCCAGTCGTTCAGTGTAAAATCACTCCCATTCATTTATCGCGGTCCGGATTAAGTTAAAATCGTCGGTTGCACTTGGTCCATTGCACTTTCACCAACAAAGCGGCTCTGCGCCGAACTAGCTAACAGCTTTGCTGTGTACTTACCTACTTCAAATCTATAACTGTAAGTACCTTTATAAATTACGGTCCATATAGCGCAGTACGACGGATCGCACACTTAACGCACAATGCACCGCTAAAATCCGTAATGCAGCGGTCTGTCAGATCCATACTAGAAACATCAATCCTCATACTAAAACCGCTCATTCGCTGTCGAGTGATGCATTAGGGCTGCCATCACGTCACGCATCCGCCAAAATAACGCACACAGACGCGTTATTTTAACAGAGCGTTGTGCGTTAAGTGTGCGATCCGCAACTGTGTGCGGTGTGAGTGCCTGCGACGCAAAGGTTCCGGCTTCGTTTGTCAGCGAAAATTCTTTGTGATTTTCTTTCTAGCTGGTTAGGGTATTGCAGACTGTCCTTTTCGGAGGGCACGCTAAGCCGTAGGTCCCAGTAGCTGTCTATGATAACTTGGAGGACGTCCATATTTTGTGTATAGTTTATTCTGAACCCCATAACATCATAGTTCAGAGAAGGGAACTTGGAATAAGTAACCATTTCCCAGACTCGAGTAGTAGAGTTTGTTGGCATAGGACGCGGCAAGCATTCGAGTGGAGACGCGGCAAGGCTTGCGCTTGTTTACTATTTGCTCACCAGGGGGCGCGCTTAGTGGAAATGTTTCCAAGGTATTTGTTGGCTGAGACTAGTAAGTACTTATTTATTAATTAAAAACGCATCAAAATCTAGTTTAAGAGGTTTTGGCGGTGTTCATGAAAGACAGACAGGGAAATTAAATTAAAAAAAAATTAATTAAAATTGTTTATTTTCAGACAATTACAGCCCATAGAATATTAGTAGTACACCAAGCAAAATATTACTTATAAACTATGTTAGTCTAACTAATGCAATGTAATGAACATAAAAATATTTATCAATGCACATGTAAAAGAGCAAATCTATGAAACACAGCTGCATCCATCCTATCAGCAATCAGTTTCAGGATCTTGTTGCTGCTACCCCTCACTCTTCGCACTAAGGAGGTTGACTTTTTCCTCATAATTGCATAGAAGTCATCCATATATGCATCTGCAAACATAGCTGAAGCGCTACAGTATCGGGGTAGCTTCAGCAAGGCCCTGAAGGCATTATTATATTGCACGCGTATAGCACTATAAGCCCTCAGCGCATAGTCAGTCCACAGAGCACACGTGTAAAAACTTTGACAGAATGCTCTAAACAAAGTAAGTAATGCATAAAGCGATTTGTTATTACATTTAGTTTGATTCAACTACTACTACTTTGCTGGATATATGCCTCTAACAGGGGGGGGGGGGGGGGTTTAAGTATACTCACCAAGCTTGGAAGGCGGCTTGGCGAGCGTAGTGCGAGACATTGTAGATATTCACAGGGAACCCTGCTACCCGTTCCATGGATTCATGCCTGAATCGCTTTTTACGACACCCACCGGTAGAAATAGGCTGATGCTATCTTAGCCGGCACCACACATCACACTCAATATTACGTTTGTTTGATGATAAGGTATAAGACTTGTATCGTAAACAATTATTTACCTGCACATAAATCTTGCGGGGTCGGCAGTGCTTCAGCAGGCGTAACTCACGTAAATCCTAGCGAACATAACTTTAAACTACCCATAAATTGGACTTCAGCGCCCGAGAAAAACTTTTACAGGCAAAAAAAAAACGATAAACCAGTGTATGTAGTGGCCGGGGAATCCCGGACATAATTTTAAAACTCCCTCGGCAGCCTACGAGCGTTCCGGCGATTTACTGGTTGCCGTTATGCTTTTTTTGTATGTGGACTTGTAGAGCGATTCACTATTACAGTTTGTTTTATTTTTAGGGCTTTTATTTATAATTATAAGAGAGGCTTTTACTTCAAGTTTATTTCCGCCCCTTCATTTCAAGTTGTTTGTGATGTTAATGTAATAGCTGCTATTGTGATACGGCCTTTCCCACACTTCAAAACCGCTTTCGATGCACGACCCAGCAGCGCTAACGCCTGCATCGGGAGTAGTTTTTGTATGGGAGGTGACGTTTCTAATATGGATCTGACAGGTGCATACGTTAGCGCAGCGTTATTTTTGCGCTGAAGTGTGATAGAGGACTACAATCTCTAAAGTATCTGAATTGCCATTTACATTGAAAGATGTAGTTACATTAACAGTTTTTAGCTTTATTATCTCGAATACTGATATCGGCCGGGCAAGTTCTCAATAACAGCCAAACGTCTACAACGTACATATTACTGCATATCACAGTAAACTTAGCACTTATAATAAAAAAATAGTAGTTTGTATTAGTAATTTGTTTTAATTTGTTTCTATTCTTATAAATATTGTTTGTATATTTCTTTTGAGTTTTAGAATCTTTATAAACGAGTATAATTTTTGTAAGGAACTGTTTTTTTTTTTCGATTTTTAACTGGTTTTTTCCCGGTTTATTTGGCCCCATTTTTTGCGATTCTAGGAATCCCTCATATCTGTTCTCATAGCACACAATACACGCATCTGTTATACGGTGTAAATCCCCATCGATCCAGCGGTTATCAATTGTATAATCCTCTTCACGTGTTGACGATTAACTATCAATTTCATTGATTGCTTGGCGTACACGTGTTTTACAATACTTGCTGATGACCGATGTGGCGCAGTGGTAGTGCGACTGCCTTTGACGCAGAAGGTCCCGGGTTCGATTCTCGGTGGGTCACTCACAAAGTTGATATCTATCACTTTGTGAATTTGTTCCCAGTCTGGTTAGGACATTGCGGGCTGAACCACCCGATTGTCCGTAAGTAAGATGGTTCCGTGTTTCGGATGGCACGTTAAGCCGTAGGTCCCGGTTGCTGTCTATGATCACTTAGACGGCGGTCGTTACACAACCATGTCAGAAGCCTGCTACTTGTAGTAGGCGGTTGAAAAATTCTGACACTAGGGTTCATCGGGTCGTTGGACGACTCGGTGTCCCACACGAAAAAGAAGAAGAACAATACTTGTTGGCTTAAAGCGTGTTGTGTTGGTTATCTCATGTGATGCCGGTTGAGAAAAGCATCAGCCTATTTCTATCAATGGGTGTCGTAAAAGGCGATCAAGAGTGTACGCAACGAACGGACAGCAGAGTTTTCTATGAATATCTTGCATTGCGCTCGCTAATTCGCCTGTCTAGTCATTGTAAAATTATCGTCGTATGCTAAACTTGTTAACTATAAAGTTCGCATAAAGTAACAGAAAAAATTTATCGATAATTGACTGTTTACCAGACCAGATCCATAAATTGTATGCTCTAAGTAGATTTCATTTTACCAAGGCATAGTCGTAGACTTCATTTTACCATCGTCCAGTAATTCGACCATATTCCCAGAACAATCCATAAGTTGTATGTTCTAAGACGGGCACATATGCCCCATTTGAAAAGCATTATAAAATACGCTTCGCCTGTCACACTACTGACCCTGCTTCCTTGCAAGGTCCTTCACCACTTCATATACAATAAGGTCGTATTTCCTAAGAACTTTAAAAGACCTTTGTAGACTTTACCTCTTTTAAAATAAGGTCTTTTAATGGAAGAATCTTGTCGCTTTTAAACTTTGTTCTGAAAAGATTTTGTGTAAAAGTGTTAAAGGAGGAAGTTGTATACAGCGTGTAGCGAACTACATTCTTCATGTTTGTTTTATTTGCAACGCATTATTGAAATTTAGCAAATGTTTCCAAGAAGATAAGAAAGTTAGTTTGTTCAATAAGTTGTTCAGTATTATCAGTACCTTAACCCTCTTTCAGATTATTAAAGGTACCTACCCGACTTTATTTGCTTTTATTATTTCCTATTTAGGGTTCCATACGCAAAGGATCAAAATGGGACGATATTACTGTGACATCGCTGTCTGTCAGTCTGTCTTCAGGCTGTATCTCATAAACTGTGATAGTTAGTGAGTAAAATGAGCGTCGGTGGCCAAGTCGCTAGGACACCGGTCCTAAAATCTTCAGACCCGAGGTTGACCCCGCCATGTGCTAATGTGTTTTTACTCGCCTACATTTGCCGACTGCTCTTACGGTGTAGGAAAAACATCGTAAAACCCACATTCAAATTAAATTTGAATTGAAATGATATGAATGTGACTTAACCTAGGCGACAGAGGACAGGATAAGGCAAGGCGAATGAATGAGTTAGTGAATATTTTTTTTGTATGTTTCATATTTCCGATGCCGCCGCCATTACAACAGATTTTTATATAGAACATGCAAGTCTATTGTCGCTCTAAAAACAAATACAAAAACCGAAAAAAGAAATAATAAAGCTTCTATACAACAAACGTGATTCTTGTGAAATATTTACACATATGTCTGGTGCTGGAGCTGGAGCGACAGGAAGACTCTATTGTAGTTACACGGTTGTGGGCACGTAGTGAGTACGCAAGCAAATCACGAATTCGGAGTTAAATTGCTTTCTAAATAATACTATAATACAACACTTTCATCTGTACTGAGGACTGTGGACTTTTTTTTGCCTGTTATGTAGATACAAGAAGACAGCTCTATACTGAGTTTCAGTAACCTACAGCGCCATCTGTTGCAAAAGTGTCTTCAACACAATTATAATGTTACGAGACCCGACATCCGCGAGTTTTACTCATACTTTGCTGATTTTTATTACATCCTTTATTATTGTACAATACATACGTATATCGTGTACTTATGCTTAGTCGTAACACGTGTGTGGCCGGAGTAAAGAAGCGACGATATTATAATAAATATTTATTGAGGTTACTGTACAAACGGATATTACTAAACCCGCTTATATGCCTCGGCAGGGGCTTTCAAGTTTTTTGTATTGACAGCAGATTTAGGTTATATATTATACGAATATATCTCACAGAAATTTATATAAGAAATAAGACTAGCTGGTGCCTGCGACCACAGATTCGTTTAGGTGCAGAATGTCCCTTTCGCAAAATGTCCCCTGGTTCAAAAATGTCCCTTAAAGGCAAGTGACCGAAAGGCTCAGAATGCTCCTTTCCCAGATTGTCCCCATCGCAAAATGTCCCTTTCCCAAAATGTCCCTTTCCCAAAATGCCCCTTTCCCATAATGTCGAAATTTGTATGGAAAACAAATTGAGTTGGTCCAAAAAATTTTCTCATCTTTCAACCTATGATCCTTGGAGAAAGTTGTTCAGTTTCATAGTCTGATTCACCCCTTAAAATATTTGCAGCTAATATTTTTACACCTAATATATTATAGCAAAAAGCTTTGTTAAAACGTCAAAACAATTTCAAATGTGCGTCGCTACAGCTTTGGCCTCTTTCACACTTAACGTCCAACGTAAAAATAAGGCTGCGCTAACGCCAAATCCATACTAGGAACGTCACTCCTCATACAAAAACCGCTCTCGACCGATGTCCCACAGCACAACCTCTGCGTTGCTGGACGCACAACGCATCCGTTAGCGCAACGTCGTGCCAAACGACGTCATTTTGCCTGACATTTTGATCGTGCGTCGTGCGCTGTCAATGCGTTGGCTCAGCGTTATTTTAGCGTCAGAAATACGCTGCGTTGGTCGTTGAGTGTGAAAGAGGCGAAAGATGCTTAGCGGAAAAGCTGTGAAAACAGTAATCATTCACCCAATTTCATTACCATAGCTAAAGAACTGAAATCCATAAAAGTTTTGAAGTTGCCTTATTAAATAAGAGTTAGAAACGATCGCAAGCGTCCCGCGGCGCGGCGGTAACTGCAGTTGGGAGTTGAAACTTAATCAACCAACGCTTAAGGAAAAATGCGGATGCAGTTAAATACTTGTTAACCCGCTCGCTGCGAGACCAGAATGAACAGATTTTGTACTAATGTTATTTAAGGTTTTTGAAAATTACGCATTTGGTTCATAATAAATCCAGTATTCACCGATAGAAAAAATGTTTAGAATCCGGCAAATCTGTCCAAAATTAGGTTGCACCCTTTTTAGTATCAAATAGAAAAAATAAGACTTTGTATGGCTAAGTCATAGACTTAATTTTACACTCGTTTTAAACAAGATTAGGAGTTTAACCATGTGCCTAGTATTTTGACGAACATCCTAAATCTGTCTTTGATAATTTGGCCAACCTATTTTTAGGATTTGGCTGTATTCCTGATTTTCCTGCTAACGACATACCTATATACCAGGAGAAATGACGCCAGTTTTTTTCTTCACTCCAACTAAATCTCACCACGGGCCCATAAGACTGTTCGCGAATGAGTTAAAGTAGGTAGTGGGAAAGTTAGTAAGTGAATTTATACTACTTGTGTTAGTTGCGACATAAGCGGTGCTTTATTTGTTTATCTCTGCGGCACGTGGATAGGGCAATGCTAATAAAACTAGTGTATTTGCCTTAGCGTTTTCTTGCAGGTATAACGTTAAAAATAAGAGGTGGCGCTAGTGCGAATGATGTAAAAGCTCAACTGTGACATGGGTCATCGCAATCCATATTGCGGCTGATGCGTACTTACTACTAACACAACCCGCCGAATGGAAAAAAATACTGAAGATGTATAAAATATATAAATATACATACATGAAGAATAAACATACTGAAGACGTACAAATTAATAAAAACACTAAATTATACATTTTACTGAAGACTAGGTTCTACAGCTAGGCTGTTTGCCTGTCAAATGAATAAAAAAAATTACAGTCAGTGACAGCATCATAATGACACAGCGACGTATCAAAGATATCGAAAGTTACGAAATGAAACGAATAACGTATTAAATAACGAAATAGTACTATTTCAACTCGTTGTGATGCGATTACGAACGTACAAATTAACAATTAAAAACGTTGAAATTCAGCAATGCAGATCATTACAAACCATCCCGAAACGCTGCCTAAGCCTGCGCTTAAAGAGGCACCTGCGTCTCGCTGGAATTTCCCAGACCCAGTTCAATAAAGGTGAACAATACACAAAATTATACGCCCCATTTGAATAATGATGGATAACGAGAACTTACCAATACAATTTTCTTTTCTTTACAATTTTGTTAAGAATGATGTAGGTAATTATAATGTTAGTGATAAGAAGTAATTAATTATTATTATTTTGAATCAAACATACCCCACTGCAGGGAAAGAATATTTATTTTAAATTAACCCCTTCTTTCAAAGACCTTCGATCAATAAAATTAGTTTTTTGATGAATGAGTAGTTAGAAACTTTGTAAAGTTATTATGATGTAAGTTGATCTACAGACACGACGCGATCTATTGCGTATCTATTTTAACGCGAAAACTTCTTTCTTCAAAACCTCACTGAACTGATCGAGGTAAGGCTGGAAGACTCGACTCAAAAGACTCGAGAGTATTGGTGTATTACAATTTTTAGGCGACAGGCTGACAACTTGTCACTATAGTGATACACATGTTTTCTGAAAACAATCCTCAAATGCCAGACGTGACGATAGTGGCCGTATTCTTACAGCCGTTACCGCTCTGCCTACCCCTTAAGGGATAAAGGCGTGATATATGTATGTATGTATGTATGTATGAATGTATGTATGTATGTATGTAAGGCTGAAAGCATTTTCTTTATAAATAAAAAAAACAAGCTTCTAAAAATTTCAAGAAAGCAAATTCGTTTCATAAAAAAAAAACAAGATTATTTTCTGTAAATGTAACTGAAAATCGCTGATGTGTTTGTCCATTTGGAAACAATGTAATCTGCATCATTTAATTGAATCGAAAACACATTCCGGACGGAATGATCTCGACAGTAATAAAGAGGCGATCGACGTTGTAGCGCGGGTCGGGGAGTGCAGTGACTGGCGAATGGAAGTGGATTAGAATGTAATTGGGAAAAAAGCAGTTTGATTACGTTACAATCGTAATTTAATTACGAAGGTGGTTATTGGAAGTTGTGTAGAGGACCTACTACACAACCACGCAACTTTAGGTCATACAAATATTTCTTTCTCTATTTTACAGATATTTGAATCATTACTGGGATATCCGGTACCTACTTAAGATGCAGGTATTTTTGTAATTTTGTGTTTCCTAACCAAAGTTTTCTGGAGATAATCACGCATACTCTACAGGGTGTAAGGGACAGCGTCCCGAATACTGATAGGGTGCAAGCAGACCATGAAACTGAACAACTTTCTCCTAGGAACATAAGTCAGGAGACGACAAAAATTGTTCGACCTCCCATACAAAATCGCGACCAGCTGACTGCATTTACTATGGAAAGCCAAAATTCTTTTTAAACTTTTCCTGATATATGTTCCTAGGGGAAAGTTGTTCAGTTTCATGGCCTGCTTGCACCCTATCAGTGTTCGGGACGCTGTCACTTACACCCCGTATATTATCTAAGACGCAAACAGACTGGCCGTTCTGACACTTAACGCACAACGCAGGGCTGAAATGCGTCTGTCAAATCCGTACTAGAAACGTCATTAACTATACTAAAACCGCTGTTGGTGCAGTGCTAGCGCAGCTTTGTGCGTTTCTAGTGTAGATCTGACAGATTCATGCGTTACGCAGCGTTATTTTAGCACTGCGTAGTGCGCTAAGTGTGAGCTCGGCGTAAATACAACAGAACTATAAAGATACCAAAGGCTACAACACTAAGTCATGCTGCATCAAAGGATTTATCTTTGAACACAATGCGAAGTGCGAAAAAAATTAGAAAAAACTGTTGAATCGATACAGTCGCGCGAAGAAACTCGCTGAAAAGTAAAAACAAATAAAACGAGTGTGAAACATTGTGAAGGAAACTACTACAAAAGAGCACACCGACGACGGCAATCATGTATACATACGTACATATGTATGACATACGCTTATATCCCTAGTGTGGTCAAGCGTAAACAACCCGTCATATTCAAAATCTAAAATAAAGTAAAACCTAAATAATGTACGCGACTATTCAAATAAAAGGGTATAAAAAGGAACGTCAAAACGTGAAAAACAAAATTGACACCACCACACACATACAAACTGACTTGGTAGGCTGGTGCATTTTGTATAGTAGTTAGTATGTGTTAGTATGTGTTTTTTTAGTTAATTTTGGCAAAAAAACATTAGTTTTTTAAACAAAGTATTTAACCTTTTATTCAAATGTGTTTACATGAACAAAACAAGCAGTATCTAGTCTCTAAGTTTTTATTAGTTATTGCCGAATTACTTCTTGATAGTAACTATGCCTGTTTGTGTAGAAATTGTATCAAACAGGCGGATCGCACACTTAACGCACGACGGAGCGCTGAAACATCGCAGCGGTCTGTCAGATCCATATTAGAAATCTCCATACTTAAAACGCTCAACCGCTGTCAACGCAGCGCTAACGCAGGGTCTTCCTTCGGGCGAGATTTTAGTTCGGGGAGTGACGTTTCTAGTGTGGATCTGACAGCCCGCTGCGATATTTTAGCGCTCCATGGTGCTTTAAGTGTGCGATCCGCCTGTTTGATACAATTTCTACACAAACAGGCATAGTTACTATCAAGAAGTAATTCGGTGAATACATTCGGTTACAATATCGTGTTGCTACCCTCCCTCATAGTCAGGGGTACTCATCTCAGCCTTTGATCGAGGACTGTGATGTGGTATACGGGTATGCGACCCCGGCTTCCCGAGCAAGCAGTTCCCTCCTGCTTAACAAATAAAAAGTCTGTTTCGGCGAGAATGGCAACCCAATGCAGATATGCACAAGGGCTTGGCGGACTCGGCGACTCAGCAAGGCAATGTGGATGGCCTAGGGCGACGGTAGAGGGCGCGGGTAGTTACTGTCGGCCAGACACTGCGTCTGACCTCTCCTTCAGTCGTAGCGGTTTTCCGTTCCACTGAATCAAGGAGGGTGAGGACTAAGTGCGTGCGCCTGCGTTTGCGCGAACGTTTGCGCACCGAAATATATCCTGCGCAACTGACCGCTTCCGAATAATGGACTCCGATGACGCAAAGTCCTGTGGCGATGGGTTGAGGTAGAGAGGTCTGGCGTGGTGCAAGCTGGGCTTTGTCTGATTCCTGCACATAGGCGGTTCTAGGGGCGTGAGTACATGCCGTGGTCGCTTTTCAATTCAATTCAATTCAATTCAATTCAATTCAATTCATTTATTTCCATAAATAGGTAACAAAATTCTGTTTACAATCGGTATTATGCTAATTTAGTAGTAGTTAAATGTGTCCGAAATAAGGCATGCAAACAGATTAACAGCGGACCCTGCACTAAGCATAGCCTGTATCGCAGGGGCCCGAAAAGAGTTGACAAATTACAATTTTCGGTTCGGACGCGAGGTTTGGAACTCAAAATTAAAGATAATAATTAAACAAAATAACTTATAAAGAAAAAATAAAGAAACAGACACAGACAAGAATAGATAAAACGTGTGTACCTTTAGTTGAGTGTGAATGTATTATATATGTGTGTGTATATGTGCGTGTGTGTGCGTGTGTGTGTGTGTGTGTGTGGGTGTGTGTGCGTGTGTGTGCGTGTGTGTGTGTGTGTGTACGTGTTGGATCCATCCAAGTTATAATGATGTGGGCATAAGAGCCTCAGTTTGGTCATAGCTTAACCTTAACAACCATCTTTCAATAGCTAGTTTCGCTTCTCGGGTCGTTAAGGCTTTGATGGGCAGCTTTTTACAAATCCTGTTATACAGGTAGGAGGGAAGGTAATCGGGCAAGCGCTGCGCGAAAGTCGTACGAACAACCGGGACACGGATTTTAAAAATTCTACGTTTAAGTAGCGCCTCATATTCCGGGGAACCACACACCATCCTATGTTTGGAAACTACAGACCGCAACACATATAACTGACGAACTGTCAACACTTCGCATTCATTGTATAGTAACTCCGTTGAAAATCTGAAGTGCTTACGCAGCATTACCTTAAGGACGGCCCTCTGAGCACGTTCCAGCTCTATCAGTATTGTTTTAGCCGCACCGCCCCAAACTCTGATGCAGTACAAGATCAAGGACTGGGAAAGAGCTTTGTAAACCATTATCAAGGTGTCTTTTGAGGCCGAGTGTCTGAGGGATTTCATGACGTAAATCATTTTCCTTGTCCGAGATGACAGAAATTGAATATGTGGCCTAAAAGACAAGTTTTCGTCAATTACAATGCCCAGATACCTTATAGTAGTTGATCGAGATACACTCTGACAATTGCAATCAGAGCTGGTGCGTGGATGGCTTTGAGTCATTGCTTCACACGTGCTTGTGTGAAGCTTTAGCGATATTATTAGAGGCGGTTCCGATGCTTTCGTTTTATGGAATGCTATGTATTGTGTTTTCGCGACGTTAAGAGTTAGTAGATTGTTTTCCAGCCAGCCAGCTACAACGCTCAAACCAGTCTCAGCTGTTTCATATACTTCCTCCCAAGAAGCACCACGAAAAAGTATAACCGTGTCATCGGCGTAACATATGACTTCCGCACCCGGCAAGGACAGCTCTAGCAGGTCGTTAATGTAGACTGTGAATAAGGTAGGTCCCAGAACACTGCCCTGCGGGACGCCGAAATCTAGTGGAAGCATGCCGCTAAGCGTGTCACCCACCCTGATGCACTGCTGCCTGCCCGTAAGGTAGCTCTGATACCAATCGAGAGCTACACCTCTTATTCCAATTGCAGCCATTTTCTGAATCAATATTGGAATCGAAACCGTGTCGAATGCCTTAGCCAGGTCTAGAAACACGCCAAGACATTTACGATTTTGGTCTAAAGCACTCGACACAGTGCTTGTTAGAAGAAGTGCAGCATCTTCGGTGGATCTACTGTGTCGGAATCCGAATTGCCGCTCCGATATTATATTATTTTTATTTAAAAAATCTACCAAGCGTTTGTTGGCCAACTTTTCCAATATTTTTGAGAAGATGCTAAGTAAAGAAATTGGGCGGTAATTGCTAGGCTTGTCTTTTGCACCATCCTTATGAATGAGGGTAACGCATGCAGACTTCCAGCTTTTCGGGAAAATGCCAGTACTTAGACTGAGATTGCATATATGCGTAAGAGGTTCAAGGATTGCGGACTTTACATGTTTGATTAGCTGTGACGAGTAACCATCCATGCCAGGGGCACTATTTACTTTAAGTCCAGATATCAGCGCATTAATCTCTTCAACATTCGTGGGTGACATAAACATGGAGTCTTTGGGAGGCTTGGTAGCTTTGAATTCCGCAGCCAAAGAGCTTTGTGTTGTATTCAATCTGGACAGTATTTTGTTTGCTAAGGTACTGCCGACGCTAGTAAAATACTGATTACAGCGGTCAAGTGAAGTAGCAGGATCTACATCTAGTTGACACAACTCAACCGGAACAATTGCATTGCAAATCGGGACGACAATGCGAATTCGGCAGCACCTGGGATGACAAAGCAGCCCTTTTAAGGGAGGCACTGCTTTCCTCGCCCAGCCGAGGAGGGGGCTAGAAAATGTGCCCTAAAAAAAGTGCTCGTCCCTACCCGGAAGGTGGTAGTAACCACGGCTGCCACCGCATCACTTAACTCGTGGTCGACGAAACAGAAAAAATAAAAACAGCATGAAACCATCTATCATGACATTTGGCGCGTGGAACGTGAGAACTCTCATTGATCGAGATGGCAACTCCTGTCCTGAACGCAAAACCGCCATCGTAGCTCGAGAACTTCATCGCTATAACGTGGATGTGGCTGCGCTCAGCGAAACACACCTTGCTGATGAAGGAGAACTGGTGGAAGATGGAGGTGGTTACACTTTCTTCTGGAAGGGTACCTCTGCATCCGAGCCTCGACGTTCAGGGGTAGGATTTGCCATCAAAAATCATCTAGTAAAGCGACTTCAAGAGTGTCCTGTTCACATCTCGGACCGCGTTACCACACTGCGCCTTCACCTGGATACAGACAATTACCTTAATGTCATCAGTGTCTATGCTCCAACGTTAGACAAGTCTGATGACATTAAGGACAAGTTTTACGAGGAGCTAACTCAATGCCTTGATAGCATAAACGCCAGAGAGCAGATCTTGTTGCTAGGCGATTTCAATGCCAGGGTTGGACGGGACTACGAGGCTTGGCCTGGAGTTCTGGGACGACATGGAGTTGGCAACATGAACAGCAATGGTCTGTTGCTGCTCGGTCTTTGTGCTCAGTACGATCTAGCGATATCGAACACTATGTTCAGACTTGCCGCTAAGCACAAGACAACGTGGATGCACCCGCGTTCCAAACACTGGCATTTGATCGACTTTGCTATTATTCGGCAACGAGACATCGGTCAAGTTCAAGTCACCCGCGTTATGCGTGGTGCTCACTGTTGGACTGACCATCGACTAATTGTCACTAAGCTACGACTCCGCCTCCGTCGACCTCGCAGATCCACAGTGAAGAAGCCTGCGTTTTTAAACGTGGATAGGCTGAAAGATCGCGAGGTTAGGGTGAAATATGCTGAAGCCTTATCTGAAAAGCCGTCGCCAATAACTGAGACCGGTGATGTCAGTGCTGCTTGGGGAGCTTTGTCATGTCATCTTATAGAAGCCGCTTCTGCTACTTTGGGTACGAAAGACCGACGTAGTGAAGACTGGTTCGATGACAATAGCGAGGCTCTTAAAGCAGCATTCGACAAACATCGACAGCTCCTGCGACAGCATAATCGAAGAGGTGGAAGTGTTGCGGTGGTCAAAGAAAGTGACCAAGAGTTACGCAGGCTGTCTCGACAAATAAAAGACAAGTGGTGGCAGGACAAGGCTTGTCAAATGCAGTGGCTCGCCGATACAAACCAGCTTGGTGAGTTTTACTGTGAAGTGCGTAAGCTGATTGGTGCTTCCTACCGTGCAAAAGTACCTTTAAGGTCTTTAGATGGTATGCACCTCCTGACCAGCAAGGAGGATGTACTTAAACGTTGGGCTGAGCATTTTCACAACTTGCTCAACGTAGATCGATCAGCTGATCTGCATCATATCAGTTTAATGCCTCAACTCCCGTTAGCCACGGAGCTGGACGAGCCCCTGTCATGCGACGAGGTTGTTACTGCCATCAGACAGCAGCATAATAACCGGGCGGTTGGCATTGACCTTATACCGGGTGAACTACTTAAATATGGTGGTACGGAGTTGCACACGTCGGTATGGAAACTTTTCGTTCGAATGTGGGAGGAGGAGAGGATCCCTGAGGACTTCAAAGTGTCTCGCATTTGTGCCCTCTACAAGAACAAGGGTGACCGTTCTGACTGTAACTCATATCGCGGTATTTCATTGCTGTCAGTCCCTGGAAAAGTCTTTGCCAGAGTTTTACTGAACCGCCTCAAAGATTTGTCGGAAAAAATTCTGCCCGAAACCCAGTTCGGCTTCCGACCTGACCGAGGTACATGTGAAGCTATTTTCTCGGTGCGTCAACTACAAGAAAAAAGTAGAGAACAAGGTCGCCAGTTGTACCTCTGCTTTGTTGATTTAGAGAAAGCATTCGACAGTGTGCCTCGCGAAGCTCTCTGGATGGTGCTAGGAAAGTTAGGGTGCACAGAAAAGTATGTGCGACTCCTAAGACTCCTGCATGACGACATGCAGTGCTGCGTCTCTGTAGACGGTGAACAGTCTGATTTCTTCCCCGTCACCTGTGGGGTGAAACAAGGGTGTGTACTAGCGCCCACACTGTTCGCCTTGTACTTTGCAGTTGTAGTCAAAGAAGTCCTAAATACTGTTTCCCAAGGAGTCCGCATCCGTTTCCGCACAGATGGCAGTCTTTTTAACCTGGCTAGACTTAAGGCGCGCACTAAAGTCTCGTATGCATTGATTACTGAGATCATGTATGCTGATGACTTGTGCTTTCTTGCAGAATCCCCAGACGGCCTGCAACAGCTAATGTCCGTTTTTCACCAAGCATGCTGTAAATTCGGCCTGAAGATCAGTGTCAAAAAGACGGAAGTGATGTCCTTAGACTCGCATGGTCGCGAGACACTGGCGATTATGCTTGGTGAGGATATGCTGAAACAGGTTGATAAGTTTCGTTATCTGGGGAACACTATAACATCTAAGTGTAACCTTGATGCTGAGATCAACAGCAGAATCAGTGCTGCAGCTGCAGCATTTGGGAAGTTGTGTTCCAAGGTTTTCTGCTCGCACGACCTAAAGCTAGCCACAAAAATCTCTGTATATATGGCGATTGTGCTGCCAAACCTTCTATACTCCTCCGAGACTTGGTGTGTGTATCGTCACCACATACGCACTCTGGATCGCTTCCACCTAAAATGCCTTCGCACCATCATGAAGATCAGATGGTCCGACCGAGTGCGCAATACCGAAGTTCTGAGACGAGCCAATGTTGGTGGCATTGAGGCCTATCTAATGCGTCGTCAGCTACGATGGTGCGGTCATGTATCCCGGATGTCGGAGGAGAGAGTGGCGAAGCGCATCTTTTATTCTGAGGGCAAGCGAAAGCATGGCGGACAACTCCTCAGATATAAAGATGTTCAGAAACGACACATGAAAAGATGCAACATTGAGCCCACTCAATGGGAGGGTCTGGCAGCACAGCATCCCGAATGGCGCGGGATGGTTAAGAAGCAACTCCGCGAGTTTGAGGAACAGCGTAAAGCAGACCTCGACGCTAAGCGCGATGAGCTGAAGGCCCGTCCACCCGTCGCCATTAACTATAATTATGTAAATGGCAAACTCACGTGTCCACTCTGTGCACGGGAGTTTACTGCCAAAATTGGCTACAATAGCCATCTCCGGGCGCATCAGCGCCGATCTGATTAGGAGTCAAAGTGGTCGCCATGGCCGAAATCGGTCGGAGAGATCATCATCATCACCCTCCCTCACTTAGCAGGTAGCTTAATCAAAGTACAAAGCTACAGTGTCGTAGCAACGCGCAGGCTTAGAAGTACCATTATATTTTCCACCATAATACACCGAAACTTCGCTATTAGTTCTGAAAACATAATGCATGACGGACCGCTAAAATATCGACAGACGACGCAGCCATAGCGATAGCGCTGCGTCGACAGCGGTTGAGCGGTTTTAGTATCGACATTTCTAGTATGGATCTGACAGACCGCTGCGATGTTTTAGCGCTCCGTCGCGCGTTTAGTGTGTAATTCGCCTTAGTTCTAAAAACCAGCATCCATACAAACCTACACATATAACTTTTAAAGCACTAGTCATTACTTTCAAACATTTTAGTTACTTAACCGGGCCTAATCGCGATAATTTATGCACTGGTAATTTAATCAAAACTCCCGTGAAAAGTTTTATCACTGTATTTACGATTTTTCGATACAACAAAACTTTTCTGTAGAAGCTATACATACATCAGGCCTTTATCACTTGCGGGATAGGCAGAGCGTTAACGACCATATAAATACGGCCGCTATCGCTCAGCCTGAAAAATATTCAGAAAAATTGGGTATCGTTATAGTGACAGGTTGTCACAGCCTGTCGTCTAAAGTCATAACGTGTATAATCTATAGTTTCCTACAATCTAGTAAAATTTCCCGTCTCAATATTTTTGCCGCGTAAAACTTGTTTCTGAGAATTTACTTTTATACGGCAAGGACATACCTATAAGTCTGCTTCTCAATAAAAGGAATAATAAAGGCGCTAATAAATCAGTCTTCTCTATAGTGAATATTTCACTGAATTAAATATTCCTGGAAGAAGCATAAAGCGCCATCTAGTCTCAATTTACGAGTAACTGATATTCATTACTTATTAAATACCAATTTTAAATCACTGTAAGATACAATCTTTAAAAAACTTGCAAAACTCTCTACCGCAGACAGGATTTGAACCTGCAACTTTTGCCATTATTACTATCGATACTTTTTCCATCTCGGCTACCGCAGCTCAATCGTTGCCAGCGAAATTGTAAAAGTAAATCCTACCTTCGGCAGTATGTTTTGCAAATTTCCGAAATATTTATACTTAGGTATATAAATAAAATAATAATTACTAGACATAGAAAACACCTTAAGTAAGCAAGAATATTTGAAAATTCGCTTAATAAATATTTATATTGTGTGGGTATCGAACTCTCAACCGTCGACGTGGCAGGCAGGTGTACTATTCACTACGCCATAAGCCCAGTTGAATTACGTCGGTAAATCTTCATTTTCGTAACAATTTTGAGAGGTGAGTAGGTATTATATTTTACTCCATTTTCAAGGTGGAGGCGTATCGAACTGGCGAAGTGCTTTTCACTGTTAAGTGGCATCTCAAAAGTTTTAACCCATTCAAACAAGTTCAACGTAATTTTTCCTTAAATCATGGGCTGAAATTGCTACATTGCCTCAGAACGAAAGTGTTATGTTTATTCACAATTATTATGAAACTACACTTAATAGCTATCATTATCATACTAGATCACGATGAATCCAGGTCTCGGTATTATTGTTTTTATAGATGGAAGTACTTTATACATCTAACAAGGTTGCGTTCGTGGGCAATTAAAAAAATATATTTATTAGGGACCCTTTTTACGCATAGCCATTTTAATACACACACACGATCACCCTCCCGTCAACTTAGGTGTGTACCTGTGTATAGTTGTATAATTGTGTACCTGCCTCTTTAAGATGGAACTAGGATTCAATTTCTTAAACATGTCATGCCGGCTTAAAATTCCATCACCCTCTTTCTACCCGTTGTGGGATAAATTCATGAAGTAGGCAGCATTTTGTACAACAACGTTACAAAACAACATTTTGTAAATACAACATTTTGTACTGCGCTCGCCAATCCGCCTACCAAGGTAAGTAAGTATGTCATATACCCCAAATAGCGGAGGCCCATGTCCAGCAGTGGACTGTTGTGGCTGTAGTAGTAGGCATACAGGGTGTTAGGGACAGCGTCCCGAATAGATAGGGTGCAAGCAGACCATGAAACTGAACAACTTTCCCCTAGGAACATATGTCAAGAAACTCCAAAAATATTGTCGACCTCCTATACAAAATCGCGATCAGCCGACTGCATTTACTATGGGAATCCAAAAAAATTTTGACGTTTCCTGACATATGTTCCTAGGGGAAAGTTGTTAAGTTTCATAGTCTGTTTTCACCCTATCAGTATTCGGGACGCTGTCTCTTACACCCCGTATAGATGCCTCTTTAAGATGGAGCTGAGATTGTCAAGTAAACAACGCTGTTTCTGGCTGATTGCCTGCCAGACAAATGACGGATCGGGTCATTCTTCAACTTCACCAAGATTGGGAAGACTGCGGGGGGTGGAAATTTTAAGGAACGCTTGAAAGGTCATGAAAATACTAACTTACTTACATTGCCATACTTACCTACTTTTTTACTAAGGCCTTTTACTTATCGTACAACACAGTTCTAAAATAAGTTATAATAACGCATCCGTAACGCAGCGGTCTGTCAGATCCATACAAGAAACGTCAATCCCCATACTTATAAATCTGCTCAACCATTGTCGACGCAGCTGCGTTATTTTCGCTGTATCGACATTGAGTGGTTTTAGTATGAGTATTGCTACAGTATGGATCTGACAAACCGCTGCGTTATTTTAGCGCTGCGTTGTGCGTATTATTACTTATTACATTAACTTGGTACTTGGTATTTAAGTAATGATTTTTCACAGCTATCTTCTTCTTAGCGTGTCGATGGCAGACACTACACCGTCGTAGCCCAGAACTTGGCCACATTAACAGCGCTGGCAGACGCTGTCATAAGGTCGTCCTTTGTGCAGGTGTTGGGGCACGCCGGACACGATATTAGGTGGTGCATCGTTTGGACTGCACCACACAAACAGCTTACGTCGGCACCCTCCAAGAAGCCCCACTTGGCCATGTTTTCCTTGCTCCGGCCAGTTTGGGTCCGAAGTCTATTCAGGGACTTCCAAACTGGCCAAGGTAATCCATGACCAGGCGGCAAGCTTTCAGCGATAGGGACGAAAGGAGCTGGTAGGGTTACCTTTTCCTGCCAAAGTTTGCACCTCGCTTGTTTGGGGTCGATGCAAAGAGGAGACACGCACTTTACAAAATTATTGCGGCTTTTCAGCCGTTGTGGCACTGGGATGTGGTCGTGTAAAGGGTGCCGTGCATCTGACTCCATCTTTGCTCTTTCAAGGGAGCTAGCCACAGTCCTGCGAACAGCTGGGGGCGCCATACCTGCCAGTGGGTATAGCTGGCTAACCGGGGTCGGTTTCAAGCAACCAGTTATGATCCGGCAAGTCTCATTTAAGGCTGTATCCACTAGCTTTGCATGGGCTGAACGACTCCACACAGGGCTTGCGTACTCACCTGCAGAAAAGGATAACGCCAGCCCAGTAGTTCGCAGAACATGAGGTGTTGCTCCCCATCCAGTAGAAGTAAGGCGCTGTAAAAGGTTATTCCGAGCGAACACCTTCATTTTTATATTTTGGCAGTTCTTATTGAAGGTAAGTGACCTATCCAGAGTAATGCCCAGATATCTCGGATGTTTATTGTGAGCTACAGGCACACCTTGCCACTCAATATTGAGCCTACGATCTGCTTGACTGTTGCGGAGATGGAAAACGCAGGACTCAGTTTTTGATGGGTTGGGTTAGGTTAGGTTAGAGAATTTTCTCTATAGTATTTGCTTAAGTCCTTCAAAGCGTCAGATAAGTTCACCTCAACCTCCTCAAAACTGGTCGCCTGGCTGGTCCTTGGCAAGATGCTGCGAAATCGTCGGTTTCAGGTTCTTTTGCACTCTCAAAAAAGCAGGTGGCGCACGCAGAAAAACGGTCTCCCGCAGGGTAGTGTCCTGGCACCTACTTTGTTTAACATCTACACAAATGATCAACCACACTACCCTGTTACTAAACGTTTCATCTACGCCGATGACCTTGCCCTCACCTGCCAAGTAAAGATTCAAGATTCAAGATTCAATCGTTTATTTCCAAGTAGATTCACAATGAATGCTTTTAGAATGTCATAGAGTTAAATTACAATACGGTCACTGAATAAGTGAATTAGTCATAGTAACAATAACAATTTTATGTTCCTAATAGAATCGCGGCACGAGTGGGATAAAAAAAAAAAAAAAAAAAAGGCACTGCCTCGGGGCTGGTCAGGCTGACCACACAGCATGTAACTTACGTCACCACCATCAATTTATGGAATCAATTAAATTAATAGCAATATTTAAAAAAAAAGCATGTTACATGCTAATCAGCCGGACCTCCTGAACAGGAAAACCACCCAAAAACCTGCTCAGAAGTGCTTCTAATCTCAATTTACAATTTGTACCTATAGAATAGGCCCTAGGCTACCCTAGCTAAGTTTTATAAGCATATATATTATTAGCCCAAAAAACGGCTACGCTAAATTAAAATAAAATAAAAGTATAACAGTAGATAATTCTAACTGTTTCGTCTTCCTTACTAATTATGCCAATTGTAAATTCCATGTACGTCCTGATTTGGTATTAAAAATGACTGCATGTTTCTTGTGCTGTGCTGGAATTTCAGAGGACCATGCCTCTTTGTCATTAACATAATCATCTAACTTATAATAAGCTTTATAACATAATGTTTTCTTAATAATAGATTTAAATTTACTTTCAGATAAACTTAATATATCTTCCGGTATTTTGTTATAGTATCGCATACTTAAACCTTCAAATGAAGTTCTTACTTTAGCTAGTCTATACGCGGGTTGATCTAATTTATTTTTACTTCTTATATTACGATTATGTCTTTCATGATTTCTTGTGAACGTATGAATATTCTTTCTTACATACATGATATTTTCATAAATATATTGACACGGCACCGTCATAATATTAATTTCCTTAAACAGTTCTCTTAGAGAATCACGACTGCCTAGTTTATAAATTGCTCTAATGGCCCTTTTCTGAAGAATAAATATTGTTTCAATATCAGCGGCGCGGCCCCACAGCAAAATTCCATAGGACATAATGCTGTGAAAATAACTGAAGTAAACAAGTCGTGCAGTTGAAATATCTGTAATTTCTCTAATTTTACGTACTGCATAGGCAGCTGAGCTTAATCTTCCCGATAAAGATGTAATATGAGGGCCCCATTGGAGCTTTGAGTCAAGAGTAATCCCTAAGAAAACTGTGCTGGTAGTAAACTCTAATTTTTCATTATTAAGTGCAACATAGTTATTCAATGAATGTACTACATTTGGCAAAGTGAATAATATACATTTAGTTTTTTTCGCATTTAGAACTAAATTGTTTGCAGTAAACCAACTATGAATTTGCCCAAGAGTGTGATTTACTTCGTCATAATTATGCGCTCGTCTATCAACCTTAAATATAAGGGATGTGTCATCAGCAAATAAAACAATTTTGGACAAATTCTCTACCGTGTAAGGCAAATCATTAATGTAAATTAAAAATAAAAATGGACCTAATATAGAGCCTTGCGGCACACCAATTTTAACACGAGATCCCTGTGATTTGGTGCCGTTTACTTGTACTTTTTGCGTTCTATTATCTAAATACGAATTCAGAAATTTCAGAGCTGCGTTTCGAATACCGTAGTGTTCTAGTTTTACCAATAAAGTTTCATGATCTACGCAATCAAATGCCTTGGAAAGATCACAAAAAACACCAATGGCGTCCTTTGATTCCTCCCAAGCATTAAATACATGTTTGACAAGAGCAACACCAGCATCTGTGGTACTACGTCCCTTTGTAAAACCGAATTGCTGGTTGTGTAACAAGTTGTTGCTATTAAAATGGGACAGCATTTGATTGAGTATGATCTTTTCAAAGACTTTGCTGAGTACTGGCAGAATAGATACAGGCCTATAGTTACTGGGATCTTGTTTGTCGCCAGTTTTGAACAGCGGAACTACCTTGCTATCTTTCATTAAATCGGGAAAGATGCCATGTTCAATACATTCATTGAAAATATCTGCCAAGTATGGTGCTAATATATCAATCATTGACTTACAAACTTTAACTGACATTCCCCATAAATCTTCGGTGCTCTTAACTTTAATATCTTTAAAAGTCTTTAAAATATACTGGGGACTCACAGGAGTAAATTTAAATTCTGAATTGCAAGCATCTACATTTTGTTTAAGCAAGAACGATGAAATTGAAGGTGAAGAACCTAATGCCTCAGTCGTTTTTAGTGGTATATTTGTGAAGAATGTTTCAAATTCCTGCGCTACATCGGAATTTGCACTAATCATTCCATTGTCAGTATTAATTGAAAAGTTATTTTTGCGTGGTTTCGTTTTACCTGTTTCGCTATTAATAACTTTCCAGACAGCTTTTATTTTATTGTCTGAAGACTTTATCTTATTTGTAATAAAATTGGCTTTAGCAATTAAGCAAGCTGTCTTAAAGATTTTAGAATATTTTTTTACCAGCTCATTAAAACTATCATAATTTGTGATGTTTCTAAGCTCATAAAGTTCAAAAAGCCTATCTCTGCTAATCCTAAGACCTTTGGTAGCCCAATCACTAAATTTAAATTTCGTACTAATTTCTTTTGTATCTATTTTAGAAATTAATTCAAATTCTTCGCTCACTAAATGAAAGAAGTCTTGATATACATTATTTGGATTTTCAAAGTTATAATTATGGACTGGCAGTTTCTCCATTAAAACGTTTCGGTATTTCTCCAACCTATTACCAGTGATGCGCCTAGTTTCTATCTTAATTGTTTTAATACGATTTTTTAATGGGAATATTACGCATTGACCTCTGTGGTCTGATTGAAGAGAGTTTATAATACATTTTTCTACAGGCTCACAATCACTGAATACATTATCAATACATTTAGCTGAAGTAGGCGTCACACGAGTTGGTTCAAAAAATACATGAGACAAATTGAATGATTTAAAAAGTCCTAAAAATTTATCACTGAGTGCATTTTTTTCTAGAATGTCTACATTAAAGTCTCCAGAAACAATAACATGTTTATTTGTTTTTGTGACTAATTTTAGTACATCTTCTAGTATTTCTAGTAGTGTGGTAAAATTTTTAGCTATAGGTGGTCTGTATACGCATACTATAACATGACTTTCCAGCTCAACACAAGACACTTCAGTACAACTCTCAACCGACAGTCCGACCACATCCTTACGTTCTTTAAATTTAATATTGTTTCTAATTAGTATTAAACAGCCTCCATGGATCGCGGATTTTCGGTTGAAAGAGCTGGCTATACAGTAATTTTCATAATTTAACAAAATATCAGGTTCTTTTTGGAAGTGCTCAGTAAAACAGACTACGTCGTAATTGTGCTTCTCCAAGAACAATTCAATTTCTAATACTTTGCTGGAAAAGCCCTGAATGTTTTGATGTAAAACTTGTAGTTGACTTTGCTTTTCCTTTGTCTGAGGCTGAATGCAAGAAGACCCCGGATTGCCTATGCTATTTACATCAGTCAAAGAGGGGTTTTCCTTTGTCTTACAATCTAGTTTAAATTATTAATACTACCACTACTAACTAATATAGAAGGAGACACATATTTTGTGTCAATTATATTATATGCTAACAAAGTAGCTACTTGTTTCTTATAGTAATCCGACAGGTACATAGTATCCTGAGTCAAAATAAATTTGTGAATAAAATTATTCACATCAAAATAAGAAATAACATCGCTATGATGACATGTCCTGTTGTACAAATGCATGTTCATTTTATGCACACATTTGTTCTGTTGCTCTGATAGATTTGAACAATATGGGAAGTTGCACAAAATGAACCTGCACTCAGTCTGATCGTGTAAATTAAGCAACACCTCAATGCTATTGTCTAATGTCCGACGACTAATGTTGGAATGATTTCCTATCATGATTATAATTGTAGTGTGCTTATCGAATTTCCCTACAGCTATTTTGTTAACAATATTCTCAAAAGAGGTGTCTGGACAACACACATTTGTCACTTGTTGATTAAGGCGATTATTTAATAATTGAATTATTTAATAAAGCATTTTGAAGACGCAGAGCAACATCTGTCAGTGGCCTTAAAAGAGCTTTCCTCTTATTATAAAGCGAACTCATTGCGGCCTAATCCTTCCAAGACGGAGTCTTGCGTATTTCATTTGCGGAATCGGGAAGCCAAGAGGACTCTGAATATCAAATGGTGCGGAGTAAGCATACAGCACAACCCCACGCCAAAATACCTCGGCGTTACTTTGGATAGGTCCTTAACTTACAAAGAGAACTGCACTAAGTTAAAATCCAAGGTATGCGCACGAAATAACATCTTAAGGCGACTTACCACCACCAAATGGGGTGCTTCTCCACATGTCCTCCGCACCAGTAGTCTAGCCTTGAGCTTCTCGGCTGGCGAATATGCAAGTCCCGTCTGGGCACGCTCTTCCCATGCCGCTAAAGTAGACGTGGCCCTAAATGAGTCCTGTCGGATTGTCACAGGAGCACTGAGACCTACGCCATTACACCATCTGTATACCCTATCTGGTATAGCTCCACCAAGTGTTCGTCGGCAAGCCGCCTACTCAACCGAAAGAGTGAAACAGATAGAGGATAGCAGACATCTCATGTACGGCCAAAACCCTCCACCGCCACGTCTAAAGAGCCGCAATAGTTTCCTCAGCAAGCCTCCACCAGAAGAAAAAGATGTCCGCAGGCTAAAACTGGAGCAGTGGAGAGAGTTATACCCGCCAAATCCATCTCACCTACCACTGGCGGAGCGGCTACCACCGGGAGCAGATCTTCCCTGGGCAGTTTGGAAGTCTTTAAACAGACTCCGAGCTGGTGTTGGAAGGTGCTATGCAAACCGAGTCAGGTGGGGCTTCTCCGGCAGTGCCCTGTGCGACTGCGGTGTAGAACAAACTATGGACCACCTTCTCTCCTGCCCCAACTGCCCTAGTACTTGCACTATGCGGGACCTGCTGGAGGCTAACCCCAATGCAATCAGTGTGGCCGAATACTGGTCCAATATAATTTAATTGTTGTCCATCGATTCGATGAAGAAGACTGGTCGCCTGGGAAGTCAGTGCAAGGTCGTCGGCGTATAGAAAGCGGCACGTGTTGGGACAGGATGGTTGGTCGTTAGTGTATATGTTGAAGAGCAACGGGGCAAGAACGCTGCCTTGAGGCAGTCTGTTCTTTTGCGACCTCCAACGACTTTTGTCCTGAAGAAGATGCACCTGAAAACGGCGGTTATGGAGAAGTTCTCGAAGAATTGAGACGAATTTAAGATCGCCTGTCATCGTCTCCACCTTCCACAACAGTCGCTTAAGATTTACTGTATCGTAGGCTGCGGACAGATCTACGAATACAGCACCGGTTACCCTCCTCAGTTTAAAACCATCCTCAATGTGTTGCGTGAGTTTCAGTGTCTGACTGCTGCAAGACTTGGCCGGACTGAAACCCGCTTGTTCTGGAATCAATTTGGGGTCAATGAAGCCTGTTAAGCGGGATAACAGCAGTCTCTCAAAAAGTTTATAAGTGTGGCACAAGAGTGAGATAGGCCTGAAGTTTTTGGGACTGTCTGTTGGTTTTCCAGGCTTTGGAATGGCTATGACCTTTGATTTCCTCCAGACACGGGGGATCGAAGCGGATTCCAGGCAGTGGTTAAACATTTGCAGCAACCAGGACACAGCAACAGGGCCAAGTTGTTTTAGCTGCTCTACATCAATATTGTCCACTCCAGAGGCTTTACCGCATTTAAGATGCTTGATAGCAGTAGTGATGTCAAGTAGGTTAAATGGCTGACTAATCAGATGGTTCGTGCTCACAGCTATCAAAATGGTCTTTGACGTGAGAAAAATAGTACCTAGGTAAATCTGCATACAGTTATGACAGCTTTAAAATCTTGAATACAATGTCCAAGTATCCTGAACTATCGGAAAATACGCTGCCATATAAATTTTCACTTTGATAAGTTTCCAAATGTACAAAGTTAGACCAAACCACACAATGCACATTTCAAAGCTTTCAAAGTAACTAAACAAACACGTTATTAGGCTGGTAATAAAGAAACTAAAATCGGAAGTTTTCCAAAACCGGTTTTGAATTTTCGATCATCATTATCATTCTCAGCCCACAGGATATAGGCCTGTTCTCTACAGCGCCAATCCTCACAGTCTTGTGTAAGCATTGTCCAGTGAGGTCCTGTGAACTTGACGATATCGTCAGACCGAGCAGGTGGTGTATGTGTGTTCGTATGTTTTCGGTAATTCCGGAGTTCAAGTTTTATTAACATTAGTAAACTTACTTAAATGTCTCATAAAATAATTTCCAAATATATTAAAAGTACCAATACTCGACTCGCTGAGAAGATTAAACAGTCACATCTTTCTAATCTTTCTTTTTTATTTTAGGAATATAACGCATTTGTTTGATCAGTTACTTAGCGTTTTTTCGCGCAAATAAGTATATTTATGCGCAAATATACTTATTTGCGCGAAAAATTACTTACAAAGAGGGTCCAGGTAGCAGCAAAATATATTGTTTCCAATAGCTATGCCTCGAAAACATTTTAAAAATTAGAGATTCCACGAAACAGCTTAACCACCAGGTCCACCAGGTAAAGACCAGAACCTATTTTAACGATTTTGAAGAGCAAAATTAAAATATCGGAAAATAATTGCAGGGACAATTTATGTCGATGGGGTTACAGCACGAACAACGAGTGTGTCTGTGGTGCCTCCCCACAAACGATGGCACATCTATTAAACTGCCCTGCGTGCTCTCCATCATGCACGCTAGAGGATCTTTACGACGCTACTGACGCCGCAGTGCGTCTGGCTGAGTTCTGGTCCGAATTAATATAATAACGCCAAAGCCGATCGACACGACAAAAAAAAAAAAAAAAATAATTTTCTGATTTTCCGGTCTTTCTTAATTTCGGTATTCCGATTTCCATCCCTAAGCTGGTAATATTGCTGAAGCGAAGTTTGTACTTCGTGGTAAGTGAGGTGTGCGGGTCAAATAGCGGACGTAATGGGCTGGAGAGCAGCCGGTCGCGACCTCTAGTTAACTGCTGGTGGGCCTTACGAGGATGAACAAAATATTGGGAAGGCGGTTGAAAAATTCTGACACTAGGGTTCATCGGGTCGTTGGGCGACTCGGTGGGCCTCAAAAGATAAACAAAATATTGGGAAACATTATCCTTCTAACCTAGTAGCAGTAGTAGTTTTTTATTCATCATTAATTGAATTTCGGATGGCAGCATATCTATTTATAAGTAATTTTTTGGTAAATTTTAATTATGAAGAGTAGTAAAATGTAATTTTAATGCGTGGCGCACGTCTTTGTGGTATTTTTTTGGACTGGCGGCGTTGGTGACTAACAGAAAAGGTAGTATTTAATTTAGGTTAGGTAGGTACTTAATTAAAGACTTTTAGCACACCCCATTTTATTAATCGTATTACCTTAATATAGATCACCTGCTGCAGTAGGCAAAACACGCATTATACTCATACTCTACCTATACCTACTGTGTAGTTACTATCTCCACTAGTAATATATGCCTCATTCGCTTAAATAGTTTCACGACCAGCGTGATTTGAACCCAATGCTCCATACACGCACGTACGGGCTCGTACTGACAGTTACGCTGGTCGTGACACTGTGTAAGCGAGTGAAGTATACTTACAGTAACTACTGGATGTATGTTTACAGATGGGTGGCGTAATGACGTGGACAGCTGCGGTCGACCCCCATCTGCTGTCTGCTGGACGGAGGAAACGAAACATGCTCTCTACGACACATACGAATACAGACGATTAATCTACTGTATAGGATTCTGAAATCGTTGCTTCTAGAGTTTGTGCGGAAAGAGATATGTCACGGGAAAAAAGTGAACTATTCATTTTTACATAGACACCAACGATCGACAAATGTCAAAGTCATAGGTACAAAAGCGCCCCCAAATTCCACGCTGGTTTTCTTTCCACACAGACTCGAGAATTAAGAGAGAGATTGTGTATCGAGATTATAAGGTGGGTATCTTTTAAGAAGGCCTCTGTTCAGCAGTGAACATCCTATGACTGATATGATGAATCGTACTCAGTGGACGAGCAGTAGGATGATATGGTACAACACGTGTCCCAGGTTCGATACTCGGCTGGTACCTGTAAATTTTTCAATATGTTACTTTAATTTATGTTGAATCTACTGTTCGCTATTCGATTTTTAAATTCAATACTCTAGTTGAGTATCAAAAGTAGTCATCATCATTCTCCTTGCCTTATTCCGTTCTCTATCGAGGTCGGCTACCTAACCTAGGGGATTTGACGTGGAACCAAGTTTTTACACGTAGCGACTGCCATCTGACCTCTGCAACCCGCAGATTACCCTGGCCCGAAAACTGATCATTTAGTTCTTCAAACATAGATAACTACATCGGCCGATAGAATAGCTGGTCCGAATTTTCGCGGCGGCTCATTCCAGTAGCCATATTGGGCACTTCGCTATTATTGGTAAAATCGATGTGCAATGTGTGGAATGGAACACGATTGATGGCTACTGCGGCTCGGCATGTAGTGCCCTGTCAACAGAATATTGCGGCTAGCTTTATTAGGGTTTTCATTTGAGCTAGAATTTTGTAGGTATGGGAAATTTTAATCTTCTTATCTAGTTAGTTCCTAATGAAACAAATTATGTAAAAGGTCAGCAATGATTTCCCATAGACAGAGGTGATCGTCTTTTTTTATTGTGCACTTGACAGCATACCGCGCAATCGGAAAAACGTCAACAGCGCTATTTACTTAGTTTGGACTGGAGTTGCTTTCAGTCCAATAAATCTTCATGCGAGGAACAGACTTGATGCACGACGGAGCGCAAAAATATCGCAGCGGTCTGTCAGATCCATACTAGAAACGTCACTCCCTGACGGAAGACACTGCGACAGCGCTGCGATGACAGCGGTTAAGTTGATTTAGTATGGGGATTGACATTTCTAGTGTGGATTTGACAGACCGCTGCAATGTTTTTGCGCTCCGTCGTTTGTCAAGTGTGTTCCTCGCCGTTGAACTGAAGGCTGCAACAAGATGAATGGTTTACTTTTTATATATAATGGTGAATCTATCAGCAACATTATTAGTAACTCTCGAACAACCGTTGAACATTCTCTCCCGCAGGCCCTTTAGAGATCGAAATTTAGGCTGATTACTGCCACCAGCCCACTCTGCGCTTTCCAATCCGTGTCTCATACTACCCAAAACTATCGAGTTGTCTTCTTGAAGCCACTAGTAAGGCAAAACCGCTCTAGTCCTTCGAAAACACTTCTTAGCTCCACGCTGGCAATGGAATCCCAAGACCGGCACAAACGAAAGCGGCGCTCATGGACTAATTAACTTGAGCCATAGTGATCGCATAGCTCGGACGCACAACCGAGCGCCAGCCAGCGAGCGTTCCCACAGAAATATTCCACGGATTTCAGCCTGTTTATGAAATATTGGGCTGCATTACAACTGCGTACAGATTTACGTAATATTTCGCTCGAAATAATTTGAATTATTTTAGAATTATTTGGGTTTTATTATTTGTTAAAAGCCTATATAATATTCAACAATGCAGTCGTTGAAAGGAATTTATATCTAGAATATTTAATATATCCAATATTATTTTGATTCTTTTCAAGTGGCAAGCGTAACGTTGGACTAAATGAAGCGATGACATAAAAAGAACGGCTGGTACCAACTGGATGGCAAAAATGGAAGATCGGGTATGTTGACGTACCCTGAGGTAGGCCTACGACCATCAGTGAACTGCTATAGGCTGATATATGCATGGGTGGTCTTTTGGGCGAAATGTTATTTCATTCTTATACTTGCAAAATATCTTCATTGAATTCAAAATCACCAAACAAAATAACGATAAATTTGAAGCTTGTACAACTTGAAGACGAAATTCAAGCATTTACACGAATCACTTGTTAATTACTGAAGAGACTTCGTTGGCTTTATTTTCCAGTTTAATCCTTTCACTAATTGCGAAGGGGTTGGGCTTACTCACAAGTACTCACAACTCTTCTTATTTTATTTAACTGAGTAGAGTATTTTGTTTTTCTAAAACAGTGCACAAAGGAAGGAAAGGTAGGAAAAAAGGTAATAGGTATTTTAACGTAAAACGTTCAAACATTCGATCACAAAAAACTTTGCAGTTACTTGTTTCCTGCGGCGAATGTACACTAGAAAAATCGTTTGCTATGGTATGGTAATATATGTATCTAGAAAATAGTATTCTTTAGACTTCTGCAAGAATTTATTCTATGAGATAAGGTATAACATTTCATAATTTCCTAATTTTTTTCAAGCTTAAAGGAAGAATAATGAAACCGAGACGCAATTTAACAAATAAAATAACGGATGGTTGCGGAGTGCGACGCCGATAGCCGCCGCCAGCTCATATGATGGATCACCGGCCACCAGTGTGGAACGCAGGGCTTGCACTACAATCTACTATTTAGTTCCCAGCTCTTACTTTGCTGCCACTCTTGAACCTTCCGAACCAGTACCAGTGGCGCTACCTTACCGCAACCCATGTAGAGAGTATATTATATCCTATGTGTAGCACCAAACGTTTGTAGAAAAAAACTAAAGCTCGCTTCGCTCGCTCTGCGTGTTGTGAATAATGAAATACCAATAATATTTTAAACCATTGCACACCTTTATTCTCCAATGTCCTGATCCAGAATGAATGGGTACCGTCACATTTTATTTTTAATTACAATTATTGAATTAACTACCACATACTCTAACCTAACTAACCTAAACCCTAAACCTAACTAACCTAACCTAACTAACTAACCTAACCACCGCATACTCGCCTGGTGTTGCATTTCGATTCACATTTGGACCAAAAGCTGTGTAGACAGCTCGATAGTGCTATCTTTGTCAGTTGACAACCAAATGAAAGGAATCGAACATCTTGTGTCGAAATACAATACCATTCCTGTTTAACATTATTTTATACTAGAAACACTGAGACAACTGACACTTGTCAAATCATTCCGAAAACAGGGTAACAATTTAATGCAAAAGTATTAGTGCTCAAATCAATAACTAACAGTATGTTTTATACACCCATTTGGTAACTGTGCTCCTCGCATATTTGTAGTGTGAGAAGTGTAGCTCGTTTCGCTCGAGATCCATGAACTTTTGTGCCTGTTTTGCACTCCTGGCTAGTGTGTGTGCTCCTCACCATTTTGTAGCGTGGAAAATCAAGCTCGCTCCGCTCGCAGTAAATTACGTATTTATAGCCAAACTTGGGTATTTCACTCATTTCTCTTTGGTCTGCGGGAAATCGCTGCTGACCTTTTACATCATTCGCACGAGCGCCATCTACTAGGAACTAAACGAACCAGTTTAAACTCCATTGTCCAAACTACAGGAAACAAATCTAGGGTAAGCAGTAATCACTGATCGAAAAATATTTAAACCGTTGAGTCGATAAAGAAGAGTTACGCAAGCCCTAAAGAATAGCACACACCAGCGACTGCCCGCACGTGTCGGTGTCGCCACGTGTATAGTATCTACTACTACATCGAGTAACCTTCGGTTGTACATTGTTATCCATCGCTAGATTCCCATGGTCTAGATATGTGAGGGTTTGTCTTACGGATACGGAGAGCGTACACATATATGCATATACGTGTACCTTCCTAAATAAAGCTTAAAACTACAGCAAGCAAAATATACCATTTAAAAAACTGGAACCTGAGAAAATCCTGAAAATCTTACACAAACAGCTACAAAGAGGTAACTTTTGTTCAATTTCCCTAGACAAGTTTGCAGTTACGACGCAAACATATACAGAGTGTTAGGAAAAGTCTTCCTTTCAAGGAATGAACCACCCAATGAGACTGAACAACTTTCCCAAGGAACGTAGGTCGAAATATGAAAAAAAAAATTGGACCCACCATACAAAGTGTACCTACCAACCGACTGGGTCAGGTTGTATGTGAGCTTCAAAAATTATTGTCATATATCGACATTTGCTCCTTGGGGAAAGTTATTCACTGTCATGGACTGGTTCATCCCCTGATAGGAAGTTAGCACTTTTCCTAACATCCTGTATAAATCCGATCTTACAGCCAACTTTCAGACTATTCACATTGCGTGTTCTCCAGATTTGCGGGTAACGGCGGATTTAAAGAACACTTTCAAATGTTTCCGCTAGTTATTTGTCTTACGCTGACGGTACTGCGGCACTAACGGTAGGACTTAGGCCCGTGTTTATAAACCGCACTCAACTCTGAGATCGATCTTGAGCGCGACTAAGATGCTGCTCAGTCCGTATTTATAAATCGCAGTCAACTCGGAAATCGATCTCAAGAGAAATTTTGACAAACGTCAGGCAATACTAACAGCATCTCAAACTCGCACTCAAGATCAACCTCAGAGTTGAGTGGGATTTATAAATTCGGACCTAGGTTCAATCTTTGTTTGCGCTAGGAAATTTACTTCTTAAGGTCCTTTGAAAAATAACCAAAATCTGTGAGTATTTTACAATTAAATTAGTGATTTTTACATGTTATGGAATATGAAATATGGATTGTTATGATTACTTCATTATATACGTAATGAAGTGCTAAATGACACTTTAATTTTTTTTGTACTTCAGTCTTACGCTGACGTAACTTACTGCGGCACTAATGTTAGATTCAGTTTTGATGCGCTAGGTTTTTACCTTCTCAGGGTCCTTTCAAAAATAAGCAAAATTGAAATTGAAATAGGTGGAATTTTTACATCAGAGGGAATATAAAATTAAAAAAAATATGGGTTCTCATATTAAAAAAAATCTTATGATTAAAATTTTTATTCTGATACATCAATTATACATCAAGTGAGTACATTAAGTGACAAACAAAAAAGAAAATAATCCTACAGCCATCAACAACCGATTAAAATTGAAATGACAAAAAACAAAGGGCATTACTCTAAAGCCTTTTAAAATAAAATAACAGGTCTAACTTAGACCGAGCGCGTATCTGACGCCATCTAAATTGACTGTCAGACTGCCGTCTGCACCTCCCGCTACTTTTATCCCCAGAGGGCAGACAGAGACAAATATACTTCTTCTTTTCGAATGAGACACCGAGTCGTACAACGACTCGATGAACACTGGTCAAAGAAATTTTCAACCGCATACTACAAGTAGCAGGCTTCTGGTATGGTTGCGTAACTACCGCCCTCTAAACATTGACCGACGGCTTAACGAGTAGTTCAAAACACGGTACCGTGTTTGTTGTGGGCAATCAGGTGGTTTAACCTAACCTAACCACACTGGGAACAAATTCACAAAGTGATAAATATCAACTTTCCACCCACCCACCGAGAATCGAACTATAGAAGTGCTGTTAAAAATGGATGAAAACTCAGAAACCCAAAAAGGTATAGGCATCTTTTTCTATGAGAAAGCAAGCCTAGTATCATCATAAAACACGATAGCCAAACAAATGCTTGGCCCGGCCACAATATCCACAATATTCTATCCAAAGTAAGGCGGTTCCCCCATCTACCGAACGACGCAGCGCATTTGTAACGCTGCATGCGTCTAGTCTGTCAGAAGAAAATTTCGAACAGATACTAAAATTCGACGTTGACCAATGCATAAAGCGTCGACTGATGATGATGACTGTCAAATAAGGCAAGATTATGCGTTGCGCCAGCGTTAGATGTTGAACCGTTTAATAAGGTATGCTCACGTCTGCAGAGAGAAAACGTAGATAGATACCGTATCTATGGCAGTCGCAATTTGATGCGGCGACGGTGCGGTGATAACCGACATTGTATGAGAAAAAGAAATCTAATACAGGGTCAGTATTTGTGATTTTAATTGTTTTTCTTGTCACTTCTTCTCCTTCATCGAATCGATGAGCAACAAATCAATTATATTGGACCAGTATTCGGCCACACTGATTGCATTGGGGCTAGCCTCCAGCAGGTCCCGCATAGTGCAAGTACTAAGGCAGTTTTATAAACAAAGTGGAAAATCAAGTGCGGAAAATTCATGTGGGAACGATCTCAAGCGAATCTTACACCTGAAAAAACGGAAGGTATACGGTATACCGTGCATCTACCATAATAAGTCAACGCCATTTATCAATATGGAGAATTCAAAATTTCCTTGCATCTATCAGACGCCTGCGTTAAAAATGCGCAGCAACAGGCTTCAAGTGTGAGACCCGCGTAAGGGAGTAGCGACCCGCGCATTGATTTGCTCACGTCTGCCCCGAGACAACCTTCGGAGAGACATCACATTTATTTATTAGGTCTACGTGACTTGCCCAACGCCAGTTGATTGCGTCTTGTTACCCTACTGCGGGAAGCGATCGAGGTTGAGGCGAAATCACCTCAGAAACCTACTCGGAAATGTGAAGTAGTGTTCAGAATTTGATGAATCATTTCTCAAAATTTCCAAATTTCCAAAGACGGAATTACTTTAAGTAGGTACCTATTACACTATTTCAAGATATACCTATGTATTTATGATACAAAACTATGGATCCCAAAAACGTTTTGATAAAGTTTCCTCGATGGAAAATATGGCAAAGTTAACTCTATTTTGCGTTTTCAGGTCTGATTAAAGGCTAAAACATCTGAACGTTTTTATTTTTACTGAATGTTTCACTTTTTATTTTGTACTCTCGCCTTCTAACTTCCAATGAATCTATGGGCTTGTTTTTTCTAATATTTCAGTATATCATTTGTTATGAAATGTTATTAACTATCCTTAAAAAATATCTATGGCAGTTGTAATTATTTATTTGAACTAATAATATAAATAAAATTGATTTGAAAGTAGTGTACATTTCATTTAAATACTACAGTGAAAACACAAAAAAAAAAAGAATACTTCAATACATCTAGCTAAAGTAGATTTCTGGCCATCATTGGCCTTTCTCACATTTAACGCACAACGCAGCGCTAAAATAACGCATTCGTATCGCAGCGGTCTAGCAGATCCGTACTAAAAACGCCAATCCCATAACCGCTCAACCGCTGTTGACGCAGATGCGTTATTTTGAAGTATGCTTTATTTAAACGTGATAAAGGCCATTTAGATAGCCTTCATTTGCAACCGAGTATATTTATACCTCCGACTGGTATACATAAAGATCTGAATCAATGAACAAATTCATTAATCTATAGCAGTCTTTATATTGCCGAAGTGTCAAAGCACACGGGTACTTGTCATTTTGAACTTTTCCCAGTGCATAAGGAATATCTACAATCGATCGTGATAAAAATACAGATACGCAAATATCCATCACACAGAAGAATTCACTTTTATCTATGGAGCTTCCATGAACAATGATAGGTTTTTACGTTCTGGCCATCTGCATTCAGTTCTCCACGTGTTTTTCTTACTTCTGCAAGAAGTCGGAGGAAACTCCTCGAAGTCCATTGCATGCAATTACATGGCCAGTCTGAGTAAAAAAAGTGTGTAACTTTTCTACCGTCTTCCACTCCTTTTTTAGTCACAGTTAGAGACGATACTGTGAAATCGCTATGTCGAGAAATGCCATTTGTTATATTAGTGAACTCACCAAAACATTCTTCTGAATCTTTAACATCTTTCCAATAGTGACAATAGCTACGTTGTTTCTGTTCCACAGATGTCGCCAGCATCACAACAATAGAAACTTCTTTTTCCCATATTAATGTCCACCAATCTTCTTTAAGGGTGTTATGGTTCAATTTCGCACAAACAATTGTTTCCGTTTCTTCAAAACCATCCACCGTCTTGTACCATGATAAGTCTAGACTATGAAAGTGCAAGTCCTTTGTTTTCTTTACCGCATCAACATAAGATGACGATGCTTCATTTTCTATTTCATTTATAAATTCTACGACATTACTAGCTTCTTTTTTCATAACTTGATTGTATTCTATTGTCATATCCAAAACTGAAATTTCACGATACTTTTCTAAAAACTTTTCAACACTCATTTGATAATTTAATGAAAACTGCTGGTTGGTAGACATTTTTCACTTAAATATTTTTTTCAAAATAATAATTTAAGTCGACTGGCGATCCTAATGGCTTCTAAGCAACTAATGTGTATTTGACATTAATTTATGGTATTCAAAGTATCTTATCGTACTTGGATACAAGTTGCGGTTTTCCTGTTAACCTGAAGCCAAAAGACGGGAATCTACTCACAGGAACTAATAAAGTTATCTATAACTTGACCGATAAATTCAGTCATTATTGAGTGAAGGTCATCAAAACGCATTATTTAAGCACAAGAATGCGTTATTTTAGCACAGCGGCGGTAAAGAAGAAAAATATCTCTTTTGAATTCTCTGTACTGAACTGCTTTCTGGAAAATAAATAAGCTTAGGCATTTTAATATTTTTCTTGTGGAAAGAAAACCCAAGTTGTATTGTACGTTTTCAATAAACGAAGTATTTCCCGCAATATATTATATACTTACGTATCATCAATACACAGCAGTACAATCGTCTCTTCTTGCGTTTTTCTGTTATATACACCGTTATTTTATCCCAAACCATGCAACGGATTTTGATGTATTTTTTTTTATAAAGAGAGTTATTCAAGAGGAAGGTACAGGTGTATCTTATTCTTTAATATTCTCATAAATGAAAATAAGAAATCCCGGTCGACACTTGTAAATTATTCTATTTCTTATTTTCTTTTACAGGTGTATCATTGTAAAAGGTGTTATTCCTACGGAAAAACTATTTAACAGTGGGTGCAATGACAGAGAAACACAAAAAGAGACCACATTTAATGCTATTTAGTATGTATTCATTGATGATGTTTGCCCTGAATACTGTTTATCACGATAGACCCGTCTAATTATGACACCAATGTTCATCAGGTCATTGGACGACTCGGTGTCCCTCACGAGAAGAAGGAGACAACTTAAAATGTATCGAAGGCTTTTATTTTTTTCTAGTTACAGTAAGCGCAGAATTATTTTACAGGTAACAATGTGTGGAAAACGTAATTTATGAGGCCCGTCAGTTGTTAGGAACTAGCGATGAAATAGGGGTTTAGAGAAAATGTAGTAAAAAAAATTATTGTTCTCAACCTCATAAATTATTTCACATACGTGCCGTTAAAAAGTATGGCCGTTTTGTTTAGCCCACGTTTTTATTTCCATACAAATCAAGATCCATACAAAAGAATAAAATTTTATGATCTACTTAATTTACACCCTGTAAAAAAATTTACTGCAAATATTTTAAGGGGTGAACTACCCCATGACACTGAGCAACTTTCTCCCAAGGAACACAGGTCGAAATATCAATTAAGATTTTGGACCTCTTATACCGACTGATAATTACCAACCGACCAAGTCAATTTATACAGGAGGTCCAAAAAAGTTTTTCATATATCGACTTATGTTTCTTGGTGCAAGTTGTTCGGTTTCATAGGCTGATTCACCCCAGCAATTATTAGGGCGAAACGGAAAGTGTATAGGGCGGGTCTTGTCAGGCGCATGCCTGCATAGCGACAGATGAACCAAGGTAGTAACAAAGCTACAAGATGATTTTGACGAAGCAGACAGAGGCGGGTGCCGTGCAAGGTATATTTTTTTCTTTTTTTATTAAATTTTTATTTGGAATACCAACAGTTTGTACAAATTAGGCTTATATATTTTTAATGTGCTTACTAGTAAACCAATTATAGGTATTCACATATGGTTAATTATATGCGATCAGAGAAAAGTAACCAAATAACGTGATTATCGTCATTTCTAGCAGGTAGGTGCTTATATCTGCATGCCCTACGGAGAATTACTGTCCTTGGGATCGGTATAAAGCTGCCAAATATAGGTATAAGCAGCCTTAGGCTGGTTTCAGAGCGACGCGTCTCGGCAGCGCTGCCCAGCCGCGCGCGCCTCGCATTACACTAGATTGTATGTAGCGTTTCATAGTGACGCGTCTTGGGCCGCGTCTCGGCCGCGCTGCGGTCGGATCTCCTTCGATTGCCAGTAGCGTCGACTTGCAATCTTTTAAGACGTCGTTGTTGCACTCTTTTCCATATAACGTATAAAGCTAATATAGTGATTACGTTTGCTGGCATAATGATTCTCTGCACTCGACCGTACACCACAAAAAAGCGCGCGCGTCTGAATGTCGTTTCACAGCGAACGCGCTGCCCAGGCGCGCGCCCGAGCCGCGCGCGCCTGGGCAGCGCTGCTGAGACGCGCCGCTCTGAAACCAGCCTTACAGATAATAGGTAGTAGGTACGCATCATTCACCCAACTTGTTGTGATGTAGGTGAGCAGATAAGTTAAATTGCTGCTATCAGCCAGGTTGTTTATAATTTTTACAATAAGATTAGATTAATATTCACATTGCAACAGGTGCACCTGTACATTTCCCTACAGTAGGACAATGACACAGGTTTTACACGGTATTTAGAAAAGTACTAAATTTGCCGTGTGATGCCGGCTTAGAATAGCATCACCCCACATCCTTCCCGTGGGTGTCGTAAGAGGCGACTAAGGGACTCGAGAGTATTGGTGTATTACAATTTTTAGGCGACAGGCTGACAACCTGTCACTATAGTGATACACATGTTTTCTCAAACATCCTTGGAAAACAATTCTCAAACATGTCAGACGTGGCGATAGCGGCCGTATTCTTACGACTGTTAACGCTCTGCCTACCCCGCAAGGGATAAAGGCGTGATATATGTATGTATGTATGTACTAAATTCCTTTCAAGGGATGAACAAGCCCATGAAACTGAAAAGTATAATTAAACAATTATTATTTAATTAGTACCAAAGAGACAACGCAGTAAAAAACTAAATTTCTAACCAGCAATTTCCAAATAGCGATGTGGCACGTTATTAATACGTAAGCCAAGGGCACAAGGGCCGCGGCAAAAACCTTGTGACGAGGGGTCGGCAAGTGCCACTTTTTGTCCCACTAGACATCTTCTTGCGTCGCGGTAAAGACACAGATTGTTGAGAAGTTTGTACATCAGTTGTTTAATTAATAGCTAGTTTTTTACTCTTGAAATGTAAAATGTAAAATTTGTTTTAAAGTTTTAACTAAAGAAGGTGATTGGTAAAATATTTTCACGGTAAATAAGCTTTAATCACTAGTTAGTTTGTTGCCGGCTTAGAATAGCATCACTCCAATCCTACCCGTGGGTGTCCTGTTTCCAGCAGTGGACTGTCATGGCTGTCAAGGCTTAGGTTAAATAGCTACTACAAGTTTGTACAAGTCATCTGAAACTTTAAATTGATTACTTTATATCCATCCGTGTTATAAAAGCACCCATAGAATGCTAAACCGATCGCGAAACTACAGTTATGACGTCACAATCGCGACATGACTATCACTTTCATTTTCATCATTCTCCTTGCCTTATCATGTCTCTCTGTCAGGGTCGGCTACGACAACGTAACCTAACCTAACCCAGTTTTTACACAGAGCAACTGCCATCTCTCAACCGATCTCTGCAACCAGAAGGCTGACGAAAACCGAGAACAAGATTAAGTCACATTCAAATATCATCTGAACGATCATTTTATTTTTCAAAATACCAAAATACTATTGTGCAGGGCCCTCTATCAGTGGCTCTACCATGAATGTGTCATGTCATTTCACACCGGTGGCGACGGCTCAATAGCTCGGTGGCTTGGTGGGCTATCCAGACCCAGACACGCGATTATAAGGGGTCCAGTCCAGTGGTAGTGTAAAAGAAAAGCAGTATGTATAAGTTGCTCCTGTATCATGATCACTGCTGGATGTAGGTCTCCCCTAGGCTGAGCCACAAGGCACGATCTCCCACTTTTTCCGTCCAGTTGCTACCAGCGGCTCTCTTTAAGTCATCATTCTATCTGACCGGAGGGCATACAATGGCACGCCGGCTTGGTTCTTCGACAGATGTAACCAGCCCACTGCCATTTAGAGTGCTACACCTTCGGAATCTCTCTCTTTTCGTGTGGGACACCGAGTCGTCCAACGACCAATGCACCCTAGTGTCAGAATTTTTCTACAAGTAGCAGGCTTCTGACCTTCGGACTATAACCGTTACTTTGGTCTTTTTGCGGAGAATCTCAATCTGAACCCTATCTGGGCGTAAGCTTAATGTAAAATATTGAAATAATTCATAGATAGACCTAATTGCGGTGTCTGCGGCTACAACATTCCTACTGTTTTTTCTTCTACTGTACCATCAGGGGATTATAAGTATATTGTACAAAATTATAAAGGTTTTTTTTTGCTCTAACGCCGCCATTAGGCACAAATGGCGGCCAGGCCAACACAATGCATTGTGGGTTTTATTAAACCGAGCCGAGGATAAATTGTAAATAAATGATAATGAAGTTTTTTTTCTTTATGTTGTTGCATTTCTATGAAACAGTTCATTTTAAAATCTTCTAGAAGTTGAATCAAATCAAATCAAATTATTTTTTCAAAGTAGTAAATTTTACATTTCGCTTTTTGATGGTCAAGAATTAACAATTTTAACAATAACAATTTTTTGAACCTAGTGTAAACGCGGCTCAGGTGGACTAAAAACTTAAAACTAGCCCCTAAAGCACTGCCTCAGGGCTGGCCAAGCTAACCAAACAACATGTAACGTTAGGTGGTAAATAAAATAACATCGAGTTCATGCCAAGAGAAAATGTTGTGTTACATGCGTATGGTTAGCCGGACCCCCTGGACAGTAAACCACCCAGAAGTGCTCCTATTCTAAAACTACAATTTGTCAGGCCCTAGGCTACCCTAGCTAAATTTCTAAATATGAAACAAAATATATTAATAGCCAAAAGCGGCTACGTTAAAAAGATAAAAAATATATCATATACAGTAGATAATTCTGAACTGAACAGACTTTTTTTTATCGGTTTTCTGTAAAATCGGTTTAGTGACGATAGTTGAACGGCATTCTGATCGGTTGCTGCTTTTGCTACAGTTTCATTTTAATTGCTTCTGCAAAACTTGTTATTAAGGACGAAAACAGTATATATTTACGATAAAATATTTTATTAGATCACGTAAAATCAAGTGAATTTTTGATCAGTCTATCGTCTTTCTAGTCAAGTCAATGTCTGTCTGTCAAGGTCCACCAACCAGCCAGTAGAAAGAATCCGCAGAAAAGACTCTGCAATACTTGTTATGTAGTGACTAGGTACCCACCACAACACAATGTTAAAGTTTTCATAATGGAACTGTACCCGTCGGTACCTAAGTACTTATCGGAAAAATTAAGTACAAGTCACGGCAACCTCTGCTTAATGGATGGACCTTTCCATGGAGCCACGAAACAAGAGGATTTGTAATTTTGTTAATTTGATTTGTTTGTAATAAATCGATAAAAAAAAAATACGTCGGTGGCGATGGTGAAACTTTTATTGGATGGATCTGACTTGATATTTCGTTTTATGAAAAAAAACTTACTTACGGATAAACCATTTCTTTTGGAAATTATAACCTAACTAGATCGATTTACTGCCGTTGCGCCGAGAGAGAGCGTGGGTTTTTTTCCCCCAAATTACGCGCTTTGGACGTTGCCTATCAAGAAGTAACAATTATCCGTGTAGTGCCTGCTCGGACGGAATAGCATCACCCTGTTTCTACCCCTGGTGTAATGTCGGAAAAGACGACTCCATGAAACGAACAGCAGCGTTCCCTGTGAATATCCACAATATCTTGCATTGCATTCGCCGAACTGCCTGCCAAGCATGGTGAGTATGGCAAAACCGCCCAATTTGAGGGACGTTCATGTCCATCAGTGGGCTATTGGAAAACAAAATTAAATTAACAAAATGACAAGCGTCGGTGATGATCATCGGTGCCTTGATCGCTCAGTGGGACGGTATCCCACGCGTCGCCGGTTCGATTCCCGGTCGAGATGTTTTCCTCTTGTGTCTCGTGGCCGCACCCAGGACATCACGTCTGGCGCGCACGTCCACGTCGCCGTTTTATTATTGACCGCCGCAGTAAAAGGCTCCTCGAAAACAACCCGGCTAATGCTTTTACAAAATGCTTTCATCATTATTTTACTTTATGAAATAGTTCATTATTATAGTTTAAGGCCTGTTTTCACTTTGATTAGTGCAACTGCAGGTGATTAGCGCAAGTGGTTAGTAGGCTGCTAAGTAAGAAGAATAGAAGCGAGTTCTATTTATTTGCGAGTCTGTGAGTAGCCGCTCCTATACATTTTATTAATCACTCGCAATAATCAAAGTGGATACAGGCATTTAGGTGATACCCATAATGCAAAGGACAATATTCTACTACTTATACAGACACCACAGTCCACTGCTGAACCTGGGCCTCCCCCATATTGGGGGGTATAGCCATACCCACGATGCTTCGCAGGCGTATTGGCGAGCGTAGTGCAAGATATTGCGGTAAAATATTACGGTCCGTGAAAGCTACCATATATGACAACGCGTGAAAGTCGCAATTCGGTTGTGGACTAGGTCATTAATAAAATATAAAAGTTGTACGCTTAAAACTATTGTCTAAAAGTACACGGACTTAATTCATCATTTTTCAAAATAACAGAAAACAACCGCCAACTTGACCGACTTGTCATGCTGTCATTCTGAAAAACCTCATACCTTTCACTAAGAACCACGAACTGGAAAAACCCCCCAAATCGAGTGGCGAATATCAGAACCACCAAAGGACTGTTTATTTCATTATTAAAATGTACCATCATTTATTTTAATAGTTTTCAAAGCGAAACAAATTCTGAGTAAAAAGTTTGTCTACGCCACAAGCCACCTCGTTTGAAAGCTTTAAAAGCTATAAGCTGTGGAGAGAAACTTTCGTACAGCTTCTGTATATTTTCCACGTGTCAAATGGCATTAGAATATTAAGTAGGTACCCACTTTATTTAAATTCTAAATAGAGGTGAAGAAATGTTGAATTTTTAAATGTTCTTAAAGGAAGTAGTTACAATTAAAAATACTTATATTAAAGCATTATCTCGTATAAAATGAAGCCGCTTTTTTAGTTTCTCTGCAATGGAGACAATACGTGATTTCGATGTAAGTGGAACGTTTTGACATAACAAAGCGATGAAGCACGTACCAATAAACATGATTCATGCGGGGCTCAAATTCAAATTCATATTCAAATTTATTTATTATTAAACAGAATGTTACAAATAACAGTAAAAACCAAAGCTTCTAACATTCTTAAAAGTAGGTATTCACATTAAATAATAATTTAATACAATATTTTCATTATAGTCAATTGATAAATAAATTAATCATTATTCAAACTGTTATAAAATTACCTACCTCTGCGTTACCTGGCTCTGAGGCGTTACCTCTTGCACTTAAGTCTTGAACTGGCTTGAAGAGCGACAATGAGACACAATCAACCTCCGCGTTCGGCAGCGCTCCACGTAAATGCAACCATTCCACCAGTATTTTCGTATGACGTTGTCACGGTCAACTATCAGTAAGAGGAAGCCCACACCCAGCTGTGGACTGTTATGGCTGTCAAGGTCAAGCCTAATGCTACATTTTAACTTAATCCTTTATTATGTGAATTCCATCTAGCCGTGTGATACCGGCTAGCCGTGTGATGCCGGCTTAGAATAGCATCACCTCACATCCTTCCCGCGGGTGTCGTAAGAGGCGACTAAGGGACTCGAGAGGATTGGTGTATTACAATATTTAGGCGACAGGCTGACAACCTATTTATACTATAGTAATACACGTTTTCTGGAACAATTTGGAAAACAATCCTCAAAAGTGTCAGACGTGGCGATAGCGACGGTATTCTTACGGCTGTTAACGCTCTGCCTAACCCGCAGGGGATAAAGGCGTGATATATGTATGTATGTATGTCATCTTCAAATAATTCGTACGGAAATTCGATACACACGCTCAGTTAAGACATATTGACCTTTGGAGAGTACCAGCAGGAACATATGTCATAATTAATTGAGCCGACTGAGTCCCTATTTCTTGATTTAGTGCTTTCTGAGCCCCGGGCACATGCCGCTCGGGTTTCTGAGCAATAACTCCACGAATAACTCATGTTTCACTTGGCAGGTCAATAACTAATGGAAGAATTTGAACTGAGACTGTTTTCTACTGACCGGGTGATGCTGGTATAGAATAGCATTACTCTATGTATCACCCATGGTGGGTTTACTAGCAACTTCTAGAAACTTAAGTGTGTTTTAATATACTAGCACCAAAATCCGTTAATTTATTGAAAGAGACAAAAAACCCAAAAAACTATTTACTTAATTTTTTTCTACACGATGTAAAAAATTAAATGAAAATATTTCAAAAGGTGAACCAGTCCATAAAACTAAACTACTTTGCTTGAATAACCATAGATCGCAAATATTTTTAACACGTTCACAGCGGCGCTATTTTCTGAGGACTTTCAGACAGTGCGGATGAGGCCTTTCTGGGTCAACGTTGAACTTATTTTCAGTGCGTATAAGACCTTTTCGACCTCAGAATGTTGTTTTTTTTTAAAAACCTTTATACAGGTCAACAATGATTCTATGTTATTGATATTTGACGTGTGTAAACTTAGATATATACTTTGTTGAAATCTAGCTTCGCCAGCGTTTACGACATTTTGTTTTTGAATAAATAAATAAATAAAATATGTCATCTATTCTGCCTCATAACGCACTGAAAGAAAGTTTGGTTTGTATATCGACTAGTGATGGGAATAAAAGAAAGTTGCAAGTTACGATAATCAGAATGTTTTTATTTGAAAAAAAATTAAATGTTTAAAAATGTTTTTCATTAAAACTTTAAAAGCTTTTTCACATTGGCCGCAAAAAGTAAGAATTTTTTTAATTTTTTTTTTGCAGCTTAAAGGGCGGGGCACACCGGCTCCGTATCCGTTGCGTATCCAGCTCTCATCCGTAGTTACGCACGTATTTATGACGTTGTAATGTATGGGACTGTATGAGATACGGCACACTGCCTGTGATGCGTATCCGTTGCGTGCTGCACGCATTGTAGGGTTACGCCGTAGTTACGCCGTACAGCTGCCAAAAGACAAACAGGTTGCGTACTCTGCGTGCAGTGATGACGTTGTATTCTATGAGATTCCCTGTTGGAAGTCACACCAAACACGTCCGAACCCGCACAGCTCTGTCCTGCGCGTAGTACGGACGCGTGTACTGACTACGGGCTACCACAATGCGCATCAAAAAATGTGCACTATATTAAGCGTCAAATACCTATTATGCAGCATAGAAGCCTACTAATTTCTGCATTTTCTTGAAGCATTTCGGGTATTAATTACAAAGGGGTTTGAGTAAGTTAGAATAAACTAGAGGCGTCATTTTCTTTTGCGGCGCCCACGGTTCTTATTGCTAGCAATTTGAAGCACTGGTCCATATGAACGTTAGAGATTTCTTATTTTTTTCTGCACAGTGAGCGCCGCGTTAATCTCTTCCACAACAGAAAAATGCAACACGAGTATTCGTGTCAAAAAAAGCGACATTGACATGTCGTTAATTTTTTGCTACACAGAACGCGATGCGCGTTTTTATTTGCGCAATATTTATTGCACACTGATGACAGAGCTTTTGGATATGACATGAAAAGCAATATGGCGTTGGCTGGATACGCAACAGACCCCTAGCAGCTCGCATCTGTAGCTACGCGCGTAACCTGCGTAACCACGTCCGTAACTCGGTGTGGCAGGGGTGTACGGACGTGATCACGCGCGGGACTACGGAAGAGAGCTGGATACGTAACGCATACGGAGCCGGTGTGCTCAGCTCTTGAGTTGCACTTAACGTAAGCCTTAGTTTGTCGTACTTTTTTTTCTGTTCTTTTTAGAAGGCTGAGTAAAAATTTCAGTGTCTGACTCGCTTTCTGTTTCTTCTCTCGTTGGAGGGCAAATCTGAACATTTTTTAAAATTTTGACTTTTTCTACTGGACTATTTTCGATTGAAACCCTTTGTAACACTTTTCTATATTTTAATTGTTTTGCTTCTTCCGATTCACTAGAAGATTCCGAGTCACACAAATTAAGTTTCTTTCTGCAACGTTTTTTGCCTGGACGTTCCATTGTTAATATTATTTATACGTAGCAGGTACAACACAAAAGTTAACAGAAAAAACGTGATACGAGCGGGCTGGTGGTAGCGAAACACAGCGGGCTCCCTTGTCGAAAGTTAGCGCCAGCCTGACGAAACTTCATATTAAAAAAAAAACTCAAAGAGTTCACGCTAAAATTTATGGCGTCGTTTATTGTCTCTTTCCTTTTATCCTGCTTCTTTGTCTAGCGCTGTCAGGCTGTCACACCACTAAACAATATGGCGGTTCTTGTCAAATTTGTTGATATCGCAGCATGATTAATTAAAAGTTTTCAGTGAATAACGTGAAATATTGGTGACGAAACTTTAACATTTACAAATAATTTACATTGTGGTAATAAATTAATTACGATTGCATCTCAAGATGCACTATAAAAAGTGTGAAATTTGTGGATTGAAAGCCGGTCGACAATCGGGAGAAAAGCGAGTATTTTTGGCTCAGTTCCCATTATTTGAAACGCGGTAAGTTATTTTGGTTATCATTTTATCAATTCTAAGTGATTTCGAAAGACTTTCTGTCATTTATTTTACGTATTTTATATCTGGGCTATCCTTGCAAATTTACCATAGAGATGGGTTAGGGTTGTATCGATAAAATTATCGATAGTTTATTTACGGGTCAGAGTATACTTTTCCAATAAGGCCTTTTTTATAACAATGCATTTGACAACTGCAAAACCTCATTTCTTCTAATTGTGTTCTGTTGTCTTCTGAAAAAATTTGATGGTTTTAACTTTTTGAATAAAATAAAAACTCACATTCTTCTTCATCTTAGGTCCAATAAAAAAATGATTCATGCGAATTTGCGAACCCCTTAGAGTTTTTAATTGTATTTTATGCACTGTAATGCAATTTTTTTTTGTGTTGTACACTTTCTAATAATGTACTATACTGTTTCAGATGCAGGCAATGGGTAAAATTGACTGGTAAAGAAGATTTGGCATATGTGCCTATAGAAAAGTTACATTCTTTGAAGTATTTATGTGGAAATCATTTTACCAAAAAAGACTTCAATAGGAAGTTATCTAGGTTAAAACCTTCAGCTAAACCAAACTGTTTAGCGGACGTGATCTGGGCTGATCTACACAAGCAAAGGTTTTGCTCTCGAATAAGAATTCGAGAGCAAAACCCAAGAAATGCAGTTTACATGGTTAAGGTACTACTGCTACTTGCTGAATTGAATAAAACTGAGTTTAATCGAAAACCGCGAAAAAACGACGTAGGTGTAGTGAGGTACTAGCCTGAGTAATGAACTTCCTTATTTGCAGTTGCAGAGTAGCCAACATTTCTGATCAGAAGACCACATACAGCAACTAAATAGACTATTGCACAAATCAACATTTACCAATAACAGCAAGTAGCAATTATTGTATCTGTCAGGTAAAAAAAGTTTCCTTGATAAAAAAAATTATAAACTTTTATCATGTTTTTTAATAGACATTGCACTATAATACATTGGAAATATATGATTTGGCTGTTTTGAGATAAGGACTGATATTTAGTCGATACGATATTTTGTACATTGTACGATCTAGTCTATGTCATACCGACCCAGGTATAGGAAAAATAAATAAACCTATAAATTAAGAAAATTGAGTTTGTTTCTCATACACCTAATCTTTTTCAAAGGAGCAATTCCGCAAGATGGTGGTGTACTCCGCCATATTGCGAAACTGCTCCTTTGAAAAACGCCCATTGAAAACAGTCTAGGATATTCCAACGCTGCTTTTTTTTAATATCGATATCGATATATTTATCATACCAGGGCATACCACATCTCTATTTTTCTGTCATGTTGGTAGCATTGTTACAATATTGTTAGAATGCTTATATTGGCTAGAGATTTTAGCGTGAACTTGAAAAAAAAACGTTATACGTAAGACCCAACTCTTAAAACGCTAGTTTTATTATATTCTCTTTGGTTAGCGCGTCACTAAAAGAACACGACCGGCGCCCGCGCTGCCCGCGCCCCGCTCCGTGCGTCTGTGAGGCCTACAATTTATGAGGCAATTTAAACCTCAATCCGCACTGAACGTGAATAATTTACCTTCAGTGCGTATGAGACCTTTTCAACCTCATTACCAAATAAATGTGCCACTAACATAGACTTCACGAGAGAAGAAAAAATGTATATTTGTCTCAGTCACACCTAAAGAAATACCAATGTAGCAGCTCCCCGCACAGAGTGAGATCGCGCGCTTTTGTGCGCCGCAACAGCAAGAAGACACGGATGGGGCTTTTTCTATCTCATAACGCAACGAACGTGTTAATTACTAGTCTTCCCATACAGACTTGGTCTGTTGGTATATTTTTATGGAAAGTTAATTTTTTCCATGTTTCGACCTATGTTCCTTGCGGAAACTTGTTGACTTTTCAGATAAGTTCACCCCTTTAGAATATTTGCAGTTGATTTTCATATGTATTGATCCGTAGATTACGTAGTTTACCAAATTATAGCTCATTCGTTCAGATGGTGTCACGACCAGCATAACTATCAGTACTCCCCCGTATGCGCGTGTACTGAGCATGAAGGTCAAGTTACTCTGGTCGTGACATTATCTAAGCGAATGAAGTTTTCCTCCTAAACTTGTTCCGTTCTTGTGAGTAGACAAATATTTGCGATCACTCAGGGAAGATCTATCCAATTGATAAGGCGTGATTAAAGACCAAAATTCAACTGTTTGTTTAGACTATTCAAACGGAAGATCGTATCTAAGGGCGATTAAATACGATCTAAAGCATTCTTGTTTGAATCTGTATTTTTACAGAGCTTGAGAAATTTCTCCAATATATACACGAGGAAGTACTAAGTTAATACTTTCAAAGCTTTAAAAAAAATTTATTAAGCTGTTACAGTATAGGGTCTGTATTAATAAACGACACTCACTCAACTCTGAAATCGATCTTAAGAGCGATATTGACAAATATCAAGCAGTACTAATGACAACTCAAACTCGATGTTATAGTTGAGAGCAGTTTATTAATATGGGCCTAGTATGTTTTCGTAGCTGTCTGCTACAAGAGCGCAAAAAGTGCTACGTCATAAAATACTGGTACTTTTAAAAGATACCATACGAAGCAACCTAAAAAAACAAGCCCCCATAACGATCGGGAGCTACATAGAATACATACAATGTCATTTAATCAAAAATGGTTCTCCTTGCCGCTACGTGACTCTTGCATTATATATTCAAACTCCATTGTACTGGAAAAATGAAGTACATACATACATTCACGCCTTTATCCCTTGCAGTATAAGCAGGACTTCAACGGCCGTAAAAATACAGTTGTTATTTGGCTGTACGGTTGTTATGTTGAGGAAGCGAAAGAGGTATGTCAGGATCTTAGCAAGTGAAAGGATGTATTCTCTGCCTACCCCTCCGGGATAGAAGTTTAATTATATGTATGTATGTATTTGTCTGACTAATATAAAAAAGTGTATTTGAAACTTACGTGATACACGACATGTTTGCCTGGCCCCCAAACTAGGATACCCTGTGCTATGGGAAGCCAGTCTTTCATCCTGGATGTAAAATAATGCAGTAGACAGTAGGTAGTTTACGTATTGTATCAGTAAAGAACGCAGTCAAATAACCATTTAAAAGATACCATACCATACGTATATTTGAGGGCCGTTTCAGAAATAATGTGGATCACTGTAGTGGCAGGTTGTCACCTTGTTGCCTAAAATTCTAATACACATGAAACCCTTAAGTTCCATTATCGCTTTTTACGACACCCCCGGGTAAGAAATATGCTGATTCTATTCTTGTTTATCTTATTGATTGAAATTTAAAAAAAATCACCACCCCATCACGCGGTGCAACCAAGCGGTATTTAACCAAGCTGAAAACAATCTCATAGTGAGAAAAAACTCTCATATTGTCAAAGTATTTACCGTTGATGTTTAGTGATGCCTCAGGCACATCGCACACTTAACGCACGATGTACCGCTAAAATATCGCAGCGGTCTGTTAGATCTATACTAGAAACATCACTCCCCATACTAAAACCGCACTCGACGGACGACGCTGCGATAGTCTTGCGTCAACAGCGGTTAAGCGGTTCTAGTATGGGGATTGATATTTCTAGTATGGATCTGACTGAACGCTGCGATATTTTAGCGGTCCGTCGTGCGTTAAGCGTGCAATCCACCTCACTCTAGGCACATTTCCTGAAACAATATAACACAGATGGACAGAGGGTAAATAGCCCGACCCTCTTTAGTTTAGTGGGGAGACGTGACGAGATATAAACAATATTGAGATGTAAGCTCCTATCTTAAGCGAGGAACACACTTGACGCACGACGGAGCGCAAAAATATCGCAGAGCGGTCTGGCAGATCCATACTAGAAATGTCAATCCCCATACTAAAATCGCTTAACCGCTGTCGACGCAGCGCTATCGCAGTGTCATCCTTCGAATGCGGCTTTAGTATGGATCTGACAGACCGCTGCAATATTGTTGCACTCCGTCGTGCGTCCTCGCCTTACCTACTGAACTTAAGTTTCAAAAAATAGGTCAACAAATACTGGTTTTTTATTTTAGACAGCCGATGTAGCGCAGAGATAGTGCAGCTGCCTTTGACGCAGAAGGTTCCGGGTTTGATTCTCAGTTTATTTATCAGTTTGTGAATTTGTTCCCAGACTGGTTAGGACATTGCGGGCTAAACCACCACGATGTTTTTCCTTTAACGTAAGAGCAGTCGGTAAATGCACGTGAGTAGTAACACATTAGTACATGGCGGGGATTGAACTCGGGTCTCACGATTGCAAGATCGGTGTCCTAACCACTTGGCCGCCGGCGCTCTTATTTATTATGTACAATGCATACTTAAAATGTAAGTTGTGTAGTATAGGTACCTATTTACCTAGCTGTAATTTTACAAGGTTTGTCGCAGACTGCAGCATCTATTTGAGAGATCATTAGTAAGTAAGTCTATTCACTTAACAGGAGCCTTTACCATGAGTAGAGCGCATTAAAACTTCATATTTCAATATAATTTTTGTGAAGATTAAAATAGTATAGTTATATTTATATGGCATGGTCCTTATATGGTGAAAGATATTTGACAAACTTCAAATTGGAAGCATTGTTTAAGAAGAATTCTCTTTATATTAAGAACAATGTTCATCCAACTTTGTAGGTACCTACATAATATTTCATATCCCTGTAACAAAAGTGAGTTAAAAGGGTTAATAATTATAGTTAAAGAATCAAGACAGTGAAGAACAATCAGTTTATATTAAGTTTTTGTGAAATCTTCTAATTATATTTTAACCAGATACAAAACTCATGGTAGTCGTACAGTTCATCAGTGCTCCAGCGTCAAAATCAAATTTTAATCCAAGCTTGTGACTAAAACAATTTAAATAGTTTCAGCAGATAAAGAATTCGAAATTGTATGAAAGTAATTAAATTAATAAAGTTCAGAAGAGTTCGGGACATCTCGGGTAGTTTGATATTAAGGCGAAACTCACACTTGCACCGGGCTCCGCTCCGGAGCGACGGAATCCGGATGCGGTTACAGAGACACGAAAACGGGAGTCCGCATTTGCTCCGTCTCTGTCGAGATCCCTAGCATACGCGATCTTGTCATACCCTGCGAAGCGCAACGTTCCTCTGTCATTCTGAAAGTATTCATTGTGAATCTACTTAAAAATAGACTATTTGAAGTTTTAAGTCTATACGTCCGGAACCATCCCGCTGAAACCCCTCAAGCGGGTGAGGTGTCAGCAATTAAATAACACACACACATATCCTTGTGCCCTAGACAGAGCGTTAAAGACCCTAAAAAATGGTCACAATCACCACTTCTGACAAATATTGAGGGCCGTTTTAGTTAAAAAGAAAGAAGGCGATTAAAGAAAGGATATGTAATTGGAGGCGGTTGCCTAAGTGTCAAGGAGAAGGCATGAGCACCTGGTATATGTAAGAACCTCAGTGGGAGAGAGAAAGCATGACAATCGACCGACAGATCCTTTCTTTAATCGCACAGCTGCTATATGCGGTTTTTCAAGATTTTATAACCAAGTTTTTAAACCAGTTCACCGCACACCGTGACAGGGACTGGTGTAATGTAAGATTCGTGTAAAATGTGAAAGAATTTTCATGATTGTTCGCCAAGGGATCGTGGTGTTTGCGTTATCCGTTTGACTTTGACTGTTTTGGAGTTATACTTTATACTTTTATCAAGATCCACGGCGTGGTAAAAGATAAACAAAACGTGCTTCTGGTGGCAGTAGTAAACTACTTTTATTAACCGTTTATTATACACAAAAGCATACCAAAAGATACGTCTACAAAGAATAACGATACAACTGTACCTTCTAATAATGGTAGTGAATTTCATCGCATTTTATTTTGCGACTGCCTTAAAAGGAGGGTTAGGTTACACTTAACGCACGATGGAGCGCCAAAATATCGCAGCGGTCAGTCAGATCCCATATTAAAACCGCACTCGACGGACGACGCTGCGTATATATAAACAAATAAAATAAAATTTTCTTTTGAAAAATGCAACCATGCCATTAGTATTTTCTGTCGTCGTCGTATAACGTTGTTATGTTTAACTATTGTCAGTAAACCGACTTTACAGACAATCGATTTTTTGTATCATATTGTTTATTTTGTAGTTTCAAGCCAGTACGTATTGGCATTCGTTATTTCTACCCGACTTCTCTTGTTGTATTTATCCATAACGAAATGTTTTCTAGATAACGAGGTTAATATCGGCCAGACAACCATGCAGACAACATTCTTAGCGATCAAAAGGATATTTTCCGTTAAAATGTGAAATATTTATGGTATTCTGGGAGACTCATTATGCAATAGGTACCTATCATCTGTGGGTAGGTGGTTTCCACGACTAACGCACGACGCTGCGCATTTGTAGCGCATCTGAATCGCATGCGTCTGTCAGGTGCAAGATTTTTTATGGGGACTTTTCTATCTGCCTGAATCTGACTTGACTTGATCTTAAGCTATGCTCATCTAGACAAAATACCTTGAAATTTTTTTTTTTTTCAGTTTAGCTCAGCGCCATCTATGTACCCATGAAAACAGGCTAGAAGATTTCCTATTCCCCATGCAGAAAACCGACGTTGATGCAGGAACGGGCACTCTTTTAAGTTCTTTTCGTTTTAAGCAAGGTTTTCCAGAAATTCTAGTCCATTTTAGTTTATTTCTTGGTCGTGTTTGAAACGAAGAGATTTGGGTTGTTTGAAGATTTTTTTGGCGCATTGCATGTACTTGTATAATTTTTCCTTTTATGTGCAAATAAAGTAATTGCTTATCTTATCTTAAAATTCGGTCCCATAAAAGTGCTTAACAGGCTGAATAATCAATCTGTTGACATGCAGGCGCATGTTTGTATAGGGCACAATTCGGGCAATCGTGTTCGGCACTCGGTTCGACACAATATGCGGAATTCCTGCGGCTAGCCCGCATTCAGCACATTCCCTAACCGGTTACACAACACTAGAGATGCTACCGATAACTAAAAACTAATACCTATTTGGCGGTGTGGCAACAAACACGGCAAATATTCAACATCAGTAAAAGTGAGTAGCTAAGGCGGATCGACACTTAACGCACAACGGAGCGCGAAAATAACGCATACATAAGGCTGGTTTCAGAGCGACGCGTCTCGGCAGCGCTGCCCAGCCGCGCGCGCCTCGCATTACACTAGATTGTATGTAGCGTTTCATAGTGACGCGTCTTGGGCCGCGTCTCGGCCGCGCTGCGGTCGGATCTCCTTCGATTGCCAGTAGCGTCGACTTGCAATCTTTTAAGACGTCGTTGTTGCACTCTTTTCCATATAACGTATATAGCTAATATAGTGATTACGTTTGCTGGCATAATGATTCTCTGCACTCGACCGTACACCACAACGAAGCGCGCGCGTCTGAATGTCGTTTCACAGCGAACGCGCTGATGGGGCGCGCGCCCGAACCGCGCGCGCCTGGGCAGCGCTGCTGAGACGCGCCGCTCTGAAACCAGCCTAACGCAGCGGTCTGTCAGATCCATACTAAAAACGTCAATACCCTTACTAAAACCGCTCAACCGTGTCGACGGATGCGTTACGGCTGCGTTATTTTGACGGATGCGCTAACAGCTGTTGAGCGGATCTGACAGACCGCTGCGTTACGGATGCGTTATTTTAGTGGAGCGTTGTGCATTAAGTGTGCGATCCGCCGAATATTTAACGGCTGTATAAAGATAAAGATAAAGATAAAGATAAAGATAAAGATAAAGATAAAGATAAAGATAAAGATAAAGATAAAGATAAAGATAAAGATAAAGATAAAGATAAAGATAAAGATAAAGATAAAGATAAAGATAAAGATAAAGATAAAGATAAAGATAAAGATAAAGACAAAGACAAAGACAAAGACAAAGACAAAGACAAAGATAAAGATAAAGATAAAGATAAAGATAAAGATAAAGATAAAGATAAAGATAAAGATAAAGATAAAGATAAAGATAAAGATAAAGATAAAGATAAAGATAAAGATAAAGATAAAGATAAAGATAAAGATAAAGATAAAGATAAAGATAAAGATAAAGATAAAGATAAAGATAAAGATAAAGATAAAGATAAAGATAAAGATAAAGATAAAGATAAAGATAAAGATATTTTAGTCACAAGCATGCACGGTACATTAAAGATCTTAAAAAGTAAGTAATAAATGTCATTACATTACATTAATTCGCACATGCGTGATGCGCCAGTATTTGGCATGCAAAATTACAGCAGTGATAGAGACCACAGTGATTCAACTCAAAATTCAATTCTTATTAAATTAAATTCAATTCAATTATTATATTCAGCCTCAAGCGGTGACTGTGTACGTACATTTTATACGCGCAAAATCAGATGTTTTGTATTTAAGGTGTAGTTTAGGTTGTACTTTAGTTAAGGATTTTTTAGAAAGAAAGAACCGTATGACTTCTTCGGTGGTTTATTTGCGACTGATTTGAGATCGAGACCGACAGATAGAACATACCGGCCCCCAAAGGGCATATGTGACCTTTTAAAGTTACTAACAATAATGATATTGAACATAGGAAAAATATTCACAATCTTACATGCAAAATTTTAAATTTTTAGATAACAATAATTTTATAGTTATTATAGTTACATGTATTCAACCAAGAGTTAATTAAACAAAGTTACATTCAGTATGCAATTAATCATATAAAACAGGTAAGGGACACAATTTATTCCTTGTTCTTTGAGTAACAGTATCTCCAATTTTAACACTGTATATCCGTGTCACGCCATCTGCACCAGGTACTTTATTCATTATACGACCCATGGCCCATTTTGCAGGTGGAAGGTTGTCATTCGTGATAAGTACAATTTGTCCAATTTCAAATTCCTTTGCTTTCTTGAGCCATTTAGGTCTTTGTTGTAATTGTATCAAATATTCATGTTGCCATGGATGCCAAAAATCAGATAATAGTTTTTGAACATATTGCCAGCGAGATAAGTGATTAACTGGAAGATGTTTCAAGTCAGGGTGTGGAACAGTAACAGGAGCTTCTCCCATAAGGAAATGTCCGGGTGTTAGTGGAATAGTATTTTCTGTGTCAGATTCGTCTATGGGCCACAGAGGTCTAGAGTTTAGACATGCCTCGATTTGACACATCAATGTACTAAATTCCTCGTATGTCAGGTTGCGGGTAAGTATTCTCTTTAAATGATGTTTCATAGACTTTACGCCAGCTTCCCATAGGCCACCGACGTGTGGGCTGTACGCAGAAATGAAGTGCCATTGTGTTCCTTCTAAAGCCAAAGTCTCTGCAATGTGACCTTCAAAATCTAGTTTTGCTTGTTGTAAAGTGGTAGCCAGTTCTTTATTAGCTCCAACAAAGTTTCTGCCTTGGTCACTGTATAAATGAGCGCATATTCCACGTCTGGATACGAATCTCCTAAAGGCTCCAAGAAAACTTTCAGAAGTTAGATCTCCAACGATTTCAATGTGGATCGCTTTTGTAACCATGCATACAAAGATGCAGATATATGCCTTGGTAGTCTTCACTCCTCTTCCTTTTGAAGCGAGCACTTGATAAGGACCAGCCAGATCGACACCACTATTTATGAACGCTTTAGCAGGAGTAACCCGTACTTTGGGTAGATCGCCCATGAGTTGGTTTCTAGCGGCTGCGGTGTGTCTCGCACATATTAAACATTGGTGGATTTTTTTCTTCACCAAGTTTTTCGCCTTCGGTATCCAGTAATTGGTTTTCAGGTATCTCAACATCAATTGTACACCTCCATGTAGAGTCTTCTGGTGAGGATCAGCTACGATGAGAGTGGTAAGTTCGTTTGAATAATCAAGTATCATAGGATGTTTTAAGTTTTCAGGTATTTCAGCGTGTCGCAGACGACCGCCCACCCTCAAGATTTCGTCTTCATCCAGGTAAGGTAATAGGGTTTTTATTTTACTATCTTTTTTTAGACATTTTCCTTTTTTCAGAGCTTCAATTTCTTCCATAAAGCCTTTTCTTTGTACTATCTTAATGCAAGCCTTCAGTGATTCGTTTAATTCATGTGTAGTCATAGGCTTTTCTTTATTTTCCAATTTTTTGTGTTTTAGAAACCTTTTGCAGTATGTTATCGATTTTAGGAGTTCAGTCAACGTGTCAAAATCTTTAAATTTCTTTTCTAAGTTATGTTCTTCTAAACTGTTGTCTATCTTTACGTTACATTGTATGTCTGGTAATTTTTCAGGTTTTGATAAGTTAACTTCTTCATGTTTTAGCCATTCTGGCCCGTTCCACCACAATCCGTCATCTTTTAATTCTTTTGGATACTTTCCTCTGGACGCCACATCTGCTGGATTGTCTGCGCTTTGAACATGGTACCAGTTGTGTCCAATGTTATCAAGGATCTCTACCACTCTGTTTCTAACAAAAGTGTTCCATCTTGCAGGATCTCCAGAAAGCCATGCCAGAACTATGGTGGAATCAGTCCAGCCAAATATTTTATCATCAGGAATTCTCATGGCTTCTTTAACTTGTTTTAACAGTCTGGACAGTAAAACAGCGCCGCATAATTCCAGGCGAGGAAGTAACACTGGTTTTACAGGTGCTACTCGAGTTTTTGCTGCGACAATGCTAGTTTTCACTTGTTTGTTGCTTTTTTGAACGCGCACGTAGACTACTGCAGCGTAGGCTTTGTTAGAGGCATCGCAAAAACCATGTAGTGTAATCTGGTCATCTTCAGTAGTTTGCAGCCATCTATTAACTGTGATGTCATTGATATCTTGAAAGCTTTTACGTATCTCTTGCCATTCTTCCTTTACAGAGTCGTCTAATTCTTCGTCCCAGGTAAGTCCGAGTAACCATAGTTTCTGAATGAGTAACTTTCCAGGTAATATAGAAGGAGCTATCCAGCCAAGGGGATCAAAAAGTTTCTGCATCTCTGCGAGAATCGTTCGTTTGGTAGCTTCTTCATTCGATGGCTGCTGTAGGTTAAGATTATATTCAAACACATCTCTCCCCATGTTCCATTGCACGCCTAGTGCTCTGATAGTGCCATCTATGTTGATGTCCATTTTTACGTGACTACTTCTTTGCGAGGAATCAAATTCTGCGAGGAACTTAGCATCATTTGAGCACCATTTTTGTAAGATGAATCCTCCTTTTCGTAATATCATATCAACTTGTTTTGCAGTTTTAATAGCATCTTGTAGGTTATCTTTTCCGGACATCAAATCATCCATATAGAAATCTTCTTTTATAGTTTTAGCTGCATCTGGATAGTCTTGACCTTCATCGATTGCAATTTGGTGCATTGTTTTTACTGCTAGGTAGGGAGCACTAGCAGTTCCAAATGTGACTCTTGATAGGCGGTAATCTTTGATTGGTTCATTAGTGTTGCTTCGCCAAACTAATCTTTGTAAGTCACGGTCTTCTTTTCTTACAAGGATTTGCCGATACATTTTTTGTACGTCAGCAACGTAGCATATTCTTTTCATTCTCCATCTCATGATTAGGCTTCTCATGTCTTCTTGAAGCTGTGGGCCTACTAGCAGTTCATCATTAAGAGAAATATTGTTCTTTCCCTTTTGTGAAGCGTTGTAGACTAGTCTTACTTGTGTTGTTTCTTTTTCAGCCCTGATTACAGCGTGATGTGGTAAGTATACAGCTGGTTTGTTGATTTCTTCATTAGGTACTTCTTCCATATGATTCAGTGTAATATATTCTTCCATGACTTTTGTATATTCTTTCTTCAAATTTGCATTTTTCTCGAAACGTCGTTCCATTTGATATAGTCTCTTGATTGCTACGTTTCTTGTATCACCTTCTTTGCATAAAAGCTCGTTTGTTTTCGTTGGTAACTTGACTATGTACCGTCCTTCCTCTGTTCTTGTGTATGTTTCTTGGTAGATCTCTTCGCATCTTCTTTCTTCAGCAGTTAGGATTCCTTTTGGATTTGTGTCTAGTTCCCACATTTTCTTTAGCATGTTGTCAAGCTTGAGATCTAAGTTTGCGTGCATAACCATGATATCATTTCTGCGTGGTAGTTCTTCTTCTGATTCACCAAATAGAATCCAACCCAGGCGGGTATTTTGCGCACATGGAGTGCCTGGGGGACCCTCGATAATTTCCGCTTTGCAAATCCGAGCATATACCTTTACACTCAGAAGCAGATCGACTCGTCCTGGTTGATAGAAGCTTGGGTCGGCCAGTTCGAGTCCTTGTATGTGTGGCCAGTTTTTAGCAGAAATGCGTTGATGTGACGGTAGCTGTGCTGTGAGTCGCGTTGATATATAAGCCTTCACGTTCATTTGGAATTGTTCATCTGTTCTTGATAATAGTTGTATTTCTGCAACGTGCTTGATGTTTACTTTTGTTGAACCGAAGCCAGTGACAGTGCCGTTGACAGGTATCCTTTTGATTTTTAATGCTTGAGCGGCTCTCTCACTCATGAATGTTTCTTGTGAGCCGGGGTCGATTAAAGCTCGAAGCATGGTAGTACGACCGGATTCATCTCGTACTGGTACAAGTGCTGTTGCTAGGAAACCGGACGTAGATCGACCAACGAAGTTTACTGACAGTTCAACGTCTTCTTGTGGTGCAAAAATGTTATCTTCTTGTTCGATGTTAGTGTGATGGGCTTGAATATTGTCTGGTTGGTTTGATGACGTCCTTGCTTGAGTTTGATGGACCATAGTGTGATGACGTTTGTGACATATGCGACAGGACATATTTAAACGACATTTCTTTGCGGAATGTCCTGGGGCCAGACAATTGTAACATAAGTTGTTCGTCTTGACATACTCAATACGGTTCGGCATATCCATACTTGTAAAATCCTTGCAGTGGCATAATGTGTGCTTATCTTTACATAAAGTACAGTTTCTTCTTTCATTTGTGTCTTTTGTTGTAACGTGGACTGTAAATTCTCTATTTCTTGTGGACCTTTCTCTTGAGGGGGGTGAAACCAGCTCTAATGTTTTGAATTTTGTTTGTAGAAATTTCATAAGATCGTCCCACTTAGGTAGTTCCTCAGAATCTTTCTTGTAGGCGAATTCTTCCCAGTCACGATGAGACTCTGGGTCCAACTTCTGCACAACCAGAAATATTATTATAGGATCCCAAGAATCGATGGATATTTCTAGGTTTTCTAAACTTTTTAGGCATTCAGTAGTTGTGTCTAACAAACTTTTCAAAGAAACAGCTGATTGAGTAGTCATTTTTTTCTGAGTGAATAATTTCTTCAGTAGGGAATTCACTATAAGTTTTTTATTGCCGTAGCGGGTTTGTAAGATATCCCATGCTTGGTCATAATTAGCATCAGTTACTTGTATATTTTTTAATAATAATTCTGCCTCACCCCTCAAACTACTTTTCAGGTAATGTAGCTTCTGCACTTTATTCAATGATGCGTTGTTGTGTACTAACGAGAGAAACATATCTTGGTATGTAGGCCATTCTTCGTAAATTCCAGAGAAGTTAGGTAGTTCTATTTTAGGTAATCTTACTTGCACGGGACCTGAAGAATTGCTTGACGTGCAACTATTTATTTGTATCAACATATCTTGTAGCTGAGAATGTAGTGATAGGTATAATTCTTCCGTTTCATAGAAAAAATCGCTGTAGGTACACTTTTGACGAGTTTGTTGTGATTATCTCTGTAGGAATCCCAGTATTCATTGATGATTTTTATTCTTGATTCGATATAACCTTTTGTTAGTCTTTGCTTTGGGCATTTTCCGAGGTTAACTTGTGCTTTTCGTAATATTTCACTGGTATTTTCCAACAACAATATAGTTTCATTCACTTCCGTCATAGTTCAAACAATAGTTCACGTAAACAATGTCCAAAATCCGAATTTCACTTGAATGTTTATATAAATGTTCCGAAAATCCACGTGGTTTTATGAATAACAGTTTTTATTCACTTGATAAAACTTGAATAACAACACAACAATAGCCCATGCGCAGCCTATTGTTATCGATCTCGAGCGTCTTTTGTTCTCCTCGTTAGCCGTCTTCGGGTAATCCGGTTCGAAAGTCGACCATTATGTCTTGTATTTAAGGTGTAGTTTAGGTTGTACTTTAGTTAAGGATTTTTTAGAAAGAAAGAACCGTATGACTTCTTCGGTGGTTTATTTGCGACTGATTTGAGATCGAGACCGACAGATAGAACATCAGAACAACTAGTTTTATTCACCACGATTTATCTTTTATAAATTTTTAATCAATAATTTTTTTTTGTAATTAAACTACACTGCAAAAAATAAGTGTAAATGTTTTTTCTCATAAATAAGGTATTCAGTATTCGGACTAAGATTGATAACTTTACCGAAATATAAAAAAACAAATCCGAACATGCTGAATACCGACTACTTGCCGAATATTCGTTACATCCCTACACAACGCTGATACAATTCGGGAATGGGACATTATTTGACCCGCGGAATGTTGTTGTTCGGCATTATCACTGTAAATGTATTGGGTAGAATGCTATACAGATCAACGGGGTGTTTCCTAGATGTGGAAAGATTTTCTAGTTAAGTGTCCATAGATGGCGCTGAGCTAACGTGAAAAAGTTTATACTAAGGAAATCAACGGTATTTCTTTGTGTGTGGCACTAGTCTTAACTTAGTGCCAAGGTTGAGTTGGTTTTTATGTTAATAAATGGAAGGGAAGAAAGGAAAAGTTAAGGTGAAATTAGTTGAGTATCTTATATAAACACGGATGTCACAACTTAACATTCACGCACACCATCTAGGTAAAAATTTTAAATAAATTAAATGTGGTCGAGAACTGTTAAATACAAAAATTCTAACTAAGTTTTATTCTCGTTTTATGTTGCGGAATTTTAAACGTACGGAATATGACAAGTGCGGAAAATCTTTGTTGTTAAATTCATAGAAATTCTATATTTTTCCTGTTGCATTGTGATACTCGACCTTCGTCAAAAATAATACGTAATTGTTATGATACGACGACCGATGTGGCGCAGTGGTAGCAAGGTTCCGGGTTCGATTATCGGTGATAAATATCAACTTACAAAGTTGAGATTTATTCACTTTATGAATTTGTTCCCAGTGTGGTTAGGACATTGCGGGCTAAACCATCCGATTGTTCGTAAAAAATATGGTACCTTGTTTCGGATGGCACGTTAAGCCGTAGGTCCCGGTTGCTGTCTATGACCACGACGGCGGTCGTTACACAACCATGTCAGAAGCCTGCTACTTGTAGAAGACTGTTGAAAAATTCTGACACCAGGGTTCATCGAGTCGTTGTACAACACGGTGTCCCATACGAAAAAAAAAGCGTTTCGTTACACAACCATGTCTGCTACTTGTAGAAAACGGTTGAATAATTCTGACACCAGGGTTCATTGGGTAGTTGAACGACTCAGTGTCCCACTCGAAAACAGGAAGAATAGTTATGATACGATATAAATATTTCTCACTATTTTCCTGTTTGAAGTCACTCAGGAATAAACATGAACCTTGAACATTATGTTGTTAATATAACAAGCTCTCCCGAAGGATACTAATTAAGTTTAACCTTCTCCACATTTGCATCGTCGATGTTCTACTAGAATGCTACTTTTTAATACATATAAATCACTAACATTATTTTGCTTCATACGAAAACATTACGAAAAATACATCGTACAAATAAACCTACAAAATATGATAACAACAACAACTACATACTTGTCAGACGTGGCGAAAACGACCGTAATTTTTCGACCGCCAGCGCTCTTCCTACCCCGCAAGGGAAAAAGGCGTGATTTGTGTATTGTATTGTATAATATGATTATTTATTTACAATTTACATTTCAACATTTTTAACTGACTGCAAAACTTAAAAAATTTACAACCAAATATAAATGATAATTATGTATTTGTAAAACAACAAGTTTTTGTATAATGCTAAAGAATTAATTTCATTTTCATCTCAATATGATTTTGTGATGTAAAATTACAAAAAATTCTAAATTTAAATGAATATGTGGCTTAAAAGGTTTTCGAGAATAAAAGATGTCTTAATAAGATTAACCTACAATTCCACGAATCCAAATTAACTCAATTTTTTTATCAAGAGTAGTAACTATATTTGATTTGAACATACTGTTTCGTTCGAATAAATTGGCAAGAACTAATATTCATCCATATAAAACTAGTAGGAGTCATTTCATTTATACAAAAAGCGTGCACATATGGGGAATTAGATTTTTTTGTACATCTGTCGGATGCACTAGAAATACCCGATAACGTATACCTATTTGATGTACCCAATAACGCACTTCAAGCATGATTACCGCCAACGTGTATAAAAGCCGTATTCTCTAGGGTTGTCACTCACGATACTATTAAATTCAAATGTTTGTTCTCGCGCTAGTTTGATTACTGTTTGCCGAGAGCTGAATACGACTTTTGATCTGAAACTAATACAAATAATCTCAGTTTAATGGTTTGAATTATTTAGATAAGTCAGTTGAACGGGTGATGTACTGAAAAGCGTTTAACCAATTTGATTTATCAACTTGTAAGAGCTAGTAAATATTAAATTTTAGTAATATATAGGTACTTATGGAATAAGCAATATCCAACATCTAGACAGATTTTACGTTTAAAAAAATCTTGTATAGAGTGTAGGTACAAATATTTTCTGGGTGGGTTCCACTCATAAAGCTGTCAATTTTCGTCTGAAACATTTAACGAAATATATAAGAAATTAAACCACTCATACCAAAATGTCCCAGCCGACCGAGTCACTGTATAGTATATTTTACGTACTCTATCAATATATTTTACTCAAATATTTACTCCGTGACTCAGTAAAAAACTGCTACGACCGCTACGTCGTAGCTACGGCGTAGCTACCTGCTACATCAACTACCGCGTACGAATCAAGTAAACTATAAAATTAATCAAACAATTTGCTCGGCATTAGAAATTTAGCTGATAGGTTCATTCAGAATTACACACCATGAAACTGAACAACTTTTCCCTAGGTACAACTCATGTCAAGAAACAGTAAAAAAATCGATTTTCCATTCAAAACCACGATCAACTGACTGCAACTGGCAAGAAAAAATGTCAAAAAAAAATTAATTTTTTAATCACGCCCTTGTAACACATTGCAAGGTAGGCAGAACGTTAAATACCACGGTCACTGTCGCCCACCACGTCTGAGGCCCCTTTCAGATGATTCGTGTAACATTGTAGAGAAAAAACACAAACTCAAATTATTTATTCAAAGTAGTAAATTTTACATTTATCTTTTTGATGGTCAGAAATTAACGATTTTAACAATAACAATTTTATGAACCTAGTGTAAACGCGGCTCAGGTGGACTAAAAACTTAAAACTAGCCCCTAAAGCACTGCCTCGGGGCTGGCCAAGCTAACCAAACAACATGTAACGTTGGGTGGTTAACGGTTAACGGTCGTCAGTCTGTCACCTAAAGTTGTAATACTCTTGAAACACTAGAATCCCTAAGTCGCTTTTTGCGACATCCACGGAAAAGAAACGTGGTGATGCTATTCTAAGCCGGCCTCACACGGCAAGTTATTCAATTCAAAGTACAGGTAGGTATTCCTTTTTGAATTTAGAAGCAGATGGAGTAACTTCGTCGGTGGAGCAAGTTCTCTTAGGCCGGTTATAATATTACTTTTAGTTAAGTTTTACAACTTTTCCTTAGGTATTTGATTTTGCCAACTACGCTCTCAGGTGCGACGTCAATTAGAAACGGGTTTTTTAATTAAAATTTTCGGTCTAGGGATGCAACAATATATCTAAATATCGATATCGATATATTTCCGGGAGGTGGGCAGCAGCGCCTCCCGTGTTGACAACATAGTCCACAAACGCACACTGCGGTCACCAACCCGCCTGCCCAGCGTGGTGACTATGGGCAAAACCCCCCATGGAAAGAACAAGAAAAAACCGGCCCCTAGTTCCCGGCCGCCTTACTACCCCGGGCTACGGTAGCGGCCCGGGTAATGGTAGGGCAGGGGGTGCGAAGAATCCCCGGGCGACGGACTACGGCTGCCATAGACTGACCCTGGCGACGTACAACGGACGCAGTCTGCGGCTGGACGAAAGTCTCCAAATCCTTGAGGTAGAATTAGATAAGATACGGTGGCATGTTCTGGGATTGTCAGAAGTCCGAAGAGAGGGGGAGGACACGATAACCCTAGAATCAGGCCACTTATTCTACTTCAGGGAAGGGAGCGCACAATCCCAGGGTGGCGTAGGGTTCCTTGTCAATAAGGCTCTCTGTGACAACGTGATGGAGATCAGCAGCGTCTCGAACAGGGTAGCGTACCTCGTACTGAAGCTGACCGAGAGGTACTCTCTCAAGGTCGTACAGGTATATGCGCCGACTTCGAGCAGCTCAGATGAAGAGGTGGAGGCCCTATACGACGACGTGTCGAAAGCCATACACCAAACCACTAAGACCCACTTCACTGTTGTCATGGAGGACTTCAACGCTAAAGTGGGACAGGAGCGCGGTGAATCAAGCTTGGGACCACATGGCTACGGGAGCAGAAACCAGAGGGGCCAAATGCTAGTCAACTTCCTTAGCAGGCAAGGGCTGTTCTGTATGAACACCTTTTATCAGAAAAAGCCCCAACGGAAGTGGACCTGGAAGAGCCCTGACGGCAGGACGAAGAACGAGATCGACTTCATCATGACGGATAAACGGCATATATTTAGGGATGTCTCAGTGATCAATAGGTTCAATACCGGAAGTGATCACCGACTAGTAAGAGGCACCCTGAATATCAACTTCAAGCTAGAAAGAAACCGCATGGTGAAGCAAGTTCTCCGTCCCAATCTGCCCCAAATCGGACATGAGGAGTTCCAACTTGAACTAAAAAATCGATTCGCTGCCCTGGAGACCCCGGCAAACGTTGACGAGGACCTAGAGAGCATAGTCGGGGCTATTCGCGAAGTGGGGACGAAGCATTTTCGTAAAAGGCGAACAGACAAGAAGTCCAAACTTTCAAGCGAGGCCCTGGAACTGATGCGAATGAGACGGGAAACACCAGAGGATGCATTGCCAGATCCCCAGTTACTTAACAAAAAGATCCGAAGTATGGTAAGACGCGACCTCCGAAGCTACAACACTCGACTCGTAAAGGAGGCGATTGAGAAAAACCGAGGGTCGAAAGTTTTTACCAAGACACTGGGAAGGAGTCATCTGGCAAAGCTAACTACCTCGAATTGTGTAACTGTCACATCGGTTCCAGAGATTCTCGCTGAAATTGAGGACTTCTATGGAAATCTGTATGCCTCGCATGCGAAAAAGCCTCCACCTGATGCGACCCCAGACCCAAGAGCTCCTCTCTCCCGCCACTTTACAGAAGATCTCCCGGACGTAGATATAGACGAAATCGCGGCGGCTCTCAGACAGCTTAAGAATGGGAAGGCTCCCGGGGAAGACGGAGTGGCCTCTGAGCTACTTAAGGCCGGTGGAAAACCTGTCCTCGAGGAGCTGAAAAGGCTTTTCAACTCCGTAATAGCCAATGGGACAACCCCGAAGGCGTGGAGCAGAGGTGTAGTGGCATTGTTTTTCAAAAAAGGAGACAAAACGCTTCTCAAAAACTATAGGCCGATCACACTTCTGAGCCACGTCTATAAGCTGTTCTCGAGAGTCGTCACGAATCGTTTGGCATCAAGATTTGACGCCTTTCAGCCACCGGAACAGGCCGGGTTTCGCAAGGGCTTCAGTACCGTGGACCACATCCATACTGTAAGGCAGGTTATACAGAAGACAGAGGAGTACAACCAACCACTGTGTATGGCTTTTGTGGACTACGAAAAAACCTTCGACTCTGTCGAAACCTGGGCTGTTTTGGAGTCCTTGCAGCGCTGTCAAGTCGACTGGCGGTATGTGGAGGTGCTGAGAAGCCTGTATCAAATGGCTACGATGTCCGTTCAAGTACAAAACCATAATACAAGACCCATCCAATTGCTCCGTGGTGTAAGACAGGGTGACGTTATATCCCCGAAACTATTCACTAACGCATTGGAGGATGTCTTCAAAACTCTACAGTGGGATGGACTGGGCATCAACGTCAACGGCGAAAGTCTCACGCATCTCCGCTTTGCCGACGACATAGTCATAATGGCCGAATCGCTGCAGGACCTGCAAAAAATGCTATCTAGTCTTAACTCTGCCTCGAGACGTGTTGGACTTGGGATGAACTTGGATAAGACGAAGGTCATGTTCAATCAACACGTAATCCCCGAGCCGGTCTCCGTCGAAGGTGTACTTAGTCCTTGAAGTTGTCCAGAAATACGTGTACCTTGGGCAAACTTTGCAGATGGGAAGAGACAACTTTGAGGCTGAAATCACCAGAAGAGTGCAGCTTGGCTGGGTAGCATTTGGAAAGCTGCGTCACATCCTCGAATCATCTTTGCCACAATGCCTCAAGACCAAGGTGTTCGATCAATGCGTCCTACCAGTCATGACCTACGGAGCTGAGACGTGGAACTTGACAGTAAAACTGGCCCACCGGCTACATGTCACTCAGAGAGCTATGGAAAGGTCTATGCTTGGTATCTCTATAATGGATAAAGTCCGGAATGAGGCCATCCGAAAAAAGACCAAAGTGACGGACATAGTCTGGAAGTGTAGCAAGCTGAAGTGGCAGTGGGCTGGCCACATTTGTCGTAGAACCGACGGACGGTGGAGTAAGCGGGTTCTCGAGTGGAGACCACGCCTCGGCAAGCGTAGCGTTGGACGCCCTCCGGCCAGATGGACCGATGACTTGAAAAAGGCGGCTGGTAGCGACTGGATGGCAAAAACGGGAGATCGTGCCTTATGGCGTTCCCTAGGGGAGGCCTACGTCCAGCAGTGGACTGCAATAGGCTGAAATAGAATAGAATAGAATAGATATCGATATATCGTCGCTCAAATGTGTATATCGATATACCATACACTCATACATCGCAACCGTATATTGAATCTAAAGGCTCATCAAATTCAAAAAAGTGCGTGAAATTATGTACTCGCCAAATTTACGAGTATGTACTGGCAACACTCATAATTTTGTTCAAAAGCTAGGCTGTCGCATAGTTTGGAATAAAACACTTCAAAACATTTTATTATTTTATCATTTTACGGTAAATTTAAGTTTTTAAAAAAGGTAGTTTTAGGAAGTCGACATTTCGAAGTCCCAAGTCGACATAACATCGACTGAATTCGGATTATACCGTGTCAATGTATCGATAGTGTGATCAATTGTACATCCCTATTTCGGACATTAGTAGAATATGCCTAAAACTTCCTCGCTCCCTTCAATATCGCTTTTGAAATATGTCTAATTAGTTAACTTTCCGAAATATCGGAATTCGGCTACGTTGATTTTATTAAAAACTAAAGTCTAATACAGCGGTTTCACACACTTTTAATCATTTTCCCATGGGAATAATACATTTTCCCGTAATGAAAAATAGTCTATGTTACTCAGGAATATTTTAGCTTTCGAATTGAGAAAGAATTTTTATATCAGCCTAGTAACTAAGGAGTTATCAATAATTACATACGTACAAAAAGACAAACAAATCTTTCCTGTTTATTATTAGTATAAAACTTGATAAGAAGCCTTATACTTGTTGAACTTAGGCCGATCGTATTAATTAGTTACGGGTAATTAGCTTAATAAGATAATCATTGTATTAGGGTAGCAGGAAATTTTGCTTACACGAAAATTTAATTAGGCAAACGTAAGTAGATCGGATTTGTGGGTAGGTAAGGTTTCTTTTTGGCCTTTATAAGTACTTTGTATATAGTGATAGGAAAAGTACTAACTTGCTTTCAAAGGTAAATCAGTCTAAGAAACTGTAGAACTTTCCCTAAGGTACATAAGTCCAAAGGTAAAAAGAATTTTGGGACTTACATAAGTAGAGGTACAAACCGATTCAGTCGGCTGCTGGTACATTTTGTATGGGAGATCTAAATGTTTTTTTCATATTTCGAGCTACGTTCCTTAAAATTTTATGCCTTAGACTGATAACCTGTTGCAATAATGATACACGTGTTTTATAAAGCAACCTTGGAAAACAATCCTCAAAAAAAGACATACGTGGCAGTAGTGACCGTATTTTTTGCGGTCGTTAATGCTCTGCCTAGCCCGAAAGGGAGAAAGGCATGATATATGTATGTATGGTAACGGTAATACCTACTGTACTAAGAACAAACTACATACATCCACTAAAACCAATACTATCCACTAAAACCTCTATTGTCTAAAAGGTATAGGAACAGGTACATAATACATATCAGGCGAGAAATTCTTATAAATGTGACATCCCCGTAACTAAAGTGTCCAATAACATTTGGAAGGGCATTACGGGCTTACCTTATAAGATATTCCGCGTTACGCGTCGGTTGTCAATCCATCTTTTTGAGGAGGGTCGAAGAGGATTCCAAGTAGACAGATCATACTTACCTGGAGATCCATTTATGAAAGTATGATTTCTTAAATCATGCACGGAAGTCTGCAACGACTGATCGTATTTACATACATACATATATCACGCCTTTGTCGGAGTTACGGAGCAGGCAGTGCGATATGGACCTTAAAAATATGGTCGCAATCGCCACGTCCTTTCAGATTATTCGTGTATCACTATAGTGAAAGGTGGTCAGCCTGTCGCCTAAAGTTGTAATACACATGAAACCCTAGAGTCCCTTAGTTTGCTTTTACGACACCCACCGGAAAGAAATAGGGTGATGCTATTCTAGGCCAGCATTTAACTTTCTATTTTCCTACCCGATGTGTCTTTTATAGTCAAGGGTATGTGTGAATTGATAAGGGTATGTGTGTAGAACGTGTAATAAAAACACAATTAATATTAGATTTTCGCATGCGAAAATTATAAGAAGAGCTTCAAAAAGAGCTCGATCCCTAAAATCGTTTACGGAAGTCCGTAACGGCTGATCTCCACACGTATTCCAATTTCTACTACTTGATTTTATAATGTGATGGATATGTGTGAATTTATTAGGATGCGTAAGAATAGAATTGTGTACCTAGAAGAATGTGTGATAAAAGCACAGTTAGTACCAAGATGAGACCACACGCACTAAAATAACTTAATTGTAAAAATATAACAATATGACATACCTATGACAAATTTCATCTAAAATCTTTCATATAAAATCTCATACTCAACTCAATCTCAAATTCCGGTCCTAATCATTTCCGATGCCCGTATTTATAAACCACACTCAAGTCTGAAATCGACCTCAAACGCGATATTGACAATTAATGCAGTACTAATGACAATGACATCTCGTTGGAAGACTCCGGGTCCCACACAAAAAAAAAAGACAATAAAGTCGCATTCAAGATCGGTCTGAAAGTTGAGTGCGATTTATAAATACAGGCCTGAGACTACCTATTCGCAATCGAATAAACAAATACACAAAAGCATAAATAACGACACCATCTTGGAAGGGCCATTAGAAAAGCTTACTGGTTATTAAACGGACTGATGGCGCCATCTGTAGCGGCGCGCGGGCAATTGCAAACCAAATCTTCGTGATTAATCATAAACATTTACTCTAATGGAGGTTATTATGATATTGCCTTCGGAATCGCACGGAACAATTTCGCTACTTTTTGAATAGGTTGTTTCCCTTGGTAGCTAATGAAATGCGACACTACAACAACAGCCACAACAGTCCACAACTAGCCATGGGCCTCCCTTAATTGGGGGATATTTGTCATACTCACCACGCTTAGAAGACTTTCAAATATTAGAAAATAGTATACAGGGTTATTTTTTGATCATTACACACAGTTTGTACTGTGTTTCTGTTCATACATACATACATATATCACGCCTTTATCCCTTGCGGGGTAGGCAGAGCGTTAACAGCCGTAAGAATACGGTCGCTATCGCCACGTCTGACATTTTTGAGTATTGTTTTCTAAGGTTGTTTCGGAAAACATGTGTATCACTATAGTGACAGGCTGTCAGCCTGTCGCCTAAAAATTTTAATACACCAATACTCTCGAGTCCCTTAGTCGCCTCTTACGACACCCACGGGAAGGATGTGGGGTGATGCTATTCTAAGCCGGCATCACACGGCATTCTGTTCATGATTCTGAATAATAGAAAAGTATAAACTTTTAGGTATAAACCTACTCAGCAAAAATGTATGGAACACCCAATTATTATTATTTTTTATTTCTCAGGTGGCCCCATAATAAAAGTTGTTTAGAATCATGAGCAGAAACACCCTACAAGGTGTGTGTCAGTAGACAATGACAATGATTTATTTGCAAGAAATGAAATTTGAAATTTCAAGTTCGGATCGAATCTTTTTGATTCAAAATAACTTATACATTATATACATCATTGATTTAAGCCCCTATTAGGGTCTACTTTTAAATTCTATACGACGTCAGTTTGCGACTACGAAAGACTAAGTAATTCTGAAACTTCGCGGCGAGGAGTCACTCAGCGTGTGATGGATGTTGATATTAACCTGATGTGTTAGAAGACAGTTTAAAAGCCTCTTGACTGACATTGTGTATTCTGCATCGTGGTTGCAGCTTAGGTAAATCTCACACTGAACACACAACGGAGCGCTGTTTTAGCGCATCCGTAACGACGACGTGCACGAGAAGACTGATCAATGTAGAAGAAGCGAAAGAAGTATACCAGGATCACATCAAGTTAAAGAAGAAGAATAGTCTCTGTCCACTCCAACGGGAAAGAGGCGTGATTTATATATGAAACGTATGAGTCTGTTAGATGCAAGAAAATTTCTCCCATACTACATAAAAACCTACGTTGACTCAGTTCGAACACATGTACCTGCGTCAACAGATGCGTCTGTCAAATAACGCAAGATTATCCGTAGGTGCTGCGTCAACGTCCGTTTTTAGTGCGGGGAATATAAAATTTTCTCATACAGAAGCGCTAAAAATGCGTAGCGTCGTGCAAAAGATGTCAGACTCGTCAAAGTTTGTTTAGTAGAGAGTATCTAACTTGATAAGCCAAGATAAAATAAAGCCTGTATGTCGCATTTCAGCCTGAGAACTTTTATAATTCTTATTTAGTAAGTAAATTGATACTCGACTACCTAGGCATGCCGTGTGATGCCGGCTTAGAATAGCATCACCCCACATCCTTCCCACGGGTGTCGTAAGAGGCGACTAAGGGACTCGAGGGTATTTGGTGTATTACAATTTTTAGGCGACAGGCTGACAACCTGTCACTATAGTGATACATATGTTTTCTGGAACAACCTTGGAAATCAATCCTCAAAAATGTCAGACGTGGCGATAGCGACAGTATTCTTATGGTCGTTTACGCTCTGCCTACCCCGCAAGGGATAAAGGCGTGATATATGTGTGTACTACCTAGGCATAATTAACCCAGGGGATGAGCAGCATCAGTCCTTGTGAATGCAATATCTTGCACTCCACTCGCCCATAGACTGGTAGGCTTGTGTTCAATGTAAGTATTGAGATACTCGTATACTTGCAAGATCAAATTGAGACTGTTTTTTTTAAACGGCTGACTCTTTGTATGAAATCTTGAAACCCTCTGTCTACAGATATTTAATTTCGAAGCTTCCTTCGCTTAAACTTTTATTTTAAGGCAAAAATTAAACTTTCAATTGCAGTGTCGTACCAGTTCGTACAAGGTTACATAATATTATGATTGAAACACGTAGCCAATATACAGTGGTGCAAAAGAGTTCTCGAGTGGAGATCACGTACCGGCAGGCGAAGTATAGGACGGCCTCCGCGAGATGGACAGACGATCTGGTCAAGTCCGCGTGGAAACGCTGGATGCATGTCGCTTCTGATCGGACAAGGTGAAAATCTTTAGGCCTATGTTCAGCAGTGGACATCTTATGATGAGCTAGTTGTGCTACGACCACCGTCTATGAGATCATAGACAGCTACCGGGACCGACGGTTTATCGTTCCCTCCAAAGTACAGAACCATTTCTCTTTTCAGACTGTCAGGTGGTTCAGCCTGCGATGTTCTAACCAGTAACGTAGGTCCACGTAGGAACTACGTCGTAGTTGATAATCTCATAAGACGCCGATACGTCAGAGTTTTCGCAGTAGGGATCCCATTAGCCAACTCGATCGGAGGCTTATAATTGGCGGTCCGCAGGTTTGCCAAGGCTTTGCGTGGCCAGGAGACACGAGAGAAACAGTCACCGTGTTTTTAAAAGTAAAGTAAAGTTATGATAACGTCAACTCGTGTGGAAAAATAATTTAAGGACTGCTTAACACGCGTCTAACCTTTGGCTATATGGACGCAAACTTGGAGAAACTATGAATCTATACCTTTAAATGAAACATCTTTGTTATTTTATTAGATACATGTTATTTTATTAGATAGGTACATGATTATGTTTTACTGAGGAACTTGTTTGACAGCCTACATTCAACAACATTTTGAAAGGAATTTTCATTGTCCCAGGAATTTGACGTATCAATTCAAAATTGCGTATTTTTTTCCTGGTGATTTTCCTTTGACACATACACGTCTACCTTACCTTATCAGCCACAAAAGTCCACTACTATACATGCGCGTCCACCTACGTGGCATATGGCAATATTGCCATATTCACCACGCTTAGTAGACTTCCGTAGATCACGCAAACTGTATGCAGTCTCCCATACGATACAACCGGTACGCGCGTATACACGTGCTGCATACGAGCTGAATACGCTGGCCCGTGCGATCTGCGCTTCAATACGCGAAGGCCCATGTCCAGCAATGGACTGTTGGTATGTTTAAGGTCAAGGTTCAGTAAACTCAAAAGTAATTGTATTGCTATGGATGTTTTCCGAAATAAATTTATTTTATTATATTATATTATATTATAAAAGTACATTGACCCGCAACAAGAATTGGCTCAACATTTTTCATCATTTGACTCTCGCAACTAAAAAGGTTTTTCCTGGCCCGCCGCAGAAACTCGCTAAGTCCACAAAGCTTTGTCGAATTTAATAAGAGTTGCAAACTCCGACTAGCCACGCTCCCCTTTATTATTAATCGGGTGGATCGCTATCACTGACCTTATCAGCTGACTCCGATGTTTTATAAACGTATAATTTGTATCATCTAAGTCTTGTTTATGATTGAAGGCAATCCTACTAATATTATAAATGCGAAAGTTTGTATTTGTGTTTGTTTTTTCTTCTTTCTCTGAAAAACATCTGAACCAACTTTCATGAAATTTGGCATATACAAACATAAAGAATATACCTTGGATTAACACACAGGAAAGTTGCTATCCCGAAAAAATTCACCTGCGTAATGCCATTTGGGACTAAAACCGACTTCCACGTGGTTGGAGCCGCGGGCACTCCACTAGTAAGAAATATCAGTAATTGTAATTTTTTGCCCGACTGGCTCAAAAGGAGGGTTATGTTTTTCGAGAGCATATTGGTGTATGGACAAGAAAATTCTTTTGCACGACAGCCCAAACTTCTAGGGGGATGTTGATTCACAATTTGGTTTCCCAATCTATTGTGTATTCGAGCAGTTTTTTTTTACTGAGCGGCGCTAGTGTCGCTGACGTTGCCACTTAAGTAAGAAAGGAAGAAAGAAAATACGTTTGTTTTAGTTACATTACTACATTCAAGTACCTACGAGTACATTATAGCAGCGAGTAGCTACAGGTAGAATAACTCATTCGCTTAGATGGTGTCGCGACCAGCGTAACTGAACCTCAATGCTCGATACACGCACGTACGTGCGCGACCTGACACCGTTACGCTGGTCATGACACTATGTAAACGAATGAATTATTTATATTTTTATATTGTATATTCATTAATTATAACTACACGTGCCTTTGCCTTCGCGCTCTTTGTTCAATTTTGTTGGTTATACGGTTTGTTTTCCTTGTCGAATGTTTCGCTTAGGAACCAAATTTCTCGGAAGATATAAATTAATTTTCTTGTAAGTTTGTATTAAACCATTGTACGAGTTTGTTAGAGAATGGATGCTAAAAGACTGCTAATGAATCTATCCAACTTGTCTTACAAAGTCGTCGTATGGAAGCTTTTAGCGTTATTATACGTATATAACAAACAACTCTTGCATTGATATAATTGTAACAAGTTATTTAAATATTAGTCAAAATTGTGAATAAATAAAAGATTGTTTCATTTAACTGATTGCCGATTAAATGATAATCAACGTAGTGTCTGTGGAGAGGAAACTTCGCCGGCATCATGCGGATACCAACAAATAGTCATGAAAAGTCTTGCCTCAGACAATGATTAAATCGTTTGCCACTAAAACTCAATTTATACAACTGTATCTTTGTAGGTAATGAATGTAAAATATATTTTTAATCCAATGCATAATTAATAACGTATCGTAAACATTTTTATTAATTAGCGAAAAAACATTAAACAGATTTGATGGATTGTATTTTAGATCGGATTAATTAACGAAATAGTAACGACAGAATGCCCGCAATCCCTTGTCAAGTTCACAGAGTTTTCAGAAAATTCTGGAACCTCGAGTTCATTGCCCTGAGGTCGATGACCGCTCACCTGATTGCGCTATTGTCATCAGCTGGCACGCCTGCCTCGGCTCACAGCTGGAAAATGCTCGGAAATGGAGCGTAGCGATATCGCCCGCAAATGTGATTGAATTTGGAACAGTTTAAAAAAGGAATGATAAGGATTTTTTTAGACCTACCTCGGTAGAGTTCATTGCCCTGTAGTTGCCTGAGGTCGATGACCGCTCACCTGATTGCGCTATTGTCATCAGCTAGAATGCCTGCCTCAGCTTGCAGCTGACAAATAATCGGAAAATGGAGCGTAGGGGTATCGCGCGCAAAATGTGATTGAATTTGGAACTGCTCAAAAGAGTTTAACAGTGTTTTATTGACGTACGTTCTATACCCTAAGCCCTAGACTATAATCCCTCATAATGTCGATGATAATCTATCCTATTTTCAAAATTATCAGACCACGGCTAGATTTGGCTACCGCGTCTTGCGTTGGACCTGCTTGTGGTGTTTAGTTTGGGGGATGACGTTTTTAGTATGAATCTGACAGACGCATGCGTTACGTCATTTTAGAGCTGCGTTGTGCGTTAAGTGTAAGGACGGCCAAAACCAACAATACCCCTAGGGGTATCGCCAGGGGTGGTCATTCACGGAGAAAGTAACTTATTAATAAGTTACACAGTTTAGTAAAGATTTTAACTTATTGAACACCTTTGTCACGAGTATCACTCTGAAATAAATTCATTGTTAATATTATTATTTCGATTATAATGTTCGATGTTTTAATAATCAAATAAAAGCCACTCAGATTTATTATTCCAATATATTTTTTTTCTCCAATTTCCTCGTCCGCTACAAATCCTACTTAAATCCGATTGAGTATTTAACTGATTTCAGTAATTGATTACTCAATGCGATTAACAATTATCCAATTCACGTGTCGAACTGAAATATCGGGATCCATGGAGGCTCCCAGTAATCTTATTTGCAAAATGAATTTTCATTGCCGCAAATTAACAACATATCAAAATCCATTGCGTCAGTTAGCACGAGAGCCCTCACACTTACAGCACAACGCAGCGCTAAAATAACGCGTAACGCAACGGCCTGTCAGATCCATAGAATTCTGGCGTATTATAATTCTATGGTCAGATCCATACTAGAAACGTAAATTCCTATGCATGCTGAAACCGCTGATACGCAGTGTAAGTTTGACCTGCGTTATTTTAGCGCTGCGTTGTGTGTTAAATGTGAGAAAGACTGCGGTATCCATGTTAAGCATAGAAACGCAATAAGCGAATTTTTTTATAGTATATAATATGTATGTATTGATGATTGTACTTACTTATTTATTACATTGAATTAAACTGTGATCTTTTTATACCTACCTGTAATGAAGAACAATAAATGATTATGATTGATACATTGCATTGTATAATACTCGTACATATAAACCACTGGATCGTAGCAGTACCTACAAAACTTCTCAAAGAAAATTTTAAGCAAAGAACCTGTACAAAAATTCATGTCGCATACGTAGCGACGAAACTGCGAAGAAAGTTGCCCCTAACTCAAAGGAAAGTCCCGAGCCCGGCTCGAGGCTTGAGTCCCACTAACGAGCCGCCATTTATTAGTCTCCTCTCCCGGCAGATAGGCGAGTCTCACATTGCACTGGCCCCCGCAGCGGTGTGCGGTATTCTGGGAATGTGTTTGAGTGATCATTACACTAGGCTTCGCTACGATGTGCGGTGATCCGGGAGTGCGTTTGTGTGACTATCTTCCTTAGGTCTTTCATGGCTGTTTTATTTATAGATGAAATCCTCTTCAAGGAATGAACCAGCCCATGAAATTGGACTGCTTTCCCCAAGGAACATGGGTCGATATACGAGTCTTTTTTGGACCTTTCATACAAACTGACTCAATGGGTTTCTTGGTATACTTATTTTGTAGAGTGAGAAGTAGGTGATTTTTTTTTTTGCTTATCCATCACTCGAACGGAGGGTTAAGAACTGTCATCCGAAAAAGACTCTAGTAAGAGAAACATCTCAAATACACACGTGCTTTAAAATTTGGTTGTAAAATTTCGATTTGTATAGAAAACTCCATTGACAATTTGATTCTGTTAGGTACTAAGTAATTTTTAATCAATAAGTACCTACAGTGAAACGTGTGATACTAGCACAATCAGGTCGCCATTTTTCTTACCTAAGCCTCGTCGTGCCTCTATTCGTATGAGTTGTCCATTCTACTGGAATACCTATTAAAAATACAATATAGCACATTTCGACACGGAATCGAATCTAGACTTTTCAGAAATTGATTTGTGGTCAAGGACAGAGCAAATGCGGCACTCCAGGCAGTTTCCATGACTCCGCAACCGCATCCGGATCCCGCTCCGGATACCGGAGCGGTGTCCGGTACTAGTGTGAGAGCCGCTATAGAGGCCACTTTGAGAAAACTTTGTATTTATTCATGTATGATCGTGGGCTACGGAATATATATGGGACGTCTCGAATAAATCCCAAGACAAGACTGAAAAATATGATAAAATGTAGGTGTTTGTCTTGCAGACATCTTTATTTTGTATTTCAACTTTCGTAAGTTTAGAGAAGTACGTAGGTACACTATTTAGGCGGATCGCACACTTAACGCACGACGTAGCGCTAAAACGTCACTCCTACCTAATCCTAATACTAAAACCGCACTCGACGGACGACGTTGCGATAGCGCTGCGTCGACATCGGATTAGCGTTTTTACTGTAGGGATTGACATTTCAAGATTTTCAAGTATAGATCTGACAGACTGTTGCGATATTTAAGCGCTCCGTCGGGCGTTAAGAATGGGATCCGCCTTACTAATCTACCATATCAGAAGGCCTGCTACTGGTAGTAAGCGTTGAAAAACTCAGACACAAAAGTTCATCGGGTCATTGGAAGACTAGGTGTCTCACACGAAAAAAAGCTTAAAAAAGGAAACGAAATATTCAATTTCAATTTCTTTATTCATTCAAAAAATACATTGTATTCGAATATTAGGTACATAGTTAGTAGAAAAAACAATAACAATATAGATATTATAAATAGAATAATTCGATTTTACATTTTAAATTCTTTTTGAAGCTAAATTATGTATTTTAACATACTTGTGACAAAAAATTCTAAAGTATCTATAGGTAGAGATAGGGACTGAACTTGGCGACACTTTTCAAGGGTCCTTCCTACAAATGTTGAGGGTAGAAGGAAAACTCCGTCGCCTCGCCCTTATATTGTTATTGAACAAGTTTCGCCTCTGAATTAATGCCTGATCCTTTGGGACCGATAAAATCTGACTAATATTAAATGATATTGGACCGCTTTGTTCAATATTTATTTCGTTTTTAGATCATATACCATCTAGGTTTACTAAAGAACAGGATGAAATCATAGTTTAGACTTCAGTCTATCTCAACAACACTATAGTGAGTGAGTAATACCAACAATATTAGATTTATATAAAGCAAAGTCGCTTTTCGCGTCGTCTGTCTGTATAGGTATATGTTTGCTTAAATATTAAAACCAGACAACGAATTTTGATGCAGGTTTTTAAAAAATAGAGTGATTAAAGAGGTAGGCTCTTTTTTATGTATAACACTTGCCGGAAAACCACTTATTCCCACGGGAAAATGAGTTCCAGCGGGCGCAGCCGCTGGGCGGACCGCTAGTCTATCATATTCCAAAACAAGTCTTCTACCATTGAGCATTCACAACACAACAAATGTGAGTAAGTAAGTACTTGCCATAACTAAATTATATCTCCGCACACTGAAGTTGCTACGGCGTAATATTTTGTCTACGGTATGGTATTACTTAACTCTGATACCTATTTCACCCTTATTTCACCCTTATATCCTCGACCTCAGTCTGGTGATGGTTTATGTTTCAAAACATATTAGACAACATTTATGTTCGTTCAAAGATTTTCTGAAAATTCCACCTTAACTTGCACTTAGCTCACCCTACGACAATAAATTCCACTAAGAATGTTCAATCAAAGTTAAGACGGAGCACTTTTTCTCGGCGCCAGGTAATAGAAATTTTGCCGCTTTCGGACATAAACCGTGAAATAAATCAAAGCGGTTTCATACAACGAAAACACAGTTTCATTTCGCCATTTTTATGGCTTTTTTAATTTTCGTTTTACGGCCGCCGCCGCTATAGGCCGTATTATTGTTGGTACAAACCTTTGCAAAGAACTTAAGAGGCTTATTTTGAAGGTTACAGAAACCTATTGTCTGTTTGTAATTAATATTTTTGAAGGATGTTTGTGATGGTATTAGTTGCTAAGTACCACCAGAAAATGTTGTAATTTGTAAGACGAGCTCAAATTCTGAAGATTTCTGGATCGTGGACGGTAGTTGCTACAACAACACTGTCCTAACCATTCTTTTGGCTCTTTCTTCAATTCGAGTTTAGCATGTTAAAGGTGTGTGAATGGATAATTTTTGTAAAACGAGTGATACGAGCATTATAGTAGTTCCATGACTTGTCTGGTGACTTTGTTAAGATAGTAAAACTATTGCAAAAGGTACAGTATTCTTCTACTAGGCAAGTTTATACCTGAAATTAACTATAGGTTAGGCACCAAAACAGATATTTCTCATGAAAATACGGTCTGACAGCAGTGTGCCAACAATGCATATGAACGACGTGATAAGCCTGGCGCAGCGTATTAACAGTTGGCGTTAAAATATTATAATCTTTCATAGTGGGTTCTTGGAAGACTCGGTTACACGAAAAAACTGCTTATTATTTTGGAGAAAATTAAATAAGTAGGTACTTAATGAGACCATCAATATTTTTGGACAATATTTTAAACAAAGATGACTTTTTTTAAGTATATTTTTATTAGCTACTCAGAAAAAAAACCCTTACCTACTTGCAGAAATCTTAAATAGATATAAGGTAGGTACATAAACTAGGAACTTTAAAGTTAGTTTGCTACGACTGTTTGGAATAAGTTATTGCTTTCTTTAGTTGCGAATTCATTTCATGCCTTTTGCATGCAATGCGGGCCACGAGGTAAGTAAAACTAATGCATCAAGTCTTTAAAAACTCGTTATGGAAGAAAATAAATGTTAGCAACTGGGACCCATCTGGACGCCAGCAAAATGAATGTTACTTATTTAAATCATTTACAATCTTATAAAAAAATATAAACAGTACATACGACTAATTGAAGACGCAGTGCGGTGATAGACGGTCTAACATACAATACAATCATTTATTGATAACAAAGAAGTTTAATGGATGTTTTCATAGTCAAGGGCATGTGCGAATTTAGAGTATGTCTTCTTCTTCAGAAGACAAAAGAGTATGTGGGAATGGATCCGTGAACGTGGAACGTGTGAAATTTTGTAGCAGATTTTCGAGTTTTAGAAATTGATCTCCCTTGGTATTAAAAAACTGGGGTTAATAAGATTCTCTTTATCTGAGGTATCAGGCACGAAAGCAAGTTTAAACCACCGACGCTTGAATCGGGAGCATTGTTCAACCGGGTCAACATCAAAATGAAAATGTAACATCGATAAACAAACGCCATCTATTAAATTTTATTTGGAACTAGCTACAACATTGCAACTCGATAAAACGAACATGCCCCTGTGTCGTCAGAGCTGTCAATGTCATCATAATGTCATTGTCAGCTGTGGTGCGTATCGAAAATACTTTTGCATTCTAGCTCATCATTTTATCAGTTTAATCAAGAAACAAGGTCAAGTTAGCTGTGTTTGGTTCTTGATCAAGTTGTTTTTACATCGTCTTATCGGATCATGATGTGAATTGTGCTATTTCAAGTCATTGGAACGGAAAATAGCGCCAACAATGTCGGTCAAAAGTACACTTTTTCGGTAAGTCGATTTTCTCTGTAAAAACAGGTCGGATTTTGAATTTTTTGGTATAAACGTACATAATAAATCTTATACTTGCCGTAGCTTCATGATATAATGATCAAAATGCTTTAAGGGTACTCGAATACTAGAAATTACTTATGTGAAAGTTGGAAGAAATTCACTTCCTATTTTCCCTCTAGAGAAAGTTTCTTGATGTGTTAAAAATGTTCAGGTTCCGAAATTGAATATATATAATACTAGTGTATGTTTTTTTATCAATAGGAACTTATATTATTATTTTTTAATGGGAAAACAAATATTGTTTCTTTTATTTCCTAATAATTATCTAAAACTACTCTTAAGTAGTCAAGTAACAAAAATATATGATCGAAACAAGTGGTTCACTTTTACGCCACCTGGGACAGAGCCAACCGTGGCACAGCAATTAATATGTTTGACCTGGCAAGTCAAGAGACATGGGTTTGAAACCCATTTGTGACGCTTTTTCCACTTGTTTTGTTTGTATTAATGTAACTAAAAGTCCAAATTAACTGACCTCCCCAAATTATAATTACAGGTCAATAGTCAGGCAGAATAAGTATGTAAACTTCTGTCCGATAGCAGTCAGAAGTAGCCATGATCAGAGGTCTGACGAGAAGTATGAACAGGGAAATGCAAAGTACAACAAATATGGAAAGGTCACAACAGTGGCTTTATTTAGCTCAGTACTTATTGGGTCTGGAGTTTCAGGTAACTTACAAAAGGCTATAATAAATATAAAATATCATAATATAAAATGATAAAATATCTTATCATAATATAAAATTGATAAAATATCAAGACTGTAAATTACTTTAGGTGCACTGCACTGTGGATTTAATTTTTCAAGTTTTTCAGTAACTATAGAAAAATCCAATTTACTTAACAGAACTATTTTATTCATCCCTAAGTTCCACAATCATAAAAGACTTAATAAATGTAATCGCTAAAAAAAATTCATTGCTAAAATCAAGGTGTAAGAGGATGTAACATGTATCACAGTAGCAATAGTTGACAGGATATCTATGAATGAAGTAAAGATAATTAGCTTATAATAGGCATTGAAGCACTTAAGTGTTTTCTAAACATTGTCTATATTTGTGTTTTATGTTATGAACATGTGTTAAATATGAATGGATTCATAGATTACAATTTCCACACCTGTTGTAAAATAGCCAATAAGGCCCTGGACTCAAATTTTACGGGCAGTAGGGCGGCAGAGGCGGCGGCGCGCCATCCTTTTTTTTCTAGGGAGTGCGCCGCCGCTCGTTGCCCGCTCCCGCGTCGCTGTGTCCGAGAATTAGTCAATTTGAATATATGCAAAAGATCTTGCCGCTGCCGCGCCGCTGCCGGCAAATTCGAGACCGGAGCCTAAGTACCACAATAGTATACAATACAGTTTTTAAATACTATAATACTATTTGATAGATTTACATCAACCACTTAAGGTTCTAACTAAACTCATGAATCAAAATAGCCTTCTAAATCTGAGCAGGTTTTATTTTACCACATATTTTTTAGAATCACTCGACAACAAAACGAAACTGAAAAGAGAGAAGACGAGTACACAAAAGAAGGAAGAGGTGGCGCAGTGTGAGATTGAGCCGGGAGTGAAGCGGGCTGACTTGCCCACCTACAGAGCAGAGGAAGTCAGCAAACATGACACCAAGTAAATAGGGCTTCTCTCTTGGCTAGAATAAAGGCCAAGACCACAGAGCAGATACATAGAGAGATGGCCTAGGTCGTTTTCTATAAGAAATCGGGGTACGATAGACCACGCGCCTGACGGAGACCCCATTCTCGGCTAAGTGTGGAGTTGCCCTCTCGAAGGGTCTTGGGTCGGATTAATCCCTCGGTCGCCTTTTACGCCCCCACGAGAGAAGGTGATACTATTCTACTCTGCCAACACCACACGGTATGGTTGACTTCAACTGTGTAGATAATTGGATACAAAGAACCAACCAATGATATGTAGCCGTCAGGCCGTCCAAGCCCAGCTGATTTGATTTGCATGGAACCAAACAAACATTTACCTTCTTTTTTCGTGTGAGACACTGACGGCCAACGTTCTGATGAACCCTGGTTGCAAAGTCCTATAGAGACTAGGTAACAACCAGAGACGGTAAATTGAATGAGAAGACAATTGTTATTTTTTGTCCTGGCTGTTGAGACATCATCATCTTGTCTTCTTATTGCCATTGTACTTTTTCCCCCAGGAGCAGTTTCTGGGTGACATACAAATACGGTGTTTACGACGTCACCAAGTTCCTAGTATCACACCCGGGAGGAGACCAGATCTTGAACGCAGCTGGATTGAGTATAGAGCCGTTCTGGAACGTTTACGGCATGCATAAGACTCCCGAGGTTTATAAGCTGCTGGAGACTTTTCGGATAGGTGAGTGCAGTGTAGATTTATTTTTAACTCCTGTAAGTCGCTGTTCCAATTCATTTGTTCGAAAAAATGTCTTATCTTTACGCTGTTACCTAGCTTTCAATTGTTCTGTTTTTTTGATCGTCTATTTAATATTTAAATGTGTGTGATAGTTCGGCGGCTGTTACTAGGCAATTAATTTAAATGATTAAGTTAGTTGTATGATGTATTTCGCAACTATAAAACTAGTAGAAAAAATAACATGTACCATTCGTTTTATTTTATTCTGTATTATCTTATTCAGGATAATAAATAGTTATATATTTAAGATACCTACATCAAAACGTAACTAAATGTTACAGTTTATGCACGGATGACAAAAAAAATACACTTCCCCAACCAGGATTTTTTAATTGTCGGGGTGACAAAATTTATTTTTTCTTCCTACTTTCTTTAAAAATGCTATAAAAATTCAATCAGGGAAAGAATGAATACCTAATGTATGAATGCATGGTCTCTTCTTCTTCCAGGAAACCTTCACGACGAGGATGTAGTGGAACACACGGAAGACGAGCTCTGGGCGAAGGAGCCCGCGAGAGACGACCGGCTCATTGTGAAGACCAAGAGACCGTTCAATGCGGAGATACCGCCGCAGTACCAAGTGCAGCACTTTGATACACCCAAGTAAGTCCCCGCGCCCAACTACTTCCCCTATCCAACCTCGCGTCTTAAACGCCGTCCTCAAAAAGTCCTTTCGGATGATGATGATAGAATCGCCCAAGCCGCCACTGCAGCCACGAGTAGATCACACTCCACAAGGCTCGCTCCAAGGGCGTGATTGGGCTGGTTGTTTGAACAAGCCGATAGATGTAGTTTTGATGGCCCCAGGGCCAATAACGTAGAGTACATCACAAAAAAAACACCCAAGTAAGTCGCATTCTATTGAACCGGAACAAGGAGACTAGTACATTAGGTTTTTTATGTAGGTACAGAACAGTAGTCAGTAGTGCTATATTATTCTCATTAATGAGATTAAGAAATTGCAAAAAAACTTCTTGAACTCGGGACCGTGGAACACCGGCCTACTGTTCTGCCAACTGAACAACCGGCGCGTCTACTAATACTGCCAATTTTCAATTTTATTATCGCTTAAAGACGAGCATCACCAGATCGAAAGTATTTTCATAGTTGGCACTTATTTATGGTTAATCTTAGATGTTCTCTGATCTGTGATCTGTGTTATCTGCCAAAGCGAGCAACGAGAACCACGAAGGCACTACTACCTTCCTTTTCTTAAAATGCTTCGTCGTTTTTTAAAACCACACAATTGTATATATAGAAGACTTTCCACGATTTATTCATCAAACAAGCAAACCAAAATACCATCAGAGCCTCATGAAAATTACCTTTAAAAAAAAGCAATTTCTCCCTTCTTGTTTCTTTTGCAGTTCGTTGTTTTACGTGCGCCAACACATGCCTGTTCCAGAGTTGGACGCTGCCTCTCACTCTCTCACGATAATGCTGGTCCACGGGAGCGACAGAGACAGCACTATTAGACACTTCAGCCTCAGTGATTTGGGGCGGTTCAAGAGGGTGGAGCTGAGAGCGGCGCTGATGTGTGCGGGGAATAGGAGAAGCGAAATGGATAAGGTTTGATATGATTTTACGTTTTTAGGCTTTGGTACTTTTGTCACTCTTTTTTTGGAGCTATTCATGGGAGAGATATGGACACCGATATTAAAGAGTTCATAGCAACTAACTAAGATACATTTAAAACAGGACAAAACTATTGTTGACTGTAACTAAATGGAACAATATTTTACATAAAAAGAGTTTTATACAGGATGTTAGAAAAATTTTCATATTTCAGTCCATGTTCATTGAGGAAAGTCGTTCATTTTCATGGGCTGGTTCACCCCTTGAAAGGAAGTCAGTACTATTTTTAACCCCTGTATAACTCACGTCTAAGGTAGTTTATACCAGTGTTTTCATTTTTTTATCAAACATGTTTTTCGGTAGTACGATTTGCAAAATACTTCGGTTCCTATGGCTATTTTCCTTCTATTTTCATATAATAGCATCGCAATTACTAAAATTTCAAATAAAACAAAAGTACTAATTTATTATTACAGTACTTATACCGTACTTACTAAAGACAAGGCAGTTATGGTCTCAAGAGCTGCGCCTGTCCAAAACGGACAAATATAAAAAGTACTAATTTGTTCTCATGTTCTTGAAGCAGGTGAAGCCAGTTAAGGGTATCAGCTGGCAAACTGGCGCCATCAGCAGCGCGGTATGGAGCGGAGTGTTACTACGGGACGTGTTACTGCACATGGGTGTCGACCAGACTGATATACAGGGGAAGCATGTCATTGTGAGTAGTCTGTTCTAATTGCCGTGTGATGCCGGCTTAGAATAGCATCACCCCACATCCTTCCCGCGGGTGTCGTAAGAGGCGACTAAGAGACTCGAGAGTATTGGCGTATAACAATTTTTAGGCGACGGGCTGACAACCTGTCACTATAGTGATACGCATGTTTTCTGAAACAACCTTGGAAAACAATCCTCAAAAATGTCAGACGTGGCGATAGTGACCGTATTCTTACGGCCGTTAGCGCTCTGCCTACCCCGTAAGGGATAACGGCGTGATATATTTATGTGAGTAGTCTGTGCTAACTTGTAGTTACATCAGTAAAGCGGCATGAAGCGGAGTGTTACTACAATGTTACTACACATGGGTGTCGACCAGACTGATATAAAGTGACAAATACTACATTACACAATATGTTACCAATAAAAATATGGATGTCATTTGCCGTATGATACTAGCTTAGAAAAGCACCACCGCATTTCTTACAAAAAAGTGTCGTAAGAGATGATTAAGGGACTCGAGGGTTGTCTGTGTTTTACAATAGGCAACAGGCTGACGACCTGTCATCAAAGTGATACCTACTTGACTTTTCTAAGAAGTTTCTCTAATATTTGTCAAAAGTAGCGATGGAGATTTTACGGCCTTTACCGCTCTGCCTACGTATGTAAAATGGAAATGATTAACTTTTTGTTACAAAGTTAATAGAAACGAAACAAGTGGAAACATTTTTGTACACAATTGCTACAAAATATATATAGTAAACACATACATCACACACACAAATCACGACTTTATCCCTTGCGGGGTAGGCAGAGCATTAAAGATCGTAAAATGACGGTCGTTATCGCCACGTCTGACAAGTACCTATTGAGGGCCCTTTCAGATGATTTGTGTATCACTGCTCACAATATAGTAAACACTCACATGGAAATTTATTTGGGGAATACTTGTGATAGTAAGCTTATTTTCTTTTTGCATTTGCAGTTCCAAGGCGCAGATATAGACGCTACAGGAGTCAACTTCAGCACGTCTATACCTCTTCACATGGCGCTACACCCTGGAAGCAAGATCCTGCTAGCGACTCATATGAACGGGGTCCCCTTGCCTCCCGACCACGGGGCTCCGCTGAGGGTGGTGGTGCCAGGAGCACCCGCAGTCAGAAGTGTCAAGTGGCTTGGTAAGTCATTATAATCACATCAGTTTATAGCAGTCCACTGCTGGACAACAACCTCCCCCAGGGTACGCCACAAGGCACGATCCCCCGCTTTCGCCATTAGGATATTAGTTCAATTTGGCGGGAGGGTCTTTTCCCGCCTGGTCGTGTAGTCACGGGTCTCCGTTGTTCGGAGTGTTGAGTGACTGGACGGGTTGGTTTGGTCGCTACGCTCCTATTTTTTCGAATAAATAACAACTTTCATAACTATTTTTCGAAAAACCTTGAAATAAAGACTTTTTCATTTAGTGGTAAATTTTTGGTGATGATGGCATTTCGTTTAGGAGCCGTTACAATTACTAGGATTTCTTTCCTTTCGACTCTAGCCTAAGGAAAATCAGATTTTAGAAACTAAGTCAATATGCTGTAGAGTAAACTCATCCAAAAACACGGCAATTCACTATCAAATCTTCACAATAGAAATACCTGTACTAATTTAACTTCATTAATCTTATTTTTAGTATAAATCTCGAGCGGGAAGCAATTTAAACCTGTATTTCTTTATCCTCACAGAAAAAATAACAATATCTGAAAACGAGAGCCCCTCCCACTGGCACCAGAAAGACTACCGCTCCTTCAATCCCTCCAAGACCTGGGAGACCGCAGACTTTCCCTCCGCGCCGCCTGTCTACAGCTTACCTGTGACGTCCGCCATATGCGACCCGGTAGATGGCAGCACTGTCCAGGTCAAAAACGGACATATAAACGTTAGAGGTATAACCACGTTTAAAAATTGTGTTCTAAGTAACAATTCAATTCAAATGTATCAGCTTCCAGGCACCCATGATAAGTGCCCAGCAATTTGTTTTTAACTTCTTACCCAATTTTTAAAGTGTCTTACGTATTTGCATCCATTTTCCTCGAATTGTTAATATTCTCTGGATCTGGTTTGGATCCACCCTTCGTATCCTATCCTATCTTCAGAATTTTTTTTCTTTGTGATGCTGGCTTTAGAATAGCATCACCCCTAATTCTTTTCCCGCCTACCCCGCATGGGGTAAAGACGTGAAATGTGTATTTATTTTCATCCTGTCCCCACAGGTTATGCGTACTCCGGTGGCGGCGCTAAGATCCTACGAGTAGACATCAGCTGCGACCAGGGGAAGACCTGGATCGAAGCCAGCCCTGCAGCGGTAGACGAGGCTCCTCCTGGAGAACATTACGCCTGGACGCTGTGGGATGTCAAGATACCTGTCAACAGGGAGCAAAAGCAGGTAAATGACAGGTTGTCAAGGAAAGACCTAGATAGAAGCCAACCCTGGAGAACATTACGCCTGGAAGCTGTGGGATGTCAAGATACCTGTCAACAGGGAGCAAAAGCAGGTAAATGACAGGTTGTCAAGGAAAGACCTAGATAGAAGCCAACCCTGGAGAACATTACGCCTGGACGCTGTGGGATGTCAAGATACCTGTCAATAAGGACCAAAAGCAGGTTTGTTAGTGCACAACACTCAATAGATGGCGTTAGTAGTTTTTCAAATCCCGATATCGTTTTGTTGGTTACGAAGTACCTTGTAGTTGTAGTATCCTTTGCATTAGGTATTTCTGTGTAAAAATGTCTACAAGGCTACAGATCTTCAAGCCAATATTTTCAACCACTCTTGAATCAATAAGGAGCAGTAACAGGTAAGGCGTCAAGACAAGACTTGGATTGAGGCCAATTCTGCAGTTATAGACACTGTGGGATATCAAGGTATCTACCAGTCAATAAGGAGCACAAACAGGTTAGTTATGACAGATGAGGGGAAATCGGGTCGTTGGACGACTTGGTGTCCCACACGAAAATAGAGAGGGGAAATATTGTCGTGGAAAGGGAAGGCCGAAAATCGAATTCGCTATCCACTACCAAATACAACACGACTGTGCCAATATAAGTCGCGATTAGTATATCTCAGAATAAACACTCGTTGAGGGCAAATACAAACTGGAAAATCCACAGATAATACTTACAAATACTCGAACTATCTTGTTTGAATGTTTACTTTTATGTAGTAACAGGCTTATGAAATCGAAAGTCATTAATTAATCAATGAGACTGGGAACAGTCTTATAACATGATTTATATTCGGGATCCACTGAACTCAACCGTTACACTAAAAACCCATTTAACAATAAGAAACTATTACTATTGTCTATTACTATAAAGAGTACTTTTTTTTAACACCCTGTATACTTTGTGGTTATACGCCGCTATAGAATTTGCCGTACTAGCTGTGAAATTATGACAGTTATGCCGTGTGATGCCGGCTTAGAATAGCTTCACCTCACATCCTTCCCGCGGGTGTCGTAAGAGGCGACTAATTTTTAGGCGACAGGCTGACAACCTGTCACTAAAGTGATACGCATGTTTTCCTAAACAACCTTAGAAAACAATCCTCAGAAATGTCAGACGCGGCGATAGCGACCGTATTCTTGCGGCCGCTGGCGCTCTGCCTACCCCGCAAGGGATAAAGGCGTGATATATGTATGTATGTATGTATTTGACAGTTATTCCGCCTCGGGGACGCGTTCGTTCGTGCGTTCGTCCTCTTGTATAGACCTTTAGAACATCTCGAACGCACTCCAGTCTATGACAGTGTACTACGCCATCTTGCTGCTTAATTCCATTAAAAAACGGTATAACCAACGCAGGTGGAGCTATGGGTGAAAGCGACAGACAGTAACTTCAACACGCAACCGGAACGCTTCAACGACATCTGGAACATCCGGGGCATCCTGAGCAACGCGTACCATCGCGTCACCGTCCACTTGGAACACAACAATAAAGGCTGGTGGTAGATTCGTTAGCTAGGTATCATGCAAAGAAACTCTAGTGTTTAAATTGTTATGGAATATTTATAGTAGTCATGGTGTAAGAGACATCTTTCTGAATACCTATAGAGTACATTCAGGCTATGAAACTGAACCACTTCCTTAAAAAAAAGAAACGTTTATTTTTTCTTCCAAAGAAAAAAAAGAAAGTGAGTGCAAACATTTTGACATTTCCTTTCCTGTCCGGACATTTGTTTCCCGTATTGTCTACGGGATAGTTATTCAGTTTCATGGTTTGCATGCAGCCTACCAGTATTCAGATGGCTGTCCCTTACACTAAGCATTATTTAGGCAAAGTACATTTAAATTTTTGACTATTATTAAAACTCAATAAAAAGTTCTAACAACTCAAAATTGTTGGGCTGATTGGAGGTGTAGGTAAGTAGGTAATAAAGTAGTACGATTGATACACCTAAAACGTTAGAGCGTGACGTTTTGCTTTCGTGATATTTTGCGAACAATACTTTTTGTGCTTGGAGTTACACCGGGTCTAAAGGACGGTGTACCATACCAACAACGTTACAGACTTGATCAGACCATAAAACTGAACAATTTTTACTTTTAAGCTTATTTTTGCTATAAAAACGTTTTGTGTAGGAGGTTGGATTTTTTTACTGGTGCACAAATGATGTTGTTCAGTTTCACTACGCCCCATATTTAATAATTATAACTTTTTTAGATTAGAAACATAATCATAATGTTACATAACAAAATGACTGTTGTAATTTGTTACGAAAGTAACTAGAAACTCTTAACGAGTACAAAGGGCAGCCTTATTGCTGTTGGCAATTTCTTTCACATATTTTCTTAGTCAAAAAAGTCAGATCAGGCATAATATGTTGTTTAAATATTTAAAGAGTATAAATACAATATTTTATGTGAAAGTTGGTAGAGGTTAATTATTAGTAAGAATTGTATTTAATGGACACATTTTATTATGTCATCGCTTATAAAAATGTAATAAAAAACTATATTTCATGCGTGACTTCTTATTTGCTCTTCTCCATTATTTGCCCTTCTCTTTGTAAATTTTACCCTTTTTTCATACTAGAAGGCGTTAAGTTGAAATTTTGACATTTGAGTCATATTGATACTCCACTAGATTAAATTACCTAGACGAATTTATTAAGTCGGGCGGGGCATAGGTACCTACAGATGGACAAAAGACTTGAAGAAATTATAAGATGCAAGTCATGAATAACGTAGATACCTATAAACTCAAAAAAAGTGACCCACTGTAGCCCATATGACGCTATTTAACAGATTATGAATGATGTAATCATTGTTATCATCTTAGAAAACGTCTAACAATAACTCTTGAGAACTAAGTAACAATATTTAATTAAGCATGTTATCAGCCCGAAGCAAAATGTCAACCAACCTTTATCTCTCATTTGTCGTGTATACAGCAAAGTAATCGCAACAAACATGATATTTATTAACCGGATACAAAATTCACACAACTTGCTCAAACTTATCTCAACAGAAACAGTGAAAAAATGGACCCAGATTCATACTTCGAGTGTTTTATTGAAACAGAAAACGGATGATTGTTTGAAGTTAGAAATCAGTGGAGAAAGTCTGCAGTTTCCTCACGTGTGGCTTCGCGACAACTGCCAGTGCGAACACTGCTTCCACACTTCCGCTAAAAGCAGGACGATAGACTGGACGAAGTTCACTATAGACACGAAACCGATAGACGTCACCCAAGGCGATAGAACAGTGCAAGTCACCTGGGACGATGGCCACAAGTCTGAATATGCATTGAACTGGCTCAAACTTAGAAGCTTCACCCCTGAAAACGAAAAGAAATATTCCGAAGCCATCTTCAAACCGAAAAAGCTCACATGGAAAGGAGAAGAGTTCCATAACATATGCAGTAAACATGATTACAATAGGATCCTGACATCTGACGAGGCTTTACATGACTGGCTCGAAAAGCTATCTGTGTATGGAGTAGCCTTGATTCAAAATACGCCAGACACTGAAACAGCGGTAGACAGTGTTGTGGGAAAGATTGGATTCACCAGAAGAACTCACTATGGAGTTAAATTCGTTGTGCAATATGTAAGCAATACCAGCAATGTCGCTTACTTGTCAAACAACCTGCAAATGCATACAGACTTACCTTACTATGAGTATTGCCCTGGAGTCAACATGCTACACTGCCTAGTTCAAACTCAAAGCAAAGGAGGAGAAAATCTACTATCAGACTGTCATTTTGTTGCCCAATACATGAAAGAACATCATCCTGAAGAGTACAGACTTCTCACAGATACAGAAGTCGAATGGAGTGATGTAGGTGTAGAAGATGGAAATGAGTTTTTCAAACTCCACAGATCACCGGTTATCTGTTTGGATAGACATGGAGAAATAATAAGAATAAACTTTTCTGTGCCACAAAGAGGCAGTTTTTTCCCAGGTGGTATAGAAAATGTGAAGCCATGGTATGAAGCTCATAAATTATTTTATGATTTGAACCATAAATATGCAGCTAGATTCAAGACAACTCCAGGGGATATATTGACATTTGACAACATCAGATTGCTGCATGGGAGGAATGCTTATGAAGATTCAAGTGACAATGTGAGGAAGCTTATTGGTGCTTATGTTGATTGGGATGAAGTGTACTCCAGATTGAGATGCCTGAGAGTGAAATTGAATAATATAGATGGATTATAATTTAAGTTTATGAATAAAAAAAATATTTGTTTGAAGTAGTAGTTACACAATCATGATACCTACTGTATATTGATAAATTAAATGTTATGAAAAATAAAATAATAAATTTTATTATATAATTAAAATTGTAGTTTAGTATTAAGTATTTACATATTAATATCACAGTGAAGAATTTGCTATTAAACTAAAGATGTTCACTTAATTTCCACATAAGTATCTAAACAAACATTTCTTATAGAAAATCTCCTCAAAGGCAATATGAAGTCAGTTGGTTCACTTATATCGTCAACTTCTACAAGGGGGAAATCCTCAAGTTCCGGGTTTGATGATAATGCCACTGCAGTAGACTCATTGGTATGAAGATGGATGGTGAAACTACGGTCTTCCGGTAAATTAGTAAATCTGTGGTTTATAGATGCCAAGTTAAGGCAGAAAGCGCGTAGATTCTGCTCGGCCTGAACGAGATAAGCGTCAGTAGTCTCGTCAAAACGTTCATTCTTGTCCAAATCAAATACGAACTTTATAATTGGCTTGTGACTGCTATCTGTTACAGAAAACTCGATACGACTTAGTTGACCACTCTTCAAGTATTCCGAGATACTTTTCAAGCATAAATCTATGTACTGGTTAACTTCAGGATGTGTAGACCGGTAAACAACAACACTGTACTTCTTTCTGGATTCGAATATGCTTTTTGGGTAAACACAGGCATAAAACAAGATGCTATGGAATGCTACAGATAAGAACTCGATTGTAACGTCTACGAAACAATTATCCATCGTGTTGTTTGACTGTTTAGAGATAAGGAAACTGTAAATAACTAAGAGGAATATAACCTCAATTTGTTCGAAACATGAAATGTCAAAACAAACTTGTTTTTTTAGCACGAATTTTGGTTTTATAAATACGTCAAAAGAGAGCAAACGTTTAGTTTGTCTCTTTTTAACATATCAACAATCAGCTGCTGGGATGATTAAAAACACAACATCCTGTTCATTCCATAGGCGCTAAGTGACCCACTCACAAATAACAGATAGTATAACGTTATTTTAACTGTTTTTTCTTTAATGAAACGAAATGACTTCGCCTTATGTCAAACAAAGGCGGTGTGGTGGTGGAGGGGTGTGGGGTTAATGGGGAGGAGTGTATTATTTTAAATTAAATAAAAATGTTTGTCCAATAACACGTTTAGTAGAGTGTATCACATCTGAACCGGCCGTATGGCGCGGCAACAAGATGTTTCTCAAAACGAATCTCTTCAAAGCGATTTCATTTAAAAACCCAGTGAAATTACCGCTATCCTACTGGCTGCTGGTTTGTGTTCGGTTTTTGCTCACAATACTGCCGCAGCGCGGTTACATCCACCCTGATGAGTTTTTCCAGAACGTTGAAGTCATCGCAGGTAACATAATTCATTTAGGAAAAGAACTTACTAGTATAAAAATATTTTTTTCAAAATTAACTTTATTTTTAATATCTTTACTTTTCAGGCGATGTACTTACCGTGGAAATCGCTCGCACTTGGGAATTTAATCCAAAGTTTCCTATTAGAAACATACTCATCCCCAAAATGATCCTCGGACCACCCTTGCATTTCATTCGGTTAGCTAACCCTTACGCTAAGCATTATCTGAACATAGATCTGAAGACTCCTTATTATTTGCTAGTCATACCGAGATTATTTATCTGTTTATTGTCCCTTATTAATGACTACTGTATTTATAAAATATGTGTAATTTATGGACAGAATTTCAGAAACCGATTAAAAATATTCGCTAGTTCTTATGTAGTATTTGTATATTGCACTCGAAGCTTCTCAAACACTTTTGAGATGATTTTTTTCTCTATACTCTTATATTTAGTAGCTGAGTGTATGATGAAATCTGACAAAGTGATATATCATGATGAGTTTTTACAAGAAAAATATAGACAGGCATCAAATCCAGTAGAAAAAGTGAAACTTTTCAAGTTACGCACGCATTTGCCAGTACATTCCTTGAATAGAGTTTTAATTTTAGGGACTTTAGTAGCAATAGGTATATTTAACCGTCCCACCTTCGTAGGGTTTGCATTTTCACCTATTTTCTTCTGGCTTCATAGAGGGCTAGGCTCTAAAGTTGTAGGTTTTAAAGACTTTCATTACCGTATAATATTACTAGTTTTATCCAGCATCCCTACCACTCTATTCCTAATCCTCGTAGATTCCTTTTACTACGGTTACATAACGAGTGCAGATGTGGAATCTCTGAAGATTACGTTGGACAACTGGGTGGTGACTCCGTTGAACTTCCTCCGTTACAATGCTGATGTGAAGAATTTGAAGCAGCACGGAATACATCCTTGGTGGCTCCATGTGGTTGTCAACATTCCTTTGCTGTTCAATGTGTTGGGTATTCTGGGGATTATTACATTGGCTGGAAATCTTTATAGGTAAGATATGCCCATATTATGTTATGTCTTTACCAGACAGAATGCAGATAATATATCTCTCACTAGGTGCATCTACATAAGGCGAGCAGCCTCAGGTACTCACCGCCTCGCGGAAGCGTTTCGCACGAGGTAGTGCATGCTCTTGCTCGGTCGAGCGGGCGAGGACTGAGCCAAACGGCGTCGGCAAACTGGCGCAAAAAACGTCTAGTTAGAGCAGTATTTGCCTCACCCGAGCATGCACTGCATGCCGCGCGAGGCGGTGAGCACATGAGGCTGCTCGTGCCCTGCCCGCGCGGTATAGACCCTGCCACTGATAATCCAATAATATATCTACCCAGAACAATATCAGCCTAGAAAAAGGGTTCCCATAACAACTTAGGCATTCTACAAGTATGAGAAACGACTATTAACTATGCCATTGTTTGATATGGCAAAAGGACTAGACACCTATAGATACATATAAAAGAAATTATTTGCTCTTACACAAGATTCTCATGGGTTATTCCATTAGTAGGTACCTACATGAAGAAACTTACCGCAAGGGACAAAGGCGTGATATATGTATGTTTGTATGTACATGAAGAAAACTAGGTTACTACTTACTTGCGACGCCGATGCTAATAAGTGTCACCTTTTCCATTTAACAAGATATCGTGTTATGTAGTGTTGCCGTGTAATGCCGGCTTAGAATAGCATCACCCCATTTCTTCCCGCGAATGTCGTAAAAGGCGATTATAGCACTCGAGGGTTTGGCATGAATTACAATTTTAGGCGACTGGCTGACGACCTATCACTACAGTAACACACGAATCATCTGAAAGGGCGCATAATATTGATCGGACAGGCCGATAGCGACCGTATTTTTACGGCCCTTAACGCTCTGCCTACCCCTCATGGGATAGAGGCGTAGTACCTATGTTTATGTATGTTAGGAACGTAGCTACCACTACAAACACTATGTAACTACATCGGCATGCGAAAGAATAAATATTATTTGTTTGTGTCCTTATAACATTCTAAACTTATGTAAATGCAAGTAGGTAGATAGAGTATTTATGTGGTTTATAGATAGAGTATTTATGTGGTTTATCAACTTGACCCATTAATTTGATAAGGACCTTTTGGTTTACAAATATTTTATCAACTACATTTTGATAGTTATTTTTTCCTGTTTTAAATTTACATTTCTACAACAGCCACAACAGGCTCGTGCCGGACATTGGCCTCCCCTAATTGGTGGGAACATACCTAACTATTCTTTTTCTTTATTTCAGATTTATCCGCGGTCACTACAGTAAGCTACCAAGAATTCAGAGCATCACAGGACTGATGCTGTTTTCCCTGGTGACTCCTGTAGCTCTGCTGTCCCTCTTTCCACATCAAGAGGCTCGCTTCATCATCCCAGTCCTCGTCCCACTCGTCTATATGTTCGGAAACCAACTCTACGAAACAGAAAGCGACGGATTGAATACTAGAAAATTTAAAAAGATCTTACGGTACATTTGGTACATTGTAAATATTTTGCTAACTATATTCTTTGGCTTTATACACCAAGGTGGAATATACCCGTTTTCTAGTTCGCTGTATAGAGAAATCAAAGGTACCTACGGGCTACATACGCATGTTATAACTACGCATAGCTATAGTATTCCAACGTTCTTACTTCAACTCGAAAGTACGACTAAAGTTTGGACCGATAGGAAGACTGGGCATAAGTACCGACTTGCCCCTTCAACTTTTATCTACAAATACGGTTCATTGCCTATGGAAGAGCTGTTTCAGAATATTGACGATGTCCTTACTGAGGCAGAAATGTTGCTACATGATAAAAAGAAAAAATATAGGTTCTATTTAGCGTCGCCTTGTTCTTTAGAGCATAAAATTCGACAACATGCTTCGATATATCACTACATAGATGTCGAAGAGGACTTTTCATACTACCCACATTTCTGCACAGAAGCATTCCCTGAATTCCCGAGCAGTCGCGACCAGTTTTGCTTAGACAGCAGTCGTTTAAAACGCAACGAATCTCAAGCTATAGATCTGATCCAAAGAATCTCGTGCTTTTTTAAGAGGTTTTGTCTAAGAGTGTACACGATTAAACCTAAGCCCAGTAAATATAGTTAATCATGTGAGATATACAGTTTAGGAATTTTATGTAAATAAGCAATATTATGTAGGTAAATAAGCGATATTTTATTATCTGTGATTTCGAAACCACCATCACATAATTAACATTTACTATACATTTTAGTTTATAGATAAGGTGGGTTTTTTATTGAACACTCTCTGTTAAGTTGGAATCTTTTTTTATATTGCTATAAAATTGGGGCACTTGTGCGAGTTTGTTTACACAACCTTAGACTTGGGTACCTATTCAATATTTTGAATGACTGATTCTGTCACTTATTATTGAAATTATATTATTGAATTTTCGGGTCTGTGTCTTTTTATCTCACGAGTACGCGTTAGCCATGCTTGTGTGTGTTATATATCTCTCTCTCTCTCTTTTCACTTTAGACACCGAGTCGTCCAAAGAAAAGAGAGAGATAACACACACAAGTATGGCTAACGCGCACTCGTGAGATAAAAGGTCTATACAAATATCTATGAATGATTTACTACTCAGAAAAATATTAGGTATAATTCTAATTTTATTTTTTACAATTTATTACTGTACCTTTAATACTTTGTTCATTTTATTTTACAATCATATTTTACAATGTGACATAATTTTATTATATTAATATGTTGTCTATATTTTTTTTTTATATCCACTAAGTAGATTAAAATTTATTGATATTATTATAATTATAATATTCATTTGGCCATACATACTATTGTAGGGTGGGTACTACCCATACCTAATTGTAAGGATATCTACCAGTAATTTTAAAATCCAAGTTGCTTGTTGTTTAGCTTACAAGGTTTTGAAATAAAACTATGTTTTAATAGATTTGTCTTTTCTTTACTTTACCTTTTCCTGACTGGCCTACAACATTTCTATTGATTTCTTATTTTTTCCTTCCAATACTTGGCGTAAGTTACCCGTGAGTGTCTCGTAAAAGGTGGCTAAGATCTAAGGAATTCCATGGGCAACAGCATTTCCTGGGAATATAATACCTTGCACTGTGCTCGCCATTCCGCTTGCCAAGCGTGGCGCTTATGAGAAAATACTCCAAAATGAAGGAAAACACGTAATTCCAATGTCCAGCTGTTGTCATGTCTGTAGTTTGCAAAAAATAATATTGCCTATAGCTGTATGGAAAATGATCTTTGCCCCATTTTAAAAAGTTACAGCGAACAGCTGTTTCTGACAGTTGTTATGTCATAAACATTGCGGCGACTCGCGATATAATTTATTTTTATTAATATTGACTGTAATTTGAATTAAAAGCATGAGTTCACAAGTAGAATCATTAAAAACGACTCTTGATATGTCTATAAAGATCATACGAATGTACGACTGGTTGCTGGATTTATACGTTTTGGTATGTTCCATCAATACTTTGTATTCCCTATCAATATTAATTTTCAAGCAGATTTTTAAATGTTTTGATATTAATTTCAGGACTTCTTTGTCGACAAACACTGGGAGAAGCTCCCTGAATCTTGGCAGAAAACTTTAGAAAAAATTGACCCTCAGCATTTAGGAGACATTATTTTAACTGGAAATTCTAATCATGTGCTCCCACTATCATTCTTAGCTTTAATTAATGCTGTGAAAGCGCTGACCTTACCTCGAAAGAGTTCTAAATTTGAATTTATTCAGCCAGTTGGTTGTATGAATCAGGATTCATGTGCTGGCCATCCAAGACTTAAAAACTTATTTTTGAAACATGTGAAATTAAAAAAGCGTCACGAAATTTCTCTAATGGCTGAGGTTGTACACCAAACTGCGTTACAAAGCCGATGCAAAGCTGTTGTTGACTTTGGATCAGGATTGGGGCATCTGGTGAGGATGCTGGCATACAAATATGGACTTTACGCTGCTGGTATTGAGGGCCAGAAGCAACTAACAGAGGAAGCTAGGTCTGTATATTTGGTATGTACAGCTAGATGCTTATTCACTTAGTATTTAATAACTTTTTTAAAAAGGGAACCAACTTCAAAGAATGTGTTAAAGTGCCAACTTAATTTTTTGTCAGTTAATTTGCTTAAACCTTCTCCTAAGTCTGACAAACACTTCGCTGTAAAGAGCATCAAAATTGGTTCAGCCAATTGCGAGATAATCCCGGACAAACATACATACAGGTCACACTGATAATCTCTATTTTGTAATTGTTAAAAACTCTTGATGAAGTACCTATGTATTACATTCTTGCTTTTAGTACCATTCTGTCATAAACTTGACTCTCTCCCAAAAACTCTACATCTTCGTTTTTCAGGAAACTAGACAAAGAACTTGAGTACACAGCCAGCAAGCATCTTTCCAAGAAAGCAATGGCAAATCTCCATCGACCGATCCACTTCAACCTGACATTAAAATCACACCACCAACTGCATAGCTTGGATTTACTAGAAACCATGTCCGAGTTTGGTCTTATAGGGTTACACCCTTGCGGCGACTTAGGCCCTTTTCTATTAGACCATTTCATAAAAAATGAGAAAGTAATGTTCATATGCTTAGTTGGGTGCTGTTTTATGAAACTGACAGAGAAAGGGTATCCCATGAGTAATCATGTTAAAAACTTAGATAGTGAGCTATCTTTTGTCAGTAGAGAGATATCATGCCATTCTATAGAGGTGTACTGTGATAGACTGAAGAAAGGAAATTATGAGGATCTTAAGGTAAATTCTGGCATTATTGATTGAATAATATATCTTGACTATTTAGTACAGAATGTTCAAGTAACTACTATTAATATTACTATATCTTTTCTGTCTGGTGTCTTGGCTGTTATAAATCGCGTCTATAACTTACCCTGTATCAATCTTTTCAATAAGTTCAAAGTGGGTAGACCATTGGCCTAGAGGTCCGATGATATCGTCAAATTAGGACGATAGGATTGGCACAGGACCGAGAGAAATGGCACAAAGAAGAGGCCTATACCCTGCAGTGGGTGGCTGTGAGCTGACTATGATGATGATTCTTTTCATGCTTTAAAGTTTTTCAAAAGGACTAATTAAAATTACATACATACATACATACATACATACATACATACATATATATATGGGTGGCGTGTAGAGGTGACTAAGAAGGAAATGGCTGGATAGGTTTCACAAGAGTTTATTCTTCACCGTACACACTCCCTATACAGTAGTCAATACAACTTGTAAATAATATAATGCGCGTTACAATGAGTTCGGACGGACAGAGCAAGGCGATACGTGTTGCGTCTGCGCGTGTCGATCTAGTAGAAGGGCAGTGAACATGGCCGACAGACGATACCGGAAGCAGAGGGCTCCCGGTTTCCGGTAGGGACCATGTTCACGGCCGTACATAATAAAGCCATGTTGAGGGTGGTACCTTATTAAGTAAAGTGGTGTTGCCAGTGCAACGCCACACATACGTTACATACATACATATAACACGCCTTTATTCCTTGCGGGGTAGGCAGAGCGTTAACGGCCGCAAGAATACGGTCGCTATCGCTATGTCTGACATTTTTGAGGATTGTTTTCTAAAGTTGTTTCAGAAAACATGTGTATCACTATAGTGACAGGTTGTCAGCCTGTCGCCTAAAAATTGTAATACACCAATGCTCTCGAGTCCCTTAGTTAATTAAAATTAAGTTGTAATCTAGCTGATTTTGTATCTGTCTTTTAGATCCACGCATATAGAGCAGCCTTGGAAAGGATATTGGTAGAACACGATCCTAAATTAAAACATGCCCCAGTAAGGAGTATCAAACATTCAGATGGAATGGATTTTCGAAAGTAAGTACCTAACAAGCAAAATGTGTGAAAAATTGCATAACAGACTTGAAATACTTTATTAGCCTCAATTCGGAAAGGAAACTTTCTTAACAAATTTTTATAGTATTTTTAAATCTTTGCTTTCATTTTGTCCTATCTTTACAATGTTAATTAAAAATATTAATGATAACAGCGAAACAGAGTGATTAGGAATGAGTTTTCCCAATTTATTTTAGAAAATGCCAGTTATAGCTAAGAATCGCTTGCAGAATCCAGATCATTCTGATCCATTTATTCAACTGATTAAGTCATTCTTCCAGGTACTGTGAACAGGCCATAGAAAGACTCAACATCACGCTTCCCAACGACCCAGCAATCTGGGCGCGCGGTGCGGCCGACTTGCAGCAATGGCGGAAAGTCGTCATACTATACTCCTTGAGACTAGCGCTCGCGCCGCTCGTGGAGACCGTCGTACTGCTGGATAGAGTGCAGTGTATGTTGGAACATGGTGAGTAGCACGAGCAGCACAAGCAGCAATGGCGGAAAGTCGTCATACTATACTCCTTGAGACTAGCGCTCGCGCCGCTCGTGGAGACCGTCGTACTGCTGGATAGAGTGCTTTGTATGTTGGAACATGGTGAGTAGCACGAGCAGCACAAGCAGCACAAGCAGCACTAGCAGCAATGGCGGAAAGTCGTCATACTATACTCCTTGAGACTAGCGCTCGCGCCGCTCGTGGAGACCGTCGTACTGCTGGATAGAGTGCTGTGTATGTTGGAACATGGTGAGTAGCACGAGCAGCACGAGCAGCACAAGCAGCAATGGCGGAAAGTCGTCATACTATACTCCTTGAGACTAGCGCTCGCGCCGCTCGTGGAGACCGTCGTACTGCTGGATAGAGTGCTGTGTATGTTGGAACATGGTGAGTAGCACGAGCAGCACAAGCAGCACAAGCAGCACTAGCAGCAATGGCGGAAAGTCGTCATACTATACTCCTTGAGACTAGCGCTCGCGCCGCTCGTGGAGACCGTCGTACTGCTGGATAGAGTGCTGTGTATGTTGGAACATGGTGAGTAGCACGAGCAGCACAAGCAGCACAAGCAGCACTAGCAGCAATGGCGGAAAGTCGTCATACTATACTCCTTGAGACTAGCGCTCGCGCCGCTCGTGGAGACCGTCGTACTGCTGGATAGAGTGCTGTGTATGTTGGAACATGGTGAGTAGCACGAGCAGCACGAGCAGCACAAGCAGCAATGGCGGAAAGTCGTCATACTATACTCCTTGAGACTAGCGCTCGCGCCGCTCGTGGAGACCGTCGTACTGCTGGATAGAGTGCTTTGTATGTTGGAACATGGTGAGTAGCACGAGCAGCACTAGCAGCACTAGCAGCAATGGCGGAAAGTCGTCATACTATACTCCTTGAGACTAGCGCTCGCGCCGCTCGTGGAGACCGTCGTACTGCTGGATAGAGTGCTTTGTATGTTGGAACATGGTGAGTAGCACGAGCAGCACAAGCAGCACAAGCAGCACTAGCAGCAATGGCGGAAAGTCGTCATACTATACTCCTTGAGACTAGCGCTCGCGCCGCTCGTGGAGACCGTCGTACTGCTGGATAGAGTGCTGTGTATGTTGGAACATGGTGAGTAGCACGAGCAGCACTAGCAGCACTAGCAGCAATGGCGGAAAGTCGTCATACTATACTCCTTGAGACTAGCGCTCGCGCCGCTCGTGGAGACCGTCGTACTGCTGGATAGAGTGCTTTGTATGTTGGAACATGGTGAGTAGCACGAGCAGCACAAGCAGCACAAGCAGCACTAGCAGCAATGGCGGAAAGTCGTCATACTATACTCCTTGAGACTAGCGCTCGCGCCGCTCGTGGAGACCGTCGTACTGCTGGATAGAGTGCTGTGTATGTTGGAACATGGTGAGTAGCACGAGCAGCACTAGCAGCACTAGCAGCAATGGCGGAAAGTCGTCATACTATACTCCTTGAGACTAGCGCTCGCGCCGCTCGTGGAGACCGTCGTACTGCTGGATAGAGTGCTGTGTATGTTGGAACATGGTGAGTAGCACGAGCAGCACGAGCAGCACAAGCAGCAATGGCGGAAAGTCGTCATACTATACTCCTTGAGACTAGCGCTCGCGCCGCTCGTGGAGACCGTCGTACTGCTGGATAGAGTGCTTTGTATGTTGGAACATGGTGAGTAGCACGAGCAGCACTAGCAGCACTAGCAGCAATGGCGGAAAGTCGTCATACTATACTCCTTGAGACTAGCGCTCGCGCCGCTCGTGGAGACCGTCGTACTGCTGGATAGAGTGCTGTGTATGTTGGAACATGGTGAGTAGCACGAGCAGCACAAGCAACACAAGCAGCACAAGCAGCACGAGCAGCACTAGCAGCACAAACTGGCGAGCACATTTTTCTTTAGATTTCTCGTAATTTTTACATACATACATACATACATATATCACGCCTTTATCCCCTGCAGGGTAGGCAGAGCGTAAAAATACGGCCACTATCGCCACGTCTGACATTTTTGAGAATTGTTTTCTAAGGTTGTTTCAGAAAACATGTGTATCACTAGTGACAGGTTGTCAGCCTGTCGCCTAAAAATTGTAATACAACAATACTCTTGAGTCCCTTAGTCGCCTCTTGCGACATCCGCGGGAAGGATGGGGGGTGATGCTATTCTAAGCCGGCTTTACACGGCAAACGGTACGGTCGTAATTTTTAAAACGACAAAAAAGAAGATTGATAAAAAAGCTAGCGCGATTTAATTTCAGCTCTTTTATTTTTATTAGCTATTTTATTTTTAGTCCTCTTTCTTTGGATACAACTGTTTGTGCGATCCTGGTTTAAAATAGTATCATTTAAGTAAGTAGGTAAAATTAAAACCTAAATAACAAATCAATTCAAGAAATAGGACGCAGTTTTCCCTGTGAATGCAACTTCTTGCACTGCGCTCCTCTGCCCGCCTTCCATGGTTTCATCTGATATAATAAAAATATGTGTAGAAATAAAACTATAAATTCATAAATAGATGATACTTTTAATCACAAAAACGGGAAAAAATAAATACATTTATAGATTAACATCCAGTTATTTTACATGATACACTTATGTACAAATATTCCTTACTACCTAATTACATTGACTGGTTTCGATGAGACCTCAAAGTGGGACGATTTTGACTTCTCTACGACTAGAAAATACTCGTTTTGGCACAGGTACTTACGGAGATAGCTTTGAGTACAATTTTGTATGAACAATCTCTGTTAAGTTGTTAATTGTTCAAACAAAAATACATACATACATATATCACGCTTTTTTCCCTTGCGGGGTAGGTAGAGCGTTAACAGCCGTAAGAATACGGTCGCTATCGCCACATCTGACATTTTTGAGGATTGTTTTCCAAGGTGGCTTCAGAAAACATGTGTATCACTATAGTGACAGGTTGTCAGCCTGTCGCCTAAAAATTGTAATACACCAATACTCTTGAGTCCCTTAGTCGCTTTTTACGACACCCACGGGAAGGATGTGCATGATCAAACAAAAATAACAAGGGTAAAAATAACTTAAATAAAATATAAAAGTCGTCGACGCTTAAAACAATTGTCCAAAAAAACAACGGATTTCATTTATAATTTTTAGAAATATTCAAAGTTTGAATTAATAAACAAAAGTAAGTGTTCTGACGCCATCCAAAATTGACGTCTAAAATTATCGTACAATATGGCGTCATACGTTCATATTTTCATACAAAATACCGTTTTAAAAAGTAGTTCATTGACCTGCCAGTTTACTATTTATTAAAGTATGTTTGTTTTTCTTTTTTAAAAGTATGTTTGTTTTTCTTATTTCAGGTTTATCCTGTGAAATCCACCCAGTGTTCGACCCTAAGCTATCTCCGCGAAATCACATCATAGTTGCAAGACGATCGTGACGATTTGTGTGATGTTGTTATTTAATAAACAGGGTATTTTAATAAGGCGCAATAATAATACCCCGCAAGGGATAAAGGCGTGATATATGTATGTATGTATTTTAATAAGGTATGTCTATTCCTTTATAAACCCTTGTAAATCTAGGCCGAATCTTTGATAGAGGTTAAAAATTGGATAGGCAACATAGAGTCTGGCTAACTTCTTGGACGTCAAATAATTTAAATATTTGAAATGGCAACATTACAAGTAAATACAGCCAAAACATGTTGATACTTACCACATTTAAATAAAATAGAAAATGGGTATTATGGCTTTGGCTACATATGCTTAGGTTCTTTTTGTTTAGTTCTCATGATTTGTATAGATACATTATAAATGCATACCGGTAGGCAAGGCAAACAAAAACTGAAGAGGAGAAAGCAAATAAAAGAAGTATCAAAATTGTTTTATTGTAGTTTTTCAGTGTTGACATGTAAGAGCTTTTTAAAACTGGCGCCATTTCCGTGTCCAAAAACTCGTTAGCCAGACTCTATTATAACATTTCTGAGCTAGAAGATGTAGTATCATTGGTGTTATTTTGGTGTTACATAGGTTATTTAATTAATTAATTAGTATATTAAGGACGTGTTCTACTCATAAAACTAAGCAACTTTTGTTATGATCATTTTTTTTGAAATATAAAGAATAAATTGGCCTCCCATATAAAATGTACCAGCCGACCGAGCCGATATAGGTCAATCTTTTTCATATTTCGAAAAATATTGTTTCAAACCAACATTGTTCAGTTTTTTGGGGAAAACAAACTTTGAAAATTTGTGTACTTAAAATTAAATGTAGGTACCCTTATATTTAAGACCACGTTTGTATTGCTATAAAAATGCTTCCAATTTAACACAGAGTGCGGTGCTCACCGTGCATTTTAGTCAGAAATGTTTATTCACATAAAATTGTTTAAACATTTTATCTTTCAGAATTAAAGACAATGACCACTTTACCACTCGGTCTTGGTATTAAAGTATTAATTTTGATTTAGATCTGGTTTTACAAAAGGAATTATTTCTCACAACTGTATATTATCTAAAATTTATTTTGTGCAATATCAGGTACCCGAGATATACTTTGAACATGAAAGTTCTTACCTTATCCTGATACGTTAATGATATTTTGATATACAGACACTCTTAATATTTTAATACATACAGGGTGCCAAAAATTAACACCCTAGATCTCTTTTAGAGCGATTCAGTTCATATCATAATTTTCACTGAATCACTCCTCGAACTAATCTATCCCTTTCTTTTAAATAAAGTATGATACAATATTCACACGTCCACATTTCACATCAATTGATACGCGTTTCCAATATACAAGGTGGTACCAAGCGACTAACTTTACAACTTTCCCCAGGACCAAAGGTCAAACTATGATAAAAATATTTTACCTTCCATACAAAAAATCATGGCCTGAAGTCTGCCTAATGAAAATCGTTTCAATCGTATGTCGATAGCGTTTCAGTTGAATGGTTTGAGCTGTTTATTAATCTACTAACTGATTAAAAGCAGATAAGTATGTACTATTTGTCATAGGTAAGTAAAGTAGGTAATAGAATGATAGTTGAGGGTCACCACAATGGCGAAAATGTAAGAGAACCCTGCTGACTAAGCAATTTTCTATGGGAGGTAATTATTTTTACGTTTTGACCTTTGCTTTTCTATGAAAGTTGTTCGGATTGAGCTTAGCGTTTTCGGGAAATTCATCGTTTGCTACCACCCTGTATAGGTAAATAAATTCCACAAGACAGACATTGATAACTTTTTGGAAGCAACGCGAAAGCATAACATTAGATAGATAGATAGAAAAAGTTCAAAAAGTATTCGTAAAAGACAAGATTTTAGTCAAGTTGACGAACTAATAAGCTTCAATTTCCAATAGCACCCAAGAAAACGATTAGATATATGAAAAAGTAGAAGCAAGAGTTTTATAAGTTTATCCTTCATTTCATACATAACATTCCCGTTTGTTTAGGGACTTAAAAATAAACATTCTATAAATGGAATTAAGTGTAAGTTTTACGAATAGAAATTTTAAATCTATCGTACATAAACTAAATTCTCATTCTCATCTACTTAGATCGAAAGATCATATTTAAGACTTGAGTGAGGTTGGTGACTTCTGACTAGATTATCTTACATTTTGATCATCAGAAAATAATACTTACTCTTGATCAGTACTTTACAAGTTACAGTTTTAATATAATAGTTTTTATGTTTTCTACTGAATTTACACAATACTTCTATCTAAATATCTTTGTTTTTAATTTTGATATGATGAGAAAGAAACAACGTGAACCTTATATTGATAACGCTTACCAAACCGGGTAAATTAACCATTATCCAATCCTGGTAAGTATATTGACAGATACTACATATTGCGACAAAGATAATATTCCCTAATAAAATTGTAACTCGTAAACTGTGAACCAAAAACCAGCCTTATTCGCCGCGCTAGACCCGTTGGCGGCATCACGCGTTGGCGGGCGGCTGCGGCGGCAACATCGGCGCCGGTTCATCCTCGCTGTCGTCGGAGTGTACCCTGGTGAACCTGCCCCCGCGCCCGCCGCGCCCCCCCCGCCCCTCCAGCAGGCGCCGCAGCTTGAACTCGCCGCCGCCGTACTCCCAGCGGCGACGCGGCACGCTTTTGCGACCTGTTCGGGAATTGGGTTCGTAGTAGGGTCGATCTTTGCTTGCATTAGTGTAACATTGTAATCAAATTGTAGTTTATCTTATTTACCCAAAAAACTTATTCATCCAAGGAGACTCATGAATCAAACTGGAACACTTTCCACGAATGTCGTGGGCAATTATCATTATGTATCTAACTCTAATTTTTTTACGTGACGTGTAGAACTCCATGATAAGGGAAAGTTGTTTCTGTATTTTTAACATCCTACACGAATATTGATAAAGATTGTTAACGCTTACCAAACTTAGTAAACGATACCATAGCTTGATAACGCTTACCAAACTTGGTACCTAAATATTACCAAGGATTGACAACGCTTACCTAACTTGGAACCTAAATATTACCAAAAATTGTAAATGTTACCAAACTTGGTAAAAAATGTTACCATAGATTGATAACGCTTACCTACCAAACTTGGTACCTATTACCAATGTAAGTGTATCTCGGTTACTCCACCGACAAGAGCTGGGCTCTTAAATCTAAGAAGAAGTGTATCTACCTAATTAATTGACAGTTAAATTTAAGTTTAACAAGTTGTCAAAGTTGACTATACCGGCACAGAATAATAACCAGTAACTAGCGGTATTATTGTACCGGTTCAATGTAATTTAGGAGTTATAAAAAAGTATTACAGTGTTGACTTTTAGATTGGACTTAGTAATAGGTACCTACTATCTATAAAATCTTAATAGCATGCAGGTGCAAAAGGTGCTATGTATTTAAAAAGTCTAAAAACAAGCTGTATGTGCCTATATCTAATAAAAAATTGTGTCTTAGCTGTACTAATAGAAAAAGTGTGTGCCATGCCGAAAGGTGCAAAAAATAAAAAGACAAAAGCTGCTTGCAATACATATATTTCGATAAATATTCGTACATTACGTCACTAGATCTAACACAGAAGCGTAATATAAGTACAAACATATTACAAAAGGTAAAAAGTTGTGTAAAAACGGGACGCAAAATAAAATGACTGACAATTTTAGCAACCAATACCTACTTAACTAATTAAAAATAAATAATTAAATATTTTTCGATTCTCAAACTAATTAAATGACAGCTATTTTTATTGCTTAATTAAGTAAATAAAATTATTATGACAGCGAGATATAGTTAACATTTAGTTTGAAAACTGGCCTGTCAGATTTGTAGTATGTATGTTTGTTATATGGCATTAATCTTATTACTGGGGTGAATAGTACATAATCCATCTATTCATTAAAAGTGAAAATAAATTACGATAAGAATCTCTTAATAATCATCAGATCGTTTAAGAATGAGATCAATATAACATATTATCGAGTTATCTAACTAATAAATAAGATAAAAATTATATAACTGTAGAATAACTTTGCTTATATACTATGGAATGTGAAAAAAATGCAAACTATGTTTTTAAAATGCAAGACAAGCTAGCAAAAACAAAAATAAATAAAAAATATTTCATAACATGTTGCAAATAAATAGAAATAAAATTAGAATATTTGAGGCCTCAGTTAATACTGATCGTCGTTTTGTACTCACACATGTCAATTTTATGGATTTCATATCTTGAACCATGAAGGAACATTAGGTAGTTATGTAAGCTTAAGAAAAAATATCCTGAATCATGATAGTAAATACATCTTACGAACGTATACAATATTTAGTCCAATAATTAACAATACTACATGTTGTTGTATTCGCTATCAATGTATATTAACATCTACCTACATAAATTCTATAAATCTCACTAGGTATACATTTCGTAGCCTTCCCAGTATGCTTTTGTATACTTTTATAAAATTTTCCAATATATGGATAATTATTTTGTCAATTTGGCACTTTTTAGCATCTAGCAAGAGCTTTTCGTTTTGGTACCTTTGTTTTCAATACTAACAAATATGTTACTTATGATTTATAGTCGAATTTTCTCTCTTGTAGTAGCCAAAGTATCAAAACAATGGTCTCAAATAAATGATCAGATCAGAAGCATTAGCGATCACTGATCAGCAAATAGTTTGTCATAGGATATCCTTTCCTATTTTCAAATGTGGCTACAGTCTATGTTTACACCGTGTTTCGGAGGAAAAAAAATAAATGGGGCACATTGCTTAGGGTACTGAACAATTTTCAATTTTAGACAAATGCTGGAAACAAACCTTCTGTACAAAATTCTCGCTTTCTGATTTAGTATGGGAAGTCGCGAGGTTTTTCTGTTTTTTAACATTGATACAGTGATAACTTTTCTCTACGACGCTTTCAAAAGACATGTTAAATTTTCATATTTTTTTCCTAAACCGAAAGTATCCAAAAACTACCAGGCTAGCAGGGGCATCCAAGAGGTCATCTACATGAGCGGCTCGGCCTCTACTTCCTTACCCTTGTTGCGTGCTTTGAGGAGTGCCTTTGAAAAGATTTGTAGTTGATTTTTTTACATCTATTTCAGTACAGTTTCCAAAAGTAGCCGATACACTACCAGGCTAGCAGAAGTAATCAAGAGGTTGTTACATGAGTGGATCGGCCTACACTTCCTTACCCTTGCTTGTATGCCTTGATGTTTTTTTCTGTCTAACATAGTATCCAATATTAGCTGATAACCTACCAGGCTACCAGAAGTGATCAAGAGGTTGTTACATGAGCGGCTGGGCCTCTACTTGCTTACCCTTGTTGCGTGCCTTGATGTTTTTTTCTGTATATTTAATGTATATAGTATCCAAAGGTAGCCGATAAACTACCAGGCTAGCAGAAGTGATCAACAGGTTTTTACATGAGCGGCCTCTACTTCCTTACCCTTGCGTGCCTTAAGTATGTAATTTATTTTTGAAACTTGTAGCTACCAGGCTAGCAGAAGTGTTCGAGAGGTTTGATCTACATGAGCGGCTCGGCCTCTACTTCCTTACCCTTGTTGCGTGCTTTGAGCAGCGCGATGGCGGCTAGGGCCAGCAGCGCGGCGCCCCCCGCCCCCACCGCGCCCCCCACCGCGCTCCGCCACGACTCCCACCCCCCTGGCGATACTGTCGTGTTCGTTATTTCTGAAAAGGTAAAGGTATGAGATAAGTATACAAGGTGAAAAAAAAATCGCTGCAAATATTTTAAGGGATGAATCAGCCCATGAAACTAAACAACTTTCCCCGAGAAACATAGGTCATAATATGAGAAAATTTTTTTGAACCTCCCATACAAACTGACTTGGTCAGTTAGTAATTTTGTATGGGAGGTCCAAATTTTATTTTCATATTTCGACCTATGATTCTAGGGGGAAGCTGTTCAGTTTTATGGGCTGATTCACCCCTTAAAATATTAGCAATTAATATTTTTACACCTTATAGACCTCAATTTTTTAAAGAAAGGAACTGTAAATGGCGGCCGATCGTCATGCTTTCTCTTTCCCACTGAGGCTCTGACATATACCGGAGTTTTTGCTTTCTCCCTTACGCTTAGGTAACCGCCGCCATTTACAGATCGTTTCTTTAATTAATGCCGTTATACTGAAAGTAATCGTACACCTATCAGAAACGTAAGCGTCTCATCGGCCTGCTGATGGTGTGACGATAATTTGCAGTTTTATTCTTTACTGTCCGCATTTTAGCAGATTTTATAGCAAAATAATAATATTCTGGTAAATGTTAAACATTAAATTTTAAACTAAATGTAATGTATGTATATATAATTATTTAAGAACCCGTTAAAATCTAAACTATGGATAGTGTAGACAACCGCGATAGTTTAAAACTTATATATATATAATTATATAGCTATAAATGGTTGCTATGAATGGAAGCTGCATATGGTTAAAAACTAATCATTTTTTCTATCTAGAAAAAGCTAAATATGATTGCTTACACATCAGTATTTCGGCCGATGCAGCGCGTATGGCTCGGGTAGATGTACGTTCTCTTTTGTTCACGGTTTTTGCCGTTAATCGCGATAATTTTTGGTAAGAAAAATATAACCCATACGAAATTAATTACTAGGTACTAAATGTTGATATAAGCGATTTAATATTATGGCATTATGTATATTAATAATAATATACATAGCTGTATAAAATTATACAAAGGTGTGGAATATACTATTGCTTTTTAAAAATCAAGTCGTTAAGTTTGAAAATGTTGCCACCTCAATTCCGCCATAGCTTTGAATATAACCAATATCTATTTTTGAAAGAAAAAGTTTAGAGTATTATTTTAATACAAAAGTTATCTTTGGACAACATGGTGTCTCACACGAAGAGAGAGAGAGAAAGAAAGAGAGAGAACTTAAAAATGTACCAATGTAACAGTGCAAATATAAGCGTCCTACGTGCAAACCCGTGGAAATAATTTATTAACTTTTATGAAGATGGTTAGGATTAATGTACCGTGAGATCATCACCCCAATTCTACCCCCCAATAAGGGGAGGCCCATGTTCAGCAGTGGACTGTGTGTGGGTATGTGGCTGTTATGGTGGGGATAAAGAAGAATGCTGTGCCGTGTGATGCAGGCTAAGAATAGCATCAGTGCCGTGTGATGCCGGCTTAGAATAGCATCACCCCACATCCTTCCTGCGGGTGTCGTAGGAGGCGACTAAGGGACTCGAGGGTATTGGTGTATTACGATTTTTCAGGCGACAGGCTGACACTATATTGATACACATGTTTTCTGCAACAACCTTGGAAAACAATCCTCAAAAATGTCAGACGTGGCGATGGCGACCGTATTCTTACGGCTGTTAACGCACTGCCTACCTCGCAAGGGATAAAGGCGTGACATGTATGTATATGTAAAAGAAGAATGAAATGATTGTAGGTACGAAAACAAATCAAAACCTTAAGTAGGTAGGTTGCCATGCAGTCATTTTCCACTACTTTTCGCGCTGATATTACTACTGATAACCTTAAACAATAAGGGGAAACGGATCATGTTTACAATTATGAATGGTGGAAAATATTACGTAAATAGAGTTTGTAAAGTAATATACAATAGAAGAAAATCAGATTTTTACTGAATAAAAAATCTTTAGCAATACAGTCCAGCAAAAAATAGTAGACAAAAAGTGAGGGCGCCACTGTCTTCGCAATCTGTCAAATCTTTCAGATAACGCTTAAGTACGGCAACAATTTTTCATACAAAATTTTTAGTTCCATTTTATTAAATTTTTACCCTTTTTTGGCGCACTGTAGTTATTTCTACTGTCACTACATTCCCCTATTCATTTTACCCCCAAAAACATTGAAACAATAAAAAAAAACACTCACCAATCGTAGCGGTAGGTTTGACATGAACTGTCAAATTGAGCTTCATAGGCGCGTCCTTCTTATTATTAGTATTAGTAGTGGCATTCCTCAAATCTTCGTCCACAAATTTATGCGCTTTGTACGGGTGCAGTTCGGCCACATACCTAGAAATTATATTATTATGCTACAGTAGTTTAGTGTAGATCAGTGTAAGCTAGTGTAGATTGGTGTTAAATATTGGTGTAGATTAGTGTAAAGATGTGTAGATAAGTGTAGATTAGTGCAGATCGGTGTACATTAGTGTAGATAGGTGCAGATTAGTGTAGATTGGTATAGATTAGTATAGATTGGTGTGCATGGGTGTAGATGGGTGCAGATTAGTATAGATTGGTATAGATCAGTAAAGATTGGTGTGCATGGGTGTAGATGGGTGCAGATTGGTATAGATTAGTGTAGATTGGTCTGCATGGGTGTAGATTAATGTAGATTGGTGTAGATTGATGAAGATTGGTTTAGATTAGTGTGTAGAGATTTGTTTGTATTAGTGTACAGTGTACATTTGTGTAGATTAGTGTAGATTGGTGGATGTTGGTGTAAATTGATGTAGATTAGTGTAAATTGGTATAGATTAGTGTAGATTACGTACACTCTAGAACCGTCGGGGCTGGTGACTACATCGTGTGGGTTGGAGAAGTCTCCCTCAGGCGCGAAGGTCTGTATGAGTTTTCCCGTGGTAAAATCTATCACATAGCCGCGAATTGGTACCGGGTTTATGGGGTTCGGCCCGTTTACTACGTAAAGGCGACCGCCTGGGGGAAAAGTGATGAAAATGAGAATGTATTCCGGTATAGAAAGTAAAGGACTAATCTTAAAGAAAGAACATGTGAATTGATAATTCATCTGGGAAAACTTATATAAGGCGTCAAAATGTTGGCTGCAAATATTTCAACGCATAAAACCAAAAAATCATATAATTTGGTCGGCTGGTATATTTTGTATGGAAGGTCTATATACTTTTTCATATATCAACCTCTGTTCCTTGGGGAAAGATGTATGGACTGGTTCACCACTTAAAATTATTGCAGTTGTTTTTTTTTACATCTTGTATACAATAACTTGCCTTTGACACAACTTGCAATTTCAGTAACATAATTTTTAAAGATTGATTTAGGTAACTTACCATTTTGAAATGTAATATTGATATAATAAATAATTAGTTTTTATTTCAGTCATTTCTATCCCACAGTTAGATATAAAGACCAATTAGAATATTGAGCGTTGGTAAAACTGGCCAAGTCCATATTGAATGTTGATAAAACTTACCATTGACCGGGGCGTATGCCACGCTGAACAATCTCGACCCGATGAGCCACGAACTGAAGCTAGTCACGTACGTCCCGGAGCTGAAAATCAATAGGCATTCAATGGCCAAATGTCTGATTCGCATAATGAATGTCCAATTCGCATAATGTCTTATTTGCAAATTTGCAAAATGTCCGATTCTCAAAATGTTTAATTCACTAAATGTCGAATAAGCACAATATCTAGTTCCTTTAAAGTTAGAAAATTGCATAAATACTTGTATATTTTGAAAACAAAATTACATTGGTAACATTATTAATTCTAGCGCCATTTATATGTGATTGCGATTGACCAGTTAAGTGAATAGACTAACCTGTAAACTGATTTAAAATAGTGACTAAACTATTCGGGGTTTTAACCGCGATACACTATTCTTGTGAATTATAAGATGACATAACAATACTTTATTTGCACATAAGAGGAAAAGTTTCACAATAATAACTTGTTATGTATGTGTGCGTAGTGTAGATCTATGGTCCGTATTTACAAAGCGCTCTCAACTCCGAGATCGATCTCAAGAACGATTTTGACAAATATCACTCAATACTAACAGCATCTCAAAGTCGCACTCAAGATCGATCTCAGAGTTGAGTGCGGTTTATAAATACGGGCTTAAGTTACGCGCGCTGTGTCGCCGCATGTCTCTATAATAAACTAGTGTGCAACTGACCACCGTGTTTATCTGCCGCGACCTTGTACCTTTAAATGTAACAGATAAATTTATAACTTTGTTGAATAGCTTTTAAGTCTGAAATATGTATGTTAATTTGGAAATAATTTATGTGTATTCTCCGTCCAGTGGTGTAAACCTAACCTAACAATGGTCTCACAGAATACCAGCGCTGTAGATGGCGTATATTTACTGCTGCCTGCCGCATATGCTGAGTGAGGTCCATTTTATGTATACATAACATGTTCCTAGTATTGAATTGTTTATAATTTTCCTTTATTGTTGTGTGAACCGAAATAAATTTATTTTCTTTCTTTCTTTCTTTCTAAATATCGAAAATAGCTATTCTAAAAGTTAGACACTGACCTGTGTTGGAAGCAGGCCACCCGCCCCCGTTCCCGGTCAGCCACGCAGATCAACCCGCGGTCCTCTGCTAGCGTGAGCGCGTGGGGGACTTTGAACACGAACGGGGAATCGCCCGCGTCTGAAAGTAGGTAAACAATAAGCAATTCTAGGTCCTACTTTAGGTTACTGGAAAATATTGGAATCATATATTTGTTTTTAAAATTGTGTAAATAATAACAAAGATAATGTAATGAGTATTAAAGTTCTAACGTCGCTGCTATGTACAAATTATGCGTGATGTCAAGCGCGATTTCAACTGTTTATAACTTCAAAAAACAATTTGTATGAATTATGTTGTTGCCTCTCCAGCTTGAAAAGAACTATTTTGTTACGTAAATTTAGTGGGCAAAGGTCGTCTTTATCTGTCGTTCGAAACTCAAATCACATTTCTCAACTAGTGGAGAAAATTGATTTCAATTTCGAATATCTCATTTAAGGGGCTGAGTAGAGCTAAAAGCTACTTTTATAAGTGATTTCTACCCTAGATAAAATGCAGAAAAACTGACGAGAAAAAAAGGTAATAATCTTCAGGATATTTGCTGTAGTGTTATTGTTTCCAAAACATGATATTAGTAATTTAGCTTGATAGAAAAACATCGTAAAGTTACCTCTAAAAATCTTTTATATCGCAAACTGTATGAACAAAACCCACGCAATAATTAAGTGTTTATTATCAGAATGAGCGCCTTACAATACTCTATCGACATATTGTTTTTGATTTTCAAATTACTTATTTTTGACCGAGTTATCATCGAAAATACGAAAATATCATTGAATCGGCAAGATTCCGTCCCGTTCGCACGCGCGCAGTTTGACATTTGTCAGAAAGGGACCGGTTTTTAGCTCGTGTCAGCCCCTTAAGACTAAAGGTCGTGATCCCTTGGTCGCCTCTTATGACCCCCACGGGATTAGAGAGGGTAGTGTTATTCTACTCTGCCACACGGAAATCGACTGTATACCCAAAATAATAAAAAAATCGTACTCACGCCTGCCCCACTGGAGAATCCTCTGTCCATCAGGTGTGTACTTGATGATCCGTGTATTGCAGTAGCCGTCCGCTACGAAGAAATCCCCTGTAGACAGTACCGCTACTGCACTTGGCTTGCAGAAGTGGTCTTCGTCATCACGTGGAACGAATCTGAGACATAAAGAAAACTAGGTATTGAGAACAAAGCAAGTAAGTCAATTCTTTGTCCCTGAAGGGGTAAAAGGGGTACAAGTTTGTATGAAGATTGTTTCTGCGAATGCCAGCTGTTAAAAAAATTGTGAACTAAAGAATGAAAATAACTTAAAGTGTAGCACCTTCAGAAGTTGAAAGTTTGTAGGTATGTTTATCAATAATCTTTGGGTCTTTGTTGACGCTGTGATGCATACACAATAAAAGGCGCGAGTGAAGCCGCTGCGGGACAGCTAGTCAGACCATATGCATGAATTGCAAGTAACAAATGATAGGGATGGGGGTGATATTATCAGTGGCTACATTGGCTACCAAGTGTACCATAAACAGTAGATAAAAAATGAGGGTGCCACTTTCTTTGCAATCTGTCAAATCTGACAGATAATGCTTAACTGTGGCAACAATTTTTCATACAAAATTTTTTGTTCCACTATATTTAGTTTCTACTCTTTCTAGCCAAGCTATAAATGTACTTACTTTTCACCCAATACCAAAGCCGGTATTTCCCGCTGGTTAGGTGTGAACTTGAAGACTTGATGCATGGCCACGTCGGTCACCCATACATTGCCCTGCTTGTCTACTGTGATGCCATGCGGCATGTGGAACCTGTGAAACCATAATGGTGTGAGGAAAAGTGGGGAAAAGTGTTGGTAAAAGTGCCTACTCATTTCCTTTTAGGAAAGAGACCATTGCAGGTCATTTCATGACAGGTCAAATGAGCTACTTTTAAAATGGTATTTTGTATGTAAAACTGAAACTATGACATCTTGCCGTAAGTATTTGGATGGCGTCAAAACAATTACCTTTATATTATTTTTGTGTTTATGAATTCAAACTTTGAATATTTTGAAAAATTATGAATGAATACCATAATATTTTTGGACAATAGTTTTAAGCATACAAATTTTATATTTTATTAGTGACCCAGGAAAATAGCAAATTGGGTGTTTTTTGGAAAACTAATCTGCAAGATGGCGCTATAGACTCTGTAGCTAGAGAGGATTGGGTGTGAAATTTTGACAGTTATTCGAACTTAGTCTATAGCAGTATGTACAACACCATCTTGCGGTTTAGTGTCTCCAAAAATTGCATATTGAAATAGAATGGTTTTCTTTACTAGTTATAGGCTGGATGAATTCGGTGGGTCCCAATGTCTATAGGTTAATTACTTGGTAAAATTCTACATGATTAATTTCAGCTACTTGCAAATTAGTCTTACTCATAACATAAATCAGAATACCCATTATTTCACTTTCTAAATTTTTCTGTAAAGAGAAATCTTGAATGTAGAAATGCTAAACTAAGAATATCAATAAGCTTAATCATAGATCAAGCATCAAGGAAACATGTACCAAATATAATCATTCAGAAGAATATACATGTTAACCTACTATATAAACTATAAACATACACTTATTCTAAGATTATGTACTTATGTAACCATTGGAATTTCCAAGATGATTCAAACATTTGATAGAACAAAAAATACTTACAAATTCTGCCCCCACATATCAATTAAGGCTCCAGATTCGTTGAAAACAAGTATGGTAGGCTGAGGGATTGGAGGCTCTCCTATATTCTGATAAACATCTCTGTTGTTGAAGGTTGAAGCGTCCCAAACATTTGACCCTCGATGAAAAACTACCAGGTTACCAGCATTGTCGAGAGCTAGGCCTGAGACTTGGCCCAGTTGAGTTGTATCTGGCCAGTTTTGCACCCATTGTGGAGCTAGAAAAAATATATTGATTGATAATACTGGCTGGTGAGAAATGAGGTTAGGATGTGTATAGTTTTAGCAGTACATTCGCTTGTACGGTGTATGTAAGAGGATAAATATTGACGTATTTACAGCGTATTTAAATAAGGTATTAGCATCGAATAAACTCACCATGTTTCAAGTTAGCCAAAGCCAATTTCACTTTGTTCTCATGAGCTTGTCTATCTTCATAATATCCATCAGGGTAGTAACTTTCAAACTGTGTACGATAAAACACCATTTAGTAAGGTTCTAAATTCAAATTTTATTAGGCAATAAATCAATTTGTATTGCTTACCCTTCGACCGAAACTTGAATTTACAACACATGATAATACCACTAGTGTTTCGACCAAATAAACCGCGAAAGCATTGCAAATTAACTGCATATTTGTTTTAAATTATTGGTCCCCACGCCACAGGGGTTTGTTGTGCTTTTATTGATCAAGATTATCCAAATCAACAAGTTCAAAACCCCTTATCAATTTTTATCAATGACATGAACGAACGGGTGATGACGTATTATATGTTAGTGATGTGCGTTTGTTTGAATTTGACAAACTGTTATTGTAGGTACGTACAAAAAATAACGTAACGTTATTAGTGCATATTGTTTACGTTTTGAAGCCTCAAAGGCAGAAAACCAATGGTTTGATTGATATTATTGAATGTAAATTTTTAACCGACATCCAAAAACGGAGGTTCTCAGTTTGACCTGTATGTGTGCATGTTTGTCGGCGATTATCTCGCGTTTAGCTGAATCGATTTTGTTTTGGTTTTTGGCAGTGTTTGTCAGACCTAGGAGTAGGTTTTAGGCATATTAACTGACCAAAAAATGGAGGTTCGCACTTATAGACATTCTTTGACGTCGGTTCCCTAAAAAAGTTATTAGGGATTTTTAATGAAAGATAGAAGTATGCTTTACACTAAGTAGTATATTTTTTATTTTATTTCATGTGCACGTTACGAGTGCTCATATCCGGCAAGTAGATAAATAGCCCTTCCACTCGGGGATTATACAAGACTTGCCGGAGGAAGGCGCATTCTGCACACACCATACACAATTTCAATGCGCCTTCTAGAGTGCCATCACTTAAAATTATACATTGCTCAGGAACAGTTGCGCCTGATCCTGAACTTTCCTTATCTTCTTCAGGTTTTTAGCGGAGGTGTTGGGGTTGGCGCCCAGCAGGTTGATGAAGGTGTGCAGCTTCCTCACCAGCTCGAGCCGCGTCTTCTTGAGCACGCTGTCGCTCGGGCGCGCCTTCAGCAGCCTCTTGCGGAAGAAAAACAGCTTGCTGACTGCGATCGGTCTCTCCGCTTGAGGCTTCTTCAGATTGGGACTGTTATTCTTGACCACATCGGGTTTGCTTTTCTCGATGGTCGCGTTGAAACCATTCTTCTTTTGGTTGTTTTGTTGATTCTGTGGTGGAATGGTGTCGACTTTTTTCGCTTTCGCGTTTAGATTGATGGTCTTCTTTTTATTCTGAATCTTCTTCGCGAACGGTAGCGTGTTGTAGGACTGGAGAAGTTGCCGGTAGTCGTCTCTGGGACAAGCAGTGAAGATGCTCTGAAAATGTTGTCCGATGTCTTGTCGGAGTTGGTTGGAGATGGTCTTATCCCTGCAGTTGACGAGTTTCGTCTGGAGTGCGTGTAAAGCTTTGATGTGTTTGGATCCCCCGGCAAGACCGGCTTGTCCGAGGAGAACCATGTTAAGTTTTTTGAGAATCGCGTTAATGTGACTCCGACTGTTTTCTACTTGTGAGCTGCTGATCACTTTCGCGTTAAGGAGCTTATGGTGACGATTCTGTAAAAAGTTAAGCTCTTTAAAAAGCCCGTTCGGTTCTCCTACGTCCTTTTCGAGCGATTTTAGCGCTCTGTTTATGTGCCGTAACGCGTTATATTTGCTTTTCGGTATGTTGTCAATCAGCGATTTCTCAATAACCGGCGCTGGCTGTATTACTGTATTGTCGTCATCCTTTTGTGTATCATCGTGTACGATATTCGCCCTATCTTTGGCCCAATCTCTAATCATGACCTGGAAAGTTTCCTGATCGCCAACTTTCCCTTTGATACTCAAAAATAGCTTGCTGTCCAATCTGTCGATGACAACATGCAATTTTTTGCAAGTTTCATTCAGCCACACCACGCCGTCTTCGGTTTTGAGTTTGTCTATGACGTCAGGCGTGACGTAGATCCGAGCGGACGTTACCACATCGCTCGTGTCTGAGACTTCATTGTCTTGGATGACTCGTCCCTTTTTGTCGTGATTGTTAGAGAATATCGGAATGAAATCGGGAGCTTTTTCAACGGTCTCGGTTGCCTTATCTTGCTGCTTTTCAACGTTTTCTTTTTCACTCTCCTCGACTGGTTCCTTGCCCTGCGATTGAGACCTCTTTCGTTCGGAGCGCTGGTGTTTGGGGTTCGCTTCCAGGATGTCAGACATGGACGTGTTTCTCTTCTTATTGACGTGCGTCTCATGAGCGGTGGGCGATTTCGACATTCGCTTGTTTTCGTTCCTCGCGGGTATGGAGGCGGAGTCGACAGTTGAATCTTGGAAGTTTTTAGTTTTAGGTCTGTTGTCGTCGGGTAGGTTGGTATCGGGGAGGGGGGCGTAGACGGGGCGGTAGAGGGAGACGTAGGGGGAGTTGATGGGGAGCCCGGAGAAGGGCAGAGAGAGACGGCAAGTGTGCACGAGGTGTCCGCGGCGCGTGCAGCCCGAACAGAACATCTGGTAGTGCTTTTTCGTGAAACGGTTCTCCTCTAGATAGGCGGTAACGTCGGTCTGGAAAATGAAAATAAAGAATACAGTTTTTTCTGCAGTTTAATTGCTATGGACAAGTGATTCTGACGTGATGACGTGCAATAATAATATACAGAAAATACAAATATCAGTCAGAAAACGCACGCATCTGGTGATCCAATGACTTTCACAAAATTTTGTATCTAGGCGATAAATCGATCTAGATAGGTTATTAAAAAACGTTTTCCACCTGTATTTAAAAGTTGTTTTTTAACTAACAACGCCATCTGCTGTGGCGTAAAAAATACAAAATTCAACAATCATAATATAACTCACGGTGTTGTGGTAGCGCCGCCACAGGTCGGGGCAGTGCGTGGGAGGATGGCCGGGCTGCCCGCACTCGGCGCAGCGCACGCGGCCCCAGTTGCAGCAGTTGCGGCACATCGTAGAGTACATGTGGTTCGGTGAACCACACTGCAATATGTACAAGTATAGTTTTTCATTTATTTGCAAACAAACTTAAAAATATATATTTGAGCAGACCAGAAGTTTCCTTAATGTGAATGAATATAAGTAAGTAAAGTAAACAAATAACTTAGTAATCATGATGAGATGGAAAAAACAACACTCATAAAGTAAACAATTCAGCAATATACACTACACCAATTATATTGATTTTGATTCAATAACACATTTCTTAATCTTTTCTTTTAGCTTGCTAAAAATAAATGAAAAATGTAAATATTTATTATTGAATAAATACATTTACATTAATATTAGAAGAATGATTTTTAGTTATTTAGTTACTTTGAAGATAGAAGGGGAAAAATGATAGGACACTTGATACGACACGACGATTTCCTGACGACTATAATAGAAGGAAAGGTAGAAGGAAAAAGATCGAGGTATGAACTAAATGAAAATGTCAAAGTCGTGTCGTAGCAAAAGATGAAGACACGGGCGGAGGACCGAAATGAATGGCGTATGCTCCACCGACAAGAGCCAAGCTCTTAAATATAGAAGAGAATTACTTTGACAAGAGATAATGATAGAACTCACATTGACACAGATCTTGCTGGGACACCGCGGTTCCATGTGTCCCGAGTTTCCGCACATGAAACAAACCGGCGGCTTCAGGCGGCAAGTGTCGTCGCGGTGTCCTGGCCGGTTACAGTAGTTGCAGCTGAAAAAGAAAAAACTGTTATTGGCAACACATTTACAGTAACGTTTTTAAGTAACAGCTCCGTCAATGCGTCACAACACTATTGGTAGATGGTTGTTAGTAAGAGCCAGCAGGCAGACCATCGAACCACAGAGATTTCGGGTTCGATTCCTGGTGGGGTATTCTGTCTGGTTAGGAGGTTGCAAACTGAACCACCTGAAAAGAAAGATAGTTCCATTGGTAGGCACATTAATTCGTCAGTCCCGTTTGCTGTCTATGATTACTAAGATGGTGATCATTACACAACCATGTCAGACGCCTGTTACTTGAAGTAGGCAGTTGAAGAAAACGGAAACCAAGGTTCATTGGGTCATTGACGACTCCGTATTGCACACCAAAAGTAGGACATTACAGTCAATCTTTGTTTACCTCGGATAATGCAGATAACTTTAGTATCTCAATAAAAGCACAATTATTTTTTATTACTTACGTCACATTATATCTCTTTCGGTTAAATGACGCCATTTTATCCTTTGGATCTATTGCCCACAAACTCTTGTCCCCTGAAACGTAAACAAAGATGTTAATTAAATTATGTATTTTCTAATGAAGATTACAAGCTATTAACAAAGTACCTAAATGAGGATTGAGGCTACATCATTAGTTAACAATTACCCATTACTTAATTGCAAAAATAAATGTGAAAAATAAGTAAATCTGCTTCATAAAAAGAACTAGGAAATTATAACCTTTGAAAAAAAAATACCACATGACATACTCACTTGACATGTTTTTCTGTATTTCTCGATGGTTAAAATCTTCGCCGCCCCAGCTTTCATTGTAAAACTTCTCCATCTCAGCACGAAGTGTTGTCAAGGAGTACCTCCGGTTCTTACACACCTTCTCTTTACCTTTCAAGTTATCAAAATCAAGATTCTCATACAAGATCGCGGGAACTTTAGTTGAACCAAATTTGGGTGCGATATTGTGATCAGTAGTAATTGGTTCGTCATAATCTTCAGATTCTGTGAAGCCAGTAACATTGCCCATGATAATGTTTTCTTCAATAAGTTCTTCATCAGGTACATTGTCTGTCAGATCGATAGTAACTCCAGTGATTTGAAGAGTGTCTCGTTTAGTGGTTTTTGGAGTTGCCTCATGAGATTTGTCGAGTGAGATGCTGCTGTCTGAACTGTCAACATCATTGTCACTGATTGCTTTCTGTTTGGTTGGTTTTGGTGTTTCAGAAGGATTAGAATCTGTCTCATACACATCAGCACAGGGCAAACTTTTCTCGGAGACAATGTAAGAATTCTGGCTTTTATTTGTTTCGATTGTAGACTGATTGCTGTCTGAGTCATAGACATCAGGGTTGGGAATACTTGTCTCTTTAACCACATAAGATTTGTTTTTCTGTTTCTTGTTTTTTGTTTTACTCTTTGGCGTTGCAAAACATGTATCAACCACAATGTTGTTTTGAGATGATTCAACTGTTATCGGTGTGGAAGTTGCAGATTCTTTGTTTTTCTTCTTTTTCTTTTTTTTGGGTGTGCTGCCGAGTATGTCAGCACCGTGCAGGCTGAAATCAAATTTAGGGTTGTCCGGGTGACGAGAGGAAATGTTTAAAGCGATACAGTCACCACGAATGAACTCGTCTGAGACTGATGAAACGATGGATGGTACAGGGCTGGCAGAAATCTCTCTTTCACAATTAGAGCTCTTTTCGAGTGGTGCAGCTTGTTTTGTTTTCGTAGGAGTGTCATGTAAAGCTATTTCATCATCTGAACTTTCAATAGTAATAGTTGGCTTAGGCGGTAGTGCCACTTCAATAACCTCATCCTCGTCACTTGACTGAAGCTCCACGACGTCGTTATCATCATTTTCTAGAATCTCAATGGTTTTCTTTATGTCCTTTGGAACCGGAGAGTTGAATAAAGAGAGATGTTTTGGCAGTGGTTCCACATGGTGAGGCTTCTCTGATTTTGGTTTGGGATCTTCGGTAGGCGGTTTGGGAGCTTCTTTCGGGGTGTTAACCTTCTGGAATGGAGTGTTGAGCGGCGCGGCGGCGGAGTGGTCGCCGCTGGTGCGCCAGTAGCGCCGCAAGGTGCTCCGCGGCGCATTCTCTAATATCTTCAAAGCATCCTGATTTGCCGTAACGTTAGCCTGTGAGTCGTCTACATAATGCAGCATAGAATAAAACCGTTCTTCCAGCTCATTTTCGTTAAGCTCCTGCAACACAATATTGCAAAATTACCATGCGATATTGTGACACAACAAAAATAAGGTTTGGAAAGTAACCTAAATATACGCACCTCTTCCATATTTTTTCAGCAAATTGGAACGAAAAACATCACACGAAAAGGACATAATCGAAAGCTGTGTCTAAAACAACTGTTGAATCGCTGAGAGCTTCACATTTAAATAAAAAGTACGAATATTATTGTTACGGACACGTCCGACACTCCATTTCGTCCAAGTGACAGCTGGTGAACGGTGTTGCGATTTAAGAAAATTTAGGATGTGCGTTTTGTTTTGTAATAACAGTAATAGTCGTTATATAACGTGTTTCCGCTCAGAATAAGGACACTGATTTTGGAGGCGTATTTTTGAAATAATTTCGCATGCGAAAATCTGTAATGAGTGGCATTAGGTTTTATTTTAATTTCAGTCGTGTATTGCGTACTTGTTAATGTTAATACCAATGCAATATTCATACATAGGTTAGAGGTACATATTTACCTTACTACGTCTCATCCAAGATTCTATGATTAGATCCCTAACGAGCTTGATAATAAATATCAGTGATTTATCTTTCTAAACAATATAACATTGCTGCTTGCCTTTTGTGCATCCCAAACCAGAATACAGCATGTTAGCGGCACGTGGCCATTTATTCAAACTGTAGATTCTAGGACGCATTTATATGAACAACTTTTACTGTAGTGAAAAAAAGACAGCAATTCCATAGAAAACGCTAATACCTAATAGAATAGGATAAGTTTTTATGCAGCTGCTATTATAATTTTCGTAAGCCAGTTTTAATAAATGCCCACATGCTAGTAACACATGCCACTAGACGGGATTTATTAACAAGATTATCAAAATTGTTCTGGCTCCAGGCTTTTATGATGATTATTAAAATTTTATCTTTATTTTATTTTTAAGGACAGCCAATTTGTAGTTACAATACTACATTTAACAGGTAGGTTAATCAAGGAAAAGGTAGGGTAATAATAGTTATGATAGGATAAATAAAATGTATTGAAAACTTATTAAAAACTTTATTTTCATAGACAGACACAATTATCCTTAGTTAAATATTGGGTAATAGTTTATTTACATAATTATCTTAATATTTAGTGTCAAGAGAAGTATCACGTAATAATCTTCAGCCATCTGCCGACGTAGCCGCTCACTTTGTATGCAGCATTCCTGAAAAAGATGAAAATAAAGTCATTTATACTTTATAAAATTTAGGTTGATACCTGTAACCTGTAGCATTTGACAGATCCATCATACTACTAAAGAAAAGTAAACAAAGGAAAATGGACCTTATGTGCCCGAAACTGACAGAAACCACAGGTATTCTATGTAACGGTAAGAGCAAATTCGTAGGAGCAGCGGGTTTTTTCTGCTCTTTCGAAATATTTAGGCGTTGCGTTAAAGAAAACGCGACGCAGCGTTCGCTCTTAGAGAGGCTTAAAGAGATTTCTCTTATCTCGGCTTATATTCGTTAAGTTTTTCACCTTTGTAGACTAGATTTCTATTAGAAAAATTCCCAACATTAATTTTACACTCCACAAGCAGTTACCTAGCAGCTGAGAGATCACGTCTGATGAAGTCTACGCTCCGACCAGCACCTGCCCAAATCCAAAACCCTGAGAGCTTTCAGCTCCACCTGCAAAACCGCTTCGATTGCCTGGGTGAGTGTATCGACGTGGACGACTATAACGACAGGGTCGTGGAAACTGTCCTTAGGGTTGGCTCTAAGTTCTTCAAACCCAATCGTACGAACAGAACCAAAAAAATCTCAGACCATACTTCGGGGCTCATGGAGGAACGACGCGAGATGATTCTGCAGTCGTCGGAGGATACTTCCCAATATCGGCAGCTCAATAGGCAGATCTCTAAGTCTTTGACCCGCGACTTACGCCAATTTAATACTGACCGTATTAGAGAGGCAATTGAGCGCAACAAAGGCTCCAAGGTGTTTGCTAGAGATCTGTCGATAGGCCAGAGCCAACTAGCGAAGCTAAAGACCGACGATGGCAGAATCGTATCGTCCAAGCCCGAGCTATTGGAAGAGGTCGAGAAGTTCTACGGACAGTTATACGCGACAACATGCACACCTGTCAATAATCGGGTCGCAGATCCAAGAGCTCGATTAACCCGGCACTACACAGAAGACATCCCGGACGTCAGCTGGTACGAGATTAGTATGGCTCTGAAACAGCTAAAAAACAGCAAGGCGCCGGGTGATGATGGAGTTACGGCAGAGCTTCTGAAAGCCGGTGGTAAACCGATACTTAAAGCACTGCAGAAATTGTTTAACTCTGTCATACTCGAGGGCAAAACGCCACAGGCATGGCACAGAGGCGTGGTGATGCTGTTCTTCAAAAAGGGCGATAAGTCTTTGCTGAAGAACTACAGACCCATCACGCTTCTGAGCCATGTCTACAAGCTGTTCTCAAGAGTCATAACGAATCGTCTCGCACGCAGGCTCGACGACTTCCAGCCTCCCGAACAAGCCGGCTTCCGAAAAGGCTTTAGCACCGTGGATCACATTCATACGCTGAGGCAAGTTATACAGAAGACTGAAGAGTATAACCAACCACTCTGCCTCGCGTTTGTGGACTACGAAACAGCCTTCGATTCGATCGAAACATGGGCCGTACTTCAGTCTCTTCAGCGGTGCCAAGCTGACTATCGGTATATCGAAGTGTTGAAGTCCTGTACGAAAGCGCCACCATGTCAGTTCGACTTCAGGACCAGGACTCGAAACCTATCCAGTTGCAGCGAGGAGTGAGACAGGGAGATGTAATATCACCGAAACTGTTCACAGCAGCACTGGAAGACGTCTTCAAGCTTTTGGACTGGAGAGGACTTGGCATCAACATCAACGGTGAGTATCTGACTCACCTTCGTTTTGCCGACGATATCGTGGTCATGGCGGAAACCCTGGAGGACCTCGGTACAATGCTCGATGACCTCAATAGAGCCTCCCAACAAGTGGGTCTAAAAATGAACATGGACAAGACCAAGGTTATGGCAAACTCTCTTGTTGCACCCATTACTCTGACAGTTGGGGGCTCTACTCTGGAAGTTGTCGACGAGTATGTCTACCTGGGACAAATAGTCCAGCTGGGTAGGTCCAACTTTCAGAAAGAGGTCAATCGTCGAATCCAACTCGGCTGGGCAGCGTTCGGGAAGCTACGTAACATCTTCTCTTCTCAACAACTACCGCAGTGCCTCAAGACAAAAGTCTGGGATCAGTGCGTGTTGCCAGTGATGACTTACGGAGTTGAGACGTGGCCGCTAACAATGGGCCTCATAAGAAGGCTCAAGGTCACTCAAAGGGCAATGGAAAGGGCTATGCTCGGAGTTTCTCTCCGCGATCGAATCAGAAATGAGGAAATCCGGAGAAGAACCAAAGCCACCGACATAGCTCGAAGGATTGCGCAACTTAAGTGGCAGTGGGCGGGGCATATTGCTCGTAGGACCGATGGCCGCTGGGGCCGGAAAGTTCTCGAGTGGCGGCCACGGACCGGTAGACGCAGCGTAGGTAGGCCTCCCACAAGGTGGACCGACGATCTGGTGAAGGTCGCGGGAAGCCGCTGGATGCGGGTGGCGCTGGACCGATCATCGTGGAGATCCTTGGGGGAGGCCTATGTCCTGCAGTGGACGTCTATCGGCTGAGACGACGACGACGAAGCAGTTACCTGATCGAGAACCTGGCGTCTTGTTGTGTGGTGCAAGTCATAAGCGCGGCGACCACCCGCTCCGCCGCCAGCGCCGCCGTCTCGCACCGCCCCACCCACACCGCCTCGCACCCAGCACTGAAATAAATAACAATGAAGGTTGAGTAGCGGTTGGTCCTGAGAATACTAACAATGTAGGTCCTTGGCCTTAGCACAAAAAAGTTAGACAAACATGTGTTGACTAAAATATAAACACTAAACAATACAGAATGTATGTTGGAAACTAGACCTCAAGAAAAATACAAGCGTTACTCGTCTAAGACTCGGAAAACACGGGCCGACTTAATTATGTCTTCAATTTAAATTTCAGTCGTTAATTGCATAAGTCTTCAGAAAAGAAACTTCTAATAAAATTTGTATAATCATTATCAATGTATATGTTTCGGTTATACATTGTTAATGCTAAATTTTTGGAGAAAAATAATACCAAAGAAATAATAGGTATGTGCCCTAACCTAACCCTAGGGAACCAATTTTTTATTTGCGTTAGGTTTTCACGACAACAAGTTCAATGACAAGTTAGAAATACAGACGTGTGGGCGGAGTGTTCCAAACTCGCTTTGAGCGCAGCGTCGAATGCGTCCGCCGCGTCGCCGAACGCTCCGCTCGTCGCGCCCGCCATCGCCCATGACATGTACCCGTCGTGGTGCACGCGGGGAGACAACTTGTCTAGGATCTGAAAATAACAAACGTTTTGGGTTAACTAGGACTTAAAACGCCTAATAGTCCTCAATGGAAATGCTGGGAACGAGCCAAAAATGTAAATGCTAATCAAATCCAGCATGAGTGTTTTAACAGTGATTTTTATGAATTGAAGATTTTATTGCATTTAAATACTGCTGGTAAAATGAGATCATCACAACTTCATTAAATATATACAAGAAGATTTAACAACGACTGCTACAACAGCCACAAAAGTCCACTGCTGGGCATGGGCCTCCCCCTATTGTAGGGTACTGCCATACTCATCACATGGCGCTTGGCAGGCGGAATAGCGAGTGCAGTGCAAGGTGTTGTACATATTGACAGGGAACGCTGCTGCCCATTCTCTGGATTCATCCCGTAACGGCACAGAATGTAAGGGAACGGCGTCGTTTGGATAATATCCCAAATCAATACCTTCAAATTCTCGTACACATCTTCCGAAACCAGCCCCGCGATATCGCTCAGCCCGGTTCCTCTTCGCTCAGCGCCGACCACCACCAGCGCATCGACCTTATCCGCTCCCGCTTCCGCCTCCGCTCTGCTCGACAGCGTGGTCACGGTGCAGCCGTGTGTTTCGAGACGCCGTTTCAGCTCCCGGCCTAGTTCGTTCGATGTGTTTGTTACCTTGAATACAAAAAAGATTTTGTTGTCAAATATGCTTTTCTATTTTGTTTTCGGTTTTTGTGTTTCGCTGTCTGTCTGTCATGGACACCGCTAACTCTTCCTACAACAGCAAGCAACAACAAACAACAACAACAACAAACAACAGCAACAGTTTTTGATGAGCTTTTAAAAAATATATAACCACCTTCTAGCTATAATCTATCCTTTATGATTCTGACTTCTCATCATTTCCGGTACATGCTACGTGTTACGTACGTGTGGGCGTACAATGACAATAATGCCACATCACATGCCATACCATTAATTTGAACCACATACCTGAGCCCTGTGACCAAATACGAACAAAAAACATTCACCTGTGACCTTGTCTATGACATTTAGATCTAATCTGACCCTAACATTGAAGGCTTGATATTGAAAAATCGTAGGTATATACGTAATCATTTCTATTCGATAATAGGCCTACTAAAACAACTACTTATAGGTAACTTGTGCCTCTGGCTATATCTATACATTTTTATTGATTCTATTCGGTCTAGTGGCATTATAAGTTTTATTAACCACAATATGAATATAAAAGATTAAGTAGCTATAATATTTAAGATGAACGCAGGAAGACGACTTTATAGTTGATCATGTGCAGAGTTCTAGAGTGGCGGGTACGTGCATTCCACGCGTCGTAGCCATTTCGGTTTCCTGCAAGTATTATCGGGACGATATCTAGATTGGAATTCTAGCATAACTAAATCAGGGTTTAGAAACTCCACCAGGGTAGCCCATAGGATTCACGAAAGAAATGATACAAGAAAATAAAAGAAATTTCATACTAAGGGCACAAAGCCCATCACATCGCAGCTATACTGACCAGTACTGTCTTGACAGGTCGCCGTGGCCTGCTAGGGAGTATACTATACTATACTGTATACATCCATTCCATCTCCGGGGATCGAGGCGCCGACTGGGGTTCCACCCTTATGTTGTAGATATACCTCTGATCCGCACTAAGCGTTTCGCTTCAACTTTTATCATGCGTACGGCTAAAGAGTGGAATTCCCTGCCGGCGGATCTTTTTCCGGAACAATATAACTTGGGCCTTTTTAAGGCAAGAGTGAATAGGCATTATCTAGGCAAGCATGTACCATCTTCGTCTGCATCTCCACTTACCACCAGGTTACATATATAAAAAAAAAAAACCAGGAGTATAGATCCTCGTTCTTGAGTCGGTAGAAGACGCAGCGCCGCCCTCTACCGCGTCTGTCATTCATATTATACTGACCAGTACAGTTCTAACAGGTCGCCCGAGCCATATATACCATGTCTATGTAGGAGAGCAGCACCGCCCAGGAGTATGCAGGAGTCGCAGTCAGAAGTCTTATATATTATACTGACCAGTACAGTCCTGACAGGTCGCCGTGGCCTGCTAGGGCGACCCCTGGCCGTGTATACCAGGAGCGCAGCACCTCCCAGGAGTATAGACCCTCCTTCTAGAGTGGCTAGTAGCCGCCAAGCCAACGCCGCGCCGCCCTCTACCGCGTCCGCCATTGATGGTGGCTGGAAGAAAAGAGAAGAATTTTTAACAATGTGTCTTTTGATAGTGCCTCGTCATTTTACCGTCCTTTAGTTTACTAGGAAAATGATCCTTATGTCATAGCATTTGTTTCAAGGACACAAAACTCACAGGTCATTCTTTTTCATTCTCCTTGCCTTATCCCGTTCTCTTTTGGGGTTGGCTACCTAACCTAGGGAATTTGACGTGGAACCAAGTTTTTACACAGAGCGAGGGCCATCTGACCTCTGCAACCCGAAGGCTAACCTAGCCCGAATCCTAGGTTAAGTCACATTCAAATGTTTACTGAGTTCAAATTTCATTTGAATTTGGGTTTCATCACGATGTTTTTCCTTCACCGTAAGAGCAGTCGGTAAATATACATGAGTAGGTAAAACACATTGGTACATGGCGGATATCGAACTCGGGTCTCACGAATTGTAAGACCGGTGTCCTAACCACTAGGCCACCGACGCTCCACACAAAACTCACAGGTATTTGTTACTTTCTGGACTACTAGCAAAAGAAGCCTATGAATTAATAAGATGACGGTCGTTACATAACCACGTCAGAGGCGCACATATTACATCAGGGTTCACAGGACATAATAAGTTCATACTAATCCGGTCTGGTAAAAACAAAAGATTTTCCATACCTACGTATTTCATATCATTATATTTATTGCCTCGCGTAGGACGAAGCATATAGGTGAATAACCTTGAGTTTTGAACCCTGGTGATGAGATGACGTAGCCAGCAAAAAATCTAACTCTATCATTAGAACCACGGTGATTTCATATTCAGCAAAAAACTGTTTGTGAAGGAAACCTTAAAAAGAAACAATTTAATTTGAATGCCAACGTATTTCTATGTGTTTTTTACGTCTGTCCGTCTACACGAAGAACGTTTGTCTCAGTGGATATTTAGAATTAATAAAAAATATTTAGGTATATTTGTTTAATAAAAAAGTCGAATGAAGTCGCTTTTTGGATTTTTTTGTCTGTTTATCATAGATACCGCTTACTCCTCCTAAGCCAGGCAACTGATTTTGATGTTCTTTACTTGGTAAGGGTAATTAAAATTGAAGGTTAATTATGTAATAAATGCCGCGAAAACTTCGTTATTCCCACTGGAAAACAATTAGCAGCGGATGTTAGTAATAAAATAAAATATAGAGCGAACGCGTTGATGTCTTTCCTATGGGAATGGTGTAATTTTTTTTCTCGGATTAATTGTCAAAATAAGACAACTAATCCGGCAAAGTGTATGGCGGCGTAGAGCGCCATCTTTCGGCAACAAACACACTGACATGGGTAGCAAGTAGTCACTATTACTTCGCCACATCAGAAAATACATACATACACATATCATGACATATCACGCCTTATACCTTGCTTAGTGTCAGCCTGTCGCCTAAACTTGTAATACACATGAATAAAACCCTAGAGTTTCTAGTCTCCCAGTAGGGTGATGCGATTATAAGCCGGCCTCACGTGCTATGAGAAAATACATAACCAAATACTTACTGACAGACAAATTATACGATACCATCGAAAATATCCTAGAAATTCCAAGCTAATTATTCCTTTGACCTAGAACTTAAAAAGTAGTTTAGTAATTACTATTCTGACCGCTAAACTGACCACGTTATGCGTAACTTAATAGAATGTTATTCAAATTATTCAACTCGGACATCCTCTGTTTCAAAGGTTACGAAATCAAAAATGATGTTTTGATATTCATTTATATAGATATGTTAGGTTCTTTGTATAACATAATTTGAATGTTGAAAGGGTTCCCACAATTTATTTCCAACCCTTGCCAAATATTAACGCCGACGCTAACATTTTCAATTTCTTGTTTTCTTTCATGGGAAAAATCGTTCATGAGTGCATTAAAATCCAAATACCTTTATAAAACGTTTATTCTAGGGATATGGCAAAATAAATTTTTACTGCAGATAGGTAGGACATCAGAAGAATTGCACGAATACCTATATTATAGCACGAATTGTTTTTAAAACTAAGATAAAGTATCGTTCGATAATTTAAGTAGGTAATTTACATTAAAATACGATGCTGATTTCATTCACATCAAGGTTACACTAAAATTGGAAAATTGAGACAAAAAATGGCTACTGGGCAATCTGCAATAGGTTTTAACGTAACTCGGCTCTATCAAAATATCTTTTACAGGGCTAATTGCTCAAGTTTGAAAGAAGCAGGTAGTTTTACGCCCAGTACCACGAGACTAGTGTCAATTTTGGTGTACGCTTTCTTTCTGTGGTGGACAGGACAAAATGAGTAACGGAAAATGTTATTTCATAACCACAAAACATTATAAATCAAAGTCGCTTCCCGAGTCTGTCCCTATGTCTAATTTATGTATTTATGAGTGCTTAGATAGGCAAGCATGTACCATCTTCGTCTGCATCTCCACTTACCACCAGGTGAGATGGCAGACAAATGCGGGCCTATTACATAAAAAAAAAAAAAAAAAAAAAGATATATTTAAAACTACACCACAGATTCTGATGGTTTTTTTTTTAAATATAGAATGGTGTCAAGAGGAAAGTTTATATGTATAAAACATGTCGGGAAAATGTCTTATTCCCATGGGTAAACGATTAGTAGTGGATGTAACCGCTGGACGAGCAGCTATAGTTTGTATAAACTACATAGTTTGGATGGCGTCGAAACACTAACTTTCACATGATTTTTCTGTTGAACAATTCTAAATTTAAAGCATTTGAAAAACGATTAATGACATCTTTTGCGTTTTAGGACTATAGTTTTAAGTATATATTTCACTTTTGTGTTTCGTTAAATGAATTAATTTGCCAACTAAGGAAAGTTTCCGCTAGAATCGACGCTGTTTCTCATTTCTCTGGTTACTTCAGCTGTTTGCAAATATTACAAAAGCCTCAGCATTATATTCAGTACTTAGAGCGTGTCACGATGTTTTTTATTGCGGCAAGCAGCTAAATTGCATTTTGTATTATTTTTAGATTGCTCTAACTAGTTTGAGGCAATGCTTACATTACAAGTAAACAAGCGAAACGAAATACGGGGTGTAAGGGACGGTGTAACGAATACTTTGCAGGCGTGATCAGACCATGAAGCTGAACAACTTTTTCTGTGGGGGCTATGTTGGGAAACGAAATATATTTTTCGACTTGCCATACAAAGTCAGTCAGTTCATAGGAAATTTTGTATGGAAGGTCAAGAAGAAAGAAGGCAATCTGAGGGTCTACAACGCCACCTAGTTCGAAATAGTGTTGCTATCAGTCCAAGCGGCCCACCCAGTGGCTGTGTCCGCTGCAACTCAATTTTACGTGGGAATAAGATGTTTTCTTGGCATGTTTTATGGCACTTAAACCTTCCTCTTGAACCACTTTATCTATTTTAAAAAACTGCATCAAAATCCGTTGTATTGTTTTAAAAATTTAAGCTTACATACAAATACATACAGACGCGAAAAGCGACTTTGCTATTAGTATGTTATTTTGATTAGCATAAATTCCTAGAAACCTAAGCAGTACCAGATTAATTGCTCAGAATTATCAATAGTGTAGGATATAGAACAAAAACCTCACAAAAACACAATGAATGGAAAATGAAGGAGAACTATTGTCTTCGGGCATTATGTTCCGTTTCCCATAGACAAATTTACATGCCTAATGACATATTATGCTGGGTTTGAATGATCAGTAATAACTGATTGTTAATCATAAGTACTTTGCGACTATAATCTTAGTCTAAAGAAGCCTATTTTACTCATTTATTTAATGAGATTATTATTCTTAGAATATAATCTCATCACTCCATTTCTATGTGTTTCGGATGACACGTCCATCCCTGTTGCTTGTTACACAACCATTTTAGAAGCCTGCTACTTGTAGTAGGCGGTTGAAAAATTCTGAACTAGGGTTCATCGGGTCATTGGACGACTCGGTGTCTCACACGAAAAAGAGAAAGAAAGAAAGAGACCCCATTTCTACCTGTGGGTGTCGTAAAAGGCAACTAAGAGATGAATTCAGGGAGCAGCAGTTTTCTGTGAATACAACACCTTGCACTGCGATCGCTAATCCGCCTGCCAAGCGTGGCGAGCATAGCATATTCCCCCTCAAATGGGGGAGGCACATGTCCAGTACTGGACTTTAGTAGTAGTAATAAATCATAATTTGCGTAGCGCAAAACCATACCACTATGGACCTGGTTTTACCTAAACCAGTGGATTCATCATAGGTAGGTACTTAATTTTATGGTTTTGGTTAGTAATTTAGAGATAAACGTATGCTATTACTATCATTCATTAATAGTTATGTGTTCCTAGGAAAATGAGTAATCTACTGGTGTGTTGGTGATGTGAAGTTATATGCTGTGTGGTAAGCCTGGCCGGCCCCGATGCAAATGCCCAAAGTAACAAATAGACGTTTGAACATTATCATTATTTAGTACCTATTTGGTACCGATGTTAAAATATTTAGTACCTAATTAGTAAAAATATTGAATTAATAAGGTGGCCAGTCATTTAGATGTTTGAATGTTATTATTTCCATGTAAGGGCTTTTTAATGCAGTACTTTTTTTTAGCAGTGAGCCGTGTTTATTTTAAACTTGGAACTTAAAGTTGTTATACAATGGATTAGTCCCATTTATGTGAAAATATTGTACTTGAAATTCTAAAAGTATTCACTGTGAATTTACTTTGAATTAAATAAAACATTTAAATCTTTGAATCTTGAACAACTTTATATCTCGCGTGACGATTATCTACGGCCCTTTGGCAGCAAATTAGTGCTATTATCGCCCTTGGCAATTCCAAATAGTATAAATTATTAGATACTACGCTTCAATGAGCATGGAACCGCTAAGTAGCTTCAAATTGAGGGCCCTGCAACCCTGACCGCCTTCCAATACCAATATCTGCATAGGTTACCTTTAGTTGCCTAGGCTTACGTTAATAGCCTAAGATTTAAGCTAAATACGTGTCTGTTACGCTTGTTTTTTTCAAGAATCCGAAAAATACATATGTAAAAAAAATCTCGTAATATGTTAAGGCGTGAACCATTCTATGAAACTGAACAACTACAAAGAACATAGGTGAAAATATCGAAAAATGGACCTCCAACAGAAAATGTACCAAGCGGCCAAATTAAGTTGTATGAGATGTTTAATTAAGTTGTATGAGATGTTTAACGTTTCTTGGAGAAAATTAGTCAGTTTTATAGGCTAGTTCAGCTCGTATAATATTTGAAGTTGGTTTTACATGTCGTTGGACGCCCTCCGACCAGATAAACAGAGAGTGTCTCATAGCAACTGATGTGAAAGCGACTGGGGGAGGCCTACGTTCAGCAGTGTACTGTAATGGGCTGATATGATGATGATGGTGATGATGATGATCTATATCTGTACTCTGTAAGTACATTGCTGCCGGTAAACCATACATATTTCTGTATGAAAAGTTATCCGCAACCGATGGAAAGTAATATTTTGGTCCCATGTTTGGAAAAACACACGCGCAAGACACGCGCCATACCTAACAATGAATGAGATGCGATATTTTGTGTTGGCTGTGGTTTTAGTGTCGGTTCGGTAGTAAAGTACCTACCTCCATTTCGTTTTATGACCGTTTAGGTTGGTTTAGCGACTTGCGAAAAAGTAAACATACGGATTTTAGCCAAAACCCACATCTAACACACGACGCTGCGCATATTTAGCGCATTCGTAACGCATGCGTCCGTAAGATGTAAGGAAATTTCAAATTCCAAAACATGCTAAAAACTGACGTAGTCGCAGCACCAACGGATGAACTTGCGTTGTTTGACAGACGCATTCCGACGCAGGTTCATGCATTGGACCTGTGTAAAAATTGCAAGCGCTCCCTTGTTAAAAAAAAAAGATACAGGTAATTTTTAAGTGTTCTTTTTCATGTTCATTAAGTGTGAGAGCCACCGTAGTACCTAATGGCGTTAATTTGTGGTTTCTTAACCTATTTTCGACGCAGTTCTATGTGGCTCTGTAGACGTGTACTTATTTATGGGCCTGCTGGAGTCGTTAACATGTTCTGTCCATTTTATGTCGTGAAGCTCTTTCATTTGATACCCCACATGATAGTTTTTAGAAAATCACATTCTGCATAGATAAGATAGATAGACGTGTAATTTTACGATTGTTAACGCTCTGCCTACTCCGCCATAGATAAAGGCGTGATTTGTGTATGTATAGATAGCTAAACACCTTATTGCTTACAACAAACACAAACTAAAACTTATTTTTCTTTTAGTATTCGTAGTGTGGAATACTGAATATAATGTCTACTACTAAATAGCCTCTGACGTGGTTGATAAGTAGACTGTAACAGACGTACCACTTTATTGACGCAGTAACTGTAATCTAAGCAATCTCGTGGGCCGGCCCTTACATCACTTACTACGAATAGTATACCTCGTAACCTATACTCTAAACTGTGGTAGTAAACTTTCGTAACCCTGTCAAGACCACTTTTACACACGTGGTTTACAAGTAATTAGTATATGGGATGTTCGTGAAAAGCATCTTAACGTAGATAATTATACATAGGTATCTAGAACGCCTAATTATCGTAGCGAAACATTATAAGTAGTTACTGGGTACCTACATACATATATTACGCCTCTATCCCCTATGGGTGAGGCCCTACCTACATTCCTGTAAATATACCCCCTATAACGTAAACCAAGTGGTGGACTAAGCTCACTTGGTATTTTGTTATTTTTACGCCACAATAGATGGCGTTGTTCGTGAAAGAGCAACTCACAAAAAAGTCAAACGAAGATTTTTGGAAATCAAATTATATTGCCTCCCCGAACTTTTAATCGTTGCAACCGTTTCCAAGATTGATTTTGGAAGTATTCTTCTTCTTCGTGTTTTGTGGTATAAAGGTAATAGACACGAAACATACAAAATCATTTAAAGATAAAGTTTTTTTATTTGTTCTTTAAACTTGTTTGCGTATCTTGCATACGTCGATTACAAGACGTAAGACTTTTTACCTGTTTTAAGTATTTCAAACAAAACTGTAGTAAAACGTGATGTCCCCGTGATAAACAGTTGTAATAAAGAAACGAAGTGACGAAACCCGGCCAGGCTGCTGCCCACTTAGGTTGGGCAAAAAGCATGGTGACACCACTTTTCACACTCTTACACAACATTCTTAATTTCCCATTTATTATGTAGACCAAGTTTTCCTTGTACGAAGATAAAAAGCCGATTTTCAAAGAGCTTCAAGGTAAGTTTATAATTGTGATTTTCCCTTTTAAGTTACTTTGTACCTCAAAACAATGAATTTCAAAAATCATAACCCTCCTTTTTGCTATGCTGTAGTCGGGTAAAACATATATTTCATGTTTATTGCAATTTTAGGCGACAAGCTGACAAACTGTCACTATAGTGATATCAACATTAGCTGAAATGGCCCTCAATACGTATCAGACGTGACGATAACGACCGTACTTTTACGGTCGTTGACGCTCTGCCTAATTCGCAAGGGATAAAGGCGTGGTGTATACGTACGTGTGTATGTAGAAGTCATTAAAGTGATGTGGAAAAAATCTGTACAATCACGATTAGTTTGACTCGTGGCTGATTCATACAAAGTAGACTTATGCCTTAATTACGGTCTAACCACAGATGGGATGCAGGTTATTTTTATTTTACAACACCAATTGAGATCTTCTTGATTATTTCCACGAATGGGATATTATTTTATTTTGCATTGTTTTACACGTTTGCACAAAGTACCCATTCACAGGAGGATAGCGTTGAATATCATAACATTTTTGCGTTTCTCCTCCTAAAGCAGGCAACGGTTTTTTTTGCGTTTTTTGATGCGTTTCATTTTTTAGATAGATAAAGTGATTCAAGTATAATACATATTGCCAATCCACCTGCCAAGCGTGGTGAGTCGGAATACCCCCCGAAAGGGAAGGCCTATGTCATGTCATGTGAAAATAGCAGCGTGATATTGCTGCTTCGGCTGCTAGTGTCAAACAAATGATAAGAATAGGCTAGATTCCTAACAGGTCAAATGAGCTACTTTTAAAACGATCTAAAACGGTATGTTGTATGAAGAACTGGAAGTACGACGTGACGCCGTTAGTATTTAGATGGCGTCAAAACACTTACTTTTATATTATTTTTCTGTTTATTTATTCAAACTTTGAATATTTCGAAAAATGATGGATGAAGTTCATAGTATTTTTGGATAGTAGTTTTAAATGTACAACTTTTATATTTTATTAATGACCTGGGAAACTAGCGAATTGAGGAGACACTACAAAATAAAATTAGCGAGTTGTGTCACATCCTTACAAACAGAAATACATACATACATATAACACGCCTCTATCCCTTGCGGGGTAGGCAGAGCGATAACGGCCGTAAGAATACGGCCACTATCGCCACGTCTGACATTTTAGAGGATTGTTTTCTAAGGCTGTTTCAGAAAACGTGTATCACTATAGTGACAGGTTGTCAGCCTGTCGCCTAAAAATTGTAATACACCAACACTCTCGAGTCCCTTAGTCGCCTCTTACGACACCCGAGGGAAGGATGTGGGGTGATGCTATTCTAAGCCGGCATCACACGGCAATATTGTTGTATATTAATTTTTGGACACCCTGCACTATCTGTTTTGATCTCGTCAATCACAGCTGACCAAAAGGGCTCTAATCTGCCTTGTATTTTCGAAATAACATTTTAATCGCTTGGAAATGCGTGTATGATGTTATGCAACGCCCTTCGTGCCCTTCGCTGCGTGATGCCCGGTTGCAACAAAAAAAAACGGCGATTAACATAACCTAACTTACAAGCATACATATATCACGCCTTTATCCCTCGCGGGGTAGGCAGCACGGTAACGATCGTACCTATAGTTACGGTCGTTATCGCCACGTCAATACTTGAGGGTCTTTACAGATAAGTCGTGTATCACTATAGTGACAGGTTGTCAGCTTGTCGCCTAAAATTGCAATACACTTAACACCCTCGAGTCCCTCAGTCACCTCTTACGACACCCACGGGAAAGAAATGGGGTGACGCTATTCTAAGCCGGCATCACACGGCATACTTACAAACATACATACACATATCACGCTTTTACCCTTGTTGGTAAGGCATAACATAACTTAAACATGGTAATCAGAAAAACAAGGTTTAAGAGATTTATATGACAACCTGTGGGTTGGTATCTTTAAGACAAAATAATAAAAATGATAAAGTAGTGTTTTATTATTTTCTTTTGGTAGTTTTGGGTTGGACAAACCAAAATTAAAATTATGAATGAAGATAAGTATAGTATGAGAAATATAATTTGAGTCGATTCGGCTTAACGACTTCTTTATGTGAGCACAACAGAACAAAAGACTTACACAATAGAAAACAATTGTTTAGTGATAACATTCATTGTTTCCTAGACTATACTCGTATTTTTCTCTTCTATTTGTGAAAATATTTTACACCACCAATATCATCGTTGCCGCGAAGGCCGTAGTCCATTAAAGAATTCAATACATTTACCTACATGGGTACATACTCTTAAGTACATAATCCGTTCTTCTGAGTCGGTTAAGAATGTCGATTTATCTAAAAATTAAAACAAAACAAAGTTCCAACAGTCAGTTAATTTATGCATATTGTGCAACCGGCCCTACTAAAACTCCGTTTCGGCGATTGTGTATCAAAGGGCTTAGTAGGTTAAGGGCTCACAGACTAATTTAATATAATAACTATGAAATAGATACATGTTTGTAAATAACGGCTTTGCGGTTTAAATGGTTTCTTTATGTTTGGTAATAGATTTTTAGATGATTTGTACCAATATCCACAAGGTGAGTAACTTTGTTGCTGTGTGATGCCGGTTTAGAATAGCATCTTTAGACGACAGGCTGTCAACCTGTCACTGCAGTGATACACGAATCATCTGAAGGGCCCCCAATAATTGTCAGTTCTACCCCGGTAGGAATACAGGTGTGATTTGAGTATGTATGTATGTGTGTATTAGAATATGAGAGTTCTTTTGAAGTAGGTGGTTTGAAAGTACTGTAAGTGGCTCTGGTAGCGCCTTTTCGGATTGAGGGATCAATTGTCAAGTTCATCGGTTTTAATAAAAATCTATTACTCCTATCTGCACAAAGATTTTCTATCATTTGCACGAGCGCCACCTACAAGAAACTAAACGTACTGATTAAAAAAATCCAATATAAAACAAGTTAGTGACACCATTCTGACAGAATTTATCCCAAATGACATTTCCACAGAACGCTTTTCAAATACCAAATACAGCTATAACTCGTTATCAATCATCTTGTCATAAATAAGATTTATTCGTTTGAATCTAAACTGTGATATTAGAATAGATAAAACTAGCTGTAAGTAAGTATGTATTGCAGAGGATGTATCGAAGAGAGCCTTGCTTACAATATGGAGAAAAAAGTTAGGTAGGTACGTACTAAAGAAGTTCATCTTGACAGCTATGAATGAAAGAAAATTCTTGCTTATAGTATGGCTTTTAAGCACTGACCTCTATACATCTAGATTCATTGGTCTATGTCTGATCTTTGTTAGAATCTATTGTAATATGTATTTGACAGCCTTCAAACCTTGTTTCGACTGAACCCAATTTCGATTTTACCCGTTCTGACTCGAACTAGTTTTAACTCCACACGATAAAACTTTTAAAGGGCAAGTCAGAACGGGTCCAATAGGAACTATGCCTTTGACTGTAAGGAACTATCCTATTAAGGACAGAAAACATCTCAATCGACTATTTCACAGCTCCTAATCGTCCAGTATTACGGAAATGCTGGACTCCGAAGGAATCAACGAAGGTATAATTTAACTAAGTAGTGTATTGTGACATTAATAAGTACGTATTGTGTGACCAATATGGCTACCTGTAAGCCTAGATCATAGTCTAGATGTATGTAGTTAGTACGGTCGTCGGTAGTATATTAACCTACCCATTAAGGAACCTCCCAAGACAAGGTACTGGCTCCACAACACATAAAAAATGTATAAAATGAAGCTGATTTAAACGAGATTGAAGATGCTTTTCAGACTCATCTAGAGGTATAAATTTTTACTGGTTCTTCAAAGCGAGTGTGTAAAAAACTAGTATAATTTGATTCCTGGGTTACTACGCTGTTCATTACACTTCCCCTACTAATTCTGCATAATATTACAGTCATCGATTATTGATTGGTCTCGCTGCGCGCAATACAAATATCGCTGCTATTTCGACAAGTACCACTCACCACTCATCAACAGATGGCGCTGTTAGTTTTATAAAACGCGGTATTGAAATGTTCACGGTGAAAACATGAGTAGGGCTGGCATACCTCAAAAAATTTCGGATTTGCCGCCTAGTCGGTTTCGCGCACGGAGTACAGACGACTGCCCAGTGATTCTGCCTACCCACGGTCGTCGCGTAGGGCTCTGTTGAGCACCCCGCAACCCCGGCTTCCCACCAGCGGGTCTCACCGGGGGGGGGGGTACTCCAGGGTCTTGCGTCCCGTGGGCGGGCTACGCCTCGCGCGGACCAGGCTAAACCTGAGACTCCATATCTTTGAAGATGCCGCCGCCTTCTAGCCGCCCACCTGCACGGCGCACCCGTGTGTTCGTTCGTTCGAACCCGGGTGTCGCTATGCAACGCGTCATAGACGTCATGGCGCCGTTGATGTCGCCCGCGCCTCCGCTGGCGCCGCCGGCGCCGCTGATGACGCCCGCGCCCCCGTTGACGCCGCGTACGCCGGGACCGTCCCAGGCACCCGCGCGCCCCGCTACCTCGCCGCGAGCGGCAGCCATCGTGGCTTCGTTCGCCGGCGCCCCACCGTTGCCACCGCTGCCTTCTTTGCTTGCGTCTCCTCCGCGTGAGTTGAAGACCAGCAAGAAGGAGCCAGCACGGCAAGCAGCCCTGAGAGCCCTCAGGGAGAGTGCTTCCGCCGTGCAGGCAAACGTGCCGAAGCCGCAGCGCGCCGCAAAGCGCGCCCCCCCCTCCACCTCACCGACCCCGCCGAGGACCCGCACGGTTCCGGCTACGAGGGTCACGCCGCCGCTGTCCATGCCTCTGCTGGACAGCCCGTCGCCGACGACGTCGAGCGCGCCCGCTCCGTCGACAAGCGCGGCCACTTACGCATCTGTGCTGACGACGCCACCGTCGCCAACGCCACGCGCTACCAGACCGCCGCCCACGCCTACCCAGGACGCGGGCAAGAAGACACCAGCACCCACACCCGGCATGAAGCTGACGGGGTGCTCGAAGAAGCCGCCGCCGATAGTGGTTGATGTGCTACCAGAATGGGGCCGCCACTTCGGCAAGCTCAAGGAGGAGCTCGGCCATGCGCCAAATGTGCGACTCTACGGGTCCACAGGGTTCCGATTCCTGGCGAAGAGCGAACAGGAATTCCGTGTGTACCAGCGCTACCTAACCGCGCTGGAGGGCACCGGCACCGGAATTTCCTGGTTCTCCTACGCACCCCCGAAGCAGCGACCACTGAAGGTCGCTATAAGAGGCCTCCCCGTGAACACCGATCCGGAGGAGATAAAGAAGGAGCTGACCACCCTGGGCTACGAGGTGGACTACGTGCGCCCCATCAAGGCCCGCGGAGGACGCCCAGGGTGCATCTTCTTCGCCCAGCTGACCCGCATGCCAAACCTCACCCCGGGCATCTACGACATCACAGAGCTGATGAACATGCCCGGCGTGAAGATCGAGGGATGGCGAGGCAAGCAGGGACCGCCACAGTGCCACCGCTGCCAGCAGTTCCGGCACAGCAGCAGACACTGCCATCGCAAATTGGTATGTGTCATCTGCGGCGGCGAGCACGCCGCCCGGGACTGCCGGCGCCCCCGTGAGCAGCCGGCCACCTGCGCCAACTGTGGCGGGGCACACCCCGCCAATCACACTGACTGCCCCGTACTGCGCCGTGAGGTACGGAACAAGACAGCGGGTACAGCGCCTCTTACGAAGCCCGTCGACCTGAAGAGGACGGAAGCGGCACCGCTGGGAGAGACCAACGCGGCAGGATCTCTCATGGCGGCCGCCAACGCCCCAGCAGGATCGACGAAGAAGCGGCAGCCGAGGAGGCGGAGGAGGCGAGCATCGCCCCCGCCCCCCCAGGACGTGGAAGAGCCGGGCCATCCACGTCATGTGCCACCCACGGGTCCGTTGGGAGCGGTCGGCACCCCTTTGGGTGAACCTCAGGGGGAGAAGCCGAAGCCCCAACCGGCCCCAAGACAAAAGACAGTAAGAGCAGCCGTCCTACAAGAGGACAGACAGGTCCTGATCCTGGCGATCAGGACCCTCACAGATGTTCTGGCCGCGCTCCGTGAAGGCGAAGACGCGGCCCCCATCATAAGCTCTAGCCTCCAGCGCCTGATGTCGTCCTTCGGCGATGTCACGACCGCCATGGGCGGCCTGGAGGCTAAGGCTCTCAGATAGTCTGCTCAGGGTGGTGCTGTCAAGCACAGCCTGACGTGGCCGTCGCCTGTCCACATCCACTACTCCATGACGAGTAGTCAGGATCGTGGGCACGCACGATGAGCCCAGGAAAGCCCGGCATCCGCTGCTTACCGGATATGACTGCTGCCTCGGGACCCCCACGTGAGAAGGACGAGGCAGCCACTACTGGACATGACCACCAGGGGACGAGCCGCCGCTGGCTGACGGGCACTAGCTGGGCCTCCTCCAATGGGGAATCACCCGGCTGGTACGACCTCGCCGCGGCGTGAAGTCCTCCTGGCACCCGGACGACCACCGCACTTGCCCAAGTGCCCCCCATCGCCCCGCCTGTATTAGCAGGCGGCGTTTCGAACCCACGCCCATGAGGCCGTCACCTCGAAGGCGTCTCCCCGCCGGCTGCTGCGCAGCCGTCGAGAAGAAGACGAGGGAGAGAAAAAATTTCATCACAACAGTCATAAGCTTTTAAGCTTAATCCACTGCTGGGCATAAGCCTTTTATTTTTTAATCAGGACGCCAACAAATTGGTATTCCTGAATTTAAAACCTATTATTAATTACCACAGGGCAAATATGAAATTGACGTCGCTAACTCCTGCGCGCGCATGACATCCCTGGTCTGTGCTTAGTACATAGACTTATAGTTTCGTCTGTCTACGGCTTAGTACCAAATAGAAAACGGCTTATGCAAGGAACTTGTTGTAGCGTCACACCGTTTCTACCGTTGAAAAGTGTAATAAGCCAGGGAATAGTCATAACCTGTGATACACGATTACTTTGAAAGGGCCTTTATCACCTATTTGTCAGACGTGACGATAGCGACCGTACTTTTACTGCCGTTAACGTTATGCCTACCCCGCAAGGGCGTGATGTATGTACATAAGCAACAATGTTTCTGCGAATTCTAAGTCTTCCACTGCGCTTGCTGAGCATGACGAGTAAACCTAATAATAACCCTCAAAACAGCACCATTGTCCAACAGTGGACAGTTGTAGCTGCTGACGACGCAACAATAGATGCCCTTCGTTATGTAAGTAAGTACCGACCTTCGTGGTCGACTGCTCTCAGCATCAGGCATTGTGGAGACGAAATCATACAGTTAACGTGTTGTTGTCCATTGCTGGCATATACTTTTATTGTTTAAAATGACATTCTACTTCCCATGCGAGCGACAATTTCTATAGTAATAGCGATGAAGTAATTCTGATTGCAGACGCTTTTTCGACCATCAAATATTTGTCAGACGTAGCGATAGCGACCGTTACGGTTGACACTCTGCCTACCCCGCGAGGGATCATCATCATACTCCTTGCCTTATCCCGTTCTCTGCCGGGGTCGGCTACCTAATCTAGGGGATTTGATGTGGAACCAAGTTTTTACACAGAGCGACTGCCGTCTGACCTCTGCAACCCGAAGGCGAACTTGGCCCAAATCCAAGTTTAAGTAAAGTCACATTCTCAAATATCATCCGAATTCTTTTTTTTAATCATCAAGATGTTTTTCCTTTACCGTAAGAGCAGTCGGTAAATGCACGTGGGTCAACAGATTGGTACATGGCGGGGATGGAACTCGGGTCTCACGATTGTAACACCGGTGTCCTAACCACTTGGCCACCGACGCTCCTAAATCTAGCCAGTAATGTATGTTGAATGCATTGTTTATGCAAGTCACAGTGCATATAATCATATAACACACGACTGAAGCATTATCGCGGCTCATGGTGAAATTAGCAAGTACCTGCATATTCTCTACGCTAGATATTGTTATGAACGTAAAGATCTTGGCTTTGGGTCAAATTCAAGGCAAAAACACGTGCTTCGAAAAGGCAAGTAGGTGTAAGTAAGAATCGAACCTATTCCCCTGTTTTCTTCCCGAGTAATGCCCATAAACCTATATTTTTTTTAAAATTTCGCCGTTATTATTTTTCTAAAAAAGTAAATAAGAGGCCTACCCTTTAGTAATCCTAAAGTAATAAAAAAATTGCTCTAAAGGCATTACACGGAAAGAAAACTGGGGAATACGTTTATATGAAAATCCTACAACTATTGTCTTTAGAGCAATTTTTTTATTACTTCAGGATTACTAAAGGGTAGGCCGCTTATTTACTTTTTTAGAAAAATAATAACGGCGAGATTTAAAAAAAAATATTGGTTTATGGGCATTACTCGGGAAGAAAACAGGGGAATAGGTTCGATTCTTATATTATTGAAAGTCTCACGTACAAACACATACACAAATCACGCTTGGGTAGGTGCCAGCACCGTGCTAGTGAGACCTAGACCTAGACATAGACTCTAAGGTTTTTATAAAAAGTTAAAAACCTGGAGTACTCACGAATGCTTTTAAGTCATCGGTCCATCTGGCCGGAGGACTTCCAAACGCTACGCTTAGAGAAGCGTCGAGAATTCCGTCGGTTTTATGATAGATTTTACATACTATTTTATTATAACTGCTGATAAATGCATAATAGTCTGTCAAACTCATACTAAAGGACATATCCACAAAGAAGAATAGACCTTATGTCAGCATTAAAACGGTTTTGACAGCTCTCAAATTCTGCTCATTCAGCTGTATTCGAACAGCCGTAGTTTAACAATAGATGCAATTGACGCATTTCCCGTATTACGCTGGTATCGGAAACGCTCGTACCAGCAAGGTGAAGGGTTCAGCGACCGCCGCGCGTGTTGAATGAGATTACCACACGCGGGTTCCGTTCAGTTTATGTGCGGTTTTTCTTTCATTCTGCGTTTGTATTGAATTAAACTGCAACACCTATTTGTTCGGTAATTGACTGTTTACCACCTCCATAGGTTGTATGCTCTAAGTGGTTTAGCGAGGATTTCTCGCCTATTTTATACTTTGTTTTTGGATAATTTAAATCTAGCTACATCGATTTATCGTCTCAAAAGTCCTTTGCATACGACATTTCGCGAAAATTGATAGGAGTCATTTCCGAGATCCCAGTCATACCTATATTTGAATTAAAGTACCCAATATATATAAAGTTAATTATATAGGTTAGACTCTAGGTTAGCCTTATAATATTTGCAGTACTTAATTTTTTTACATCCTGAATTTTCACTAATGAAGGCCGCATACCACTGTCGAACTAGAGCTATTTCAAATAAAAATTCTTATAGAATCATAACATACAATAAATATCTTTATATTTAATATCTATATTTTAATAATTTAATTGAATCATATTGTCAACTAATCTGTAATTAAATTGGTCTTTATCAAAAAGCAGACAAGAGCTCACCGACTCCGTTGGCTCTTCCACGTAGAGAGGATGGGAGAGGATCGGGGAGTAAAAATAGTGTTATCTCTTTCGTTGTTGTCGTTCTTGTTTCGTTTCTCTCTCTTTTCGTTGGACGACTCGGTGTCTAAAACGAAAAGATAGAGAGATAACACACACAAATATATGGCTAACGCGCACACGTGAGATAAAAGATCTGTACCGCTGGAGAGACGTGGTAGAGGCTGACCTGCGCGATCTTCGAGTCAGCAATTGGCAGGAGATCGCGCAGGGCAGAGATCTGTGGAGAAAGCTCGGTTCGGAGGCCAAGATCCTCTTTGGGTCGCTGAGTCAGCGGAGTAAGTTTTTTATATCAAAAAGCCCGCCCTGAATATTACCAGTGCAGAAATGCCTTTTAAGTATTTTTAAACTTATTTTAACCTAGGAAATAGCGCAAACGAGTAGGTACCTACTCAAAAATCTGCCTGAACCTTAGCAGCCTCAATAGTCCACTGCTGGACATAGACCTCCCCCAATCGGGCGGTGATGGCATACTCGCCACGCTTGGCAGGCGGATTGGCTAGCGCAGTGCAAAATATTGTAGATATTCACAGAGAACGCTGCTGCCCGTTCCCTGGATTCATCCCTAAGTCGCCATTTAAAACACCCACGGGTAGAAAAGGGGTTATGCTATTCGAAGCCTCTAGCACCAAAGTTTATGCCTACTTAGTTTCAAATTTTAATTTAGGTACCTACTAGCATTATGATTTATTCATACAGTTCCATGAAACCTTTGACCTTTACTGTATTATTTGTTATTCATACCCATCAGTGTTTGCTGTATGACAAAGTGTACATTTTGTTTTTAAAAGCATTTATTGCGAAATAACGAATTGACAAGGTAAAAAGTTATTTTCGATGTGCATTCGCAAACAAGGTAAGGACTTTTTTTTGTTTCAACATAGTTCTCTATTTGCACCCGCTGCTAATTGTTTTCCCGAAGGAATAAGATTTTTTCTCGGCCTGTAATATACATAAAAACTTTTTCCTTGCATCACTTTATCTATAAAAAAGGTATCAAAATCCTTTGCGTTATCAAGGAGCCAGCGATGTACAGACATACTTACAGACAAAGAAATGGAAAGTACGACATTATTATATCATCATCATTATCATCAAATCACCCTATAGCAGTCCACTGCTGGACAAAGGCCTCCCCCAGGGTACGCCACAATGAACGATCTCCCGCTTTCGCCATCCAGTCGCCACCAACCGTTCTCTTATTTTATACTACGTTTTGATTTGTATTTTTTTTTTCATTTTAATGATATCCCGAACTACAACTACTACAAAAGCCACAACAGTCCACAGTTGGACATGGTCTTTCTCTTTTGGGGGCATGCCATACTCACCACGCTTGGCAGGTGGATTGGCGTGATGTTATCCTGAACAACATCTGTTAAATAAAGACTGTTAACCTAGATCGATTTATCGTCCCCGTATATAGGGGACGTACTACATACATATATCACACCTTTATCCCTTGAGGGGTAGGCAGAGCGTTAACGACAATAAGAATACGGTTGCTATCGCCACGTCTGACGTTTTTGAGGAAACTTGTTTTCGAAGGTTGTATCAGGCTTTTTGAGGATTTATGTTTAGGGGAAATACTATTTTCATTCAAATATTTGAAGCCGTTTCCGAGATCTGGATTACAATTCTTGCTCGTTTGGAGGTAAGTATTAGATGGGCCGATATCGGCTATCAGAGCAAGAACTAATAGTCGTTTAGTTTGGATTTATTAAGGCATCGTATCTTTACTACGGATCTTGCAATAGCAGTTACTAGAATGTTAGATACTTGTTCTTAGATAACAGTTGCAGGTGTTTAACAGCTTTTCAACATCATTCTCCTCGCCTTATCCCGTTCTCTGTCGGGGTCGGCTACCTAACCTAGGGGATTAGACGTGGAACCAAGTTTTTACACAGATTGACTGCCATCCTGATCTCTGCAACCCGGAGGCTAACCTGGCCCGAATCCTAGGTTAAGTCACATTCACATATCATCTGATGTTAGTTACGGCATCTGAATAGATGTCGGATACGGCTGCAACAATTTTCACGTATAATCGTAGGCGAAGGCGATAAATCGATCTAGGTAGGTTTCATTCAAAAAAATGTTTCAGCTGTTTTTTACTGTATAGAAAAGCATCACCCCAATTCTTCCCGCAAGTGTTGTAAGAGGCAACTATGGGACTCGAGGGTTTCATGTGTATTACCACGTATTACAACTTTAGGCGACAGGCTGACAACCTGTCACTACAATGATACGCGAATCATCTGAAGGGGCTCTCCATACTTGTCAGACGTGGCGAAAACGACCGTAATTTTACGATCGTTAACGCTCTGCCTACCACAAGGGATAAAGACGTGATTTGTTTGTGTATGTATATTTTTTACTAAGAACACTATCTTTAAAAAATAAAAACCGAGCGAGCTTGGTCCACTAACTCGTAACAAATAACATGACCTACCTTATACAAATATGCTAAGGTAAAATAATTAAAATATGCGATGGTCCCTAAAAACTAATTTAGTAGTGTAATATTATAAACAAGCCTGTTATCGAGTTACTATTATCGGATATTATTATGTGTCGAGTTGACCTTGAAATTTAACATTCAAATATTTGAACTAGGCCAACTATATCAATGTCAATAACTAATTTTGGTAATATAGAGCGTCGGTGGCCTAGTGGTTAGGACACCGGTCTTACAATCGTGAGACCCGAGTTCGATCCCCGCCACGCACCAATGTGTTTTTACATACATACACGTATTACGCCTATATCCCTGGCGGGGTAGGCAGAGCAATGTGTTTTTACTGACGTACATTTTACCGACTGCTCTTACGGTGAAGGAAAAACATCGTGATGAACACATACACACACACGCACAAATCACGCCTATATCCCTGGCGGGGTAAGCAGAGCGTTAACGACCGTAATATTACGGTCTTTATCGCCACGTCTGACAATATTTGAGGAATGTTTCAGATAAGTCATGTAAAACTATAGTGTCAGGTTGTCAGGCTGTCGCCTAAAATTGCAATACATTTATTTATTTATTTATTTATTTAACTGTTTATTGCACACAAGATAAAACACAGGACAATCACATTTAGACAAAAAACACAACAGGCACTACTTATAAAACCTACATATGAAACCTACATTAAAATAAATTTTGAATTCACAATTTCAGATGATATTTGAATGTGACTTAACCTAGGATCCTCGCAAAAACCATAAGCCTCCTGCCTGAGGCAATCGGGTAAATCAAAAGTACGAAATGGGCTAAATTTAATTGAAATTGAGCGCGTTGATGTCTTTTGTATGACAAAATCAAGTTTAATGGTGGTAAAAGTGACCTGCTGTGTATTGTTTTTTGTGTTATGTCTTTTGTCTTTAATTGTGTAGAATAAACGGTTAAATAAATATATAAATAGTAATATAGCTATCTTATTTATCATTCAATTCTTATGGTCAAATTAAACAAACTTAAGGTCAGTTTAGGTCAGAACGAGTTTTTGTCCTTAACATCTTATTTAATTCGTGTTTGCTTTAGATTTTATTAATGTTTTTTTTATTATAAATGTTTCTCGTGCCCTTACGCAAGGGGCCATGTTAAATATTCAAATTATAAACACTACTTGCCAAACACTATGCCGTGTGATGCCGGCTTAGAATAGCATCACCCCTTTTCTTCCCGCGGGTGTTGTAAAAGGCAACTATGGGACTCGAGGGTTCCATGCGTGTTACAATTTTAAGCGACAGGCTGACAACCTGTCACTACAGTGATACCATGAATCATCTAAAAGGGCCCTCAATGCTTATCAGACGTGGCGATAAAGACCGTAATTTTACGATCGTTAACGCTCTGCCTACCCCGTAAGGGACAAAGGCGTGATATATGTATGTGTATGTATGTAAACACTACTTCTTAAATGTATATTTTTTCAATTTCAGAATTTTTCATTGATATTTTAGAGATCAAGCAACTTATATTACTAACAGATTATAAGTACATATACATACATACATAAGTACATATAGGTACTAAATTAAGACGCCAATTTTACTAGGTGCCGTGTGATGCCGACTTAGAATAGCATCACCCCACATCCTTCCCGCGGGTGTCGTAAGAGGCGACTAAGGGACTCGAGAGTATTGGTGTGTTACAATTTTTAGGCGACAGGATGACAACCTGTCACTATAGTGATACACATATTTTCTGAAACAACCTTCGAAAGCAATCCTCAAAAACGTCAGACGTGGCGATAGTGGCCGTATTCTAAGGGCCGTTAACGCTCTGCCTACCCCTCAAGGGATAAAGGCGTGATATATGTATGTATTTTACTAGAGGTGCTAAAACTGGTATTCTAACGGCTCAAAATACTGTATCCGTGGGTTTTACCTTTTTTTTATACAGTTTAAAATGCGTAGCAGGAAATCCTGATTAGATAAATTCTATGTGTCAGACTTGTGACCCTGTCAGAGGCTAGTGATAATTATTGATATTGGCCTCAAATTTTGGTTAAAAACCGTGATATCATGCACGCTATAATTTTTTACATGTCAAAAAAGGCGTAAAGGAAGGATACTGTGCGTCATAGAATATTTAATTTCACAGAAAAGTTTAATGACAGATGGCAAGAATAATTTGCATGAATTAATACGAGCACTTTAAAGTGATAGTGACATAATACGATATTTTCTAAAAGTGGTTGACTTTTAAAAACATTATTTTGTATGAAATAGAAAATAAAAAATAAGCCTGTATGAAAAATTTCGTATTTTTTTTTATTAATTCTAGTTGTGCATATAGTGAATAACATTATATGAATAAAGTAATATTTTTAGACAGTATGTTATTTTAAACAACATAATATTACATGGTATTTTTATAAATAATATATTTTTAACACTATGTACCTACTGCATATCAATATTTTCAATGTACTTCAAAATTATAGCTTCTAAAACTTCATAAATCCTTCCTACAACAATACAGCATTTGATTCATCTTACCACTCATCCATTTGTTCAATTCATGTAATAGTTACACTGCACTCTACCATTGAGCAAAAGGCGGTAACAGGTTGGATGCGAGCAAATGTTAGGTGTCATCATTCTCCTTGCCTTGTCCCGTTCTCTGTCGGGTCGGCTACCTAACCTAGGGGATTTGACGTGGAACCAAGTTTCTACACAGAGCGACTGCCATCTGACCTCTACAACCCGAAGGCTAACCTGGCGCGAATCCTAGGTTAACTCACATTCAAATTTTATCTGAATTCAAATAATGTTATTTGAATGTGGAGTTCATCACGATGTTTTTCCTACACAGTAAGGGTAAATGTACATGAGTAAAAACATATTGGTACATGGCGGGGATCGAACTCGGGTCTCACGAATTGTAAGACCAGTGTCCTAACCACTAGGCCACCGACGCTCTGCACCGAGCAAATGTTAGGTGTATTATGCCTAAAGTAGTACTCCTTCGGATAGGTGAATGGTCTGGCGGTCAAAGTTGGCCCTAGGGCTGTCTACTGAGTCTTTTGCTTTAAGGACAATATTACAATACATTTGTTTTATTTGTACAAAACACAAAACAAAGAAAAGTACAATAAAAGAAAATTCGGTACAATATAGGCGGCCTTATTGCTGAGGTAGCAATTTTTAATAGGCAACTTTTAAATTTGGTCATTTAAGTACTATATTGAATAAATCTTACGCCTAAAGTTGTATTTCATTCCGATAGGGTCAGTGAATGGTCTGGCGGTCAAAGTTGGCCCTAGGGCTGCCTACCGCGCCTTGTGCTCCAAGGACGATAATCAATTTATTCATAGTTATGATTTTAACGATTTTTTTTACTATGAATAGTGTAAAAAACTGCGATAGCTCAAACTTTAATGATACTCAATTTGTACATGTAAGTACTATATTGATTAAATATATGACTAAAGTAGTACTCCTTCGGATAGGTGAATGGTCTGGCGGTCAAAGTTGGCCCTAGGGCTGCCTACTGCACCTTTTGATTCAAGGACGATTATTTTATTTGGTAGGCGTTCTAAGGACGGATTCAGACGTTTCTACGGGCCAAATTACAAATACACTAAATATTACTGTACTACTAAGTCTACTATCGAAGCAATAGAGCAGAGCAACATAGTAGGGTCTACTGTGGGGCTTGCGCTCTTGGGAAAAACCCCATTAATCTATTCGTTCTACTCTTTTTATCATGTACGAGTACTACTAAATGTGAATATAAGTACCTACTTATTTAATAAAAAATGTAATAGCAAAATTTAATTATATATCTCTTTGTTATTAGGCATAGTTTGCCTAAACTCTTCTAAAATAAAAAATACCTTACTTTAATAAAAACAAGGCTAAAAATTTTATGACAGCCAGAACACATCTACCTAGGGTCACCCTAAAAGCCATGCAAGTCTATTTGCTTAGTAAGATTTATAAAACCAGTCTTTAGTCCTTGTGTGAACCCTAAGTGACAGGGCTGACAGGTGCCCTAAAACAGGTGGAATATATTAGAACGCATGTTGTACTTGGACTAGAAGACCGAGTCCGGTTTTCCGAAAACTATCAAATTACGTACCGGCGCATTGGCCTTCAGTCGCTTGGCTGTTAGGCCGAGCGCACACTATAGACAAAACAGTCTCAACATAGATCTCGATCTAGCCTCTATGTGTCGTGGTCTAAAATAAATCCTAAGTGGGAATATTCCCAAATTAATTTCCCATTGACCGGGAATATTACAACTTACTGGGAATGTTTTGGTAAAACAGTATAAAACTACTATTATAGTTAAATTATTATTATTTGTTACGATTATACCTGAAATCGTGCGTAGGTATGTGCGATCCGTTACAGTTTTATTATGATAAGAGGCATAATCCTTACAAAAATATTTGTAGATTTTTTTTGTATTTTGGAACCCTTTCAGCAATTTGGTACGTTCCCGGACAATGGGAATTTCTTTTGGGGATATTCCCATTTGGGCTTTTATTTCGGTCACTGGCACATCTCTATCTGTCTTGAGCCTGTTTTGACTATAGTGTGCGCACGCTCTTAGAGTTAAGTATCTGTGCCAGTCAAATGTTAGATAAAACGGAACGTAAGTATATAGTCAAGTATATAGTCGGATAATTCGTTTTATAGCTGGTTGCTTCTGTAGGTGTTTGAAGTTTGCGTGATTAAAATCTAGATTATAGTCTAGACTCTAACTAATATTTCGGCTATTCTGTGGTCTAAATTAGAGCCGTGGAGTTGATATTAATATGAATTGAAGTATTAGAATTTCAATTATTTCTTAAGCTGTAGATTTTTTTTTTTATTATCAATCTCTTTATTTAAACATATACTTGATGAAACTTCTAATAAAATTAGAATAACTGTTATCAATTTCGAAACACCAAACATAAGGTAGCTTTTGTTTTTAGAGATTAATAATGTAGGTCACATGTTTGTAATCTAATCATCATAATCCCAGACTACAAAATCACACAATTATTTAGTTAACAGTAGAACAAATCTACTATGAAATTCAGATCATTAAACTGAACAACTTTTCCCTAGGAACATATTTTAGGAAACTTAAAAATATACTTTGGATAGTACAGTCAGCTGATCGTAATTTTGTATAGGAGGTTTTATTTTATTATAATTAAATTGTTCAAATCGGTAGCTACGAGAAAGTAGGCAAGTATGGGCAACATAGGAGATATACTTACATTGCATGTTTAAGTATTTTAACAAAATTTAGGTTTCTGCTAACTAAAACCCTTTTAATAGCGCAAAGGCCACCGTTCATCAAAGATAGTAAAATTTATGGAGGTTATAATATTAGTTAGACACGGGGCTATGTATTTTTAAACAATTATTATTACTTAGTAAACGAAGCGTTTATCTAGTAAATAATAATGTGTAAAAAACTTGAGATTGAAAAGAAGACACAAAAACTTAAGGCCCATATTTATAAACCGCGCTTTACTCTGGGATCGACTTTGAGTGCGACTTTGAGATGCTGTTAGTAATGACTGACATTTGTCAAAATCGCTCTAGAGATCGATCGCAGAGTTGAGTGCGATTTATAAATACGGACCAAAATTACTGCGGGTTACTTAAGACCTAGGGGATAAATGTCCAAGATTTGATTTCCGAAAACTCAGGTTAGTTCTACCTGGAAATGTTCGATCGTAGTATAAGCTAGTGAATGAATATTGCATTGGGAATAATGGGTAATCGAATCTTTTTCCCGATTTAGGCCAAAGTTACCCCCCCAAGGGACAAAGTAACCCGCAGTAACCGTAACCGGTACATGTTTTTTTAGGTAATTTATTAATGTCAATCATGTTTTCCCAATTAATTATTTTTAACAGGCTTTTTGAGTGGCAATTTTAACTTAACAGTCCACTGCTGGACTCAGGCCTTATCTCATGGAGTACTGTCACAATCACCACACTTGGCAGGTGGATTGGCGAGCGTAGAGCTGTTACAATCACAGGGAACGCTGCAGCCTATCCCGTCAATGATTATCCCTTAGCTGTTTTTACAACACCAATGGGTAGAAAAGCATCACCTCAATTCTCGTGATGCTTTTCTAAGCCGGCATCATATGGCAATTTGACTACATCTAATAAAACCTCTATCTAAAGAATTAACAAACATATCGCTGTTTAGAAGCCTTGATCTTGCCAGGTAGGTAGTTGTAGGTAGGCATGTCTTAATGTTGTGCGAATTTAGTTAGACCTTAACCTTCACATTGGCAACTAGAAACTCAATATCAACTCGCTCGATATGATAATTTTTGTATTTGCGAATATTCGGGGCCAAATGTACCTACCTATATCAAATCTGATAAGGAAGCCCATAAAACTGAACCACTTTGAACCACTTTTGATAAAAAATTGTATCTCGGGTTTGATCCCCGGAGGATTGCTTTTTTTAATTCTCTTTCTTCTTTGAAAAAAGAAGAAGAAAGTAGATTTTCATACATAAGATCTCTTACACAAATGTGTTACTAACTTATTTATGTATCGTTAAAAAAGTCATCAAAAAGGTCCCTCAATATTTGTCAGTCGTGGCGATAGCACCCCGCAAGAGATCAGGGCGTGATATGTGTATGCGTGAAAAATAAAAATGTTGTCATTTATTTAATAACAGCTTTCTTTTTTAATTTCAGTTAGGTGATATAAGTTCACTCCTTAAAAATATTCGGATCGTATGTGGGTAGTCCATTATTAAATTGACTTACGTAGGAAGGTACTATTGTTTTTCTCGTTTGGAACGAGAAAAACAATGTCAAAAGGTTAAGAACAATCGCGTGCAGATGATGGATAATTATTCACATAAATATAAATATCACGTCTTTAGCCCTTGTGGGGTAGGCAGAGTGTTCATGACCTTAATATTACCGTCGCTATCGCCACGTCTGTGACAGTCTGTCATATATTGAGGGCCCTTGCAGATAACTTTTTGTGTTTGTGTGCGTGAGTGTGTTTTTGTGTTTTTGAATGTGTCTGTTTGTAATGTAATTCAGGTAATTTAACCGCGTCATGCCGGCTTAGAATAGCATCACCCCATATTTATGCCGCGGTGGATTTGAGGCTTGTTGGGTGATACACAGTTTTCTGAAATGATGGTTTTTACGGCCATTTATGCTCTGCCTAATCCGCAAAAGATACAAGTATTTTATTTTATTAGGTACATTATGAAAGCTTTCGATGAACTTTAAATTACGATGTGTCTGATTGGTCACACGTGATGATCATGTAATTAATAATTTTGTGACCGTTCAATTTTATGATCAATCAAAAAATCTAATGAATCTTAAAAAAGTATGCCAGGATCGTAGCAAGTGGAAGGAAATAGTCTCTGCCTACCCCAATGGGAAAGAGGCGTAATTTACGTATGTATGTAAGAAATGTTATGATTATGATTTTATGACTGACTTATAATTTATTAATTTATTAACTTACCTGAAAGATATCTGAAAGAAATTTTAGTAATTGACCTAACCATTACTTTCTGCTTTTCATGTGTTTATTTAAAAAAAACCTCCTCTAAATTTAATTGCATGTTACGCTTAACTGCTTAATCTTCTAACATAAAAGGTTCGCTTAAAGGTTGTTGACTCTGCTTCGCTGGCAACTTTTACAAAAACCTGTTCAACAAAAAAAAGGATACGCACCTCCGGACTGCCTTCCATGTGAATCCAGACCATCACACACTGACCAAAATGATCTGGACCAATTTGCTGTAGAAAGTCATTTTGCTCGCACAAAACAATCCAGTAACTTCACAAACACTTAGGATGTATGGCAAGGGAATCCTTTGCCCAACTCTTTCTATTTATTTAAAAACTTAAAGATTCGAAATTCAAATGGCGCGCGGGAGGTGCGTTCGGAAGCGCGGCCGGTAAACGAATGTAAGCACGCGAGATTGTTTTGCTCGCGTGGCTCTACGAAAAACTTCACCTTGATTTCGTATTCGTGCCGCACTAACCGGTATAGACATTTCCTGCTGATTAGAAACACTTTTGGCTGTTTTGAATGTGAATATTAATACTTTAATATAGTTAGAACGTCAGTGAATAATATTCATACGTCCGTGTGATTTGTCCTTTCCTTAGCCTACATTTTGGGCGCTCTATTAATTCATGAGTTCTTTAAAAATTCAAAGTCAGTCATATTTATATTTTAATTGCATTAACTATTTAACTTAAGATGGTTTTTTGTGAATAATGAAATTACATAACCCTCCATATAATGACATGATGACAGACAATATTAACAGTCATCCGAATATTAATACTGATAGGATGTATGCTACCCATGATACTCAACAACTTTCCTTTGGAATGGAACATTATATTATAATGAAACAAAAAATGTATCTCCGATATAATTTTATGGCGCTTTCAGCAACTAATCTCATGAGGTTTAGTTTCATGGTCTGAATGCACCCTATCAGCGTTCAGGGGGATTTCGCTTTCACCTTGTTCTTGCTTACACCCCATACCGGGTGAAGCTGTACTACTGACTAATACTAAAAATTCAGGAAGGCCTAATCATCAGGAGTTACTTTAATCCAAAAAAGCAACCCTAGGTCGAAAAAATGCATAAAAATGTAGACCCCCCATACAAAACCTACAAGCCAACCAAATCCTTGTATATGGCAGGCAGGTTCAATGTTCAGGTTTCTTTTATATTTCGATCTAGAATGTTCGAAAAGTCGTCCCTTATCTCACCTACCTGTCCTGAGTTTTGAGTATCACACACACACGCCTTTATCCCTGGCGGAGTAGGCCGCGCGTTAACGACCGTAATATTACAGTCGTTATCGCTACGTCTGACAAATGTTTGAGGGTCGTTTCAGATAAGTCATGTATCATTATATAGTGACAGTTTGTCAGCCTGTCGCCTATAATTGCAATACACATGAAACCCTCGAGTTCCTTATTCGGTATCTGGCACTAGTAAAATTACACCCTTTATTGTAAAGTTCATTACGATTACGATTGCAACTTACTACGAAAAATCAGTACTAATAGTAGACTAATTCTAGATCAAGCTTTTACTCCAGTCTAGATAGTTAGGAAACCATTACCAATAGTCTGGTATACTAAAATATTGGTCAAGTAAGAGGCATGCCAGTACCATTACCTAGTGTTACGTTGGTACAGGAATGTTACTAAGTTACTACGGCTTACGTAAGCAGGGACAGGTGTTGGGAAAGTGGAGCTAGGTGCACTAGGTATTTCAGAAATTACTATATTGGTTCACGCATAGTAATGAATAATTGATTCAATCGAGCACTTACATTATTGCTTTATTATCATTTATTTTATTATAGTTAACATTACTGTTGTAAAATATGACAAGATTTAAGAGCTCAATTTCTGAAAAGTCTAATAATTCACACTAAAGACAACCGTTGATAACAAATTGACTTGGTCGGTCGGTAATTTTGTATGGGAGGTCCAAACTTTTATTCATATTTCAACCTATGTTCCTTGGGGAAAGTTGTTCAGTTTCATGGGCTGGTGCACCCCTTAACACATTTGCAGCTAATATTTTTACACTCTCTGCAATGGATAATCCTATTAATAAAGTACCTACAATAACTATGTGAACAGTAAACAAGCATAGTTATTAAAAAGCAAAACCCCGACTTCTAATTTCAAAGTCATACTTGGGTTAATATACCTCCATTTTGAATTTATGATACTTTAATATAGCCAGTGTCACTAGCGATGCTGAGACGAATCTAACGACAACGTGTTGTCTACACCCGCCTAGCCGTTTGAGCTGTAGCCCGTGCAAAAGAATTTCCTTGTCCTCATATGTAGATATATAGTCTCGAAAGACAAAATCCTTCTCCAGAAGCTTTCGGTTAAAAATACCCAAGCGTGTATGAAAACGTGATCAAACCAGCCAGACTGCATATTTTTGCCAGATTCATTCTCATTAGGAATTTATACATATTTATTTTTATTATTATAATTACATATACATATTTAGCAATTATGTTTGGCAGTTTAGTTCACGTGCGTTCTACTAAAGGTGAACTGCACTATGACTGCACTGCGACTGCATTGTAGCGGAGCTGCACAATATTGTCTACGTCTAGATATACAATTGTGGCGCTCTGCTGTTCCCCTATTGTTCAGTTCCATCATTTGTCAGACATGCTCCGCAACCGCAAAGGATGAAGGCATGAGGTGTGTGTTCAAGTATTTTCATGAAACAATAATATTACTATGCGTATAGATTATTTAATCATTTGTAATGGGATATTTATCTGTTCGTATAGTTCCTAGTAGGTGGCGCTGGCTTCGAATGAAAAGCGATTTGTCATATCACACACATGTCAGTTTCTCATGTCACAGAATTTGACAGATAGACCCTCAAACTGCAAAAATGTCAACAGTGCCACCTAATTCAGACAAGTGTTGCTATCAGCCCAAAAAATCCTCATTGTTCAGAAACTAATTGTCGTCAGTGACCTCAGAAGCAGATACTATCGCTGCTATTTTTAATTCTGTGACTATATACAGTAGACAACCTCAAATCGATAGTTATCGAACAACCACCTTGCACTATTTTTGAGGTCAACTAATACCGGGTACCTAAGGAAACCTACAAAAACGTTGCCAAGGTGATCTGACTATAAAACTGAACAACTTTCCCAAGGGTACATAATGTTAATTACTGGCTAAAAAAGGCATAGCCGATGGTAAATTTCGTATATCAATATCAATACCTCAAAATAAAGTGAAGCCATTTTTTGCGTTCTCTGTCTATCATGGACACAGCTAGTAAAACTGTTACAATAGCCACAGCAGTCCACAACTGGACATGGGCCTCCCCCTATTGGGGGGGTATTGCCATACTCACCACGCTTGGATTAGCGAGCGATGTGCATGATGTTGCATTCACAGGGTCTACTTGATGATTATCCCTTAGACGCTTTTTACGACACCCACGGGAAGAATTAGGGCGATGCTATCCAAAGCCGGCATTACACGGCAAGCCTTACACCCGGTATATAATTATCTAGACAGTCTAGCCTGCTAGACAATTTGAATGACCTAAAGACACACATTCGTTTTTGATTTTCAGGGTCAAAATCGTAAAAGTGGGTAGTTGGCCTTAACAAACGGTAACATAATTCTTATGTAAAATAATTGGTATTTATACTTGAATTAATATGCTAAGTTATATAATATAAAATACATTTTGACTGCAGTGTAGAGTTGGTTAAAATAGCATCACCCTCTTTCTACGAGCGGGTAAGTTGCATTCTAAGGGATAAATGTAGGAAAATGGTAGCAGCGTTCCCTATGAATAGGTACATCATCTTGCATTGCGCTCGCCAATCCTCTTACCATGCGTTGTATGCCAAATACCCCAAATATGGGGGAGGCCCATGGCCAGCAGGGGACTATTGTGGCAGTTGTAGTAGACTTGGGATTTAGTGGAGTTAGGACGTGTAGATTCAAGAGCTTGGCTCTACTTGACATCTGTAACCTTTTTTATAGGGTGAGCTCTTTGCACTGCGCTTACCAACCCGTCTGTCAAAAGTGGGAAATAAGAAATACCATTGGGGAAATCTCATGTCCAGCAGTGGACTGTTGTGGCTTAGCTTAGCAGTGGACTTTACTTATTTATACCCAAATATTTTTTTACTGTGTGATGCCGGCTTAGAATAACATCATCCCATTTATTAACCGCGGGTGTCTAAGGGACTCGAGGATGTCATGTGTATTACATCTTTAGGTGCTGGCAAGCTGGCAACCTGTCACTACAGTGACACACGAATTATCTGGAAGGGCCCTCAATATTCGTCAGACGTGGCGATAGCGACCGTATTTTTATGGCCGTTAACGCTCTGCCTACCCCGCAAGGGTAAAAGACGTGTATTTTTTCACATCGGTCCAGCAGGTTTGAGCAATCGGTAAAGTTACATAATTAAACAACTAAATCCTCTCTTTCTGAAGTAGATTAATTAAAAGAACTTACGTAATATTTATGATTTAGACGTCTAGACGTCTAGATTCGTGGTATGCAATCTAGATAACGTAACTGTAGTTTGTATGCTTATTTTAACACATTACCAAAGAATATTAACTACTATATAAGGTGTTAAAATATTTGCTTCAAATACTTCAAAGGTGTGAATCAGCCCATGAAACTGAACAACTTTCCTCAAGAAACATAGGCCGAACTATAAAAAAAAAATTGACATCCCAATCAAAATTGCTTACCCATCAATCAATTTGAATGGGAGGTCCCAGATTTTTTCCTGGCAAGATGTTTTCCCGTGGGATCAAGATGTTTTCCTGGCTCTAAGCATTTTTTTTAAACTGCTAATCCGTTGTGTAGTTTTAAAGATTTACGTATACATGCATACACACGCGAAAAGCGGCTTTGTTTTATACTATGTAGTGATAATTAATACAATGCAAATGCAGTAGTTAAAGCGTGTCAAAATACCTACTACTATGTACTCGAGAAAATTAGTCCATTAAGTGTAGTTTGAATGCTTATCACAAAAAACTAGAGTTAGTGCAAAAATACTATACTTACGAAAAGGATTACGCCACCAACGTAATCAAACCTCGATTTTGAGTGTTTAATCTAACTACTTAATTTTTAAATATAAACTTTAATTGGACTACCTTAGAGTGGACCTGGACCTCCTTTATAACAATTAAAAATAGATACTTAAAAAATGTATGTAAGTATATAGATAACCTTCTTATTTGAAATTGGTTTAAAATTAACGCGTGTTTGCTAAACCGGTAGCTACGTCTTCATGGCCAGTAGAAGCAGATATGTAACCATGATTCCATTACCGATTATGTACATAAACTAGACTCAAAGTCATGACTGACTTGAAGGTTATTACTTTAGACTGATCAAAAAGGAGGATCGACGAGGTCTGAAGGTTCTGAAGTGGAGTCTACGCATAGGTAAGGGTAGCGTGAAACAGCCTCTAAGTGGACTAAGGATCTAAGTAAGGATCGCGGCAAGCTGATGGACACCAGTGGTCTAAAATCTATGGAAACAAGTGGGAGAAGACTTTGACCAGCAGTGGACGTCCAGCGAATATTGATATTAATAAACAAGATAACTGCCCAGCTTTTGTGCTCATTGCTACCCGTATTCCCGTGGGAACTAGGCCTTTAACTGCGATAAAAATTAGCACGTGCGATATAATATAATTATTTTCAGCCTATACTGTCCCACTCCTGGGCAAAGGCCACCTCATACTTCTCCCACTTATCTCGATCCCTACCAATCTCCCACCAGTTTTTGTCGTGGGCATCCAGATCGTCTCGCTATCTTTTGCGGGGTCTAAATTTAACTGTACATTGGCCCAATCTACTTTAAGGCATGTAGAAAGAACAGGACAGGTGCACAAAAGTACCGTAATGTTAGTACTTTAGTATAATAAAAAAAAGTTTTTAACCTTAGTAAGAGTCAGCAATTTGAGCAAATATTCGTAAACATCATTACAGTAGGTACCACGCACAATTTATGCCTAAGCAAGTACTACGACAGTACTCGACGTATACCTACTAATACTCAGTGAGTATAAAAAACTTGACCCAATTCCCAAAGTTTGTCCAGTTATTTTGGTGAGCAAACACAAGTGATGTGCAGAGCAAAGTTTGTTCGGATGTGACTGTTTGTTCGCACCTATAACGCGTGAACATCGTCACGGCTTCCTCTGGCCACAGTGTAGAGATAGCAGTAGATTCAATTTAAGAATGGATTTTTTTCATTCAGTGATTTTCTATAGATAATAGTCATTGTCACATTACATCACCATCACATCAGCCTGTAGCAGTCCACTGTTGGATATAGGTCTCCCCCAGGGTACGCCACGATGAACAATCTCCCGCTTTCGCCATCCAGTCACTACCAGCCGCTCGCTTTAAGTCATCGGTCCATTGTTATTAAGTTTCATAATTTCTTCTTTTTCATTTAAGAGCCATGCTCTTATCGGTGGAGCAACCGCCATTCGTATCTTTTTATCTTTTCTTTTCTTTTTTTCTCCGCCAGTGACTTCACCTCCTGATACGACACAACATTCACTTTGTTTTTCATACATACATACATATATTTATTTTTATCGCCTTTATCCGTCTTTATCCCTTGCGGGGTAGGCAGAGCGCTAGCGGCCGCAAGAATGCGGTTGCTATCGCCACGCCTGACATTTTTGAGGATTGTTTTCCAAGGTTGTATCAGAAAACACGTGTATCACTATAGTGACAGGTTGTCAGCCTGTCGCCTAAAAATTGTAATACACCAATACTCTCGAGTCCCTTAGTCGCCTCATACGATACCCGCGGGAAGGATGTCGGGTGATGCTATTCTAAGCCGACATCACACGGTAGTAGTAGTTTGTCTTTCAGCTGTTGAAAATAGTTTTTCCTAAATCGTCCTTTTTCTCTTTTTCCTACTTACTACTTTTCCTTCGATAATCGGATTCAGGAATTTCTAACTTTGTATATTTTAAGTAACATTTAGTGAGAATATAAATATTTTAGACATGATTTTAAACAAACATTTTTTTTTATTTGCTACTCAGGAAAAAGAATAAATGTAAAAGCCTATTTTATGACATACATAATTTCCTCGCTCATTTCACCAATCTTTTGTCCATCTTTTATTTTTATACTGTGGTCTGATTCGCGACTTTACTTGAGCAAATAATTATTGGACGGTGTACCTATATTAACACAGTGCAATACTTATGGAAAAGATTTACACTTTTAAACCTTGTTAAATCAAATATGCACAAGTCCCTACTATACATACATACAATACGCCCAACACTACTCTACTACATAATATACCTACACGATTATAAAGTGGAAATGTTTGTTTGTTTGTACGTAAACGATAAACTCCGGAACGACTGAATCAGTTCGGTAAATGTCTTATTCCCTCGGGAAAAACGATTAAGTGGGCCGCTAGTTAAGATAAAAAAATGGTGTAAATTACAAGGTTGTTTTGAAAAAGATGTAAGTTGTTGTTATTGTTTTGAAGTTTGTTGGTTTTTTTTTTCTTAGAAATTCCTTCTTCTAGGCTTCAATTCGATTGCCTACTTTATTAAAACACCCTACACTTTATAAGGCCGCGGCTCCGAAGTACAGCGGTGCGGCAACGCGCGCGGTAGCGCCATTCCCGCTTAAGGTTTGCGCCCCGGCCTGTCGAGTTTTAGAAGATGTTACAATAACATTACAAATTATGTGTCACATGTATATTACACCAGCGATTACACCATGGCTCTCTTTTGAATCTTTCAAACCTTGTATGATGTGACGAATAGTGAGATGATTGATTGATATTAACCTTTTGCACGCCAGAGTTTTTTTACGTCGGCACACCCCCGACGCCAAGCATAGAAAAATGTGAAGATGGTAAAACTTATCGGCAAGCAGCCCGGTGTCTTAAACAAGACAGAATTTAAGTTATAAAAATAGGTAAATTTGGACTACTTTAGTCGTCAGTGGCGTCGTATGTACGCGAGCGTTTAGCAACTATAGTGGTCATTGGCGTTCAAAAGGTTAATAAGATTAGTAGAACATCTCTGCCAACTTGAAATACTTTTGTAACTAACAAAATAAAATCATTTTTTTACGGAGCGTAGCCTTCTTCTTTTTCTTGTGGGACACTGAGTCGTCCAAAGCCCCAATGAACCGGTGTTTCGGATGGCACGTTCAGCCGTAGGTCTTAATTGCAGTTTATGATCACTTAGACGGCGGTCGTTACACTACCATGTCAGAAGCCTGCTACTAGGCGGTTGAAAAATTCTGACTTAGTATACTAATCGCTTGGTAACAGCAGAAAAAATATAAAATTATAAATAATTATATCTAATCCATAATGGCCCCCAAAATCAAGTAAATTTCAATGAAATAGTTATTAATCACGCGTTGATGTTTTTTGTATCACGAATATTTCTAAAAATACTATGAATTATTTAATTATGTATGCCTGGACTTAGCATCGAAATAGTGCTTAAAATATTTTGAATACTAGCAGAAATTTTGAATAAATCGTACACAGTTTCAATGTCATCTAGTACATAAAATATATAACCTAGAGTTAAGCTTTTAGTCCACCTGAGCCTCGTTTACACTAGGTTCATAAAATTGTTATTGTTAAAATTGTTAATTTCTGACCATCAAAAAGATAATGTAAAATTTACTACTTTGAATAAATAATTTGAGTTTGAGTTTGAGTTTCTAGGTTATATCTATATAATCTAGGTCCTAGACTTTTAGCAAGAACTAATACAAACATCCTAAAATCCGTTGACTAATAAAACAAAGTAAATATAGCACATCAGACTACATAACAAACTAAGTTACTTACTTCACCTTACATAACCGATTGTTTTTTTTTAAACGCATTCAACGTCAAACGAAAATGCCAAAATGACCCTCAGCATTAGTTACATATCAAAAACATAACGAAATGGTTTCAAGCCAGGTGGCTTGCAAGGGTTATCTGTTACTAAGAAAAATTGGTTAAATATTCAGCAAATCCTACGGGTATTGGTAGATCAACCACCACAACATTACCCAACATAGCAGTCCACTGCTGGACGTAGGCAGGCATCCCCCAGGGTACGCCACAAGGCACCATCTCCCGCTTTCGCCATCCAGGCGCTACCAGCCGCCCTCTCGGTCCATCTGGCCGGCGGACGTTCAACGCTACGCTTGCCGAGGCGCGGCCTAGTTTCGAGAATTACTTTACTAGTAAGTAGTTTTAAAAAAGAAAAAAGAACACAAAGACATAATAATAAGTTATGGTACAAGTGTTACATGCCTAACTTGCTGTACACTGCGAATGAAGACATTGCGGGCCACACCGTTAATTTACCCTTGCATAACTAGTGCAGTTGTGGTGAAACTGACCACTTGCCGGGTGAAAATGTTCTGTGAGTAACAAGATTAATAGTGTAAAAAAACTGAGTCAACTATCTCATCATTACCAATAGACAAAGTATAGGTGAACGGTGGGCATCCGTGGGATGGTTTCCACTCAAATAATTCTTCATGCCTTATCCCGTTTCTCTGTCGGGGTCGGATACCTAACATACATACATAAGTATATCACGCCTTTATCCCTTGCGGGGTAGGCAGAGCGTTAACGACCGAAAAAATACGGTTGCTATCGCCACGTCTGACAGTATTGACGGCCGTTTGAGATAATTTGTGTATCACTATAGTGACAGGGTCAGCCTAAAATAAATATAGTAAGAATAGAATAGCATTTTTCATTAATTAAGTACATTGTAAGTAAATGATTTGATTACACAAATGTTCTGATAGGAAACTAGTTACTTCTAACAATGAGTAGCGTTTCGGTTGAGTATGTCTCATCCGCTTACTACACCGGCAGCAGCAGTACTAACAGCGGAAGATACTGGTTATAAGGGCACGCTAGGCGTATGAATCAAACTACATACAATCGTACGCACAATAGGTAGGAAACTCTATTTTATACGAGGTTTCAACGATTAGAAGGATTTTGGATGAGTCGTAAAAAAAGCGGAAAACGCAACTCGTTTTCCCGTGGAGATAAGATGTTTTCCCGGCAGGTTTTATACATAAAAACCTTTCTCTTGAATCACTCTATCTATTTCAAAAACCTGCATCAAAATCCGTTTAGTAATTGTAGAGATTTAAGCAAACATACATACAGACAGACGCGAAAGGCGACTTCGCTTCATACTGTGTAGTGAAACTCCTTAAAGTACAGGCTGATACCTTTGATGTTATGTATAATATAAGGTCCATTTTTGTTTGTCTACCTACTTCTGCTTTAGTATGGATCTGACAAACGTCGCAAGTATCAAGCAGATTTTACGGCCTACACGTATATTGTTTGGCCACTAACCTTACACGTCATCTTAGATTTAAAATGTTCTACCTAAATTGGTATCATTCATCTAAGCACGTCATGTAACTGCCTTCATGTCACTTAGAGAGCTATGAATAGATGGAAAAGGTCTCTTGCTAATGGATAGGTAAGGTACGGAACGAGATTATCGTCCAAAGACAAAAGTACCGGGCATAGTCTGTAAGTGTAGCAAGCTGAAGTGGCTGTAGGCTGGCCAGCGCAAAACCAATGGATGATGGAATAAGCACGTCCTGGAGAGGAGGCAACGTCTCGGCAAGCATAGTATTGGGCGCTTTCCGGCCAGATGGACCGATGCTTAGAGACAGCGGCTGGTAGCGACTGGATTACGAAAAGGGGATAATATCTTGTGGCGTACCCTGGGGGAGGCCTACTTCGTCTAGCACTGATAAGACTGGTGTGATGAAGTTAACCTTTACTAATCTTAAAATAAAATAACATAAACTAAAATCATAGGGGAGGCCAATGTCTCATTTGATCTTTCTTACTTTTCGTGTGGGACACCGATTCGCCCATCGACCCGATGAACACTAGGTGTCAGAATTTTTCAACCGCCTTCTACAAGTAGCAGGCTTCTGACATGATTGATGACCGCCGTCTAAGTAATCTTAGACAACAACTGGGACCTACGGCTTAACACGGAACTATCTTACTTACGGACAATCGGGTGGTTCAGCCCGCAATGTCCTAACCAGACTGGGAATAAATTCACAAGTGATAAATATCAAATTTGTGAGTGACCCACCGAGAATCGAACCCGGAACCTTCTGCGTCAAGAGCAGTCGCACTAACACGCCACATCGGTCACATTTGATTATAATGATAATGATGATGAGCTAACTATCTACTATCATGTCCTTACCAAATCCACACATAACAGTCTACTCCGCGGTAGATTATATCTCCCTAAATATAGAACCGTAACGTAACAATTACCACACGGTGGTAATAGCTACTCACGCAATGCAGCCGAATGTAATAGACAAAATAAAAACAAAAATAAAAGTCTTGCCGTGTAGTGCCGGCATAAAATAGCATCACCCAGTTTTTACCCGTAGGTGTCGTAAAAGCGCTAAGGCGCTAAAATTCACAGAGAACGGACAACAGCGTTCTCTGTGAATGTCTACAATACCTTGTACTGCGCTCGCCAATCCGCCTGCCGAGCGTGGTGAACTGGTGAGTATAGCAACACCCACACCAAAAGGTAAATTAAATAGGAAATTTTCTAAAAAGCCCTACAAGTCGTGGTGTCGTAAAGGGCGACTAAGGGACACGAGGGTTCATGTGTATTACGACTTAGGCGACAGCCTGACAACCTGTCACTAACTCACTACAGTGAAAGGGCGTTCAATATTTATCAGACGTGGCCGTAGTTTTCCGGCCGTTAACGTTCTGCATACCCCACACGGGATAAAGGCATGTTTTGTATGACGGCATACTATTACCATGAATTATCTAACAGATACAGTTAAATACATACCTTGATTGGGTCTTCATCGTTTTAGATTCATCGTACATATTCGGAAATTTAAAACCTCTACTGCCCTCTGTTGACTGGTTTGTGCATCTACTTGGATAGGTTAGGTACCGCCGTGGTTCTACCTAACACACAGAGATGGCGTTCATAAGCAAAAATTTCGTATTCAGATAAGAATAAAAAAATCTCGTAATATTATATTTTTTAACAAAATTGTTTATTTACTTTAAATGTACACAAGTAGAACAGTTTTTAGTTACACATAAATTAAATGTGTAATCCTAAAGTTAAGATCATTGTACTTTCAAAGATTGATTTCATTTCCTTTTACATTAGATAGACAATAAAAACTAGCGAAGTACTAATTAGAATTACAACTTATTCAGCTCATAAGAATTTTGTACAACAATGTCTACATTTTATTAAGTTATTTTATTACTAGGAAAACAGTGTGATCAACCAAACTTTACTGTATGTATAAATACATACATACTTCATACTTTTACACCAAACCTTTACATACTATACTTGGAAATACTATTATGTGGTAGTACATACATAAATTTCATTGTTTGATACCTATCACATAGTTTATAGTATCTTGGAGTATAACACAATGGTAACAGTATAGGGATACCTACTCAATTCATACAAACATTATAAAAACTGGAGTTTCATTAATTAAGCCTATACAATAGTACAGTATATGCTATCCACACACATCTAGAAATGTCTTATCCATAGTGATTTTCAGTACTACCAATGAGAAAGCACAAAAGAAAGTGCTCCCAGGCACCGATATTTGAGAATAAGTTCATACAATATAATGTTTGAATTATTTTTTTAATCTTTTACTTATCCTTAGCCAGAGGTGTATAGACAGACTTAGTGACCTAAAGGTTACTGGAATTACTCTACCTACAATCACATACATATAAGGTGTAAAAATGGAACTGAAGAATGTTTCCCAAGGAACATAGGTCGAAATATGAAAAAAAAATTGGTTTCCCATACAACAGGTACCAGCCGACCATGTAAATTTGTATGGTGAGTTCAAATTTTTTTTTCATATTTAGACCTATGTTCCTTGGGGAAAGTTGTTCAGTTTCATGGGCTGGTTCACCCCTTAAAATATTTGCAGCAATTTTTTTTACACCCTGTACATACATAAATCCAGTGAGAAAGAGTGAGTATTCACTATAAAATTACCCTACCGCAACGCAACTTATCAAGTTACTGGAATTGGTCTACAATCACACTCAGGGAATGAGAAAGAGAGTATTTCATATAGAATTACCCTACCGCCTCCGCCTCCTCTTACTCCTACGTCAGTCTTCACTACTTCCCGTTTCTTCACTACTTTCTTCCTCACTGGACTCCTCACTCGATTCATCATCAGACCGGTCTCCTCTCGCTGCTTTCTTTGCCATCATCTCTTTGAACTGCTTGACGGTGATCTTCCGAGGCATGATTTCTCTGAGGAAGTCTAACGTGTCGTCCTCTTGGACTATTTCGGCGATGTGTTTGTACTCCAACATGTTGCCTTTGATTGTTTTCTGCGCTCGCTTCGCTAGATCTGTGACAAACAGCTCCTGAAAATTACAGAAATAAATAAAATAATACACAAGATTTCTTCACTTAAAATTGCAAATGAATGGCCGAAAAATTGGTAAAGACGTCTGTTCTAGCGTTGCCGAACTATCGATAGTAAAACTATCGATAGTTTTCCTATCGAAACCCCTATACAATCGATAGGCCAATCGATAGTATCGATAGTATTGTTGGATTGTTCAGAATGAGGCAATACTATCGGTCAGCTTCGATAGTATCGATACTATCGATAGTATCGAAGCTGACAATCGAAAAAACAATCGATAGTATCGATAGTATCGATAGTATCGAAGCTGACAATCGAAAAAACAATCGATAGTATCGATAGTATCGATAGTTTTGGTCTATCGATAGTCGGCCGATGAGCGATAGTATCGTTCAGTCAGGTATGGATTATTTATTTTACATACATATAATTATCATGACTTTATCTCTTGTGGGGTAGACAGAGCGTTCACGGTCGTAAAATTACTCAGTAAAGCGACAGTAATCATTGCTGTCGCTTGCTATCGCCGCGTCTGAGGGCCGTTTCAGTAATTCGCGTATCACTAAAGTGACAGGTTGTCAGCCTGTCGCCTAAAATTACAATACACATGAAACCCATGGGAAAGAAATAGGATGATGCTATTCTTAGCCGGCATCCCACGGCTAATGGGTTAATTATTGTATATGGATTATTTTAAAAGATCTTTTAAATTTTAATAATTAAAGTAAATTCATTTAGCCATAGTATTTAGCAATGAATGAATTAGTTATACAATTAGATACATAAAAATACACCTATAGTTTTAAAGGCATTTGCACACTAGATGCGTGCGCCTGCGTCTGCGTGCGTGCGGGAAAAAATAGTATGGATATGACAGGAGAATGAAATCGACGCATCTCGTGATGTATCACAATAGATACCTACGCATCACCTGTCATGTCAAGTTGTAGCGACCTCTGGTGGCTACAACATGAAGCTCACTCAAGTGGTTCACATGCATACAAGACGCAACAGGAGTTCAAATTGTACAAGAAAGGCTATTATGAAATATCTGATTATATGCAGGATAAATCTCCATGGGAGTAGTTTTAAATGTATAAAGTTGACTTTAAATGACGAAACAGGTAGAATTATCTACTGTATATATATTATATTGTATTTTATGTTTATTTCAGCATAGCCATTTTCGGCTATTAATTTTTTATTATTATTTTTTTAACTTAGGGTAGCTTAGGGCATGAGCAATTGTATTTAGAATATATATTTAGAATATTTATAATATATACTGAAACGGCCCTCAGACGTGGGGATAGCAAGCGACAGTAATGATTACTGTCGCTTTACTGAGTAATTTTACGACCGTGAACGCTCTGTCTACCCCACAAGAGATAAAGTCATGATAATTATATGTATGTAAAATAATCCATACCTGACTGAACGATACTATCGCTCATCAGCCGACTATCGATAGACCAAAACTATCGATACTATCGATACTATCGATTGTTTTTTCGATTGTCAGCTTCGATACTATCGATACTATCGATACTATCGATTGTTTTTTCGATTGTCAGCTTCGATACTATCGATAGTATCGATACTATCGAAGCGGTCCGATAGTATTGCCTCATTCTGAACAATCGATAGTATCGATACTATCGATTAAAAATCGATAGTTCTTACTATCGAAAAACTATCGATAGACTATCGATTGTCTATCGATAGTCCACTATCGAGCGGCAACGCTAGTCTGTTCTCGAACTAAAAAGCCTGTACAAATGTATCTTAGAATAAAAATGGATGTTACAGAGCCACTTCAGAGCTCATTTAGTCATTTGGTCAGGAAGTTATATGTTAATCAATCCTCGCAACAAGTTTTTTTTCATGCTTCATGCTAATTGTAGAGTCCTCTCTCGAGAATTTCTTTATATTTAATTAGAAATTCGGTACAATCCGATTGTAGTTTTGAGGTTATAAAACCGGTAATCTTACAGTGACTTTTGTGACCAAATACAATGGTTCAGGCCCCACGGCGTCGACGTCCGGGGAGCTCTTCATAATGGTTTTCACTCGCGATAGCGGTAAATGCAGGTCCTTCTCAGCCTTCGGCGTAGACATGGTTGATGTTTCTTGTAGGAACTATTGATATGGTTTTATGTTTTACACACACTGTATTGTAAAATTCAAAGCAACAATAAATTAAATGATGAAGTGGAGCTGGAATTGAGTGGTCTGCAATAGATGTAAGAGATATTTTCGTAGATTTTCAGTAAAAACACAGAAACAAAGCTTACGCGCGTTTTGATACCACTTGTCAAATAGTGATGTACCGTATAAAAGGTACTTACTCTACTCTGTGGAAGTACCTACCTATATCGTATCTAGCGATAACAAAAACTGTGACATAGTATCGTATTTCTTCTTCTTTTCTTCTTCTACCTATATTAGTTCAACCTATATTAGCTACTCAATGGTGAGTGTAGATATCCCCTAAAGTTATCGTATTTAAAAACATTAAACAAACATAGGTAACTATGGGTTAAAGAAGAAGAAGAAGAAACAAAGTACCTAATTAAGGGGGAGACACCATTAAGGCATAGTCTCTACAACCGCCCGCTGATCCCATGACAAAGTAGCTACTTTAACCCGCGTAACAGACTGCACTAACTGAGCTACGCGGGTCACCTACATTAATAATCAAGCTATTGCCGCTACGCTATCTCTCCCGACCCGATGCTCCAGTGAGTGTCGGTTTTTCGTGCAGAAATCAAAAGACCAGAAGCATTAGCACGTGAGTAATGAATTGTTTTCACGCTCATTCACCCGCATTAATTACTGCTTTGTCGTTTGGTAAAAGAGAATGCCGGAAGTTTATGAATACTCCCTCGCATTGATACTGCCTTTGCCGCATTGATATTGCCTTTGGTCTCGGAATTACACGAGCCATTTACCGGCCTCGGGGGAGACAGGGTCACCTTCCATGTCTTCCACCGAGGTAATTCCTGTCCGGCGCGTCCTTGTCGCGGGGGTGGGCACCTCACACTTCAGTAGGCCGGAGTGTGTGGGTGGCGAAGTTCGGATGGGGACCTAGTTCTGCGGGGTAAAACGCGGAGCCCGTGCCCAGGGTTACGGGTGAAGACCCTAACGGCAGATGTGGCGGAGAAGATGGACTTTGGTACGGCACAGACTGGCGGATGGGGCGACGGATTCGGAGCACCGCAGGCGACAGTAGGGTCCAACCTGAACAAGTCGGCAGCTCCTGCAACCAACTCGGCTCCCCACGTAATGACTCGTCATTCCTGAGGATACAGTCGAGAAGGTCGAGAGAAGATCATGAACGCTGGGCAAGGTCGTGGTCTTTAAAAACATGTCCCAGGCATGCAGCGCCTGTGGAGAGGTCACTCCACTCGTGCCTGAAAAGGTGCGGATCACAACACGGGGAGTCGCAGTCACCGGTTATAAGCTTTGCGCTAATAGGCGTGTGCGCGGGCGCCAGGGGTGACTCTCGACGGTAGGATAGTCCATCGCGACTAACTGACCAGTTACCGCCTGCCTCAGCTGGGCAGCCCCCGGCCAATAAGGTACTGGTCCGCCTCTCATCTTGCGCTCATAAAGGTGTGGTGAGCAGCAGGCGTGTCACAACGTCTGTACAACAAGATGGGTATTCTAACACCTGGCAATAAAAGAAATTATAAAAACTCCTATAACAAAAATAGTAGAACGCAACAAAATAACAAAGTCACTCTTAGTGTCACAAGATTTGCCACATGGAACGTGAGAACCATGACACCCGGTTTTGTTGATATGACGTCTTCAACCGCGACCACCGACGGTACCCCAGAGCTCCGAAAGACCACCGTCATAGACAGAGAACTTCTCCGTCTCCGTGTTGATGTAGCCGCTCTACAAGAAACTCGTCTTCTAGATGAGGGCAGTATACGGGAAGATAATTACACCTTTTTCTGGAAAGGGAAGAACGACGGCGAAGGACGAGAACATGGTGTTGGCTTGGCCGTCCGTAACTGCTTACTTGGTTGTATTGAAACACCCACATGTGTGTCCGAACGCATTATTCATATAAGGATGTTAACAGCTTCAGGCCCGATTACCCTTATCTCAGCATATGCTCCAACTCTGAAAGCTTCTGCTGACATCAAAGACCAGTTCTACGAAGACCTGCGCATATGTCTAGAAGGTGTACGTGCGTCTGATAAACTCCTTTTACTCGGTGATTTTAACGCGAGAATAGGTGACAAATCCGAGGACTGGCCGGAATGCGTCGGACGTCATGGAATCGGCAACATCAACGAAAACGGGCAACGATTGCTGGAGCTTTGCGCATCTCTGTCTCTTTGCGTAACGAACACTTACTTTAAGTGCAAACCTATACACAAGGTTTCATGGAGACACCCCCGCTCAGGTCATTGGCATCAGATTGATTTTGTCATCACAAGGAGGAGAGATCTACGCGACATCCTTAACTCCCGTACTTACCACAGTGCTGATTGCCACACTGATCATTCGCTAGTAATGGCGAAGACCCGCTTAATTCCTAAGAAAATTCACTCGGCGAAGAAAGCTCCCCGAAAAGTTGCAATGAACACAGCAGCTATGCGCGATAAGGACCTCTGCAAAGAACTAGAGGATCAGTTAAAGGAGAAGCTCACCAGTGATATTTTGGATCATGCTGCTTGTGCTGAAGATTTATGGCAGGTAACAAAGCAAGCAATAGCGGAAACGGCTGAAAGAGTGTTTGGCAAAAAGGCAAAGACCGTTGACGACTGGTTTGCAGAGTCCGAACACATTCTGCTCCCATTAATAGAGCGAAAAAGAACAGCTCACATAAATCTGTTGAACAACCACACAGAGAATAACTTGCGCATTTATAAGGCAGCGAAAGCAGAAGTGCAAAGCACCAGTCGTAGATGCGCGAACGAGTACTGGATAAAACTGTGCCAATCAATACAAAACTGCCGGGATGTGGGTGACCTTAAGGGTATGTATAGAGGGATAAAAACTGCAATCGGTCCTACAAAAAGAAAACGTGCCGCAATCAAAGATCTAGATGGAAATCCGATTGCTGATAAAAGGGAAGAACTCGATAGATGGGCACAACATTATTCTAATCTGTACTCGCAAGAGGTTAACTTACATCCTGACGCACTGACTACTCTTCCTTCTCGACCTCCGGTGACTGACCTCGACGACCCTCCAACTGGCGATGAATTCGCCGCTGCTATCCGAAGCCTAAAATTAGGCAAGAGCACGGGTCTTGACAACCTACCCGCTGAGTTAGTGAAACTTGGCTGTGTTTCTTCTCCCCTGTACGCTCTGATGCTGCGCTGTTGGGATGAGGAAACTATTCCCCAAGATATGAAGGATTCAGAGATAGTGACCCTATATAAAGGCAAAGGAGACCGCGGTGACTGCAATAATTACAGAGGTATATCCCTGCTGAGCATTGCGGGAAAGGCATTTGCGAAGGTTGTGTTGCGAAGGTTGGATACTTTAGCTGCTCAGATTTACCCGGAGTCCCAGTGTGGTTTCAGAGCTGGCCGATCGACCAATGATATGATATTTACCCTTCGTCAACTTCAAGAGAAATGCCGAGAACATCAAGTGCCGCTATACATGGCCTTCGTCGACCTAAATAAGGCTTTTGACACCGTGAGTAGAGAAGGGCTGTACGAGGTATTGGCCAAAATCGGGTGTCCTCCAAAACTTCTGAACATCGTCAGGTCTTTCCATGATAATATGAAAAGCTCAGTTATTTTTGATGGAGAAAGATCAGCTCCCTTCGGAGTTAACCGCGGAGTCAGGCAAGGCTGCGTACTAGCTCCAACCCTCTTTGGGATTTTTCTATCCGCACTTCTCTTGACTGCTTTTGAGAATTGCAATGTCGGAGTACATCTGCATACTAGAAAGGACGGACGACTCTACAACATTAATTTGTTAAAGTCCAAAAATAAGCGTTTGGATTTAATTGCCAGGGAACTTTTATATGCAGATGATGCTGCACTAGTTGCGAACTCTGAAGGTGACCTTCAAGAATTGATGACGAGATTTGGTAACGCCTGTCACTTATTTTCTATGAGCGTTAACACCAAGAAGACCGTCATTATGGTGCAGGGCGTAAGTCAGCCTCCTAAAATAATTCTAGACGGTGCCATCCTTGATGTCGTGGAACACTTTTGCTATCTTGGCTCTACCACAACAACCACACTCACAAGTGATAAAGAGATAGATACTCGGATCGGTAGAGCATCGACTTCATTTGGAAAGCTGTTTACTCGCGTCTGGAGGAACAATAAACTAACCGTTCACACAAAAGTCCTTGTATACCAGACCTGCGTCCTGAGTATATTGTTGTACGCCTCGGAAACATGGACTACATACGCGAAACAAGAACGCAAGCTCAACGCCTTCCATATGCGCTGCCTGAGGACTATACTTGGAGTTACTTGGAGCGACAAAATGAGCAACGAGGTGGTTCTCTCTAAGACAAGCTGCTGCAGCATTACTGCTATGCTGAAACAACAAAGATTACGTTGGCTTGGTCACGTACATCGTATGGCCCCTGAGAGACTTCCACGACAAGTAATGCTGAGTCAGATAGCAAATTCAAAAAGACCTGTAGGGCGCCCAATGCTGCGCTTTAAAGACTCCTGCAAGCGTGATATGAACAGCTTCGGCATCGCGACTGACACGTGGGAAAAACGCGCCGATATGAGACCAGAATGGCGTCATGATATTAAAACCGGAGTGTCCAAACATGACAAAGACTGGCTGGAGAATATCAGGCAGAAAAAGCTTCGCCGTGCCTCATCTCCTCCAGCAGACTCGAAATGGACTTGCGATCGATGTGGCAGAATATGTCGTGCTGCAATAGGGCTCCATAGCCATAAAAGACGATGTGGGATCCTACCAACCCACTCAACCCACTAGCGCTGCAACTATCATCTACTATTAGATGCTGTGGCCAATGATGATGATGATACTGCCACCAAAGTGTTTCGTTCCGGCAATATGAACAGAACAATAGTAGGAGGATCAGGCCGAGCTTGTAAACATAGCATTAATACCTATGTAGATATTCATTTTATTCACGTTCACGTTAGATGTTAGGGATTTTCAAAATGTATCCTTATTGAATTGAGTATCGACGCAACAAAATAGCAGTGACTTTCATATATGTCTCGTCCCTAAATAGCTTCACATTCTTGAATTAGTGTTGCCATATACTGGCAAATTAAACGAAAAATAAGAATTGGCAACATTTTACATCAATATTCGTTTCGTTTCAAATTACATAAATAGGCGCCAAAGTTTAAGAAGGAACTTTGAAAAGAGCAAGCACCAATAGTAGGGAAAAGGGAGTTTATCTATCGCCTTTTTCCTACGTATCTCGTTCATATTCGTGTATGTGTTCGTATTGTGTGTAATCTTTATTGGCAGAAAAGGTTCCAAAACAAAATAAATAAAACAAAATATTGGTCTTAACGCTAGCTGTCTTTATTTTCCATTTCCTTATAGAAAATACATTTACGAAAAACAGTAATCAGGGCCGGCCCCTCGGGCGCAGCGCGTCGCGCGGCCCCTCCCCACTGCTGGCTGACTAGAGCCCCGACACAACCGCCACATCCGATACTTACGCGAAAACGATAAATAATACAAAAGAATACTGATAGCGAGATCGTTTACAGGGACTTCTCGATTTTGATCAGTTCAGCGATGCCGTCGTACATTTCCTTGACGGCCTCGTACTCGGTCAGGCCCATGCGTCTCTTGTTGGAGATGTCGTAGACTCCGCCCTCGGCCTCGGTGTGCTCGCCGCGGGTGCCGCGCACCTGCAGGTGGTACTTGGAGGCGATCTCCTCCAGCTTGGCCTTGTCGGCGGCGAGCTTGGGCAGCTTGATGTGGACTGAAGCACGGACAGTGGTTCCCAGGTTGGTGGGGCAGAAGGTGAGGAATCCGAGACGGTCGTTGTGCGAGAAGGGGATGCGCTTCTCGATGTCGTTGACGGCGTCGACGAGGCGCTTGTAGACCTGCTTGAGGTCGCCACCCATCTGCATGGAGATGAGACGGAGGTGGTCCTCCTCGTTGCACCACACAAGGAAGGTCTTGTTCTCGTTGTGGTAGATTCCTCTGCCAGTGGGCCAGAAGCGGCAGGCGTTGGCGGCCTGGAGGAAGCGGTCGCCCTCCTTGAACAGGAAGTGGTCATCGATCAGCTGCTGCTGGGTCTCCTTGGACATGCCGGTGAGGGGGTAGAAGGTGCCCTTGAGTTCGCCTTCGAGGCCGGAGAGGGTGGAGGAGACTTTGTCTTCCATTTCCTTGTACTGGGCCTCAGTTAGGCAGGGGTTGAAGGGGTATCCCTCCATGGAGCGTCCGCAGCGCACCCTGGTGGAGACAATGAATTCACCAGCGGCGTCAAGGTTTCCGAGGGACTCAACATCGCCCCAGTTCTTGGGGGGGTGCTTGTCGGTTTTCTTGAAGCCATTGTGGTAGTCCTCGATGATGGGGTCGAAGAGGTCTGCGAAGACGGTGTACGCCTCCGCGTCGGGGGCGTAGATTCCGACACCAGAGTCCAGGTTCTCCACACCTGGAAATAATTAAAAACAACTTCAAATAATGCTGCAAATATACCTACATTTTGTTTTAGTATATTATTGGAACACGAGAAACTAATGAGACACTTTAGGCTGAAATAATAATAAAAAAAACTAGATCTAAAATCCTAAATCTAACTAATTATCTACTACTTAAATAAAGAAGGGCTACAGGAGCTATAGTGACCGTACTTTACGGCAGTTAACGCTCAGCCTACTTCGCAATAGTTAAAGGCGTGATGTGTGCGTGTAAAGTATAAAATATAGGATAACAAAGCCTGCTAATGTTACATTTGCCCGCTTACTTATTTTATTTATTTAATCATCAAAAACTTATAAAAAAATGGTATGTCGAAAAATTATATTGATATATTCTGCTACAAAACATATTATTCATTAAACTTATCTTTCTAAAATATAATCTTTGTGATGTCAAACAATGATAAGATATCATTAATATCACTATCTGATAGGTATTATTTGTGTACTTTTTCAATGTTATAGATAGGGCAAATATTTTTAGAAATAACTTCTCATGACATTGAAATTGGTACCTCAGCTAAGGTTTTTGATAATAAGGTTCCTAATCAATAGCCTAGGTTTATTGCCCTTGTGATGCCGGTTTAGAATAGCATCACCCCATTTCTACTCATAGGTGTCGTAAAAGGCGACCTAGGGATCAATCCAGGGAATCAGCAGCAGTATTCCCTATGAATATCTACAACACCTTGCACTGCGCTCGCCGATCCGTCTATCTAGCGTGTATAGTGGGAGGGCCATATCCAGGAGTGGACTTTTTTGGTCACACATTGGCAGATTACAAAACCCAAGTCCAATACTTGTTTTTTTTTTAAGAAACATCCTAATTAATAAAAATACCTCTCCAATATATAATATCTAAATGTTGTTGTAGGTTGTAATTGTAACTATGTTGCTGAACTACAGAGGCTAAATTGTTGGCACACTTTATTGGTATGTTAAATGGCATACCATTAAATGGTATGTTGTTGTGTTTCATTGTAACTGCATTACATACTGAAGTGTGGGTACACTAGTATAGTATTATTAGATTATTATTTATTCTATGACAGACTCACAGACAGACTGTTTTAGACAGCTAAGCTTTAATGGAAACCTGCTTTTAAAAACTACCAGCTTCATGTACTACATATGCAGAAACAAATGTTGGCATAAATCTTGATAAATAGTATTCAAAATGTATGCCAATTTTTTTTTTTACTACTCTTCACCCTCATATTAAATTCAAATAAGAATCTACCTCTCTTCAAGTCTAATCTCTTTAAGTCTAGAGTGAATAGGCATCTTCTGGGCAAGCTCGCTCCACCGTAGATCCCATCTCTGCTCTAGGGTAAGATTGGGGTGCAAGAGTAAGCCCATCACAAAAAAAAAAAAAGAAACCTATGTTGCTACCTACAATTTCATTTACAGACTGATCTGAAGTGTAATACAATACACATTTTATCTACCTATTGTTCAATGCTATATGGAACAACACACCTACCTTATACTAATAACAATTGTAAGTACCTACTAATATCCTTAGTAACAGGAAAGAGTGGTACTAACTAATGCTAACTTGACATAGTAACATTGCATGCACATTAATGCATTGATATTATTTTTTCCTTTTATATCAATATACATAATATAAAATGTAATTTTATTTTCGGCAACTGTGTGTATATGGCTGTTATCGCTCTGCTTACCCCGTAGGGGATAAAGGCGTGATATTTAAATGTGTGTATACTTTATGTGCTTCTGTCTGTCTGTCAGTCATGGAGACAGCTAACACCTGCTAAATCATGCAACACATTATGATGCGGTATATTTTCATAAACTACTCAAATGGATGGCTTGTTGTATAACCAAGTAAAATGTCTTATTCCCCTAGGAAAAAACAGCGGGTGTGGTTACAACAAAATACAAAAATATACTGAAAAATTATGTTTAGTTGAGGTAGGTACAAAACCAAAACCTATGCAAATGTTTCAGTATGTATGTATAGCAAGCTACCTAGTAGGATGTATGTAGGGAATCAACCTATGTATGTGTACGCATAGCTAGGTATAAGTTATATAACTGATGGTGGATGACCTAATGGGTTGTGTTCTTCAATGATGCATTTCAATTATGACTATAAAGACTCGAATTCAAATAGGTACAGTCAAACGCAGGCTGGGTTATACAGTTTGGACTTTGAACATTCCTATGTTAAGCGCATAAAGTTCAATAGTAAATTGAGTGTCTTAACTAACCAGACATGAGGTTGACTGTAATTTATATGTTGTAGATATTGACATCTATGATGGACCATCAGTGTATGAAATCATTTTTCTCAAATATGCTAAGCATATAAGGTGCCATAGCAATAATCTGTGGTAGATTATTACCTATCAGACTGTGGGTAGATAGAATTTCTTTTTGTAAAAGATACATCAAGAAATTTCCTAGCTTCCTCCCTAGGGTGACATAGAATAGGCCAATAGCAACAGACTCAAAAGCCATCTAGCCCAGCTAACAGTTCATAATTTCAAACTATAGTACTAAAGGGCAGCAACGATCTGTAAATGGCGGCCGATTGTCATGCTTTCTCTCTCCCACTGAGGCTCTTACATAGGTATACCAATGTGTTAATGCTTTCTCCCTCACCCTTAGGTAACCGCCATCATTTACAGTATGTTTCTTCATCTGATGATTCTAGACAATACTTAATAATATAAAATAAAGGAATACAAACCAGACTGGATGACGTCCAGAAGCGTGGAGCCGAAGGAGGTCTTCTTGTTCTTTAGGTTATCGAAGACTTCCTTGGTAAGGTACTTCTTCAACAGCGACTTGGAGTCAGAGGCCTGGAGCTTGGCAAAGCCAGCCTCTAGCTTCTCGAGGGTTGCGACGTCCACCATTGCTGCGGCTTTTCTGAAAACGAACAAACAACCAACACGTTACAACATTTTCAAAATTCACGACACTGAAAGTAGCTTATTATGAAATATCGCTAACGCTTTCAAAGCTGCACATGTCGCCCGGGTACACATTATTACGAATTTAATTTTAGTAGAACTTTTCAGTCAAAAAAATTAAAGAATATCGCGCGCGGCCAACCGATTTCACAATTTTCAAAGTTATTTCAATCAAAATGGCAATTAGGCATCACCGCGTCATACATGTTTTTTAATTTGTTTTAGTGACGTCCCGGTACTCTTCGTTATGTTCCAAGTCGAGAATTCGAAGTTTTTTTTTTTACTATTTGAATCTAGGTTAAACTAAGTAATTTTCAGCGATATACCTCCAAATTATAAACAAGGGTAGATTGTAAAAAGAATCTTTGCTGGAATCCGACTAGGTACATACGTATTTTTAACACTTTTTTATAGTATTAAAATTTACAAACCGTCTGATGAGGTAATACACGAGAACAGCGCCGCCGCAAACCACGATTGGAATTGTGACTTTAAACTTATAGTTCATGACGATGAATTATAGAAAGCCACTATCGAGTACGACGAAGGGGATTACCAGCCACGGATAAGGGACTTGTTAACGCGGCGTCAGGTTTGGAATTGTTTTGCCGAACACACCCAAGAAATGCTAGATTTTGTAGAATTACGTAATTTTTCCAGAGGTCGCCTTGACCGACACGCGCAAGTCGAACGGATGTGTCAGCTCACTGCGCACCGGTGGTGCTCCGCGGCGCGCAGCCGTCAACCGAACCTCCCACTCACGACCAGCCAACGAACGTGTTATCGCGGGTTTCTTGTTACTTGCATTCATTTTCATTCGCGAAAGGTAGCACTTTGATAATCAAGCTTAGTCAGATTACGGTCTCTACTTAAGTTCCATGAAACGTAATTATCAATTAGCTATGTATGTAGACGACAATGACGATATAAAAGTTGCTACACAAGCAGAACTCGTACACGTACGACATTCACCGGCTAAACAGACCGGCGGCGCTGCCGGCGCGTTGACTCACCGTTCCATAGGAACTTACGGAATTTTCTGCAATTTGCAATTCTCATGGTAATCGAATTTTAGTTAGGTAGGTACACAATTTTCTGCGATTTGCAATTCTCATATCGAAAGTTAGTTCGGTAGGTATTTTTGAGAGTCAAATAAAATTAAACACTCTTAAAAACTTCAGAAAGCACATACATATTTTAAAATCTCGTATTATTATTTTTTTGGGATGATGTAGGCTAATTAAGATAAGATAAGAAGATTATTTTTTTAATTCTACGATCACTGCTAATATAGAAAATAAATATTTAGTTAAGTTTGTGTTCTTAACCAGACAAGACATATTTATCAGACCAATTTCTTAAACAAAGACACTCAATCGTTTTCATTTCGAATAAGAAACTTTTGAGGTTACCATTAATACAATTGAAATGGATCATAATCATTCCAGTACCTAATGGTAGGCCCAGTCCGTCTTGTAGGTTACCTATGAATTTAATCAATTAATTTAACAATTTTATATCGAACATTTTATTTACTCGTGGACCTATTCATCATATTTAACAATATAAACTATTAAGAATTACTATGAAATTATAAATAAGAGTCAATAATGGATCTTTGAAATACGAGTAGCACAAAATTTGCAGATCACCAAAGTGATTCTGGAAGCTGAGATAAATGCCAGCCACAGATACGCACCCGTCGCCCTCGTCCGCCGGTTTGTTTTCCTTGTTTTCTTTCGTTGCACAACCACCCATTTTCACAAATAATGTATTACAAACTAGCCGCTAAACATGCACAATATCACGTCAACTACAGCAAATAAATAAAAGGAATGTAGGATTACTAAATGCAATAATGGAATGATATTTTGCCGAAATGAATGTATCGGTGCCGGGAGTGGCGAGGGTGCGGGGTGGATCGATGCGCGGAGGGCGCGGCACGCAGCACGCACGCGGGTTTACGCTTCCCGCCCTTCGGGAACCGCTTCAAAACTTTTCGGAGGGAAACTTCCCCCTACACAACTTGTCAGTTACCTTCGCGAGAGAAATTTGAATGCAAGTCCAACTTTTGATGCGCGGTATCATCTTATCAGTAAATCGTACACTTGACTTTATCTTTCACAACTTAGAACGCTTTGAGTAGTCACACAACTGAAGTATAAACTATTGAGGTAATGCAGTATAACGACACGTCCGGGCGGCGGCGGCGACATGGCGGATGTTATCATGCCGGTAAATTGCAAGTACAAAGATGCCACCGCTTACCTTACGCTTGTACAACCGTCTGAGTCGACTGCTTGGTGCAGAATGGAGAGTGCGGGAGCGCGCGGAGCGTTAAGCCCGCGCGTCAGCCAGCCCCGCGCCCGCACCGCGGCCCTTCCGCCAACCTTGGCCTTGCCGCCTCCTAACGGGCGGACCGCTGAATTGTTCCCAAACCACTCGCCAGCATCAATTCTATCCAAATTGTCTCGTTGATGATCAATTTGATGGGTTTTTAAATTAATAATTCAAAGATAACTAACCGCCATCAAACTGATATTGTTAATTATCATTTGTGGGTAGTCAGTAAATGATAAACTTCATTCTTTATCGATACCCTACCTTTAGCCACTTTTACTATGTCTATGGTTGGTCTACTACTATCTACTACTATCTTTTCTACATCCCGCGCCATATCAAAATTTCAGATTGATTCTTGACAAATTGCATAACTCCCTTGGCATTTTCTTGACGTGAAACTGATTATCTTCTCCTAGAAGATAACTTATATGCTATGGTTATATGTTCAGTAGGAACCAATTTCTATTTTTCTACACAAGTGGTAACGCTGTTCGAGCTTTTTCATTTACAATTTACCTACGTGAGCTTTATCGAGAATAAGCACACATGTGGTAAATTTGTTGAATATATTGAATTGAGTATCACTTACTATTGTAGCGACCTCTGGTGGCTACAACATGAAGCTCACTCAAGTGGTTCACAAGCATACAAGACGCAACAGGAGTTCTCAACATATCGAAGAGATGGCGCCACGTGACAGAACAATGGGCCTGAAACGCGGTATCGAAGTGTTCACCGCGCAACGCATATATACAACTTCCAATCCAATCCAGGTGGACCCGTCGGTCCCCTGGCCACAACACCCGGCCAGGCGGGTAGCTACCCTTTTCCCGACACCACCTGGATTTCTTCCTGTCACCCGCCATATTGGTGACCCTTACAATGGACTTCGCAGCCTTCAACCACACTTCAACCACTACAGCATGGAGCCAACTACTTCGTCATCAGCAACTACCACAGTCACAGCACCGGCGGCTTCACTGGTCCTCCTCATCATCCCGACTCACCGTGGACATTGTGGAACCAGGACGGCAGCTTCATTGGTCTTCCATCCTCATCCCGACTCACCGTGGACATTTGGAACCTACACTGCCTCGCCAAGCCAGACTGCATCATCACGCTACAATGACGTCATCAGCCCCACTACGCTCGCTTACGGTATCGACCTCCGGTCTTGAGGGGGAGTACTGTAGCGACCTCTGGTGGCTACAACATGAAGCTCACTCAAGTGGTTCACAAGCATACAAGACGCAACAGGAGTTCTCAACATATCGAAGAGATGGCGCCACGTGACAGAACAATGGGCCTGAAACGCGGTATCGAAGTGTTCACCGCGCAACGCATATATACAACTTCTAATCCAACCCAGGTGGACCCGTCGGTCCCCTGGCCACAACACCCGGCCAGGCGGGTAGCTACCCTTTTCCCGACACCACCTGGATTCTTCCTGTCACCCGCCATACTATTAACGTCTACTTACCTATCCTACACGATCATTTTTTTTCTTAAACTACTGAAAATATTTCGAAATTTAACTTTTAAAAAATATAAAATAATAATCGGTCGATTCAAAAACTTTTGGTAGGTACATCACTATTTTGAATTTGTCTATCAAAAAGGCAAAAAACGAGGGAAATTTTGAATTACGAGACAAAAAGATCTTTTTATATATAATTATATAATAAATAAATAAATAGCAGAATTTTTTTCTGATCGTGGTCTTCTGGTTCTGGATCAGCTCCAACTCGGGCTCCGACGTCAACGTAATCTCGACATGTCAGTTAGTTATTTTTCACTTTCGTTTCATAACACGAGTGGCGATAGTCGGTTAGTCGTCTTCTACGTAATTTTATGCAGACTGGTCAGTTGTTGGCTGGTTTTTAGTAAGTATTCTTCATACAATTCAATTCGTTATATTGGTAAAATACCTACTAAGAGCAACCCATTATAAAATACCTACCAAAAACTCCCCTCAAAGTAACCCGTAACCAAACAGAACCCCAGCTTTTTATTCCACCTTGACTTAACGTGTCCTTGTATCGGGTCCTGGCGCGTCCTTGACCCCGCAGGTGAGGTCGCGAGGGAAGGTCACTTCGTCACCTATATTCGCGCGGGAAGCCTACGAAATGCCGAGGTAAACCCGGCTTGTTTCAGCCGTTTTGTAGTAACGTAGGTCTAGGTAGGTAGATTTAGAGCTATAATAGCTATAGAACGCAAGTACGAGTATGTAATGTAGGTCCGAAATTCCTATACGATCTGGTTTAGGTATATATACCTAGAACCTACAAACTTGTCCTCGGAATTTGGCTTTTTGCTGACCAAAACTGCTGACACTAGGTAAGTTGTACCTAATGGGATCGCGATCGTAGTGCCTGTCTAATTCTGCGTGATGAAGACTTACGATTACCTTGATAGACACCAACTCATCAAGGTTTAATAGGTAGTAAAAATTGGCCAATAGGTACACCTTACCTACCTCACGAGTTTTCAATGACCGTACTTAGCGATCATCTTAAGCGTTTTACTATCCCTCCACCAAGCCTCAAGGCACCTTAGATGCTTAAAGGATTATCCAAACTCGATACCTATTAATATTGGCTGTAAGATAAGTAGGTAGGTACCACTATAAATGTGTAGTGGCGGCGTGCTCACTTGTCCGAAGTGCTCCTTTAAAATTGGCTACTGCAGCCACATGCGAGCACACGATCGCGCGGACCAACGAGACTCCAGCTGCTGAGCCTGTCCAGCAGTCGCTGTAGCCGAAATCGGCTCGGACAGATTAATATATTGTACTGGAAACTAATTTATAACCTTTATCGAAGCTATTGTTTGCATAATGAAATCAATCTTCATAAAGTTCTAAAGAACCAAATATTGTTCAACCGGGTTTTGACGCCGGTAAACTAGCAGCTGCTCGGCTAATTTTAGCTGTAAATCGATATAACAGCGATATGGCTCGCTTGTAATCCTTTGGCACACTTCTAGCTGATCGTTCTCAAATTAGGGCTGAGCAAGACTTTCCGTAACAGGGCGATATATTGAGAACGCTGTGCTAAAAAACCGCCAACTCAAAATAGTGATTAGTCTGAGAACAGAAAAATTTACTCTAAGAACGTTGTAAGAACTTGCAAGGAATAGCAAATTACACATATGCACAAAGTTCTCTTTATCTTTTACAGAGTAGGCAGAGTGTCTACGACCATACAGGAACAGTCGTTGTCACCACGTCTGTGAAAATATTTGAGAGCCGTTTCGGATAACTTGTGTACTGATAGCTAGAGACAGGTTGTAAGCATGTCGTTTAAAACCATCAAGTCCCTCAGGTAGGTGTCTCTTACGACACCCGAAAAAAAGAAAAATAACCTGAAATTATTTTCAGTCTGAACATAAAAGTGCTGTTTCTAAAACGTTGCACACCTTAGCAAATTCAAAGTTGGTGTTGCATCTGTGACTAATTCCAATTTCCGCTACTTAGGTCTATTAGCGTTCGAAAAGAGCTGAAAAAACTGTTGGAAGTTTTCCGAAGGTTGGCCAGCCTTGGCAATGACTGGGCCTACGTCGGCGGCCTTGCTTCTTGCCAACGTAACGGGTTAACGACGCATTCAAAATAGACTCGTCATTAGCACCTAGCAATATTTGTAGATGATATCGCCGGGCTACAGTATTGTTCAGGTTTTTCCCTCTGTTTTTGATACTCTACAGCCTAGGATTGATCGAAGTATGCCTCTATTCTTTAGAAGTCTTGCCATGTTTGTTTGCCACTTACGACGACAGAGGGGCTAGTTAATGACTATAACACACACGTACGTAGATTTCTATTAGATATGACATAAGGCCTCAGGTAGTATGGATGGATCGACTGAGAAAACGACAGAAGTCCCTTCTCCGCAAAATTAGACAAGTATTCCATCAAAACTTGGGACATTTAGTCGCAGTCACCAGTTGACCTGCCTGCGGATTGTTAGTAGGTAGACTCTTACGGTCTTACTATTACCCTGATGAAGGAAATTTAGATTCTGTCTCTCAAGCTAAGAAGACTTTCAAAAAGCTTTTGCCTGTATTACCGAGGCAGTGCGTTAGAGGTTAGTTTTAAGTTTTTAGTCCACCTGAGCCGCGTTTACACTAGGTTCATAAAATTGTTTTAAGAAATGGAAAAATGTACTCATCCTACATTTTTGTCTTTTTTACAATGACTTAAACATGACCATCAAAAGGATAAATGTAAAATTTACTACTTTGAATAAATGATTTGAGTTTGAGTTTGACCCACCTATACTTTTTTGTCTTGCTAAGGTTCCATCGTAGGTAGATAAATCATAGTCACCCTTAGGCACCTTAATACCTACGGTACCTACCTACCACTTTTCAAGCCTTGCTTTGCTACTAACTGTGTCGGTAATTATTAACGTTTTGTGGTGCTTTGTACGTTTTATGGCAAATTTTAAGTGCCTATACAAATAGCTCTGTAAGCTAAATAGCAGGCTTTATGACATCAACATAGTTTGCCGAGGCCGGATCATCACATTGTTTGATCGCGAGTTCTTCACATAAGTAGGTAGGTACATAACACACTCAATTATAGAGTTTTCCTGCTTACTCTACTCACCAATTTCTGCGGTTATTTTGATTTATAAACGCGAATAAAACGCGAGATGGACCTAAATGTTTTTATCCAAAAGATTCTATCAGCCTTGAGCTACCTACTTCTCCATCAACTACTTATACCTACTGCTAGTATTCTCCAAGAGTGTGAAAGTTCTATTCAAATACTTTAAATCAGTGTAAAGACAGTGGCATTATCGAATCCGGGTTTCGGGTTCAATTCTCGGTCTTACAAAGTTGATTATTAACACTCTGTGAATTTGTTCCCAGTCTGGTTAAGACATTGCGGACTGAACCATTCGGTTGTTCGTAAGAAAGATGGTTCCGAGTTTCGGATGGCACGTTAAGCCGTACCTAAGTCCCGGTTGTTGTCTAAGATTACTTTGTCAACGGTCGTTACACAAACCATGTCAGAAACCACACTTGTAGAAGGCGGTTGAAAAATTCTAACACTAGGATTTATAGGGTCGTTGGACACCAAAAAGAAGATTACCGAATTCAATAGGCACCTACCATGCGCCAACCCGTGTGCAGCTATTTTGTACTTCGGATAAGCTCAGTAGCAAGAAAGAGCAGGCATACGTGACCAAAATGCGGTTCCATACGATGATTCACGTAATTAGCGAGTAAGTATGGCCACGGCAGTAAACACATTACGAGTCAGTATGTACCTACATTACATTACATCCACTAGGTATGTCTACTATTACAGTCGTCGTTATGCTCTGAGCTACCAAAATCATGTCACTTATTTCAGATCTTGGATTTTTTTTCTGTTTGCCGATTGATGTATTTTGGCTGTGTCAGTCAATGAGCTAAGGTCCAGTTAAACCTGACTGGGGACAGAGTCGATGATGGAAGTAACTTCAGAAGCTCCAACTTGTCTTATGTGGCGTCCAAATTCCTTGTAAGAGAGGGTCCTGGGTGGTTCCAGACCCTGTCAGAAGTGCCTTGTGCCTTGACAGTATCCAAATGTTTGAGCATGGCACTTCTTCCATATAGTACTTACATACTTATTCTCGTTCTCATCTATAAGTAAATCATGTTTGATGTTATGGCTATGGCGATGTATCTATATAACTTAGTTTATTTTTGTGAACGCCCTGCCTACCCCGCAAGGGATAAAGGCGTGATATATGTACGTATATATGTATGTATTTTTGTGAACATACCACCTAAATAGACAGTCCACTTCTTTTAGTGACTGTACCTATAGCCTTACAAAAACTACCCAACAAAAGAATTCTTTTGGCGAAATGGACTTAGCTAAAATGGCTAGTTACAAAAATACGTCAAATCGTGATTTGAAAGTGAAAGTAATGATGAATAGTAGTAGCTTTTGTTGTTCTTCCTAAGTGGGTAACTATCTATTTTACTCATGCCTCTATTGCCTAGTACCTACCTACAAAGTCGTCCATATAACGACGCTTGACCGCCTGACAACCGTGTCTACGTTGGTTGCTAGCTAGGTATTATTAAAATGGAGTCTTTCATCGTTTATTAATAATCTCGGATCAATACGGCGCCACTTCAAGCCAGGGTTAAATAAAAAAGGCACATCATTTATGCTTAGATTTGAATTTTTCAATCATTTTCTAACCCTACTCTTTAAGCAGGTGTAAGTAAATAATAGGCTCTATGAGAAGGGCCTTCAATAAATCAGTCGTGAACTCAATATTTCGATTGCCCTATAAGCTTGAGTCAGCATTTTCTGTCTAGGCAACTAAACTACCTAATATCCGTAGCAATTTCCTACCAACGAAAGTGGGCAAAAGTTGGGCCTTGATGCCATCAATATCAAACTGTCAGAACTTCAGAAGAGCCTCGTTTTCAGCAACGGCCTTGCTCGTGCTGCTCGCCCGGCCAATGTCAGTGTCAGAGGAAGGTTGAAGCTAGTCCAACCTTGGCCGTGCTCATGGTCGCTTTTTCGGCCGCTGCTGTTATGATATAAGGTTGATTTATCAAATTGAAGTTGTATTCTTCCAACATTGGTTGGTAATACTTTTAACCTATGTAGGTACTATACCTACCCGTTACAGCTGTGCATTTATCAGACTGAATATATCATAAAATTTGTTTAATTAAATTCTGTCTAATTAGTGGCCAGATGATACTAGAGAAAATAATAACTGCCAACCAACCCACAAAATATCATCAACGTAGGTACTTTATGCTCCGCTCCGGGTGTAACTCAAGCTAGCTCTTCTCAAAATTGCTAGAGTAGAGGTGTAGGATGGGCAATCCTAGTACCAAATGGGATCCCATTCCATTGAGATCCCATGAGGTCGGATACGTTACGGTATCTTCATCATCTGACGTGAACGGATCACCACCACTAAGGCACGTTATAATGGGCTGTATAGCTCATTAAGATAACTAGCCGACACAAACGAAGGCAGAACAGAAAACAAACGATGCCAGCGTCAAATCGTTTTTTACAATCGCACTTTTTATATCTTGGCTAGATGTGTGTTTGAAAGACGTAAACGCGTTATGTCATTTGGAATGTTAGCGTGAATTTTGAGGTTGTTTTCGATCCCGTGCCAGGCGGTGTTTGTTGTTTCGTCATTTTAGAGGAGCTGCCGTGATCTATTCAGTTTTAGAAACAGATATACATAGTGACAAGTTACACGTGCATCGTAGATATAGTCACCAGATTACGTATCTTACAACAGAGGGAAAATAACAAGAACCAGATCGTCAATTGCTACGTAGAAACGTTCAATCAAGCGCATCATAAGCACAACTACCTACAATTTGAAAAAGCAGTTTTTATGTTTTACTTGAAATAACCACCTTAAATTCTGGAACTGATATATCAAAACACCGCATTGCCTCTAGCTTACTGCATTACAGATTGCATCTTAATCTTTCTATTAAATTTCGCTAATTACTTTCGCCATTTTAATTTGATAAGATATGTTTTGTCTCACCCTTGCCGTATTAGTAGAATCGCTGAAGAAATCAGTATGCAGCATATTAATATCGAGTACAACCGAAACCATTTTCTGGTGGATATTCGAAGTATACGAAACATTATCGAAAATTCGCGAAACACGCCGATAATACGCCACTTCAAACACTTGTTTGATAAGGATATCTTTGACATGGAGTAAGCCGGTTGATAAACTTTCCTGAATGTGTGGGTTTTCGTTTCGATGCTCATACCCGTAGTCCTATCTGAAATAGAATTATTTGGTACAAATTTATCGTGATTCGTGGCCGATACTGATATTGAAGAAGTGCCCGCCCATGCTCCCACAGGAAAATAATTTTAGAGTATTTCGTATCTTCCTGACGATCATTCTAGTAAATATTGAGTAAAAGGAACCACAGTTACTTTGGAAGGAATTTCATATTTCGACCAATATGCGTACCTACCTACCTACCTACATTTGTCACTTTTCATTAATCACCAGTGTCTCCTTGGTTTTCCGGCTATTGTAATCTAGTAGCTACCTAAAAACACTTCAACATACTATATAGGTAGGTAGTTATTTGACTTATTTATGGTTGATAAACTTAGTCATTCGCGAGTCATAAATTTCATTTAGTTTTACATGCTGTTGTTCTAGTCGTATATTTTCCTGTCTTTGGTCTGACCACAGATAATAACACAGGCTGACACCATTATAAGGGTATATCTATAGCACGTTATTAGCCACAGGATGCCATCATACCCATGGTCATAGTAAAAACCAATCGAGAGAGGCCCGTGTCCAGCAGTGGACTGTTGTGGCTGTTGGTTGAAGTTGTGTGAAGTTCAGAAGTAGGTACTGCCTTAGAACTTAGAGCGGATTGGACTTTAGATTGCAGGTTGTTACATTTGTAAGCAGTAAAGAATTTTTTGAATAAGTAGTAGATCAGCAGGTAAATAGGTATATGTAACATCGTAAATTGACGGCCAGTTTCTAAGTGCTGATAGGTAATCATATCGATATCGCGCCAGTGCTCCAACTTTAGAGATATCTTTAGATTTAGTACTTAATAAGATAAAAATGTGCCAAAGGTAGGAAGATTTTATTTTGCCTTTCTTATAGAGAGGGTTTCGTTCCCTTCAAATGTTCCAAAACCCAAATGTAAATAAAATACGTTACTATTTAAATAGGTATGTTGTTTTGAAATACTTCTGGTAAGGATTTAATTTGTAAGGATTTGTTTTCATAATGCTCAATTTCTGTAGCTACATTGGTATATCCCAGCACACCCAGCTGAAATTAGATGTCGTAAAAAACTCAAAAGATAAACTCAAGATAGACAAGCTACCGAGATATTTCCGTTGCCTCATGCGTGACATGACCTGACTCACTATCATAAACTTGAAATTTCTATTACCTTTGAACAGTGTTAAGGAAGATTTTCTCATAGCTCTTATAATCTTATTGTGTGCTCCATTGTTCATGCTTACATCATTAGCGTAGGAAATCCTACCAATAAAATATTTTTATCTTCGCGATGGTCGTCCATGTAGCGTAGGTGCACCTATCTAACAATGCTTTAGGTATAGGTAAACCATGATATCGACGAATAGTGCTTTCTGGAATCAATGGTTTCGTTCAAAGGTTTTTCGGCTAACCGTTCTGAGTTCAATCCGAAGATCGGTTAGGTATGAATTGTTATCTTGAATATGGAATGCTCAACTCAAGGACAACACCGTCTCTGTCTCTGTCTGGTCACTTTATTTTTCCTGGAAACAAATAAATTAAAGGCCAGTAAAATTCCAACGCATTTTTTCCAACAACCCGTTCATTCATTCGGTTAATCATCGTAAGATGAGAAGTCAGCCATTGATCCCTTTTGATATGAGTCAACCAACAACATCATACCTAGTTGAATTTGAATAGCATACAAATTTAGGATAGATTTTTATTGTTCTTAAAATTTTCCTTCATGTTCATCATCATAGAGTAAGCAACCTACCTATGGCAATCTGTGCTTGTATTCAGCTACTTAATCATACCTATTGTACCTATTTTTTAAGTTTTTAAGCTTGCAGCATTTGGGGTGAAGTTATGAAGGTAGTTCCACCATACCACCGGGAACGCAGCGCGATTGGTATTCGTTCACGACATGGTCCTTTAAGTATTGTATTGCTTTCTTTAAAATGTCTAACTTTCGTTATTAATTTTTCAATTTCGACTAAGTCCATAATTCTAGCTAGACGGTTGTTTGTCCCTTTACTGCACAGCGAAAACACGTTACATATCTAAGGGCAGACATTACCTTTTACACAGTAAAAAGTCGTCCACGTAGGGCGATCGCTCGCATTCCTTGCGGCACTTCCTTCCCTCTTGCGGCTGTCTGTCCCGCAATAGGCATCTGGCATGCGCTTGCGCTGATCATGACTCACCGGCCCTCGGTCGATGAACCCGTGCTTCGTGTCCACAGTACCTTCCCACTGGTACGAGAGCGAAGGTATTACGTGACGTGAATCATTCATAGGTACTACTTTGATACGTATAGTTTGAAATGATGATGAAAAAATCATCGTCATATCGTTTAGAGTGATGGAATTGTTTGAAGTAACTTTGTGCAAGGCATACCTTGCTTCTCAACGTTTGTCATTTCTAGAGGATCACTTCTAATATGATTAATTGCATTAGAACTACCTTAGAAAGAGGGATTATTAGCTACATGAATGCAATGTTAAAGCGTTCTAGGTATCCAATGGACACGGTCAAGATATAGAAGATCTAATGAGTCACAAATATGTGTCTTGCTGTCACCAAGTGCAATGGAAACATTGCAGCTCAAACCGCATTTTGCGACTGCCCTGCCCACATAAAAGCTCGTGCCACGAAAGGTATCCCCTGCACTATTCAACACTATGGACTTGACACAAGGTACATTATTGGAGGCCACCCAGACTAGTTCATGTCGTCTCCGTGGGACTCACTTCGTTGCCCTAGTACAAGTGAAAGCGCAATCTATCACCGTACTGCACATAGGCGGCTTTGTTACCGATATCTATTGCCTTGTATTGAAACACGATCGCCTTTCAGCATCGGAGAAATTCTTGTCAGGCGTGCAGATGAAAGTTCAGAAATGTGAAATGAAAGTTTAGGATTGGTCAAAGCTTTCAACATACGACCTACCTACTGTAGGAATGCCGATGCAGGTGCAACGTTTTATTCTGTTTCTATTGTAAAAATCAACTGATAGAGCGAACTGGAAGCTGTAAGTCCGAAGAGATGGTCAGATCAGATTAGTTGTTCTATCGAAAGCAATCATCAAGGTGCGCTTCATATAGCCAAAATAGAAGCAAATCTTCAAGATACTCTTCATATTGCCAATAGAAACAAATAGCGAAATAAAATCAAGAAGATTCCAAAGAGGGATTACGACCCTTACTCATTAATGAGTAAGAAGTAGTAGATATGTGCTCTCTTGTTCACGTTCTAACTTCTGCATAGAAGAACTGTTTGAGAGGTCCTGCTTTTTACCTTGTTTTCGAAGTCGTGACTGTGTCAGATATTTCAGTTGTATATAATTATGAGGAAATTATGATGTTTTGTAGTAAACGGAGCATCGTTATACCGGGAATATTATTATGTTTCAGCATGGTTGGGTGCGATCCAAAAGCGTTTGCGTCAAATACACATTCTTCAATGGTTCACTGCATACGCACTTAGTATTATAGATGTGGTTAGGCTATTTACACTTACAGTCGAAAAGATGGTATGTAAAAAAAACTACTCACACTCATGCCGTGTGATGCCGGCTTAGAATAGCATCACCCCACATCCTTCCCGTGGGTGTCGTAAGAGGCGACTAAGGGACTCGAGAGTATTGTTGTATTACAATTTTTAGGCGACAGGCTGACAACCTGTCACTATAGTGATACACATGTTTTCCGAAACAACCTTAGAAAACAATACTCAAAAATGTCAGACGTGGCGATAGCGACCGTATTCTTACGGCTGTTAACGCTCTGCCTACCCCGCAAGGGATAAAGGCGTGATATATGTATGTATGTATGTATGTCCTGTGCTATGACTAGGAAATACTCACACTTATGTGTTCTGACTATGAATTCCTTTTTTGTGGTGTCATAGACTTTCACAGAAACCGTATACACACACAGAAAACCTAGCGAGACGAAAAACGGATCTGATTGAGATATATTAAATTGTCCTTGTCAGAAACCCTGCCTGGAACCTCAGCTGAGCAGGCAGACACGCTCCAATCCCACTGCACAACATCAAAATATTTAATTCGGGGTGAACTTCAAAATATAAATTCTACCAAGTTCAAGGAAGGACAAGAGTCCAACCTAAATCCATTTGTTTTCATAACTTATTTGTTACTTTACGCCTTGCTAGTTTGCTACGTATTCAAAGCAAATCTTTAAGTTATTTTACTCACGTGATTGGTATTGGTATTATGACTGTGACTTTGAACTTGACTCGTAGACGCTAGACGCGTTGCAAATTCCTTGAAGGTCGAACCGTATGCTTACGCCACAGACATGTAAGTCAATTATCACCTGTGCTGTGCAGTGCAACTAGGCTCTCCACTTACCACCTTTTAATAAATCCCTTTTACACTTGTTTTAAAATAGTTGTTTGCTTCAGATAAGAACTTCTGAAGTGCAATTAGATGGGTACTTGGCGGACGCGCCTTCCTTAGTTACCTGCATTGTCGTATAGCTAAAATCACTTCAGTCAGTATGTACCGAGTACGTAATTTATACTCCCTTAGTCAAGGTGACTCGAACTTAGCAAGCATGTTTACGTATATAACCTCTTCAGATATCGACCGACCGATAGGTATGGTCGAGAAGTATTAGTCATTTCTTGATACCAAATATTCAATTCAAAGTGTGTCACATGATTCTCTTCTTGCTGATCTTTTCGATAAGATATTTGCACAATCTGATGTTATCTAGGTTATTAAATTACTGCATATTATTGACGTCTTAACGACAAATAGCTATACGACCATTTTATGATGTAACGTTGCAGATTATTAGGACAAACATCAATACTGCAAATTTTCGCGAAAGAACAGATTATGTAAAGATTTTGAAAATAAAAGAAAGGTCACGACCGACTTGATCAAGCTTCTATTCTAGTTTGAAACACTGTAAAGTATTTTCAAAAACAATTGATCAAAAAGTTTTCCCAAAGTTACACAAAAATGCATCTTCTTGTCAACAGGTTGTTCTAAAATATAAGTAGAGGTCATGATTTATAAGATGACTCTCTGCCTTCATGCCGTCTTCCACCTCGGCTAGGAGAAAGTATATGGTGGAAGGTAATGTGCGCCTGATCAACTATCCTGCTCACTCATCCAGTGTCAAGATGATACCTTCTTCTTCTGGCAGCGGTTCATCAACCACGTCCGGTGCAACGTCATCTGGAGAAGAGACAGGTGGAGGTGGCGGAGGTACCTCTCGCTTACTGTGAACACTCGATGAGCGAGACGAGCATGCACTATTGATAGGAAGGTCACCCCTGGAACAAGCAATACAATTTGTTAGTATTTCTTCCTATTTCTCTCTTCTCTCTTCGTGTGGGACACTGAGTCATGCAACGAGGCAAGGAACCCTAGTGTCAGAATTTTTCAACCGCCTCTACAAGTAGCAGACTTCTGACATGGTTGTGTAACGACCGCCTTCTTAGTAATCATAGACAGCAACCAAGACTCACGGCTTAACGTGCCATCCGAAACATGGAACTATCTATCTTCCATTTGTATGTCAGTTAGGTTAGGCTTAACGTGTGTAGGTTTTCTCATGATTCGGTCAAATGTTCTTAGGTGTGTCCTGACTATACCAACCGATTTCAGGCGAGTCGAAGAGTGGCGCATAATTTACAATTGGTGATTTTGGCAGAGATCATGTTTTGCCATGATTTTGTCATTTGTACCTACGTACCTACCTACATAGCACAAAAAATATGCGCAAACTGACTTATTCAAAAAAATACTCTCCAGGAAAAAAATTGGCTGTCTTATTAAATTCAGCAAATCAACGTAAATGATACACAGCTAAACAGTAAACCAATGTGTAATTAAAATCTAAGAAGTAAAAATTAGTATAACTATGAAACGAATCATAAAAATAAGTAAAAATAACATTCTATAAGATTACAAGCGTTGTATGTCAAAAGGGGCGATTGCGAATATTCAGCGTTCGCAATCCAAAATGGCGGTCGATCGTCCAGCGATGACAGACTCAAGATGGCGTTCATTCGTCGTCGCCTTCATCGCCGGCAGCGCCAAAATCTTCTTCAGTTTGGTCCTCGATTGTCTCGGGCTCAGGTGCCGGTGGTGGTGCTACCGGCGCCGGTGGTGGTGCTACCGGTGCCGGTGGTGGTGCTACCGGTGTCGGTGGGGGTGCTACCTGCGCCGCCTGCGGGGGCCGTGGCTCCCCATCAACACTTGCCGCGCACGACTCCGAGCAGCCGACTTCTGAGACAGGCAAGTCGCCCCTAAAAAGAAGGGCACTGGTTATCAACCAAGGCTGGTTTTCCGATTCCTATCTAATGTTGACTAGGTCTTTTTAGACCTTAAATGGGAAAGATCAACGTTCTGAACGAATGAGTGTTTCTTCTCCCTAAGATGCTGGCTGCCGAGGCCGGCGCAGAGTTTTTACTTTTTGTTACTGTCAACTCTGTTTTAAGTCTAGTTATTCTTTCGTAGGTTTAACTATGACGACCGATGTGGCGCAGTGGTAGTGCGACTGCCTTTGACGCAGAAGGTTCCGGGTTCGATTCTCGGTGGGTCACTCACAAAGTTGATATTTATCACTTTGTGAATTTGTTCCCAGTCTGGTTAGGACATTGCGGGCTGAACCACCCGATTGTCCGTAAGTAAGATGGTTCCGTGTTTCGGATAGCACGTTAAGCCGTAGGTCCCGGTTGCTGTCTATGATCACTTAGACGGCGGTCGTTACACAACCATGTCAGAAGCCTGCTACTTGTAGTAGGCGGTTGAACAATTCTGACACTAGGATTCATCGGGTCGTTTGACGACTCGGTGTCCCACACGAAAAAGAAGAAGAAGAAGAAGACTATGAATCTGTAAGTAAGAGCTGCGAAAAAAAAAACCAATTTGATTCATTGTTCGCCTTCATTTGCAGCCCCCTCATTGCCCATATTACATGAGAGTGAAGACGTATATGGACTCACTACTGGTCTCACTTCCCATGAAAAACCTTTTTCTTCTTCATCAAAACCAAAAAAGAAGTTTGCTGAACGAACACACTATTAAAATATAAAAAATAAATCCAACTATAAAACTGAGTTAAACAAAACTCCCGGGCTGGCCAGTGATAACAGAGATATTAAAAATACCTTGTTTACGATATGAAAAGAGGTATTTCTCGATGCCAAATGGCGCGGCATTGGCAGCGCCAGCTATTATTTAATCTGTGGCAATAGCAAAGCAATACAATAATCCCGAGGTCGTGTGGCTTAGCAACAATCATCTGATAGTGGATCTGGAATGCATCCAAAGTCTGGTCTGAGTTCTGTCACCTGCATGTGAAAAAAACTGAGGCATGATGATCAGACGAGTGAAATCCACTTGAGAGAAAACTTCGCGTATAGGTAGTTGACTAAAATTAACGTTTATGTGGATGATATTTTCGTACCATTATTTGAGGTTTACATGGATGACGTACCTATTCGATGGACAAGAAGACTTCAATGTAGTTTTAAATTCCTCGTCATTATTTTGAAGAGTTATTGTAGAGTGCATCATAAGTTAGTCATTCAAATAGTTAGCTACCTACCTTCCTTGGTAGAGGTTTAATAGCTTAGTCTTCCTGCCTCGCGTGGGCTAGGCATCCGGCAGATCTAGAAATCTAGACCCGACTAGCTACTCCTCCAGGCTTACTCCCACTTGTGAAATAGCTGAATATTTAGTCCTGTGTAAGGAAGTTATTATCGTATCAAAATGGTGGTACCTAAATTTTCTTAAAAATAACTAAGTCATAGGTTTTCGCATTAAGTTTAGTAATAGCCATTAAAATTCTTATACAAAAGTTCAAAGTAGGTAAGTTAGAAGTCGATTCGTTACGTACCTTTTACGACACGAACGTTTAAAACTATACCGTGAAATTGATTTCAAACCGAATGGCTACTACAAACAACCTGTTAAATCAATCAGCTGTCACTAAAATCGGAAGTAATTATTTCCAAACATCATAAACCAAAGAAGTAAGTATATAACCAAAGAAGTAAGATGACATCTTTGGGCTGGTAAGAAAACGTTCAAGTTTCAATCCAAGTAGCTAAAACTGCAGTTTTCTGAAAATATTTCAAATGCCTGAAAATTATATAACTAATGATCTGAATGGGCTTGGCAGTATATCTATTTGTCTGTCCTTGGGATGTGCCTGCACTTGATCGTTTTTTGCTAACTTTCTCAACAGCTATTCTCATCTGTAGAGTATAAAAAAGAACTGAAATCTATTAGAAAATCTATCTTCAAACTTAAATGTCTCTCATTAAAACAGTGCAAGTTTAGGTTAAAAACATACAAACACACATCATATCTTTATCCCTTACGGGGCATAGGCCAAGCTGTGTAGTACGGTCGCTATCACCACGTCGTCTGGAGAATAGGTCTTTGAAGTTTTAGATGATCTGTTGACTTATGATTACTATAGGTTGTACGCCTGATGCCTAAACCTGTAAAGACAAAATATTTCAAACTCAAATCCAGCTGAAAAACTTCGCTGCACAACTGAGGCTCCAACGTCGTCAACATAAACCGTTTTCTAAAATATCCCGAGCATAGTGTCTTGTTGTTCCCTGTCCGCATAGTTTGGCGGCTGTCCAACGTGTCTAGTTTTGAAGACAGAAAGCTCGTACAGCCAACAGCATAGGAAATTATACGGTTGATAATCATATACAACAGTGATATGACCACTGCTGTTCCAGCCCAGGGGTTTCTTTAAACCGCGATTATCTAGGCACCGGAAGCATCCATCCATCTTGTGTTCTGCTACTGCTTATGTAACTAGTTTACTTATTTAAAAAGTCGTTGAAATTTAGAACAGATTTAATGCCTATGGACTGTAAAAATCAAACCGCCACTATGACCGCATATGGTTTTTCGGAGACGAAATTACGCCAGCTATTTACCTACACATAGCCGGCAATCAAAAAGTCATCTTCCTACTAAAAACTAGCTTTCTGGAAACGCATGCCTTTGAACCCGCTTCGTTTGATTCTAAGTATCGCCAGCCCTATGAAGCTCAAAGTACAGTTAACCGAAATATAACCCACTAAAAATACCCTTCCCGCACTTGCAGCGGCCGTACAGTGCAACAACCCGACATGACTCTCAGTGATGGTATGTACATATGCCTAGGTTAGTTCTATACGACTAATAGTATAGTTAACCAAATATGATACACTTCTTTCGTATGGGACGCCCCTTGAACGACACGATGAACCCTGGTGTCAGTTATTCAAACATCTGATAAATGGTTGTGTAACGATCGCCATCAAAGTTAGCATAGACTTCAACAAGGACCACAACGAAGCACTGTACTGTCTTTTCGCATAATCAGGTCGTTCCATGTCCTTACCAGATCGGGAACAAATGCACTATTAGCTGTGATGTGGGTGCCCCACTGAGAATCGAACCCGGAACCTTTGCGTCGCAGCAGTCGCACTGCCACTGCGCTATATCGCCCGACTCGGCCATCAATCCATTAAAAATACCCTTCCCGCACTTGCAGCGGCCGCATAGAGCAACAACCGCATGACTCCCGGATGGTATGCACATTAGCCTAGGTTAGTTCTACGAGTAATCCATGCAGCTCAAAGTAACTAGGTACAGTTCACTAAACCAACTATGAAACACACCTTTCTGGTAAGGCACATGCTTCTACCAACCAACGACTAGCACACAGCAGCGTAGTGCATGAAAATCTCAGAAAATCTGCGATTCTTCACATTTCCTCAGGATAAGCTTAGTATGGGATTCTGTTCAACTGAAAAATTATCTAAAATGCAGCCGCATAATTTCTGATTGTTTAATTTTCTGGATGAGTTTTCATATTGGTTAAAAAACCGCGACCATTTTCCGATTTCCTTTCCTGGCTTGTCACTAAATTGTAGCCAAAAGGGATACTTCAATCACCTGCATGCCCGTAAATAGGTCTACACAGTCTATCTTACGCTTTCCAAACCAAGTGCCAACAATTTATAATCGAGCTTAGGTGCAAATACGTGGTATATTGATACTGACTAAGAAACTAGAAGAGCAAAGTCTGCGTTTGATGTTTTAACGTCAGTGCAATTTCAACTGCAATAAATATTGATCAAAGCCACTTCCAGACGCCGGCCAGAGGAGTTCCGTCCAATTTATCGTCTATTCATGGAACACAAGCAACGAAACAGGTATTGCTAGTCTTTGGTTGGACATTTTGCAGAGATGAAATATGAAACGAAATTCTAAATAGAGTCTATGCGGGAAGAGAACCGTAGCGGGAAAAAAGTTAACTATTATTTTTTACATAGAAACCCACGATCGACTAATGTCAAAGTCATAATAAGACAAAAACGCCCCCAAATTCCACGCCGGTTGGGTAATAAACGGCATAACATGCTGCACGGTAGATTTTTCATCTGACTTCAAACATCAAGGCCTTCCTTGCCTATTATAGATGGCTGATGACATGAAAACTTGCCGCTCGTACTGCTGAAGGTTTCTAGCAAGTGATAAACGAAAATCTTGAACTCGCGCGGGTTCGAGGATCATTCCAAATAATCGAATTCACACTGAACCACGCAAAAGGTTAGATTACTGCGCGGGCAAAACACCAGGGCCCGTCGCCATTAGGTAAGTATATAATTTATGCTTCAGGAGCCTAGAATGCTAACTTATTCTCCGGAAATTCTAAAAAGGCGCCTAAAACCAGTTCTCTTATGCTGGATAAGTAGGTATGTATTAGTTCGGAAGCCTCGCCCACGCCCTACCCACAGTGCAACATTGTGCATAAATCAGGGACCGAGTGCATTATGTGTGCAGTTATGCAGTTACTGCAAACTTACTGCATCCGCCGACATCACAATGGCTGTCGTACGGGATAGTCTGCGGGGCAATTCATTGAATTGGTAATGAAACTGATGGGTGACGTGTAGGTTAGATATCAGATATCGTAATTTGTCAAGGAAGATGGTAAATGAAGATAGCATTTGAGGAGCTGTATTGTTGGGTGGAGTGGGCTGAGTGATTCAATTTCACTCACTCCTCATAGAAGAAAAAAGAGAGAACTCAAAGAAAAAAGTATCTAAAGGAATCAAGGTTCAGTAGGTAATTTTAGCAAGCTTTTCAAAAGAGACATTTGTTTTGCAGCCGTCATACATTCGAAAAGCTAACTATGTCTGATTCATAGGTGTAGGTATTTTGCACGGAATGATAGACATGTTCTTCATCTAAGTTCTTCAGACGCAGGCGCATAGCAACGGCGCGCAATTTGCATTTCCTCGTCAGTTTCGCGGCTCGAGCCGGTGCTAAATGGAGACTCCTGCGCATTGCGGTTTATTTGCACGACTCAGGGCTGTCTGATATCATTTTGTCTGACTGAGTGACTTAGGAACTAGCAGATTGACCAATATCACAGATACTACCGAACTACAATGTCAACTTCAAGCGAATCATCCTACAGGAATCGAGGGACCAACAAATCTTGAGAATAATACTCAGAATACTGATCTACTGACCCAGTTGCGATTCTGACTCAATGAGATGATAGTGAAAATAATTAGGCTTTTAAAATAGACAATACTGAAGAGACAAAAGATCGTCTAAATAAAAACTGCAACAAAATTAACTATACAGTCGTGAAACTGTCAGCCATCCCTAAGTAACTCATTTGCCTATTCCGGGACACCATCCCGAGATCCTCCAGCCAGCCCTTACATGGCCATCACGGAAATAGAGAACTAGCCACTCCACTTATAGTTCAGGAATTGAGTTTCACATTGCTACGAACACGAAGAGACGAGGTAGAAGAACTGAAGGTGTATTTTAGGAACTTTTAAGCCGTCGTCCTTTGACTGACTACGCAACTAGTCGCAACACGAGGTGCATAAGGCAAGGTGCCCTTCCAAGCACGGACCATGTTTCAAACGGATATTCAGGCATAACATTTGCAATATATAAACAATCTGATACAATACCTACTGGTAAAGAATCCCACAATGATAAACCTACAACTTTCCCCGCCTTACCTGGGAATCTAGTCAAGGACTATCAGGAATATGAAAACAAGATTATTGGAAAAACATTGCGAATCGAATGCAACACTTATCTACCTACTAAGATCAGAGATGACGACCGATGTGGCGCACGACGACCGATGTGGCGCAGTGGTAGTACGACTGCCTTAGACGCAGAAGGTTCCGAGTTCGATTGTCGGTGGATCACTCACAAAGTTGATATTTATCACTTTGTGAATTTGTTCCCAGTCTGGTTAGGACATTGCGGGCTGAACCACCCGATTGTCCGTAAGTAGGATGGTTCCGTGTTTCGGATGGCACGTTAAGCCGTAGGTCCCGGTTGCTGTCTATGATCACTTAGACGGCGGTCGTTACACAACCATGTCAGAAGCCTCCTACTTGTAGAAGGCGGTTGAAAAATTCTGACACTAGGGTTTATCGGGTCGTTGGACGACTCGGTGTCCCACACGAAGAGAAGAAGAGATAAAACTATGCACAGCTACTATCTTAAAGTGAAAATGCCAAAGAAGACCATTTAACAAACATTTTCTTAAACTTTTGGAGCGTAAAATGTACCATGCGATGTGCAATCAAGCGTGGTTTTGTGTAGACTATTTGGCTTACATCTCGAGATGCTACTCATAGAACGTTGGTTCCTAACTGAATGCATTTTGTTTTTTGATGAGGTATGCTACGAAATTTATGAGTTGTTGATTCTTTCAAAATATAACTTTCAGCGGGAGCCGAGATGCTCTATTTCTGTAGGTAGTTCGACGAAGCAAATAATAAGCTAAAATTAACTTGGTTTCAAGCAACCTATTGTTTTGACGTTAGTCTGTATCGTCAACTAAAATTAGCCAAAACTATTGACGCATCCAGCGTTGGAGCTGTCATTCGTAGACAGCTTGACGAATGATCTCCTGTTGCCACGCGAGGCTGAAAACAGACAGACCAGACCGACAGTCGCAGATTGCTCACAAAATGACATTTTTAAAGATAGGCGTGATATGTAATAATATTGGGTCGGTGTCTACGGGTGTTGCATGCAATCATCTATGTAGGACGCAAAAATGCTAAAGTTATTCATGGGATCAACTTAATAACAGTTTAAGTTCACAGCTGTTGACGAAGCAAAGATTGGTCTTAGTAAAATGCTTACTTATTTCAATCTTGTTTGTAAATCCTGTTGCTGTTTACGTTTCAAATCCAGTATGCTGTAGAAAATGTGATATGTGTAGGTACGCCGAAGTCCTAACTAAACTCCAATTTCTAGTATACATCATAGAGTAGCAGCTTTCTACCTATACTTCGACTCATTAGATCGATTGACCTTCTACCAATAACCATGCTACCATCGGATCTAGTCATTAATTATCAATTGTGCACCACGAAGGACGTAGTCATACGATTATAGCCATACACAACTTGCTTTCCCATTCGATCGAGTTTCCTAAGAAACTGTCGAGCATATGACACTTCCCTTCCCATACACTGTTGGCATGTGGCTGGGTGAGAAGTGTGAGAACCCATACATAAGAAGTCAGAAATAGCCGTTGACGTAAAGAAAGCTATGCAAGGTCGCGTGAATAACGAATACTTATTGCTATGTGGAACTGAAAAATTAATTACAACTCTTGCGTACAACAGTTCATTGCCGGATATGGACCTCCACCTATCGGAGAGGTATTGCCATACTCACCATTATTTTGACCTTCAGTTTTGATTTTGACTCAATCCGATTCGTGTCCCAGTGAAAGACCGAAGTCGACTTCGTCTTTTTCTTTTCGTGTGAGACACCAAGCCGTCTAACGACCCGATGACCCGAAGTCGACTGAAAACCCTTGATTTCGACTATGACTTGATAACCGAAGTCGACAAAGAACCCTGGTGGAGTTCTCACGAGAAATCTTGGTTACTAAGTTCAGATTAAAATCCTTAGAAATACCTTATTAACCTACCTAACTCCATATAATCCAAAGCCTTGACTTTGAAATTACGGCACAAAGCTTTGGCTATTTTCATCATTCTCCTTGCCTTATCCCGTTCTCTGTCGGGGTCGGCTACCTAACCTAGGGGATTTGACGTGGAACCAAGTTTTTACACAGAGCGACTGCCATCTGACCTCTGCAACCCGAAGGCTAACCTGGCCCGAATCCTAGGTTAAGTCACATTCAAATATCATTTGATTTCAAATTTTATTTGAATGTGGGTTTCATCACGATGTTTTTCCTTCACCGTAAGAGCAGTCGGTAAATGTACGTGAGTAAAAACACATTGGTACATGGCGGGGATCGAACTCTGGTCTCACGATTGTAAGACCGGTGTCCTATCCACTTGGCCACCGGCGCTATTTTATTAGGTTAAATTGCGACCTTGGCAGTCCTCGTAAACAACTTTTATTGGGCGTCAGTAATACGTAACATCCACACATATACACGATGTAGGTAACTAGGTATTTGTATCACACAATCGCACAATGAGATCGTTTTACATTCAGATGTCAAATGGCACATTTTTCCACAAATCAAACAGTGCGAATCTATCTCTTTGAACGTGATTTGTTTTAGATCGCGCATTTTCATGGGGTTTTATAGTAATGTCGTCAACATAAACAGCAATGGTTATGATATTTTCAGCTAGAGGCATGTCAGTGAAGAGGGCCATCCGTTGGCAGGGCACTCCCACCGTGGGAAGAACCATCAGCCGTGAAATGAATTTTAGTAGATAAACAAATCAGTTCTACTAGATAATACTTATCTACGTAAGGAATGGGTGATGGAGTGACGGTACAACTGAACAACTCTCCGACAAGAAACATTATTGCGACTTTCCGAAGTATCGTCAATTGAACTTTTTTATTTCTGGCCTTACCTGCTCAAATTCTTTATTATAAAAAAGTTAGGTAAAGCTTAGGTATTCAAATACTTAGGCACTAATAATTGCCTCCTTATCTCGGTACAAGCCACAACAAATTGAAATTATCAACAACATTTAACCTCTAATTAACTTATCAACCGCACGCGCTGACCTGAACTTACGACTCTTGCTCTGTGACTCTTTGACTAATTGGTTTTAGCTAGTTTTGGTAAATTGTGGTTATTTACGATATCAGTTTCAGATTATACATTTTTGAGGTTTCGTGGTGTATTATGTAAAGAGAACGTCACAAGCACAGAACTATCTCTACTACGAACAATTTGGTGGTAGCCTCTCAGGTTGCCATGATCTAACAGGACAAAACCAATCCCACAAAGTGATAAATCGAAAAAATCCCAGGAACTGCCCTAGGGAACCCTAGAATCTGAATCCTGCCATTTGACTAAGTCTTCCCAGAGTAGAGGACACCAGTATTTTTCTTTAACCAATATTCGGCAACTGAGGTCTAGAAGCAGTAGTTGGGACAAATCAGCTGGTGGTCTGCGTTGTTTAGACGGCGCTGCAGTCACATTTATTGCTAACAAACCCCCACGGTTATAACAGTAGGTCTGCTCCAAGTCAGTTAGAACTGCACAAATGTCAAGTGCCCCTCTCAGACGGGAAGTCGTCATCATGATTCATCGTCACCGGCGCCGGACCGGACGCGGGTATGAAGACAATCTACTCGCTATACAGCAGGACAATGTGCTACTGAGAAACGATGTTCTGTCAACAAAATGCTTCTCAGGACTGACACTTCTTACTGGTTGGCTATTGAATGGCCCAGTTCAAGAAATCACTAAAGATAAACACAATCCAAAAAATATTTAAGTTCAGTTCCATGTCATTATATTGGAGAACGTGACTTCTGAACTGAACAAAAGGTTCTCTGTATTGGTGTTTACAAATTAAGGCCAAGTAAGCTTTTTTAAGCACATGAAATTATCTGCCTAACTGTTTAACAGATCAACTTAAACTGGTTCCCTTTTTGAGTACTGTACATTTATCATGTCCAGTGTCCACCCAGGTGTTTTTGTTTGTGAAAGTTTTTATTTACTGTCGTTCACTTTTGTCCACCTAGGTGCTTAAAGTTTTCAAGAACGGGCTGAATAGGTGTACCCACGATGTGCTGTTAATTCTACCTAGTGTTTCCGTTCATCCGTCCGTAGGAAGCACGCCCATCACATTACCTAGTCAAACCGGAGTGACGCACATAATTGCATCTCATGATGCGGTACTGTAAAGGTACCAGTTATCAGTAGGCGACACGACGCAGCGCATTCGCAGTGTCTGATGCCACTACACCTAACTAGGAATTATGACATAGGGTATAGTGAATGATATACGACTGGATATCGACCGCGACGACAGCAGATGAGACAATACAAGTGAGCTGTGGCTCCTGACATAGTTTTTCCTACAAAACACATCTGAGCATTGCTATTTCAGCGTGCAATCATCGTGGCCATACACATTTCTCCATGCTTTGTTTTCTGCAACCGATGGAAAGCAATGCTTTGGTCCAATGTGGGATTGGGAGTCCCGACTGACTGTAAGGTCTGACTGTCGAGGTCTACCACAACGCCACTAGCGTCACCTGCTGCGTCATGTCGTCAACTGCTGCTGTAGACCTTATGAATACGTGGCGGGTACTGTACCACAGAGTACCCCGTCAATTGACTGAGTGAGATATGTGACTCATGGTGGAATAACTGTGCAGTGGCACGGAATATTCCCATTTACATAGTTATTGTTTCGAAGTCAATTTATTTGAGGTCAACTTTTTTGTTTGTGTACTATGTTAAATGTTCAGCAGTTGACTGTTCTGGCTGATGAAAAAGGAAGATGCAGATATTAGATTTAAAGTTTCTTTTGGAAGAAAGATGATTTCCCGTGGTACAAAATAGCTCTACCTGGGCTACTGGCTCATGACATCCTGAGGATGAAGAATTCATGACCAGAAATTTCTGATTTAACGAGTATTGCCGAGTTAAAGACTAATTCTTCTATGATAGTGTAGATATGGGGCTATTATTTAAATAATAGTGTTGATAAATAAATATTCTTTAGCTCAGAATACTTGCATTGCCACAAGTAATTCTGTTATAAATGGGTCATTTGAGTGTAGTATTTTATTTAAAGTTGCTTTATACTGTCCATCATTAGATTCTATTGCTCTCTAATTGCTGAAGTAAATCTTCCTAACTATTCAAAGTTTCAAAGCAAGCACACCTTTATACCGCCATTGCCGTACTTTCTATCTAAATATTTACAATCCTAATGCCTCTATCCAGGTACATCTTACTAATCTCAATATAGTTTGTTACTATTGGAATGACTTGGCTTGGTTCCAAGCGAAACAGTTAAAATGTTGTTTGTGGCGAGTCTTACTGAGACAAATTTGTGTCTGAAGCTGAACTGAGGATAAAGAAATATATAAGTTTACACCTGCTATACGGCGTGTAAGGGACAGCCCTACAAATGCTGACCTAACAAGGTGCATCTTTCCTATCAATAATCGAAGGGCTTTGTATGGCATAACGCAGCCTGACATGACAGCATTTGAATTCTAAAAGAAAAAAATAGTTTTTATCACCTAGTCTCCACATACCTACTTATTTCTTTTCAAATTGTAAAGCTATTTCCAGACGTAAACAAATCAATTTAGTGCGAGAACAACAGGCATCCAGAATATCTACATTTACGGTAGGCAAAACAACCTACGCATATAAGGGATCAACTTATACTAGTTTTTCTTAGTATAACTGTATAAAGTCTTAAATGGGTAGGCTGATGTGCCGCCAATGGGACGTACATAGTTTCATAAGTCATAACAAACTCATAGAACCAATGAACCAATCGTGACGATCAACAAATGTGTTGTATGATGTGCATCTGCCGACAAACATCATATAGGTATGTAGACTCAAACATCTGTGCACCGAACATAAAAATAAACCGATGTAAGTTTCACATCGGTAGAAAAACTGTTCGAATCTATAATTGTCTTAGTACTCTGAATAATCCTGGTATAAGGGGCGATTTAACGAAGACCATGGAACTGTGGAACTATTAACATGAAGGCATGAAGCCCGCAAAGCAAAATACATTTGTGTCACTTCTGTGTCTCATGCAACGAAACTACAGGCTACAAGACTACAGGTTAAATCCGTTGGGACATGATGGGACAGGATTTTTGACCCACTACGCGATGTACATCGAATTTCACCTGTAGACTTGTAGCCTATAGCTTCGAAAAACGGGGCACTGGTCTGTGATGATGCCTATGTTGGGAAACGATAAAAGGAACTGTAATCTATTAATGCGGAAAGGTCTTCGGGAAAGATTTGAGATTAAATATTGTTATTTTTGGCTGTTTGAAACTTAGGTCGCATCTACAGAAAAGGGTAGCCCAGGCGGGACCAAAATAGTCCCGCTCCGCCCCAACATACGAAGTATGTAGGTATGATATGGTAATATAATATCTAGATAGATAGGGACCTATATAAGCCATTAGCGTAGCGACTAGTCAGCTCGACTTATTGATTTTGCCGAGCGTCAAGCTAAATATAAAACACAAAGGGTAACGATATACGAGTAATAGGGATCGAACCAGTAAACACATTAGGATGAAAGAAAGATCTAATATCAATAGACATAAAAAAATATAAATATAATAATTTTCCTTAAAGAGGGAGGAGGAAGATGAACAATTTTCCTAGAAGAAAAAAGATCGAAACATGAAAAAAAAATTGTACCTCACATAGAAAAACCTGACCCCCTGGTTGGTATATTTTATATGAGACTTTATGGGAGTTCCAAAAGTTTTTTCAAAACCTATGTTCCTTGGGCAAAGTTGTTCAGTTTCATGGTTTCAATTAACCTTTTATAATATTTGTAGTTTCTTTTTTACATCGTCTATAGTTTCATACAAAAAGATACTTCTTTAGAAGATGAAGCCAAAATCAAATACAATCAAATTAAAAGATTACAAGGCGTGAAAAAGATGGATGCGGTGCCATGACCTAGGCAACTCCTCGATTTAGACACCAGACGGCACATGTGGTTTGATAAATACGTCTCATTCAATTTAGTATCTAACTAGCTTGTTGTAACAGATATAATTACGTTCTGTGTTATCTGCAGGGTAAATAGAGTATGCGGGTTGTGAAGGTCGGAGATGAATGTGTAATTGTTTGAAATCCAGTTCTCATATTGGCTAGCACCTAGTTCGAGAAGTCTTGAAATATCAAAAGCATAGGAAACTAGTACCACCGATGTGGCGCAGCGGTGGTAGTGCCATGCAGAAGGTTCGGGGTTCGATACCCGGTGGGTTACTCACAAAATTAAAATTGATATTTATCACTGTGTGAATTTGTTCCCAGTTTGGTTAGGCTTAGCCTCCGATTGTCCGTAAAAAGATGGTTTCGTGTTTTGAGGCACGTTAAGTAAGTCCCGGTTCCTGTCTATGATTACTTAGACGGCGATCTTTACACAACCATGTCAGAAGCCTGCTACTTGTAGTAGGCGGTTAAAAAACTCTGACATTAGGATTTCATTAGGTCGCTGGACGACACAGTGCCCCACTAGAGAGACTACCTAGTACGTGAGTGCTTGGCTCGAACCTGAAACCGTTATTGATTAATTTTTACGTCAACATAGTTATGTGTTAGCTGAACGTTATGACCTGTCCTACTTAAGGCGTTGTTGCCTCGTTTCTCACGGGCTAACTGCCAAATTTTAAATTGTTTTTATTGTATGACATATTATGTGTATCAAAGTTAGGTAATGTATTTTAATTTAATTTAATTTAATTAGAATTTTTGATATTGAGTCCTGGTTACTTGAATAAAGAATTATTATTATTATATTATTATGAGTTTGAGTAGGTACCTACCTACTTATGTTTAAACCTACTACGTCGACGATGAAATATGTACTTGTATGTGTGTTGTAGACTACTACGAAAAAAACGATTTACGATTCGCTGTTTACGATTTTATTAAAATCATCATGATTTTTTATTTCATCATGTTTACTTATCTACTTTGCAAGAGGTAAAACTCGATGACCAGTTCGATCCGACACGGTATCATGGCAACGAGGACTCGTTTCAGGGTTCTGCAACAACGCAGTAAACCCAGTTAGAAACTATAGCGAGGATTGGCGAGCGCAGTGTAAGATGTTGCCTATATTCGTAGGGAACGCTGGTTGGTGCACGTTCCCAGCAACACTTGAAAAATTGGGGTAGGCACGTCATTAAAGACTTACATTCAAAATAAATACCTCAAATACATAGGTAGGTATAATCTTAGTCGTAATCTATGAAGGAGCGATAGGTGCCATAATGTTTTTTTTAATTATTTGACTGAAATTATGAAAGTATTTTTTGTCGAATGTTTTGTATCAGGGTGGCTATTATATTTACAACCAGCGGCCTATGCAGCGAAACTACAGGCCACAATTCTACAAGTGAAATTCGATGTACATTGCGTAGCCGGTGAGACATAATAAAACCAGGATTTTGACCCGCTACGCAATGTACATCAAATTTCACCTGTAGAATTGTAAATTGTAGTTTCGAAAAACGAGGCACAGGATGGATCAATAATGTGTATGCCTATGCATAGGTCTCGAATTTCAGTTCAGGACATAAAAAATCAATAGGTCCAATCCGAAAACTATTGCAGATAACCGAAAAAAAGCAACACTATAAACCTAACATTTAAATGCCTTATAAATTCCCCCAAACCAAGAGGAGCACGAAATAAATGTCTTATTAGATGCACCAATACCCATCGAGCTTCGGTAACGAGCTAAATGCGATTTTATGAAGCTGTAACTCTAATAGATTGAACTCGTTCGAGTGTGCGTGATTTAGCAAACGATAAAACGCAAGCGCACGGTGGAAACTCGAGAATATTGACAAAATGTTTTCATGAATTTCGATACTTTAGTACGTAAGAAGTCGATAACTCAGATTGCTACACTACTTATCTGTTTTTAGGTAGGTAGATATACCACGATTTTTTAAAGAACGAATCTCGAATTGGCAACATTATTGTTTGCTATATCAAAATATATAACATATTCATGAGCAGAATGTCCACAATAATGTTGCCATTTCAGGATCCTTTCCATTCGAAAACTCTTATCGCTATAGCAAGCTATGTCACAATCAAGCAACACCCTCAAAAGGTTTTCCATTATTTTGGTGATTTCTCTGGTACATTAATGTTCAGTCTATATCCCAGTGAAGACTGCTAACCTGCTAACGATATTTTATCTTAGCTGCGCGCGCGCCTCGATCTACCACAACAAGTACTAAAATATTGGCAGCGGCTCTCAGCGCTGGTTGGATCATAGCCAAAGATATACCGAGCACGGCTCTACAAGTCTTTTATTTACAAAGCTATTTTTTTCGATTGTTTTTCTAAGCTTTAGACAATATTAATATCACGTGAAGGGGTGGAGACGTTTGGCTGTAAATGAAACTTCAAAAACTAACCATTGCGCTTGTTAAGATGACGTTTAGCTACCTACTTAAGAGCCAAGACCAAGTACGGTGGTATTATTACGGGTTGGTTTATTTTTCCTTGTTTGTATTGTACTAGTAACACGGGGAAGAACGATTTCTTTTTTTAAAGGTCAAGGTAGCAAAATGTCATAAATGCGAAATGTAGAAGACGCAAAATCTCAAAAGCAAAATGCTAAAGTCGGAATTGCAACCCAGCCCAGTGTACCACTTTCCTAAATTTAAGTAGATAGTTGCAATAAGCCGGCAAAGTTGTTTACAACTGAATAACACAATGTTCTAGTTTATTTATATTGAGTGCGGTAATCTATGGGATGGAAAATAGACTCGATATTCGCTGCCAAGCAATCTGTAGCTGAGGAGAAAACAACTTGGAAATTTTCATGGATTTGATGAGAGAAAACGAATAACAATAACCAAGTAAATAAGATAATTAATTTTACGTTTTTGTAACTCTTGTTTCAAGTTCTTTATTGCATAGTCAAATTCACATACGAAGATGCTACAAATGACAACTTGCTAGTTAGGGTACCTACAGCTACAGCAACATAGAGAGAGCACTTTTTCTATCTCACGTATCAACTTACGTAAGTACCTACTAGAAGGTATTTCGATGTAAATATTATGCGCCTTGCAAAAAAATGTTTTTTTACATTGAATCGAACATTTCTTAGACGTAAAGCATAATTGAGACAGACTCTTCTACACAGCTTAATCACGGCTTTTGAATCTCGACTCGGCGCTCTATGAAATGCAGCTTTTCATTTGAGCCCTAACTCCCCAGGCACTCTGGGAACTAGGTCACTGTTACGTAAGGGGGGGCCTGGGACCTGGAGTGGGGAGGGGGGCAGGCGCAGCGGACGTGGAAGTATGAGACCTCATGGCTGTATGAAGGAATATGCAGAGGCATATATTAATTTTTGATAGATCGTTATAGGAAAATTGCTGTGTGGTGCTGCTGGCTTAGAATAGAATAGCATGTGCATGCCCAACGCTAGCTGTGTGTGTCGTAAAAGGCGACTAAAGGAATAATCCAGGGAATTAGCGTTACCTGTAAATACAACATCTTGCACTGCGTTCGCCAGTCCGCCTGCCAAGCGTGGTGGTGAAACCCTCTGAAAGAGGGAGATCCATGTCCAGCAGTGGACTTTTGCGGTAGGTAAAGTTAACGTTTACCAATAATTGTCTAAGCCTATGTTCGAAAAGAAATGCGTAAATAAAGTCTTCTCGTGTTATAACTGCTTAAATATTCCCCTAACAGGGACATACTCAAGCCTACACCCTTAAAAGGTGATCGCGTGTTTAGCTCTTGACCTTGTTATAACCTTGACTTGTGCTTCCTTATGAATGAGTTGTACGCTACCCCCAAAATGTTACGTGCCTGAGGGATATGAATGAAAAATGCTGACACTGTCTTCTCTAGTTGGTATTTACATAGAATGTTTTGCGGTTGTCTCGAAATGTCTGAAAGAAAACTAAAAGAAGCTTCACGCCGGCTAAGTCAGCTAGTTTCCACGTAGAAAACCTATCGTAGAGTCAAATGTCGGTATTCCATACGTGGATGATTAGATCTTGTCACCTCAGAGTAACCGAACCCCCATGTAAGTAATGTAATGTTTGTAATTTTGTAAGCAGGGGACTACCTGCATTTTACGTTTCTTACAGACAGGCACCTAAGTAGGTACTATTATGCTTGCTTTTTCTACCTCAAGTCCTCAATAGTAAAATGAAGTGAACGAAAAGTTTCTTTTATCACGTAGGAGAAACCATAGCGTTTTTCGAGCATCGTTTTTAGTTGCAACCTCTTTTTGTCGTATCAACTTGACTATTTCTACAGCCAGAACCTCCCTCAACCCATGCATGTGTTAACAACTAAACCAACATTTAATATGAATGTCCCCTTTACGAGCTCCGTGGCGTTTCGTTTTACGTAACACGGCGGTCGATAGTGCGACCTTCCACAGGCATCTATACTTCAGCTGTTAAGTCTGCAGCTCTTGCGTAACTTGGAACGTTGGGACCGGAAAGCAGGAGCAAATTCAATAATGCTGAACTTGATTTCAATTTTCAGCTCGTTTATTGGTCTGGAAGCTGCTGGTAACGGTTAGAACAGGATTTTATTTAAATTGGATTTTAATTACGTAACCTTTGCCCAGCACAGGTACCTACCTAATTGATAGATGGTAGATTTACTTACATACGATTTAGTTCTTAGACAATACTATTTATTGTGATTTGGAGGCAAAAGTTAGTTGATAGTAGAGTAAGAATTCAAGAACTTTACGCATTTACGTTCTGTTCACAGACTTTTCAGTAAAGTAGCATTTACCCAATGAGGTATTTATATTAGGTACTTAAAAAATGTATCCGTGTTCATTGTTAAATTGTAGTACACTAGTACTATTATTTATTCTGTGATTGTAGCTGTCGAAAAATATAGGTTCCATAGAAACGATGTCGCCTAAGATTAGGTTCCTACCTCGGAAAACAGGCCTACACTTGCTTTCCTTCCCTAGTTTCAATGTAGATTTTTTGTTATTGCTGTTGTTTTCATGTAAACGTTTTCGGACTATTTTTTCTCGTAAACCGAAAAAGCCTCCATAGAAAAAGTTGGTCAGTTTCATGGTCTGTCTGAGCACGCCAAGTTTTCGGTACCAACACTACGTCCCTTACACTCCGTACTACAATATGCCTTCTTACCGTGTCGCGGCGTATTAAATTTTGTCTGCCCAGAAGGTTGCCACACGAGTGGTGTTTGGAGTGGCTATGGCTACCCAGAGGTCTTCTAGCGTACAGGAGTCGTCCGGACGTAAAGCCTATAATAGTTAACATAATAATCAAATACTCACATGTAGTAATTATAAGCGATTCCCAGGTACCACAGGGTGAAAACGATGACACCGACGCCAAAATCTTCGTCAGCCATTCGGGTGCTTGGGGTTTGAGGGTTCTGGGGTTGAGGGTTCTGGGATTGAGGGTTCCGGGGATAAAGGACTTCTATTGGCGAAGGTATGCTCCTATGATGAAGAATAATTATTAAATTGTTTGTGAATGTTGAGAAAGTTATTTTTGTTATTTTAAGTTGGCAAACGAAATAATTTACAAAGAAATTTATGTTTTGCATACTTCGGAACTTCGCTTCGTAGTTTAGCTATTATTATATTGCTGTGCCCCCCGGGGTGTCACATGATTACTCTTAAGACAACCCAAAGTGTATCTAAAGTCACAATAAATGCTTGAAATTGAAAATTGAAATTGAATTGACCCTATGTGTAGGTAGGTCAGGTATGTCTCTATTCGACCCTAAAAGAGGTAGATACGTATCTAATGGTGTAAGTGATGTTGTCATGTACCTACGTAATTTAATTGTTTTATGTGAAAGAAATGCGGCTTTACGATTACGATATGTGATGTCACCGTGTGATGCCGGCTTAGAATAGCATCACCCCACATCCTTCCCGCGGGTGTCGTAAGAGGCGACTAAGGGACTCGAGAGTATTGGTGTATTACAATTTTTAGGCGACAGGCTGACAACCTGTCACTATACACATGTTTTCTGAAACAACCTTAGAAAACAATTCTCAAAAATGTCAGACGTGGCGATAGCAACCGTACTCTTACGGCCGCTAACGCTCTGCCTACCCCGCAAGGGATAAAGGCGTGATATGTATGTATGTATGTATATGTGATGTCGAACTAGGTAGCCAAAAGATAACGCCTGTCTACAGAATATTAACTAAATTAATTTTGCAGAAATCGCTCTAAACTTTGTATAGGGCGCTTGAATAAACCTAGCCGGTAACTAGAATAACCATGTCAGAGGCCTGCTAATTGAAGTAGGCGGTTGAAGAACTCTTAACACCGGGGTTCATCGGGTCGTTAGACGACTCGGTGTCCCACACGAAAAGTAGAAGTAGCCGTAAGGATAGGAATTATAGAAAACTTACGTATTTTAGTAATTTTTGGGTTCATATTTATGCAGCAGACTTGAATTATTGAAGTGTTGCTTGTTTTTATCACGCGTAATTAAATAAACATAATCTATAGGGTTACGGAAACGCATAGGTACTACTACAATAGTTTGTAATAAGAAATCAAAGATTTTTCTCTAAATAAACTTTTTATTACAATAAAGTTGTATAACATAGAAATTCAACGATATAAAATAGATTTTATTATAATTTTAACTTCCATCTTTTAATATATATTTAGTACAAATGTTTGGAAGTTGAGCAAACAGCTTTTTCAAGTGTGTATTCGAAACTTTTTACTTACTAATAGAGATTTGAGAGATACATACACTTATTATTTATCTGGAAATGTAGTATGAAACATTCTAAAGTAGGTATGCATTTTTACTAGATATTCAAAATAAAGTAGGTACTTATGTTTTGGTTACATACATACATACATATATCACGCCTATATCCCTTGCGGGGTAGGCAGAGCGTCAACGGCAGCAGAGATACTGTCGACATCGCCGCGTCCGACAAATATTGAGGGCCTATCAGATGATTCGTGTAATACTGTAGTGACAGGTTGTCAGCCCGTCGCCTAAAGTTGCAATACACATGAAACCCTCGAGTCCCTTAGTCGCTTCTTACGACACCCAGGGGAAGAAATGGGGTGATGCCATTCCAAGCCGGCATCACACGGCAAAGGTTATATAGTCTTAATTTAAAACATACAGGTTAAATATTTATAAAAATGTTTATAAAAATATCACAATATTCTTGGTAAATGGCAATTTATGTTAATATAAACTGGTATGTAATTGATACGCTTGTGGTGTTCCTGCAAAGATGACATATAGAATAGTGCGGAACAGTGAATTGGCGAATGAAATCAACAGCCTTCTATTATGAGGTTTTACGATAACTTTTACTATTATTATTATTAAGGTTGGCACATATGTTGTTTCGGGATCATGTTTATAATAGGAAAAATTATTTAATTTTTATATTTTAGTACTATGTAGTTAAATAACGTAATTTGTGGAGATTTATGTTGCAGAAACACCAATTGGGCGGTAGTTTACTTTATAGTTTGAGCATAAAAAGTAGATAAAAAATTAGAGCGCCACTTTCTTCGCGCTCTGTAAAATATGACAGATAACGCCATTTTTCATGCAAAATTTTTAGTTCCATTATATTTATAGCTTGGCCAGAAAGAGTAGTTGAATTAAATAAAAATAAACTAAAAATTTTATATGGAAAATTGTTTTAGCGTTATCTGTCAGATTTAACAGATCGCGAAGAAAGTGGCGCCCTCATATTATCTACTCTTTATGGTCAAATTATAATTTCTACTCTTTCTGGCCGAGTATACCTTTTAGTGGTTCTGATGGACTTAGGCGAACGTGACGTCGTTGCGACGCAGTGTTGTCCCTGAAAACCAATTACATATGTAACAATTCCATGTTCCCTCAGGTAGCAGTTAGCAGGCCTGTGCTGTGAATCCCTTCTGCAGTTTGTCGACGTACTCGTGCCGTGCGGGGAGGTGGTCGGCGGGCCGGTTGTACGGCAGCCACACCGGCTCGCCGATGAAGAAACGCTTCGCCTTTATGTAGTTCTGCGGAATTCAGAAAAAACACCTTGTATACTCTGGACTTTTACAGTCCTGAACGCTCTGCCTGACCCGCAAGGGATATTATGTATGTAGAATATGTATTACAATGGCATCATTCCATTGTGCAATTTTAAAAGATTTTGTACAAAAAATGTAAACAAATGAAAAGAAAAACTAATAACTTAAATATAAGAAAAAGTACTTATCTTATTCAATAAAGGTTCTCAAGATAAAAACACATACCTAACAAAAACGCAAATAAAATATAGAAATTCAAGCATAGGTACCAGTCTTATTCAAGCATAGGTCAGTCAGTATTACTAGTATTATCAACAGGCCGCACTAGCGCGTATTAGCTGTTTTCTGTAGTTGTTACTTTAGTGCAATAAAGTGTCTTACTAACTTTTTCTTAATAAGCAGGTCAAGCTGCCTTTTATTACAAGATTTTTTTTATACCTACTACTAAAAGTGTAAATTGAATGTTGAATAAAATTTTTCCACTTGCTTCCTTTGTGTTAAATTTGTAACAAAAAGTTTTAAGAAGACTATTTGTACTAACCTTAGTGTCAAGCGTGAACCGATGATAAATCCCGCTGGGGATGATGATCATGTCTCCGGCCGACACCGCGATGCGGATCCAGTTGTCGTCGCCGTCGCGCACGTCGAAGTACCCCGACCCGGCCAGGACAAACCTGGAAATGGAATGATACTATTTTAAAATACTAAAATAACATTTAGCTTTCATGTAATATAATTAGTAACTAGCAGCTCCTTGTATCTCAATTTCCCGCAGAAAGCAGTTGTTTTTCCAGCAAGTATTATACATATGAACCTTCCTCTTGAATCTTCTTCCTCTATCTAATAAAAAACTGCATCAAAATTTATTGTGTAGTTTTAAAAATCTCAACATATGTACATACAGATGCCAAAAGAGACTTTGCTTAATACTACGTAGTGATTGACGTTTGTATGGTGCCACCACCTATCCAAGCAGAAGAATTATAAAAATTTATGGGCCTAGTTGCCACAAAAAATTTGATAATTGCTGAATGTGTGCCTAGCGATTTTTGTATGAAGATGTGTAGGGCCCCAAAAATCTAGCAATCTTAAGTGCAATTCTGTACATACCTGATTTCCTCATCGGTGTGCAGATGCTCGGTGAAGAAGGATTTGATCTTCTCCTCGTAGTTGGGCAGACACTCCTTGGAGCACACCATCTCATCCTCGTACGTGTAGCCGCGTTCACTCTTCAGCTTGTCTAGCACTCCGTCCGTAGTGAATGTGTCGACGTTCAGCTGGAATTATATTTGGACATACAATTATTTCTCATGTAGGTAAATATTAATAAGCAAATTTTGTGGGCCTCGCTCTCATTATCTTTTTGAGTGGGACACCAAGTCATCCAACAACCTAATAAACCCTAGTGTCAGATATTTATCAACCACCTTCTACAACAGGTAGCAGGCTTCTGAGATGGTTTTGTAGTGTAGAGGCCTAATAATCTGCAGTGGGTGCATGTGGGCTAAGAATGATGATAATGACATTTTCTGGTAGGAAGTAGCGAACATACTTTTCATTTGTAGGGTTATTATCATCATTTAAGTTAATTCTGATTTGATACAAAATCTAAGAAAAATCTTGTAAGGTTGTAAAGTGTCTGTTTGAAACATGGTGGGTTTTCCCAAGCTCCATAACTCTACATGCGTTTTCCTCCAGGTGATCTACCAGGTACTTCTATCGCAGCAATTTCCTTATAGAGTTTTTCCATGCATAGTTTCTAATTATCTAGATTGTTCCTCTAGAAGTACCTAATCTTGAGATGGATATTACCCAATAAATCGACAGTTGATGGGTATAATCATCTCAAGAACGCCTTATCAGTACTTCTACTCTAATTGGCAAAAGATAAAACGATAGGTAGAACAAATATTCAGCGAGAATTGCGCAAAAACTTACTTTGAAATATTCGACACCCGTTTTCTTGTACAAATCCTCGAGGGAGATGAATTCTGGGGGATTCTTGTGATGCTCTAGGCGCTGGTCGTTCGTCTCCGTGTCCATGTACCACGCTTGCACCATTTTTCTGGTTTTGAATTGAAATAAAGTAATAAAAACAAAGAAAAGGCCCCAAACGAAAATCAATAACTATAGGTACCACAGATTGAAATTGCACATATTGTCAAACAGACGTCAAAATTGCGTTTTGATGTTGCTATGTGAAGCGAGAACACAAAGCGCACAGAACGAATCAAATGGGTGGTAAGAGCGGGAATTTTAATTTCCCGATCTTGTATTTTGTTTTGAAGTTGAATAGCAAGCTGCGCAGACTGTGCATAACTAAAATGGAAGTGGAGTAATCATCTTAGAGATCTTAGAGAGCTCGTTTCGGAGGCCAAGATCCTCTTTGGGTCGCTGAGCCAGCGGAGGTGTGTGGCATAGTCAAAGAGGGCACTTCAAAAACTTCTAAGCCCACCAGCAGCCCTGGCTTATCCACTAGGCTGAGTAGGCTAAAGCCTAGGGCGGAAGATTTTGGGGGGCGGCAAAATTCGCCAAAATAAATTAGTTTCTGGCTGAAATCAAAACCCTAATAAAAGCGCAGGCCGGGGCGGCGGCGGAGCGGCAGCAAAGACCGCGCTAACCGCGCGCGGCTCAATCTGTCGCGCTCGCTCGTGTGCCCTCGGGACCCGAATGACCCGCGCGCTTGTCGTCAAGTCATCGGTTCGACGAGAAACGACGACAACCGCATACAAGTGATGACATCCGACGAGAACCGACGACAGGTTCGGATGTAAGACTGTTGGCGACATAGGTGTGGGTGGGACCACCTAATACTATACATTCAGGCCAGGCCAAAAAAAAACGGCTGAGGTGAAGCCGGATAGGATGGGTTGAGAGGGCGGCAACATTTGAATAGCCGGAAATAGGCGGAAAATGTGCTAAGACGGCCCTGCCCACCAGGTAGAACAGGAGCAAAAGAAACTTAAATTACCTGCCTCAAAACAAAACCAAAATCAATTTTTTTTCTGTTAAACAGCGCATGGAAAGGTAGGTGTTAGGTGTTGTGTTATTTAGAAGGTCTAGAAGACAAAAGAAAAACGATTTGCAAGTAAAAATAGATTTATTATTACTGATACAACTATTCTACTAAAAGTAAAATTGTTTTACAAACCGAGTCAATAATTTTATAACTTCTTTTTCTTACACAATCAGGGGTTTTCGTTTGATTAAAATATATTCCTAGCACCAGGAATTTTCTTTTACACATTTTTAGGACAAATATTTAGAACTGTGGTGTATTTATGCTACATGAATTTAAGGCAAATGAGAAAAACATGGCACTAAATTATATAGAACATGTTTCATAAAAAAAAAACCAATTCCAAATTACAAATAATATTGCAAGTATTTAAAAAATGGTACCTATAATTTTTACATACACATAATATAATACATGTAGATAGTAATACCATGGACTAATGTAATACATACCTAAGTACACCACAGTCTATAGGCAAAAGCTAAACAAATAAATATGCTCAAAATATGTCAAGGTCTCATCAGACTTTTACACCGAACTGAAGAACTTTCCTGCAATTAAAACAGGTTGTTCAAAATAGTCTAATCCTTTGAAATATTTTAGCAATTTACGTTATATTTTATATTATGGTACAATTTCCGAAACTTCTATACACACAGACAGAATACTGATGCTAATTATTATTAGAGTACAGCAAGTAAGATAAGAGTAACTACACGACTTGTTTCTTACTCTGATATGACCATTGCTTGAACATTTCACCAGAAAAATACTCTTAAAACTCTAAAGGAGTAGTAATTTTATATTTGCCAATAGATTTGGAGTTATGAATAAAAAATAAAATAATAAAGGAATCAGGGAATTTTACCATCATGTATCTACAAAAAACTCGACTCAAAGAATACTTATCGTAGGATTCCCAAACAAAGATAAAAGTTATAGAGAGGTTTGCTACAAGTAAAATTCATTGGTTAAAGTGCAAAACATACTCCTATTTTAATAAGATTTCTTAAACTCTTATATATCTTCTTAATATCGGAGTTTTCTGAGTGAAATGTCCTATTTTTAAAAGCTAAGTACACACAAACATAGTGTCAAAGACAGAAACATGATACTTTTATGTACTGGAATATAATTTAATAATTGAATATTGATGGGTATTGGTGATTTTGTCTTAAAAATTATATAGGTTCACCGCAGTTCAATGTATTTTTAAATTCTTAAATATACAGTTATACAGGATGTTGGGAAAGTACTAACTTCCTTTCAAGGGATGAACCAGTCCATGAAACTGAACAACTTTCGCCAAGGAACATAGGTCGAAAGTAGAACAAAAAATTTTAGACCTCACTCACAGAATGTACCAACCGTGACTCATGTTGCACTTGTATGTGAGGGAAAGTTGTTCAGTTTCATGGGCTGGTTCATCTCTTGAAACGAAGTTAGTACTCTTCCCAACACCCTGTATAAATTTACTTAATATGAATAATACAACGAAAAGTACAAACATTGGAATACAACTATGTGCTACAGAAAAAAGCCACTGAAAAAGAAAACAGTTTCTTGCCTTAAACAACGCGTTTTTTGTATGAAGATAGTTTTTAACCACGCGTTCGACTCGGCCTTAATCTTTTTTTTCAATTTCAGTGTTTTTTTTTACTGTAACAAATTTTACAAAACCAAACAGTGGACGGACATTAAAATCACAATAAAATTGACAAAAGAAAATTTCATAAAAAAACATAAAATATTATGCGTAAAAATATTTACATAGAAGTGTGTTATGAAGGGAGCTCATACAAATAACGCATTTTTCAAAATGCATTACTTTGTATGAAGGAAAATTTAAAGCTAATCTATACAAATTAAAATGATATTTTGAGATCACATACTTACTTATTCCTACACAATAAACCTGATATTTTAGATGGAATAATATTGTTTTAAAAAACTGAATGTTTTTTTGCATTTTGAAGGATAATCTCTCTACGTTGGTTCTGTTTGTTATTTAGGTCCGTATTTATAAATGGCACTCAAATTTGAGGTCGATCTCAAAAGCGATTTTGACAAGTCAGTCAATATAACATCTCAAAGTCGCACTCAAGATCGATAGGTTTCAAGGTTGAGTGCAGTTTATATATACTGGTTCTAGACTAATAAGTCAAATAAATCATTTTGAAGAATTTACAAACTTTTGTATGGGGTTTTAGAAGTACTTATACAACCTTTCAACCTATAAAATTATGGACTAACACATCTAAATCATATGAAAACATTGTCCTATACTAGAAAAAGCGCAAGACATCTCAAATTGTCAGCCAGTCAAACTGAACAACTTTTGTTTTAAAACTTTGAGAGAATCGCGTTTAGATTCCAAAGCAGTAGTAAAAAAAATGATTAATTCTTTCAACCCGCGAGATTTTTGCGCCATTTCTCTAATGTAGAATAGAAATCTACTGGGAAATGAATCGTGCTATAATAAAATATAAATGAAATAGTCCCTATAAAGAATATTATCACAACAGTAGGTCATATTTACAAAGAAGTTCATAATACGGGGTCTGCTAATAAATTAATTCACATCGATTATTAAAATATGCATTTTATGTATTAATCAATAATACTAGTTATTTTTAAGTAATACTAAAGTATCATCAAATCCTTGTTTCTTAAGTATTAAGCGATTAAATCGTCTCTTGTGATTGGTTTTAGATCAATAAAAATATTTAAAAATCTACTTTATTTGGGAAATCAAAATAATTTAAAAATTGTTGAAAGTATTTAAGAGGTAATTCACCCTATGAAACTAAACAACTTTTCCCAATGAACATAGGTAGAGTTATGAAAAATACTTGGATCTACCATACAAAATGTACTGACCAGCCAAGTGAGTCAACTGTACTGGAGGTTCAAAATGTAGTTCCACCTATGTTACGTAGGGAAAGTTGTTGAGTTTCATGGGCTATCAACCCTTTAAATATTTACACAAGTTTTTTTTATACACTGTATTTAGAAAAATTTTATGTGTACACAAATATTATTATTAGAACACTTTATTGCTTGAAAATTGTCGTACAAAAGTGAAAAACAAACTCAAGTTGTTTACTACTTTTGTGTATTAATTTCTTCTCAATATTAAGGCAGTGCTCTACATATTTATTTCAGGTTTTATAAATTCTTTAAAACATTTTTTAGTTCCAAGTTACACACTTCTACCACAGACAATATCAAGGGAAAACTTGTATTGGGCTATTTTATAGTCAGAACACGCACTTTGTAGGGTGCTTGTACTCATGATTCTGAACAACTTTTACTATGGGGCCACCTGCGAAATCGCTAAAAAAAAATTAGGGTGTTCCACTGAGAAATTCATACCTACTCGGCAAAAATGTTATGGAACATGCAATATTTTTTCGGTTTCTCAGGTGGTCCCGTAGTAAAAGTTGTTCAGAATCATGCGTAGCAACGCCCAACAAAGTTTGTGTACTGGCTTAAAAACAACTCTGTATTTATTAGTGTTTTCTCTATTTATGTTTAAATATAGACTCTGTCAAACACATCTATCCCTACAATCTAAATTAGCCTAAAATAAGTAGGTTTCACTTATCTTTGGATTATTTAGTTGTACCTCCTACTATATTAACGAATCTAGGTGTCATCTTAATAATGCGTTTTAGGGCATTAGAATCACTCACTTATATTGGTTATACATCGTATTTCGGAGGAAATTTTATGAACACGTGTAGAGCTATTGAAAAATTTTCACTATAAAACCAAGCTAAATAATAAAAAAATCAGAATCCCATACTTTCACTTAGTATCGGAAGTCGAAAATTGTTTTTTATTATCCGGCATTGTTCCCATTCCATAGTTAATATTATTCAGTATGAGGCGGCCCTAAATAACGTGTTTAACTAAATAGATTTCCTTTTAAGCTCAGTGTTTATAAAGATAAATTCCATGGTCGTCCAGCGTAACTTGATTTGTGATCAACTTACTGTAGTCGCTGAAACATTTCCTTTATAACCACCATAAGCTGGCCCTATTCGATCAATTTTCACAACACCGAGGTACTACCCGCAAAAGCGTGTCATGGTTTCAAGTCCAATTTAGTAGATATTTGTGTTCAAAGCTTGGTGTGTTTGACTGTGTCCGTCCAGTAGTTCTGTATGGTCATGGCTTCTAGAGAGTTGAGGAACGAGTCGTTGTCCAAACTGTACATCTCCTCAGAATTGTCCTGGAAAAATAAAAGTAATCGTTATTCTACTAATATTATAAATGCGAAAGTTTGTATGTTTGTTTGTTACTTCTTCATGCAACACTAATGAACCGATTTTCATGAAATTTGGCACACAGATACAGGGTAACTTGGATTAACACGTAGGACAGTCGTTATACCGAAAAAATGTTTCTGTGTCTACGATACACAATCACGTGTCTGTCTCTTGTGGGGTAAACAAAGCCTCATTGTTATGTACAAGATTTGATATATAATATAATTATTTAGTGTAATTTCCACACTAATTTAGAATCCTTTTATGTACCTAACCTACCAACGAGATATAAACAGTTATTTAGTGTAATTTCTAGACTAATTTAGGACCCTTTAAAATAAGTTTCATTAGGTGCCTAAATCTGAACTAAATTTTAACATTTTGAACAAAACAATTTTGTGCTAATTATTATGAATTTAGGTACTAATTACATCTTTTAGCTATTATGAGAGTAAAAGTTGATGCCTTTTAAAATGTTTTTGCCATTAAAACTTTCAATTTATAAAAAGAACCACCTTAACTAAAGTTTATCCAGTATTTGTTGCGTGAACCCCCATATAGGTACTAGGCATTTGTATTCCTTCCAGCTTAGAAGAGGACCTATACTCACTCTTATAGTGCTGTCATCGAGGTATCCCGAAGAGTCCGGATTGGAACACTTGTCATTGAGCGTCTGCGGTTTGTTTAGGTATCTCCTGCGGTAGAGGACGAACGCGGTGCTCCCGGCCAACGCCGCCAGCACTAGACACGCGAACGAGATGCCAGCGATCGCGCCCGTGTCCATAGCGCCGTCGGTGTTGTCGGCCACTCGGCGGTATAACTCTGGAAACGGAAATACGACAATTTAGAACCACATTTTGATAAAAAAAGCTTTAGCTCACTTAGAAAGAATGGGTGAGGATCGGGGCGTCAAAAAAGGCGCCAAAAGAGCGTACAAGGGTCACTCGACAGGACTACCGCTGGACAGATATGGTGGAAGCAGACCTGGGCCATCTCCAAGTCAATCATTGGGTGGAGGTGGCGCAGGACAGGGATCAGTGGAGGAAGCTCGTTTCGGAGGCCAAGATCCATTTCGGGTCACTGAGCCACAGAAGTTAGTTAGTTAGCTCTAGCTTTGCCTTTGAGTTGAGATGTAATCATAACAAAACAAACAAACACAAATCGCGCCTATATCCCTGGCGGGGTAGGCAGAGCATTAACGACAGTACGGTCGTTACGTCACGTCTGACAAATGTTTGAGGGTCGTTTCAGATAAGTCGTGTATCACTATAGAGACAAGTTGTCCGCCTGTCGCCTAAAATGACAATACACATGAGTCCCTCAAATCCCTTAGTCGGCTTCTACGACACGGGAAAGAAATGGGGTGATGCTATTCTAAGCCATGGATAGTGATGTAATCATCTATGATGCTCAGATTCAGCTGTCTCTTGAGCATCTAGAAGAAAGTTCGTATTCGTAAACATAATTCGTCCTATCTAGCGAAATTAAGATTTAAGAATTGAAATATTCCTTCGTAAGTTTATCTCAAACTGAAAAACGTCGAATAATCTTGCACTAAACACGAATTTTTACGCAAAAGATATAAGTTTTAATAGCATTTTTGTCTAGATCTGTCAAAAAAAGAACACAAAAATACATTACTTTTTATCTGGCCACAAGCTTGTAGCTACGGTACGCTACAAATCTAATAAAAATTCATTTCAGTACATATTTCATCGTAACTTGTTTATTTATTGGTTTTCCTCCAACGCAAATTCCTGAACGGATTTTTCTACTAATAATAACTTTTGTTAGAACATCGAATGTAAATAAAAACTATATAAATAAACTATTTGTAATATTATATTATAACTCTAAGAAAAAATAAGGTCAAGGTGTAACCAAACATTAATAGTTACGATTTTACACATAATCCTTGAAATTGAGAATAGAAAGTTTTGAAGAGAATCTAACAGCAAAGTTACATGCCGTTTGCTTTAAATAGCATCACCCCGCTCTAACGATGGGTGTCGCAAAGAACGACTAAGGGATAACTATGCAGGGTATGAGCAGCAACGTTCCTCGTGAATTCTCGCTAATCCACCTACCATGCGTTGTTGTGAATAAAAATAGGTACCAATACAGGGGAAGGCCGATGACAGTGGAATAAATAGTGAGGTTGTTAAGGTAAAATCTAAAATCCGTCAGTTCTAAAAAATGTACTAAAATATTCATTGAAACACGAGCGCACATTCACAGTGGCTGTAGGAGGCCCAAAATAGGAAAGAATGGAAGAAAGGGAGGGAGGCCTTTGCCCTGCAGTGGGACATTACATACATACATATCACGCCTTTATCCCTTGCGGGGTAGACTGAGAGTCAACGGTCGTAAGGATACGGTCGCTATCGCCACGTCTGACATTGTTTTCCAAGGTCGTTAAAGAAAATATGTGTATCACTATAGTGACAGGTTGTCAGCCTGTCGCCTAAAAATTGTAATACACCAGTACTCTCGAGTCCCTTTGTCGCCTCTTACGACACCCGCGGGAAGGATGTGGGGTGATGCTATTCTAAACCGGCATCACACGGCAATAAGACAATAAGACGGCAATAAGTCGGAAATACGGGGACATTACAGGCTAAAAATAAAAAAGAAAAAACAAAAAATTTACACAAGTACTAACCTATATTCGGTGGTATCCTGGTCTGGTGATACGTGGTCTCCAGCGAAAGCGGCTTTTCCGTCACAATCTTGCTCTCCGACCCGGCTCCTTGGAGACTCGAATCATCTTTGGCGAATTCCGGCCGCGTCAGGTTCCTACCGACAATCATTATGTAATTAATGTCCTTATGGTAATGATTGCGTGATTCATTGGAATGAAATTGAATTGCGACCATTGCGAGGGCTTATTTTATAGGTAATTAGGTGTCGTAAAAGGCAATTTAGTGGTCATAAAGATGGTTTAGAATACAAGTACGCCTACCTTCCAGTGTAAATCACCTTTTAAAGACATGGTAAAAGACCGGTAGTACTAGAAAGACATTAGGTATTGATAAATAAAGGTTTTTAAAATAGTTTCAGTGACGATCGATTGGCGCGGTCGTAGTGCGACTGCCAGCGGCGCAAAGGTTCCTGTGTCGATTCTCGGTGGGGCATTTACAAAGTGAATTTGTCCCGAGTCTTATTTTGTAGGATATTACATGTTGAATGTGGTTCCGAGTCGACGGTCTGGGTTCCTGTCTATGACAGCTTAGACGGCGGTCGTTACACAACCTCAGAGGCTACTAGAATACTAGTAGTACCTACTTAGTAAGTGGTTGAAAAACTGACACCAGGGTTCACCTGGGCGTTTAACTCGGTGTTTCGCATAATAGAAGAAGATAAAGTGGTAGCGATGGCAATAGCGGGAGATCGTTCTTTGTACCCTTGGGAAGGCTTATGTCCAGCAGTTGACTGCTATAGGCTGATGTGATGATAATGATGATGAAAGAAATGACCTTACCTTCTCTTAGTGAACGTCGTATTCTGTTCTGTAAAATTCGTATTCAACGGCAACACTGTAACATTAGTAAACGTAGTATTATCCATTCTTGTAGTGACTTCCACACTTTGATTGGTCTCAAGTGAAGCTTCTGTTGCGTTCACTGCTGGTACTGCCGTCCATTGTATCGAAGGGTGGAGAATCTCGGTCAGATTTACTTCTAAATTCTCCGTCACATTTATCACTGGGACTTCTCCAGACTTTAGTGCAACTGTGGTTTTTTTCCCTTCTTCAGTGGTGTTGCCAGGTTTGGTAGTGGTGGAGCTGGGTTTTGAGAAGTATAATGCTCTGCCGGTTCGCTCTGACGGGTTACGTGGTTCGGTGTCAGTGGTTATGTGTTGGAGCTCCTCTGACTGCGGTGCCGATAAGCCGCTGCTTGCTGGAATAAGGAAAATTTGTGGTTATTATTAGAGTATGAATCATAACATTATTGTTTTAAACAGTTGTTTTAATTACACAGAGGTAATTTTGTTCTTGGTGAATACAAGGCAGAGACAACAACGAATTAGTTTTCTGGGAAAAGTTGATTATTATGGTGAGCTTTGTCTTGCAGTCTTATTTTGATCTGATTCCGAACTCATACAAATTACATTGAACAAGGCATTCCTCAAAGGATTAATACATATAGGTACATACTAATACACATAATATCACGCCTATATCCCTTGCGGAAAAGGCAGAGCGTTAACGGGCGTGAAAATGGCGCGAGCCAGTATTTATTTTGTGGTGAAAATTAGAGTTGCTACCGTCACGTCTAACTAACATTCTAAGGTCGTTCCAGAGAAATCGTGTATCACTATAGTGACAGATTGTCAGCCTGTCGAAGTTGTAATACTAGTGATGCCATTCTAAGCCAGCGCCACAAGTATTTAATTTGTGACGTAGAATAACGAGATGACTACGTGGGTGATATATTGTTATACTCCATGACGTAGCCACAATCCTCCCACACATACAGGCCTGAATTTACGCGGAAAGCGTAGGCCGGTTAAAGGCTTAAGGCGAAACAGGCTCAGAAACCGGTACGAAAATGTGGGGTAGGAAATCGCGATAAAATCAGGCGCAATTAATTCTAGTACTAGGTACTTAAAGACTTAAAAATATAAGCTACGAAACTATGGAGGCCCAACACAAGTGGATAAAATTGCCTCTATAGGAAAAAAAAGCAAAGTAATCTCTGATTATGAGGTTCTTGCCTAGTATAGTAGTCACAGAGCAAAAATTATATTCGCGTTGATATCGGAGCGGTAAGAATACTCGTAGTAGTTAGACTAAAAGAGCATTGGTATTCCTTGCTAAAAGACTGAACGATTTAATTGTTATCGAATATTTTATATTTCATTTTGAAATGAATCTATTGGCTTGTAAAATATTTCTTTATGTAATATTTCTACAGCATACATACATACATATATCACGCCTTTATCCCTTGCGGGGTAGGCAGAGCGTCAACGGCCGTAAGAATACGGTCGCTATCGCCACGTCTGACATTTTTGAGGATTGTTTAACAAGGTTGTTTCAGAAAACATGTGTGTCACTATAGTGACAGGTTGTCAGCCTGTCGCCTAAAAATTGTAATACATCAATACTCTCGAGTCCCTTAGTCGCCTCTTACGACACCCGCGGGAAGGATGAGGGGTGATGCTTTTCTAAGCCGGCATCACACGGCCAACACAGGTATACTAATAATTTGAAAGGAATTGTTCGGATTTTGTGAACTGTTACGTCGCACTTTTGTAAGCCACCAGCTGTATTTTTATTCCACCAGCAAGGACGATCTATTGTAAATGTTGTGACGCATCTCACCCAACCGACGACCGCACGAGCTAGCTGGAATTTCCCGTCATGAAACTCATGAATGCCGAAAGGGTCAACCCGCGGGGCAGGGCGGGTTTAAAGAATTTCATTCTTTATTGCGATGACGCTACATTTTATTACAATGCGATATTTTTGTTTAATTTTACTTTTTGAAAGACTCTCCGTACAAAAACAACAATTTTATACTTAGGAACAGTAGGTAGGATAGGAATGGAAAAATTATATGAAAATCTGAAAGCAATCTAAAACTAAGTTTGTTACCAAACTGATCAGGATCACAATAGATCAAACTGCGTATTTGTAAACATTTTGCTTATGTAAATTAGATTTGAGTTATCGCCACTGATCGTAAAATTAGTCCCTGACAATGCCTATTTCAGAAGTTTAGCAAACAATTTAAATTGCTTTCATTTAGCTAACTTTGCGGAGCCATTCTCTTAACGGGCTTAAATTTTGTACATAAATTTGGGCTAAATCTAATAAGCCGTTTAGCCTCTTTAGGATAGGTTAGTAGGTACCGAAATATCGCAGTATCTATAGATAATTAAAATGCAGAAATGCTGGAACTTGGAACGAATTATTATTATAAAAACTAGTTGCCCACTTTGCCCTATATTATATGTACCTAAGTATATATAAAAAATCCTCTTGAATGGTGTAAAAAGGGGTGAATTTGCCATAAAACTGAACAACTTCCCGAAGAAACGTAGGCGAAATATGAGATACATTTTTGGACCTCCTAAACAAATAACTAGTATAGGTCCAAATTGTTTTCCATATTTCGTCCTATGTTCAGTTTCATGGTCTGGTTCACCTCTTACAATATTTGCGACTAATTTATTTACACCCTGTATAAAATAAAAATAAAAACTGCATCAAATCTGTAGTTTTAAAGATACGACTATACATACATACGACTGTCCCGATGGCGTAGCGGATAGTACACCTGCCTTCTACGCCGAGGGTCGTGGGTTCGATCCCCACCGGACACAAATATTTGTTAAGTCAATTTTCAAATATTTGTGTCGAGTCTGGGTGTTTTCTATGTATAATATGTATTTATTAAAAAAAAAAGTATATAAGTGTTCGTATCAGCTATCTAGTTCCCATAGTACAAGCTTTGCTTAGTTTGGGACTAGGTGGTGCTGTGTGAATTGTCCAGGATATTTATTATTATTTATTTATTATTACAGATATAGCGACAGAAGCGGGAAGCGACTTTGCTATATACAATGTAGAGATGTAGAGTCTTTCATTATGTAGAACGGCGTGATAGAACCAAGATCTTGCGTCAATATAGTTACAAATGAGTTATTTAGTACTAACGACATACGTCTACAGACGGTCACAATAGATCACAAGAGCAAAGAACCAATTAAAATGTTCTTGCGTACGAATGAATAATTCAATTACTGATTTTGTGGCCTAGCTGAAGAATATTGCAGATAAATATTATCTGGATTTATGAAGGAATTCATTAAGTAGGCTTTCACATTCCCAGTAGGAACGCGAGAAAGAATAAAAATATTCTCTTGTATAAAGCCATTGTGGGTAAATACCGCTAGCCGCCAAAATGATAAATGATTCATATTATTTCAATTTATTTCGCTCATTTCATTTGCCAGACCATACCGCATTATTTATAGATAATGGGTGAACTTTATGTGCTGAAAATTGCTGAACGAGCCACTGTAAATGAAGTAATAAAAATATGGCTTTTATTCTTTAGTTGGTTGAATAAACTGCATTAAGAGCATACCGGAGACCTCCGGATTTCCGGCCTTTTCATACAAACGTATTCCCCTGTTTTCTTCCTAGAAGCATTGCTCTAGAGCTATGTTTTTTTTTTAATTTAATTATGGCCTACTAAAGGCATGCTCCTATCATGTTTGTTTGAAAAAAAATTACGAGAAGAAATTAATTTAGAAGTAGAATAAAATTCGAAGATTGCCTTTATCTTAAGAGGATCGTGTTGCTGTAAATTTTCATACAAAAAGCATTAACGGTTTTATCATACTCAATTGTTTTGATTTTTATATATATATTTTTTTATTTTACTAAAACTAGGTGTATACGTTAAGAGTATCATTCACAGACATGGCGCGAGCGAAATGCGTTTTTCAAATTTTATGTGCTGTCTCGACGGCCGCGCGGCAAACACCCTAATGTGCGATAGGGACAGGTAGCAGGCTTCCTGAGAAATCGCCTCGAAAACAGAGTAAAATCGAGGTGCGGGCGTTAACGTTTCCCTACCCCTAAATTTTAACCAAATTCTATAATTTTGGTCTTGATTGCTTAGGTATGAACTAAACTAGGTTTATACGTTTCGTTTTTGACCAAATTTTGTACAGTTTTGTAAGTATCCTCACTCAAACATGAAGATTTTTCATTGTCAAAAAAGTGTACTTTTGTGCCTCATTATTTCTGAAACTATAATATATATCAAAAAAATAAAAACGTATAAACCTAGTTCTTGTGAATTTAAATAAAACCTAAAAATCAAAACAATTGGTTACCGGTAAGTATGATAAAAACGTTAACGCTTTTTGTATGAAAATTTCCAGCTGCACGATCCCCTTAACGCTCGTACCCCGATTTTACTCTGTTCTCGAGGCGATTTCTCAGGAAGCCTACTGCTATCCGTATCGCACATTTTGGGTTGGGTGGCGGGGAGTCGAGACAGTAAATAAATATAAATAAATAAATATCCTGGACAATTCACACAGCGCCATCTAGCCCCAAACTAAGTAAAGCTTGTACTATGGGAACAAGACAGCTGATTCTAATACATATATACTATTTTTTGTAAATAAATACATAAATTATACATAGAAAACACCCAGACTCAACACAAATATTTGGAAATTGACTTAACAAATATTTGTGTCCGGTGGGAATCGAACCCACGACCCTCGGCGTAGAAGGCAGGCATACTATCCACTACGCTATCGGGACAGTCGTAGTGGCACATAACAAATTGAATAGTCCATGTCGCGCGCGCCATGTCGTAGATTACATACATACATATATCACGCCTTTATCCCTTGCGGGGCAGGCAGAGCGTTAACGGCCGTAAGGATACGGTCGCTATCGCCACGTCTGACATTTTTGAGGATTGTTTTCCAAGGTTGTTTCAGAAAACATGTGTACCACAATAGTGACAGGTTGTCAGCCTGTCGCCTAAAAATTGTAATACACCAATACTCTCGAAACCCTTAGTCGCCTCTTACGACACCCACGGGAAGGATGTGGGGTGATGCTATTCTAAGCCGGCATCACACGGCGTAGATTGATAGTCATAATTGTTCTGAAACGGAATTTCTATAAAAGAAATTAAGCAGTATTTACTCTACTTCTTTCACCATTCCAGGCATTAGGACGGCATATTAACGTAGTAACAAAAAGTTTATATTAGGATGGCAGTCTAGTTAAGTGCCTACTCGTAAGGCTTTTGTCAGTTCTAATCCCAGCAGATATGATCCTAAGTTAGCCGTGAACTAAGAAGTATATCAAGTGGCGTATCATGTTCTAGACGTGTTCGTAGATTTATCGCAGCTTGGGGAACACTAAAAGATTCCGTATATGGACATAAATTACCAACTTGGAAGATTATAACGTAAGTTTTTCCGTTTGAGTGATGTACGCATACGAAATTGTGTTCAATAATATTTAAAATCATATCAGCGGTAAAGCCTAGGCACTTTTCCGACCAAGGTTTATACTATTAAACTAACCGACCAACCAAGACCGACCAACCAAGACCGACCGACCAAGACCGACCGACCAAGACCGACCAACCAAGACCGACCGACCAAAGTTTAATTGTTAAGCTGTCTCTGTAAAGGTAGAGGTTGCCTGGAAGAGATCGCTACAAGCTATAAGGCCGCCTTTGCTTACTTTTAGTTATAGTTTATTGTACCGTTTTGTATTTTAGTATTGTGTTTGTTGTAAGCAATAAAGAGTTTATCTATCTATCTATTAGGAGACCAGCAAAGAATTAACGTTCTCATTTTTAAGCAGCTTTATACCACAATCAAAATAGTGTGCTATCTCATAAGAAAATATTATCGAATCATCATCACATAAGTCTATAGCAGCCCACTGCTGGGCGTAGGCCTCCTCCCCCAGGTTGCGATAGGTCCAGGGTAGGCCAAAAGGCACAATCTTCCGTTTTCGCCATCCACTTGCATCCAGTCGCTACTCAAATCAATCGCTAGAATACATAAGGTGTAAAAATATTAGCTGCAAATATTTTAAAGGGTGGATCAGCCCATGAAATTGAACAACTTTCCCCATCGAAATATGAATAAAAATTAGGCCCTTCCATATAAACTGACCGGCCGGCCAAAACATTTTGTATGGAAAGTATATTTTTTTTCATATTTTGACCTATATTTCTTAGGGAAAGTTGTTCAGTTTCACGGACTGGTTCACCCCTCAAAGTATTCACAGCAAATTTTTGTACACATTGCCTACGTTTGCGAGAAAGCTATGGTTTCCAAAGCAATGCAGCCTATTAAACGCGTAGCTCGAGTTACTGAATGGGGTATACATTCTGCTCGGTCTACTGGATGCTTCCAAAACAATTGATCGTTTCATGGTTTCATAGCTAAGCCCATTAATCCACCCATGCAGCTCGGTAAACAATAGCTTTGATAAATCACAAGCATCGCTACTATGGCTATGAAAATCATAACAGTAGGTAGTTATTGGCGTGTGATGCGGGCTTACAATAACTCTTTCCCGCGGGTGTCGTACAAGATGACCAAAGGACTGGAAGGTCTAATGTGCATGCATTGCAATTTTAGTCAACCGGCTGACAACCTGTCTCCATAGTGATCGACAATATTTCTGTTTTAAAATTAAAATATTTTGTCAAACGTGGTGATACGAATGTATTTTTAATGCTTTGCCTATCCCGTAAGTGATACGCGTATGTACGTATATGTTTGTAATCGAAGTACCTATTTAGAGTTTCGTTCTACACAAAGGTTCGGGTTCTCAGCAACCATCATCCATCAACAACAACAGCTGTGAGACGTCTGCTGTTGGACAAAGGAAGTCACAGAAGTCTTTCTCAAGCGCCAGACTTCGGGTTGACTGAATATCTTCATCTGTAGACGTATATAAGTTACGATTGCTGTCTCTCCTTTCGTGTGGGACACCGCGTCGTCCAACGACTCGATGAACTCTAGTGTCAGAATTTTTCAACCGCCTTCTACAAGTAGCAGGCTTCTGACATGGTTGTGTAACAACTGCCGTCTAAGTGATCATAGACAGCAACCGGGACCTACGGCTTAACGTGCCATCCGACACACGGAACCGTCTTACTCACGGACAATTGTGTGGTTCAGCCCGCAATGTCCTAACCAGACTGGGAACAAATTCACAAAGTGATAAATATGAACTTTGTGAGTGACCCACCGAGAATTGAACCCGGAACCTTCTGCATCAAAAGCACTAACATTGCGCCACTTCGGTCGGCAAAAAGTTATTTCTCGTTGTTCATAGGGTTCCTTTCGGAATAAACCCTTTCTTTGCGAATAGAAATCAAGTTAGTAACAACTTAAGTCTACCTATTAGTCTGTACCTAATTCGATTGTGACACTGAATTACTGTTAGTTAGAGACAAGTTTTAGGCCTTGTAGACTTGTAGAGAACTGCTGAACTCATAACAAAGCCTTGAATGTTGGAAATAATATTTCCAGCGTAGTAACCGACCAAATACTAAAGTTAATGTAATATGATTAGTATTTGGTTGGTTGATATCTGAATTACCTACTGCGGTATAGTATTTAGCTAACAACATTTCCAACACAAATAAAGTATTCCAGCTTAAATAAATATCTGTTTTCCCCAACTACTTACTTAGGTACTCAGCTCGATGTTTCCATTATCTAATTGATAGTATAAGGACGATGAAATACTAGCCAAATTGCCAATTAATTAGTTAGTAGCTATATTAGTGTAATCGTACCTAACCTACAAGCAAGTAGCAATGGGCTAATGGAATTTTATTTAAAAAAAAAACCACCTAGCCATTTTTTTAAAGTACTCTCTTAGTCTTTCTTAAGCTGTGAAATCCGCTGGACCTATGTAAATAGTAGGTCTGTACTATACATGGTTCAGTAACGCCCGCAATCTAAGCAAACATAGACAGCAACTAGTTTTTTATGGTCATCTCTTGCAGGGGATACAACACTGACGGGTTGCCCAGATATCTTACTGCCGCTACCTTTTTTTTCCATCAAGAGAAAGACGGTTACCGGCGGCAAAGTATAACTGTAGCTACTCGCTGCAGCAGTAAAAAACATGTAGAATTTATGTAAGTATGTATATTAGGTATTCCACTAATGGTATTATTATTATTACCCTTGACTCATATAGATCAACGGTTTCATCGTATTACCGCACTTGCGCAAGTGTGACTCAGACGAGTGAGGATTAGTTGAAGGGCTTCTAAGTTAGGGGTATTTTTATGGGGAATTTTCTAGTATGGTAAGTATAGTTCTAAACTCAATGGCAGAGGATTTTGAAGTGAAAGGGATACACACAGATTAAATTCCGCTATCCGATGAAAGAGCACCTACATTAAAAAAATGCAAAAATAGTAGTAAAAAATATTTTTTTTCTTTTTCTTGTTGGACTCTACAATTTCTGCTCCTTGTCCATCAAATCTTCGCCTGTCGGCTTGGTGGGGAGCTCGAGCTCATCTGGAATTAATTGATTGGTTGTTCAAACAAGCCCAATCACGTTCTGGGGCGAGACTGGGCTAAGGAGTTATTCTGGGAAAACGCATCGGACTGAATAAAATATAGAATACAATCATTCTTACATGGGTGTGATGGGAGGGAACGTATCATAAATGTGAATTGCTATGAAAGTTTGTTCACGAACTCTATGAAAATTCGTTCATAAAATGAATGCACTACGATCTTGAAAATAGTACTTAGCCACCTAGACTTCTCATCAGTTTTAGTCAATTATTTGTTCAGTATTACGTTTAAGATTTAGTTTTTAGTTGTTCAGTCAAGTAATAAATGTTAAGTTAGGTATCTTGTGAAACTAAACTTTGACTTACAAGTGTTGAAAGAGGATATCGTTCAGTTACAGGGTTTCGTTAGTGCGAACCAGGCATACCTAACCGATATTAGGAGTTGAGTTTCAAAGGATATGGATTTCCTTTCCGTTCACACTAGTTAACTAACCCCGCCAGGTAATCCACACTACTTAACTAACATTCTCAACATTCAGATTTTGTGTTTTGACTGGAGGGTTTCATGTGCATTACAATTTTAGGAGACAGGTTGACTGACAACCTGTCACTATGATGATACTCAGTATTATAGAAACGGCACTCAAATATTTATCAAACGTGGCGATCACAAAAGTATTTTTGCGGTCGTGGACGCTCTGCCTACCCCGTAACGGACGAAGGCGTGTCGTGTGTATGTCTGTGCGTGTTTTAGTCTGTTCATCTATGATAATAGAGATTTTCATTCATTCATTCAAGTGGTCACGACGGACCATTTTGTGTAGGATCCACGTCCAGGGATAATTGTTCAGTTTCAAGGGTTTATGTTTCACACTCTTTAAAATATTTTCCGATGACTTTTATACATTTTATATAATATTTAGTTGTCATATATATCACGATCAGTCCCAAAATGTTTGAAAAATTTCACAGTAAAGCCGCGGTATGGGAAGCTAGTTTAGTACTTTTAAACATGGATTGGGTATGTAAGCAATACTACTCATCATCTTCTTGCCTTATCCCGTTCTCTGTCGGGGTTGGCTACCTAACCTAGGGGATTTGACGTGGAACCAAGTTTTTACACAGAGCGACTGCCATCTGATCTCTGCACCCCGAAGGCAAGCCTGGTCCGAATCCTAGGTTAGTTCGCATTCATTCATTCTCGGTTTCTATCATCTGAATTCAAATTTAATTTGAATGTGGATTTCGTCACGAAGTTTTCCCTTCACCTTAAGAGCAGCCGGTAAATGTACGTGAGTAAAAACACATTGGTACACGTGGATCGAACTCGGGTCTCACGAGACCTGTGTCCTAACCACTTGGCCACCGACGCAATACTACTATGAGTCACCAAACATATTATACCTTGTTATAAATACATTATATCGGATTACCGTGAAAGGCTTCAATTATAATTTTAAGGGCGGCGATTACGCTTGTGATAATGGACGGATAGTTGAGAATTTCCCGTGGGAATGACTGGAAAAAAGATTATACCCCAAATGTATAGGAAATTAGGAATCCTATTTTTAACATAAATATATGGGGGGGGTCAAGTGTAGGGGTGTATTTTTAATATCATTTTTTAGGTTTATTGCACTGTTCTTCTATTAGTATATCGGGGGTTCAAGGGTATTTTTAATATAATTTTTTAGGTTTATTGAACTATTTTTCTATTTGTATTTCTCTTTTTTTATTCTTGCAGGTGTAGTATAAAGCACTATGTATCACTCAGAAGAAAATCCGATTGGCAAACTCGTGTGTATTGATGTCGGGCCTCAAATTACACCCTCTTTAGCAATCGGTTCTTTTCTTACCGTATTTCAACTGTATTTCATACTCTATCCCTCGGGTGAATGTACCTAGCCTAAAAACTGCTTTCGTAAACACTTAAGCATGAATTTATTTGCTACGCAGGAGCGTTTATTCAAATAAGTTTCGACGCGGAATCCTTATTCAGGAAAATATTTACAACCTAGAAAACAAAATTTTGATCATAAGTACAATCACTACATAGTATAAAGGTTAGTCGCTTTTCGCGTCTGTCTGTATGTATGTTTGCTTAAATCTTTAAAACTATGCAATATATTTTGATGCAGTTTCTTTAACAGATAGAGTGATTCAAGAGGAAGATTTTTATGTATATAATACTTGCCGGGAAAACATCTTATTTCCACGGGAAAATGAGTACAATACAAAAGATGAAAACAATGAGTATTACCTTATGCAGGAAGAATTCCTCTTCCATTTAGAGGAAAATCAGTAAAATTCAATAAACTGAATAAGTCCGAGGATCTGAATAAAGGCAATTTCAAGGAAAATAAAACGCGAGAAAAAGTGAACGCCCTATCGAAAGGTCAGAGACTCATGTTAATCTGCTCAAGTTCATAAAAATCCCTTTGTGAGGGAAGAAAGCGTTTGGCCGTTGTAAAGAAATTGCTGATATTTTATTACATTCCTTTCGACTTTTTGCATTTTTATGTTGCCAAGATTACGGATTTGCTGATATTGTAATAAACTTTGTTTCTCTGTTTTTCACAACCATGTCAGAGGCCTGCTACTAGTAGTAGGTGGCTGAAATACTCTTGGCACCAGGGTTCATCGGGTCTTTGGACGATCGTTGTCCCACACGAGGTACTTTGTGGGAGCAATGAGGCGGTTTTGTATTATATAAATAGTCAGTTCGTTAATCATAGGTGGCGTAAGCCGAGCTTGAATATAAAATTTCATCAATACAAATTCATACTGTAAGTAATACCATCAACCCTAAATAATAAATGAATTTTTTCATTGCTGCCTGCGTACGTCACCCATTTGCATATACGAAATCCTTTTTACATACTTTTAAACTCTAAAACTCCTCATATTGAGTATGTTTTTTTAAGCAAATAGTTGAGTCTCACACGCACGGCCTACGACTGTTTACGAGCGTCATAGTTCTAACCTTTCCCTTATTTGGCCGACCTAAATAAGAAATTTTACACAAACAGACTATGCAAAGGTTAGGTATTCATTTGAGAGGTCTATATCGCAACTAGACATTGAAACTAATACATTTTGAACTACAAAAGATAGTAGTAGGTATAATGTGGCGTGGGCCACAAGAAATCACACACACACACACACACACACACACACACACACACACACACACACAAATCACGCCTTTATCCCTTGCGGGGTAGGCAGAGCGTTAACGGTCGCAAAGTTACGGTCGTTATCGCCACGTCTGACAAGTATTGAGGGCACCTTCAGATGATTCGTGTATCACTGTAGTGACAGGTTGTCGGCCTGTCGCCTAGAGTTGTATACGTGCTAATACACATCAAACCCTCGAGTCCCTTAGTTGGTTCTTACAACACCCGCGGGAAGAATTGGGGTGATGCTATTCTATGCCGGCATCACACGGCACAAGGAATCCTACGGCAAAAATGAGTAGTTACACTAGCAAATAATTTACGAATAAGTTTTAAACTTTAACAGCCACTGCTACACATGGGCCTCCCCTTAAAGTGTTTGCCATACTCACCACGCTTGGTAGGAATGGCAGGCGGATAGGCGAGCACAGTACAAAGTATTGTATTTACAAAGAACGAACGCTGCTGTCCATTTCTTGTACCCTCAGTCGCCTTTCACGACACCTACGGGTAGTGAAACCCACAGGGAATGATACTATTCTAGGCCGGCATCACACGGCATTTCAGAATTCTGAGAATAGATAGAAGCAAGAAACTCCACGGCATTCGGGTAAAAGCGAAATGGGTGATGTCAAAACAGGAAAGTAGGTATCAACGAGACCTTTGACATCACCCATTTCGCTTTTACCCGAATGCCGTGGAGTTTCTTGCTAAATTAAAAAATTGGAGTATAAAGTAGGTATCAACGAGACCCTTGATGCCTACTTTACTGTTTTGACATCACCCATTTCACTTTTACCCGAATGCCGTAGAGTTTCTTGCTTCTATCTATTACATATGCAAATGTACTAAGGATCTTGTCTTGGAGTGGAAGTGCTCATGAACACATTACCATATTCAGGGGCCGTGACAAAGGAAAGGTGGAAATAGACTTGTTAATATGTGATTGTGACAAAGAATAATGATGTTACGAGTTTTACGAATTCTAATGATTGATTAAATGCTATAGGACTTAGGTAAGTGATATGGGCATATTGGGCATCTTACATTAACCTTAAAAGCCGCAACAGCTCACTGCTGGACATGGGTCGTCGCCTTCTATTGGGGGGGGGGTACCTATTCCCATACTCACCACGCTGCTTGGCAGGACAATGGCGAGCGTAGTGCAAGGTGGTGTACATACATACATACACATATCACGCCTTTATCCCTTACGGGGTAGGCAGAGCGTTAACGGCCGCAAGAATACAGTCGCTATCGCCACGTCTGACATTTTTGACGATTGTTTTCCAAGGTTGTTTCAGAAAACATATGTATCACTATAGTGACAGGTTGTCAGCCTGGTGTCAGCAAGGTGTTGTATCTACAGAAAACGCTGTTACCCATTCCCAGGATAATTACTTATCCCTTAGTCGCTTTTTACGACACCCACGGTTAGAATTGGGATGATGCTATTCTAAGCCAGCATCATACGGCAGTGGCACTCTAAACGGAAAACAAACGTTGTGTGCTTGTTGTTTGCATAGCTCAAATCTAGTGGATCGATTCGAATTTTTTATTCGGACTTTCCAAACTTTAACAATACGGAAAAATTTCTTTCTCTCACAGGAAAAATAATAACTAACGCGCACACGTACAATGCAGTATATCTGTGTAAAAAGGCAGGTGTACAGCGCCCGCAATCTTTCACGTGTCAGTATTCAGCTCCTCTCCTGCTGTGCTAAATTAATGCTGGTGTATTCACCTTAAGAATACTTAGTCCAAGCGGTTCGCTGATATTGGTATTCCTCTGGGAATAAGAAGTTTTTGCTATATGTACAATTGTACAGTGTACAGGCTTTGCTTATGTGGTAGATAGCTAGTGTCAGTCAGGAATAGCTTTTATTATCTGTTCGTTTAGTTCCTAGTTTAGTGGCGCTCGTGCGAATGATGTCAAAGCTCAGCAGCGATTTCCCATAAACAGGTGTAATCGTTTAATTGTGCACTGAAATTGAGAGATGATGTTTCAATGTTTAAACAGGTTAACAGGCCACCTAGTTCGGACTAGTGTTGCTATTAGTAAAAAAACCTCATAATGTGGCTCTTTTGTCAGGTTTTTTGCTCCGCCCTACCAGCGGAAAATATCATGCGAGCATTAGTCGCCTTCTTCCACAACCACGAGTAGAAATGGGCTGATGCTATATAAGCACCTTACGTCGCGTCGTTCAATCCAATAATATAACCAAGATTTGACATCGTGCTAAATATTTCCCTGTATAGTGACAGGTGTGTAGCGTGTTATGGCGTTCGTAATTTGTCAAACGTCAGGTTTTTGCGTCGCGCTGTGAGGAAAATAGGAAAATTCCGTGCGAATATTAGACCACCCTTCACGCCAAGCTTTTATGGTAGAAATTGCGTAGTATAATTTAATATTGTATCTCTGCCGTCTGCGTAATTTAAAAAGTGGGCGTAACATAATCAAAACCTTGATAGAAATATAATGTTGCCCGCATGTTTTATATCCAAGTAGATTCACAATGAATACTTTTAGAACGCAAGCAAGTACAGTAGGCAATAGGTTCTGGATAAATATATTTCTAACAATTTGATGTTCCTAGTATAAACTGGGTGGGATAAAACGAATAAATTGAAGGCACTGCCTCGGGGTTGGCCAGGGTACCCTGAGCAGGAATTATGTAGCTTTCCGAGCATGAAATTATACTTGCAATTTGTCGGCACTTGATGGAACTAGTATAGACATTGTAGAAAACTTTCATGCTCAAAATACATGTGGCAAAAGAAGAAGAAAACCTAACTAGCAGCGATTTTAAACTAAATTAGATCGTTAAAGACAATAAGATGTAACCACAGAATCATATTACAATGCAATAAACAAATATTACTTGTTAAGTACGTGATACATTACACTCATCTCACAATAAGACCACCTTCACATCATCATTATCACGAGTCCTCCAATGCCACAGTCTTTAACATGTTGCTGCTAAACAGAAGGTCGCGACAACACAGTGATAATTGGTCATGATAAACAAGGGAACTGTATTAAATAAGGAATAGAAGTGATCTGTTTACAATAGAATTCGCGACTCGCTCTTATTTACAGACTTTTTATCTCACGAGCGCGAGCTAGCCTTATAGTTTGTGTTATCTCTGTCTCTTTTCGTTTTGGATACCGAGTCGTGCTACGAAAAGGGAGAGAGATAACACACACAAGTATGGCCAGAATCATTTACCATTTTCATTGTACCATTTTCTTTGCAAATAAAATTCTGATTTTGATTCTGCTTCTGGCCAACCTGCGCTCGTGAGATAAACAGACTGTACCGCTACACACGCACTTTCTCTCTCTTTTCGAGTAGGACACCGAGTTGTCCTCCGTAAAGAAGTAGATAGATAGATAGATAAACTCTTTATTGCTTTCAAGAATCAATATTAAAACACGAAACGGCACAAAAAACTATAACAAAAAGTAAGCAAAGGCGGCCTTATCGCTCGTAGCGATCTCTTCCAGGCAACCTCTACCTTTACAGAGACAGCTTAACAATCACCTAGGACCTTATTACCTTGGTTACCCAGCTTAACTAGGTTCCTAATTTTAGACACGTCAGATTTTTCCCTTTATAAATGTAATTTTTTAAGCAATAAATTTAACTTCTAGTTCGCTCTAGCCTACAAAAAGATTTGTTAGAAGCAGTTATGTTCAAATAAGTTTTATAGGAATAAAATCAGGAGTAGCAGGTGGGCTATGTTAGCTAGGAAATAACGAATTGAGTGCTTCTAAAGCTCGCTTACATGAATTAGTAGCTCAAAGCCCAAACAGCTTACAGCATTAGTCGTAGTGATTCAAAAGATGATTCAAAAAGAGTACCAGCTTCAACCCGTAGCAGCTTACACTAAGTCGTACTAACAGCTTGAAACGCTGGGAACTGGACTGATGCAACCGCTTAAGAAGCTTATCCCTGGGTTAAGTGGAATTCAGTGAATCAAGATACTAATGGGAAGCAGTGAAACATGCCTGCTTATATAATTTAGATAAGAAAAAAAATGGTGTAGATGTTTGGCTACGGCGTAGCAATAAGCTACGAAATGTAGAGTCAAGTAGATAAAATATCGTATGTGACGATATATTTTCGAAAGTGATAACTTAAAATAAATAATAGATAGATATCGATAAGCAGAAAAAGTTATGATTTCAAGACGAAAACAAACGGGGTTTGTGGAAATACCTGAGCTATTTACGTTTATATCGATTACAAAAATAACACGTTCGTAGAAATCTACTAATTTTGTTATATGTGTTTACCAAAACTACAGAACGGATTCTAAAAAACCTTTTGCCATTAGAAGGCTACAACATCCCTGATTAACACAGGCTACATTTTCTTTCGAGAAAATGACTTATTACCACGGGAAAATAGTAAGCAGCGGGTGAAACAGCTGAACGGGCCTGTAAGATGCAGAAATGGGACCACCCAGTCATTAAACTTGAGATAGGTACAAACGACACTAATTTGTTTTATTTAGGCAATAAAACAAAGCAATATCAGGCAAAAAGTGTATCTAGCAGCAGTTTAACGTTCAATTAAGACGTTAATGACGAGACATTTGAGGCAATATTTCAAGCTTTTACTTTCAGAACTAAATACTCTGTTTGTAATAAAGTTTAATAGTTTCCTTGATTAGTGTAATAAAACGTTTTTAACTGACTTCAAAAACGAATCTTATTAAATGTACAGGTATGTGGGTATGTAGGAATATTAGAAATCTTGCCTATGTTGCAAAAAATGCGTAAAACAAAAATAATTCCCAAAAATCTGCACGGAACGGCAACAGTGTATTGTTACCATTCCGCACTGAGCAACACGAGCTCCCCTCCCGCGCCTCATGCTAGTGGCCGCGCGTCGTTGGTGGGAGACGGGTGTGTTCACTGCGCTTATAAAATTACGTAAAATCATCAGGTAAGTTTTGACCATATTTTAAAACATTTGATATCGTTACTTCACTATTTTAGCTAAAGTGTGTATTATACAATCTAAATTTCATAAGCTTTATATAAAAGTGTCACGGATATGATTTTTGTGAAAATCTTTGTCTAATTTGTCATAAAGGTTAATACCGCCTATGCGGTAATAGACTCCTTATAGGCGTTATTACCCACCTATAGGCGGTATCACCCACCTATAGGCGTTATTACCACCGTGTGTATTTTACAGATGAAACAACATGTCAACAACGAGAAAAAAGAGTTTATGGACGGAAGAGAATTTAAGGGCTGCAATTTCTGCTGTCGAATCCGGAATTTCTAGCTATAAAGCTTCGGAAAAGTATGGGGTTCCAAGAAGAACTTTGAGAGATTATGTAAGAAGTGGTGGAGTATCCAAACGACAGCTAGGAAGAAAGTCTGTATTTACCAAGACACAGGAAGCCGATTTTGTAAAAAGAATCATCAGATTTGCTGAATTAGGGATACCTTTGACTGGCAAAATGATATGCAAACAAGCGTTTGTTTTTTGCGAGAGGCATAGTATTCCTAACAATTTTAATAAAGAAAAACGCTTTGCAGGGAAGGACTGGCTGAAACTATTTTTGAAAAGAAACCCCACTGTAGCTAAACGTAAGGCGCAGTTTCTAAATCACGCCAGAGGCCAGAAGTTGAACAAAAACATTGTTGCACATCATTTCCAGGAGGTAAAGAAGCTCTACGATGAACTGGGTATACATTACAATCCCGAGAGACTATATAACATGGATGAGAAAGGCTGTCGTTTAACGATGCACAAACAACCGACAGTTTTAGCGGAAAAAGGTGCTAAAAGAGTTCATTTACAGGCCTCTGAACATGGAGAAAATGTGACTATAGTAGGTTGCGCAAATGCTGTTGGAAATCCTATTCCACCGATGATTATATTTAAAGGCATTAGAAAGAAGTCAGAATTTGAACATGATTTGCCTCCGGGATCAATAGTAAGAATGGCGCCAAAAGGTTGTATGACAACTGAGCTTTTTATTGACTTTTTGGCTCATCTGGCCAAATATAAGACAGCTGGTAAATGTCTTCTGATATTTGATGGGGCAAAGTGCCATTTAGACTTCAGGATTGTCGAGGAAGCCGACAAATACGACATAACACTGTATTGCTTACCATCAAATACGACACATGAACTACAACCGCTGGACAAATCCGTTTACAAGCCCTTCGAAAGTTATTGGGATCGGGAAGTTCTAGAATATTTATATAAAAATCATGCTCAAAAACTGTCAAAAACGACATTTAATGCTATTTTATCGAAGGTATGGTCCCAATGTATGACGCTTACAAATATCACTAGCGGATTCAGAGCTACTGGGCTGTATCCATTTAACCCTAATGTTATACCAGAGAGTGCTTATGCTCCTTCCACATTAACTGAGCGACTAATACCCGAACAAGACATTTCAAATCATTCGAGCGGCTCGTCGCCAGTGATAAATAGCAGAGATCTTCAAGTATTGGTCAATATGAACGACGAAGCCGATCATACGCCTGATTTGTCTCCAAGTGTATCACCATTCATCAGAAGAAACCTAGCAGAACCAACTGTATCTCCTAATGCTATCGAGATTTCGCGTCCTGAGGGAATGTTCACTCCACCACGCAACCAAGATCAAATCCCAGATTTTCCTCCGATTTCATCTCAAAGCCCAAACTTGTCTGCCAGCCCAAAGCCTATCAGAGCCTATCCTGAACAGCAAACAAATAAAACACCGCCAACTCCTAGTCAAATTCCTGCAAGCAACAACGCCTCCCCAGTTCCAACATCAAGTGGTTTGCAAACCAGAAGAAGACTGGTTGAATACAGCTCATCCACGGAGTCTTCTGAGTGTGATTTATTCCAGCAATTTATCCACAGACAGCGTCCACAAAACTCACTAACTATTTATTCATCGTCCGAATCAGAAAATGAAAACCAAGTCATTAAATCTTCTGTTCAAGATAACGAACATACTGGTAATAACTTAGTGAGCGAAGATGAAGACAATACTCCTTTAGCACACCTCAATGACAATAAAACAGCATTTCATAAATTCATGCCTACACCAAACTACGCTGTTGTAAAAAACAAACCACGCCGTAAAGCGCTGAACTATCAGGGTCAAAGAGTAACCAAAGACTTGTTTATTGAAAAAAAGGAAACTACAAAAGAAAGAGTTTCTAAAAAGAGCTTAGCGGTAAAGAAGACCGTTACAAAGAAAAAAGCCACAGAAAAGAAACAGAGCAGTAAAGTAAAGAGTGGGCAGAAAAAGACTGAAAGAAAAGCCAAAAGGAAATCGAGCATGAAAAAAGCAGCATCTAAACTCAATAATAAAGGAAAAGAGAATAATGAAGCGCAATGGTATTGCCATGCTTGTGCCGAGGATCGTGTTGCTGACATGAAATCATGTGTAAGGTGCATGAAATGGTACCATGAAGAATGTATCGGATTGACCAAGGACGACAAAGAAGAATTTACTTGCCCTAATGGCTGTGATTAATAATAAGCTTTGGTATTATTTTTTTAAAGAAGTTTTTATGTTTTGTTTTTGAATTTTGTTCTTTTATAGTTAGTTTTATATGGTAGGCGTAATTAGTCACTAGGCAGGCGTAATTAGGCTCCAAGTTTTAATAGCGCCTACCTACGTTTTTTAGTAAAACGTCTATTTTTCATTTAAAAATGTCTTAATGATACATATTTTTTATTTGTTTCTATGTTGTTGTAACAAAAAAAGTTACAAGTAACTATAACGTTAGTAATAAAATAATTTGTGTTGTAGGTTTAAAAATCAAGAAAAACTAATTTAGAAACAAGAAAAGTACTGATTAGCCTAATATTTTGAAGACTGATTACCTGATAATAATAATTATTACAGAAAGGATCTCAATTAGAACTTTATAGATAGTTATAATCATAGGCGAATTTAACTCCCACGTAGTTTAATTCTGCCAGCGCGACTGTGTTTCGTCTTAGGTTATATTTGATATTTTAAAAGTATTATGTTACTCTGCTGTGTGGTATTCCTAATAAAAATGTTGAAATAATATGACGTGCCTATTTTCTTATTTAAATTGTTACCTTTTATAAGAAGTATTTGCTTTCGAAGTTACATAGGCGGTAATTGCCGAACTTACCTTATGTATATTATGTACAGTATAACTCATGACAAATTCCGTTTTTAAGGTTCCGATTTTCTTGTGATCGTTACCAATAAGCCAGATATAAAAATGATGATGTTACTGCATCTAGAAAAGTAATAATTATTGCTGAAAAACGCAACAGTCAGATTGTTCATGACTGACGCGGAGAGACTGTACCTATGTAACGTAACTTATGTATGTATGTTAGTTGTCGCATATCTAAAAATCTAACCAATTACGATCGTACCTTTTTTGGTTTTAGAATTTGAAACTACCTTGGAACAAATTTCATAAAAATCGGTTCAGCAATTTACCAAAGACGCAAAGACTGAGTAAGAGTTTCTCGCTGTGAAGTCGGTTGTTTTTTTTTTAAATTACGACTTCTTTATTGCGTGAGTGAGCAAAGTGAGATTTATAGTTCTTTCTTTGCGCCCAGCCAACCATTCCGTCGCGATTATGTTGGTTTTGGTCGGAAATAGCTATTATTATCCGACTGTGAGTAAATACTATAGGAACTGTAAATATCAACATAATGTTCGAATGCTCAAGAACGTAATTGGTATTGGTAGAAAGTGAAGTTGCAAACAATGAGTCGCGTTTAAACTAGGTTCATAAAATTGTAATTATTAAAATTGATAATATTTGACCATCAAAAAGCTAAATGTAAAATTTACTACTTTGAATTTCAATTTGAATCATTTGTTTTTACTTTTACTCTACCTAACCGTTGTTGTTAGTACCTAAAGTAGGTACTTAGTTAAGATTTTTTCAATCACATATGCTGATTTTTTGATTTTGTCACATTAATTTTGTGTATTTCTACAGATAAGTAAAATTTCCTTTTCTTAAAAATATCTTAAAATACTCAATTAGGTGGTTTCATAGTTCTTTATTGAAGAGTTTCCTTCCACGTGATTTAATTTGTATGTTTTCATTTCGACTTGTATTCTATTTCTACGGTTTCCCATAGATTCACGTGTTTTTGGGCCTTGTATCGACTCTACTCAGTTTCGATTATACCTGTTCTGGCTCGACCCAGTTGCAACTCCACACAATAAAACTTATAAAGAGCAAGTCAGCACAGGTCAAATCGAAGATGGGTCGAGTAGAAACTAGGCTGCTTTTTGTACTGATTACTGAAAAAACGAAAAATTAAACATCTCAAGACCACTTACCGTATATGACCAGCAGCTGCGTCACCCAGAACCAGTGCATCCACCAGTGCAGCGTCATGATGCAGGCAGCTTGAGGGTAGGAGGTGGAGTTGACGACCTGAAGCAAAAAGAAAAGCAAGTCAGAGGCAGTTTCTTGAAGAAAACAACATCATTATCCTTGCCTTATCTCGTTGTCTGTCGGGGTCGGCTACATAAAGGGGATTTGACGTGGAACCAAGTTTTTACACATGAGCGACTGCCATCTGACCTCTGCAACCCAAAGGCTAACCTGACCCGAATCTTAGGGTAAGTCACATTCAAATATCATCTGAATTCAAATTTTATTTGAATGTGGGTTTCATCACGATATGTTTCCTTTACCGTAAGAACAGTCGGTAAATGTACGTGATTAAAAACATATTGGTAGGTACATGGCGGGGATTGAACTTGGGTCTCACAAGTGTAAGACCGGTGTCCTAACCACTTGGCCAACGACGCTATTGTAGAAAACAACATGAGAACAAAAAAAAAATAGCAAGTAAAAAAAATATTAGATCATATGAACCGGCGTCTGCATGAATCATTCTGGGATCATTCAAATATCAATATTATTGAAGACGTCTCTAAACGTATGTTGTTTTTATTACAATATAAGACTTTACAACCAAAAACTAGTAAAACAGACTTTTCATCCTCTTTGCAATTTTGCAAAGTTCGCGGTCGCTTTTAGAACCGTGCTCTCTGTAGCAATCAGGGTTAATGAAGCTTAGAGGAGACGGGACCGAAAAAGATCGAATACGAGGGTTCCATCCACGGTTCATTAGTATACTTAGCTGGGAGATGCCGACTTAGAATAGCATCACCCCATCTCTTCACCCCATCTCTTGTCATAGGAGACGACTAAGGGACTCGAAGGTTACATGTGTATTACAACATCAGGCGACAGGCTGACAACCTGTCCGACAGAAATACACAAACCATCTGAAAGGACCCTCAATTTTTGTTGGACGTAGCGATAGCGACCATATTTTACGGACGTTGATGCTCTGCCTGCCCCGCAAGGCTACCTGCGTGATGTGTGTATTATTTTGTTTATTGCAATCAGGGTTAATAAAGTTTAGAAGGGACAGGACCGAACCAGAACGACTAAGAGGATTCCATCCGCTGATCATTAGTGTTCTACGTTCAAAGCCCGTCCCTCGGTATTAAGCTTGGGGATTTGCCGTAATAGGCTGGAAGATTCCTGCCTAGGCAAATACAAAATGCAAATAAATAAAAATAGGAATCCTATAAAAGAGACTTCCAAGTCTGTCTGTCAGTCTGTCAGCACCCTTCCTGCTCGAGTCCGACTGCCACTTGTTTCAAATATATCACACACACACACATATCACGCCTTTATCCCTCGCAGGGTAGGCAGAGCGTTAACGGCCGTAAATATACGATCGCAATCGCCACGTCTGACAAATGTTGAGGGCCCTTTAAGGTGATTTGTGTATCACCGTAGTGACAGGTTGTCAGCCTGTCGCCTTCAGTTGTAATAAACATGAACCTCTCGAGTCCCTTAGTCGCCTCTTACGACACCCGCGAGATAGAATTAGGGTGATGCTATTCTGACCCGGCATCACAAGGAATGTGTTTCAAATGTAGTTACTGAAAATGAACATTCTTAATTCAGTTTTAGGTTGAGCTGATTATAATTTTATGAATTCATCCGTAATGGCCACTTGAGACTTTGTTCATTTTAGTCCTCAAGCAAAAAGTCTCAAGAGCACTTGTTGCTGATTTTGTACAGTAGAATTGCTGGATGCAAAATAATGTTTCCGCCCACACCGGATTTGGTACCTTTTAAGGCTTGAGGGTCTCCGCAGAGCACAGATACTTGTTAAGTAAACTTTCAAATATTTGAGGTGAATCTGAATTTTTCTATGTACCTAGTCCCGTATTACAACCGTTTCTTATGGGAGCTACACGGCTCTGTAAATTGTCCAAGATACTTATGTATTTCTTAATTTTGCAAAGAGTGTACAGAGTCTTGTCTGTTTTGTACGAGTGCGTTTTTAAGTTTAGTCAAGTACTTCAATGGGATTTAGGCGATTTAATTGAGTGTTTTTATAAAGGCACAAGTAAGTATTTTCTCGAGTCGAGTTGTTATATAGGGCTTTTGTCGACTCGGTTTCTCACCTTACAAGAAGGTAAATTCAATTCTGAACCCTTGAGACACATAATGGCCGTATGCAAAACAGTCCCAATTCATTTAAGGCCATGATGAAATTACGCATGATTTTTTCAGGCGCGCTTTCAGAGCTCTGTACTTGAATTTACATATTTTAACAATTTACCGTGTTGCCTGCCAGCGTGTGTGAAAGGATGAACCATTTATTAACATTTCAATGTACGATGTTCTGAAAGCGACAGATTATATTCACGACAAGCGAATTAATTTAACTGTTTTCGCATAATTTAAAAGGAAATCCTTAAAAACAGTTTGGAATTACGAAATCTTCATCATCAGCTACAACAATCCACCGCTGGACATACACATAAGCCTTAATCCTGTAAGGAGGTATTTCCCATTCCACGCTTGTCGGGCAGGTTGGCAAACGCGCTGTGTAAAATTTCATTTTCACTGGGAATGCTTTTGTCTACATTCATATCTTATAGTCATGGCTGGATCTGTATCTTATAGGGGCGGACAGAACGGTACGGAGCAGAGCCCAGCGCTGCATAAATTGACCAATGACTGACACAAAGCAGGGATTTCGATTTTTATCATTGGTCAATTTAGCTCTATTCCTTCCCTCTCCGCCTCAATAGACATCCGCATCCCAAAGTCGCGTAATATAACAATCACGGGTAAACATGGGTTGCCTTTCCCTAGAATAGTCAGTTGTTTTTTACCTCTTTCGCCCACCGTACACCGCTCAAGTCCACCTGGGTGGACCGTGGAAAGTTTTTATTTACTATCGTCCACTTTTGTCAACCAATTACGACAACTAAGGGTAGAAAATTGCTGATACGAAACTGGCACCGTAGAAGCTCTACTTTATCAAACTAGCTAGTGTTAATGTGTGTTTCGTACAAATTAGCACATTATGGCAGTAGAGTGAATTTAAATGGCTTCAATTTGTATTAATTTGGTTTGAGTTACGCTCTCGTTGCTCCAACTACCTACGTGTGGAGTTTATAGGAGAAACGTGAGAGAAACTCACTGGGTTAAGTAAATACGGATTTTATATCATTACTACACTCACTACCGTCTAATTTGGAGCATACACATACACAAATCGCGCCTCTAACCCTTGCGAGGCAGAGCTTTAAGAACCGTAAAATTACGGTCGTCTTCGCCACGTCTGACAAATATTTGAAGGTAATTTCAGATAAGTTTTGTATCACTATAGTGACAGGTTGCATTGGAGCAGATGGAAGAATTAAGCCTTAATTTTTTAGAAGAGCTGCCTGAAACCGCGGGAAATCGAGTAGCAGTGGCATCATTGGAAAACTTATAACATCATCATCTCATTATTGTACTTTTTTTGTGTTGGACTCTACGTTTTTGACCCCGGGGCCATCAAAACTACGCCTGTCGGCTAGGTGGGGAGCAAGGGCTCGCCTGAAAATAATTTAATGGTTGTTCAAACAACCCTTCACAAACGAATTAAGCCTTTAGGGCGAGACTGGGCTTAGGACCGATCGGTCTGAGTTTGCAGTATGCTGTAGTCTACAGCTGGACGTAAGCCCATGTACCCCAGGCAGGGTGAGCTGAGCTAATAAGGCTTTCCTATTCTTGAAAAACATAACCCTCCTTAGACAGTCGGGCAAAAACAGGCTTCACAGATAAGTCCCCTCGTATTTAGCTACAGTGTTCGTAATACCCTAAATTACAGCATTACCCCACGTTTGTTTTGCATCTACTGCCCTAAACGCGTTAATTTCACGCTCAATGTCCTCACACGAGTACAACTCGGGTTAATTCCGTCGACTGTCCCGATGGCGTAGCGGATAGTATGCCTGCCTTCTACGCCGAGGGTCGTGGGTTCGATCCCCACCGGACACAAATATTTGTTAAGGCAATTTACAAATATTTGAGTTGAGTCTGGGTGTTTTCTATGTTTAATATGTATTTATTTCCAAAAAAAATAGTATATATGTATTAGTATCAGCTATCTGGTTCCCATAGTACAAGCTTTGCTTAGTTTAGGGCTAGATGGCGCTGTGTGAATTGTCCAGGATATTTATTATTATTATTATTGCAGGAAAATCACCAGAAATGAGAGCCACTTAACTTACTGCTATTCATGGTAGGATGTGGAGTGACCTTTGGCTGGAAGTCTGAATAGAATCTTATGAATAAGAGGAAATTATGCCTAAGAGATGTGGTCGCCTTGTGTGCTCTTTGTGTGTTGTAAATTAGATTCATGCCTTGAAGTGATAAAATATTTTATTTGAAATAGACATTTATTATATACATTTATTGAAACTGCCGTGTATGCCGGCTTAGCTTCACCCCATTTGTTTCCCGTAGGTGTCGTAAAAGGCGATCAAGGGATTGGAGGCTTTTTAAGTGTATTGCAATTTTAGGCGACAGGCTGACGACCTGTCACTATAGCGATACACGACTTATCATATTACTCATTTGCAAATTGCACTTGAGATGACATAAGACTAATTATTTTATTACGTCTACGCTGCGATTTTTTATGCTTTCTGGCCTCCTGCCTCAGCACGAACTCATTTATTGATTGTTACCTACTTCGTTTACTGATAACATACTTACTTAGTTCCCTATATATAAGTCGTACTCAACTCTGACATCGATCTCAAGAGCGATTTTGACAAATGTCAGTCAATACTAACAGCATTTTCAAGATGCACTCAAGATCGATCTCAGGGTAGAGTGCAGTTTATAAATATGCGCCTAAAACAGCTTGCATAATAACATACTAAAACTTTTTCCAGACTGTACGGATTAAAAACGATTGACACAGTTGCCTCACTTTCAAAACCTATTGCGTTTCGCGCTATGGGTGCGAAATGTAGGCGAATTTCTCACCAACATGCTATTTCCTTACAATGCATACTGTAATAGTAATTGCACCAACAGACATCTTGTGGGTAACTGGGCGTCAAATTGAGTACGATATGCTTTTTGACCGACGATCTCAAGTATCAAGATTATGAATATTTAGCATATTGGCAGTACACATTGAGACTTTCAAATAATCCACTTCCATCCATCCTCCTTGCTTTATCCCGTTCTGTCGGGGTCGGCTACTTAACCCTAGGGGATATTCCTAGCCACAACAGTCTACTACTGGAGATAGGTTTCCTACATTTTGCCGTCATTGCGATCATCACGCTTAGCAGGCGGTTTAAGTAGGATATAGCAAAATATATAGATTATATATAATATATGGTATATGTGGTAGCTTGTAATTGGCATTTGTTTATACACTAAGTTAATAATGTTTTAAGGCTGTAAGCTACCCAAATAAAATAAAATAAAAATATGGTCTTGGAGAAGTATTTTACTTTCATGAGTAGGCCCATTACAGATTTTCTAGTATAACTCTATCAAGTCACAAGAAAGCGCTGATAATTGCTTGATAGCGATTGCAGGTGATCATGCCTTATGACCCTTTGAGAGAAGCTGCCTACAGCAGTGGACTGCTGTAGACTGATAAGAATAAATCAACGTAAGAATCTTGTTCTCAATATTTTGAGTCAGTTTTTGGTTAGATGTGTGTGTGATGTATTTCTAAAGTAACAAACCAAACACTCTTCCTCATAACTTTTATCACTTATCTATGCATATGCACGTAATGGACGTCTTGGCGCTAACTAGGCGTTAAATTGATCACGATATGCCTTTCGAGCAGCGATCTTAAAATCTCAGACACAATCTACACACGCGAGACATGAGACGAGAGACGTGAGACAAGTAATCGGCGATGAAACGCGCGTTTTTCTTCAGTTTTATACACATATTCATGGAAACGGTTTCGAGCGTAGTGAAGTATGGCTTGTGATGCCTTGGGTGTCGTAAGAGGCGACTAAGGGATGAGAAGGTTTCATGTGTATTACAACTTTAGCCAGGTAACAGCATGTCACTACAATGATACACGAATAATCTGAAGCGCCCTCAATATTTGTCAGACGTTGCGATGATAGCGGCTGTATTTTTACGGCCGTTACGCTCCACTTTGCAAGGGATAAAGGCTTGATATGTATATGTTTCGAGCGGCGCGCTGTCTTGCATCTTACGTCTCTCGTGCAGGGATGGTGCCTCAAGTATCAAGACACTTTTTCCTTATGCATATGCATAGTGTTTACTCAAAGTGTAATGTACTGAGTGTAGTTCGCACTCAGAGCGTGAAGTTGTTAGAAGCGGTTGCTTGCACACGACATTGATGGTTTTGAGGGCACCTAAAGTCATTCATTTTTAGGGTGTTTACTACATTTTGCAAAGTGCTCGTATTCGTCAAGTTCTTAGGTTATTAATTGCATGACAAAAAGTGGAATATATATGAACAAAACGAGTGGTTCACATTTAAGCCGCCTAGGACAGAGCCAACCGTGGTGTAGCGGTTCATACGTTTGACCCGTGAAGTCAAAAGACGTAGTAGGTTTGGATCCCATCGGTGGTGGAGTGACTTTTTCGACTGGTCATTTGTATTAACTTTGTAACAAATAGTTTTTACAAAGTTTTTAAAAAAAAACACTATCCAATTTTATCTTATCTAGACGACAAACGTGTACTGTTTGATAAAATTCTATCCAAAACCTGTTTCATGTCCAAGATTTCGTCGAAACATACAACACGCTGGGTTCCAGGCCGTACGTGGGTTGATGTAGGCTTTGTACGCGAAGTTTAATAAGTTTGAGCTTGTTTCCATATACCAATTTGCGCCTAAGCCTCAATCTACGCGCATCAGAAAGCACGACCTTTATGTTCTGCTAACTTTGCTCATCTAGATTTACCTACATGATAATAGAAGTAAAATAATATAGTTTCTTTCTAAATTAAAAAAAGTATATATACACATACACAAATCACGCCTATATTCCTGGCGGGGTAGGCAGAGCGACTGTAAAATTACGGTCGTTATCGCCACGCCTGACAAATGTTGAGGGGATTAAAAACATCACTATATATACAGACTATCTGAACAGCTATTGTTTTGGAGCTAAATCTGTATCTCGCTTAGTTTAGCAGGGTTCTTGTGGTGCATCTGGCGGTCAATATCAGGTACACCAAACCTTCGATGTCTACTTGTAAACAGAAGTGGCCCATCAAGCTGAACAACTTTGGCTTTGGAGCTATTTATGTATCTCGTATATTTTAGCTGGGCTCCTGGTGGTCTACATCAGGCACTCTAGACACCAAATGGCGGCAAAAGTACCTATGTCCGTTCTCGGTATGCCAGCAATCTCTGTGCCAAATTTCATGAGGATCGGTTCAGTGGCTTGGACGTGAAAGCGTAGCAGACAGAGTTTTAAGTCTAGGAAATATAATTTGAGCTGATGAATGTTATCTTTTAACGATTGTTTTTATTCCGTAAGCGAATCGGCTCAAATTATATTTCTCAGACTATACTTCCGCATTCCACTCCCACCATAAGTCCTGAGACGTCCCACAAATCCTCTGAAACAAAGACGTTTATCTAACTAACAGAACAATAAATAGTAAACAACGCAAAACGATACGTCCGAGATGAAGACAAGGACGACTTTAGACAATGCCCATTGTTCTTGTCATTTGGGTAAGTACCTAAAGGTGCATGTTAAGAGTGGACCGCAACGCATGTAACAATTTATGAAGTACAATTAGGATTCGACTGCACGAGTGGATGAAACTTCTGGATGGACCACCCTGTCGCCAATGTCTGAAGGTCTTTCTTTTCGTGTTGTCCATCGACCCAATGAACCCTAGTCTCAGAATTTTTCAACCGCCTTCTACAAGTAGCAAGCTTCTGACGTAGTTGTATAACGACCGCCGTCTAAGTAATCAAAGACAGCAACAGAGACCTACGGCTTAACGTGCCATCCGAAACACGGAACCATCTTTCTTACAGAAAATCTGGTGGTTTAGCCTGCAATGTCCTAATCAGATTGGGAACAAATTCAAAAAGTGATAAATACTCGTAACATTGAGAAGTGAGAGCCCCAATCGAGAATCGAACTCGGAACTTTCGGCGCCAAAAGCAGTCGCACTTCCACTGCGCCACATCGATGGTCTGTTGGTGATGACTACAGATTAATAGTAACAAAAGGGCGGATATCTCTTGTTAAAAATATGTGACTATAGTTATTTTTCAATGCGCGAAGGATTTTTTCGACTCTTGATTGCAGTTTATCTCTTTGAAAATGTGAGCTTGAAGCCACTTGATGCTTGGACTGGACATGTCCTTTGTGTCTTTTCGGCAAATACCACGACGATATTGCGTTTGCGACTGCTGTGGCCTGTCGTGCAGTCCTAATGTAGACTTTAAATTGGAGATATGGAGATTATGTCTATCCTAGGACGGCAGCCATATTTGATTTTCATAATGAGATATCATCAGTCTCGTTTGTCAGGATGAGAAGCTATTGTTGAAATTCCCACAATCGGTGTTTTCAGCTACGTAAAATGTTTAAGCTGGTTCTAGAAGTAGTTCAATAGAAGTGCAAGATGTTACATTCACACGGAACGCTGCTGTCTAATCAATGTGTGCATTTATCCCTTAGTAGCTTTTAAAAACGACTGCGGGTAGAATTTACTATTCTAAGCGGGAATCTTACGGCTTGACGAGTTGAACTAAATAACTAGTTCAGAAGCGAAGAAGTGGTTTTTCTAAATCACTACAAGCTCAGTGCTATTCACTATTCCCAGCTCAGAAAACGCCATCCCAAGACTGCAGTCTTTCAAAGGCGTTCCGTCCTTTTCAAAAGCCTCAAGTTGCAGAAATAAACTCGCACCCACTGTGAAGGCCTTTCAAAGAGAGCCTCAAAGGGACAGACGGACGTTTCCGCCGTGTACAGACATTCATACAAACAGACTAGACGTATGAAAAGATGCACCTTCGGCATATTCGTACCGCGTCTTTGAGACCCTCAGGCCGGGGCTCCAAAGTAAAAAAAATTAAGTGCAGCAGCGGGGTGGCGCAAGACAAGAGCGTTCCGGAAGCCGAGCGGGCAGCTCTAAAGAAAATAATGGCACACTACTGGAACGATCGCCCCGCTCTATTTTGTGTACGCGCCCTCAGACTCAAGTCTATCCTTTACGGCGTTTCAATACTAACATTTCTCGACGAATGGTTGCGGGATTACTTAAACTCATTCATTGATGTCGTGAATATAATGAATGGGAAATCGTACCTTAGATAGTATCGCGACCAGCGTAACTTGTCCTCAATGATCCATACACGCATACTGACAGTTACGCTGGTTGTGACATTATGTAAGCGAATGAAGTATGTATTCTATCGATACCAGAAGGTCACGGTTATTTTATCAAACAAAAGAACATAGGTATCGCATTCTTCATTTTTAATGCTGATTAAGATAAGACTGACCATGCTCTTGTAGTTACTTTAGCAGGCTTGAAAAACAAAGTGTTTGAAAAAATAAAACATTATTGTAGCTCTAAGCTTCTGGAAACCAGGGTTTAATTGGTCGTTGGACGACTCGGCATCCACACGAAAAGAAAGAACTACTCCGCAATTTCAGTAAAGGAAATAGTATACAGTATACAGAGGTAGGTAGTGGTTTTACTATTCGTCTCGTGTAAAGACGTAACGTATGATATGTCTGTTACCTCGCTCGTCTGAGGAGTTTTAGTACAAGGATATTATATTTTGTAGTTTTATGGGGGACGAAAGGACGATGCGGTATTTGGAATGTTGCAAAATTTTCCACCGCATGCTGGATAAAAGCAGGAACTGTGGTTTGCATGTGGAAATATATGTTATGTATGTTATGTTTATTTACATTTTCAGGCCTTTATTCCTTGCAGGATAGGCAGAGCGTTAACGACTATAAAAACACTGTCGTTATCGCTACGTCTAACAAATATTTGAGGGCCGTTACAGAAAAATTTTGCATTTGTCAGTCTGTCGCCTAAAATTTTAATACTTACTCATGAAACCCTCGAGTCCCTTAGTCGCCTTTTACCTCAGTCTCGTGAAGCGAATTCGGAGACTTACACTTACCTTACACCCTGTATAAAAGTACTAGATAGCCAAGTTTCATATCCTACATTTGTAGAGGCAAGGCAACAAGGTTCGTTATATCCGAGTCAGTAACATGGAAACTTGATAGCTCTTTCAGCACGTACAAACGGCATAGCTTTCCATATACCTCGTACTGTAATAGAGCGTCGGTAGCCAAATGTTTAGGACACTGGTCTTCAACCGTGAGACCCGAGTTCGATCCCCGCCATGTACTAATGTGTTTTTGCTCACATACATTTACCGACTGCTCTTACGGTGAAGGAAAACATAGTGATGAAACCGGCATTCAAAACATAATTTGAATTCAGATGATATTTGAATATGACTTAACCTAGGATTCGAGGAGGAAAGTGATTTGTATGGATCATTCCTTCCTGCTAATTTGAAACGTGAACAACGACTTACTTTCCTCTTTACGTTTCGTAGAGCTATAGGGCACTTTCTAAAAATCCATTTTAAAACTTATTTATTGCCGTATTTAGCATACCATAAAAGCAAGCTACTATAAAAACTGATTGCCGTATTTAGCATACCATAAAAGCAAGCTAATATAAAAACTGAGTATTGCTTTTTTCCTGAATAATAAAAATAAAGTCTTAAGCATAAAAAAGAAACAAGCAATTTCAGTAAGTGTGGTATCATCCTGCGGCTCTTTACAGGCGGATGGGCAAACTCAATAAGTCATATATTTAAACAATTAATTCACTAGTAATCTAGTTTCCTGATTACATCGATTAAATTATAGCGGTACAGCGTTACATGCTGTTTGGTTAGCCTGGCCAGCCCCAAGACAGTCCTTTAGGAGCTAGTTTTAAGTTTTTAGTCCACCTGAGCCGCGTTTACACTAGGTTTAAAAGTTGTTATTGTTAAAATTGTTAATACTTGACCATCAAAAAGCTAAATGTAAAATTTACTACTTTGAATAAATAATTTGACTTTGACTTTGTGTAAACGAAAAATATTTCTTTGAACTTATGGCGCGCTGACGATGGCGCGAGCAATGTACATCAAATGTACATGAAATGGTGATTTTGTGTGGACAAATGGTAGCAAAGGATCAAAAGGTTATACAGTAATCATCACGCGTGGCTGCTGGCAAACGCTGTTAAAAAAGTACCTCAGTTCTTTGTTTTCATGGATTTGTTTCTTGTAATTACTACTGCCAAAGAAAACTAAAACTACCTACTGCTCCAATACATAGAGCTACATAATTCTACATGCTCACTCAGACATTGACTCTTCATGTTAACAAGTGAAAAAAACAACATAAATGTATATTATTGGATTATTACAGTTGTGATTGTATGTAACGAGAGTGCGTTTACACGCACGACAGATCTCTGTACGTACCACGTACGTATGTACACGCAACAGTTCATTGTTACCGATGATACAATAACGCGAACATCGATTTGTTCAATTACTGTTATTGTATGTGTAACAATACAGCTAATAGGGTTGCGGACTGGCAATCAGATGAGCTAGTTTTTAAGACGATCAAACAGTATTTCGTATGAAAATAGGAATGTATGACGTTAGAAATTGGTGTTTTGGATGGTGTCAGAACACTTACTTGTATGTAATTTTTCTGTTTATTAATTCAATCTTTGAATATTTTGAAGAATGATGAATGAAGTCCGTATCACATACCGAGGAATCCAACGATACCAAACATAGGCATATAGCTGGATGTCAGCTGAAATTAAAAATTTAGAGGGCTTTTTGTCGAAAATGAACTGCACTGCTATACCTGTCTATGTAATTTTATAGTACTGTAGAAAAACACTGTAGGTAAAATATTTTTGTATGAAATAAAAATATTGTATGAAATAATAAGGTATATTTACCGAAATGAATCGGCCGGTTGCCTTCACCGACTGATCATAGGATGTTTCCCAGACACGCTAGACCTGTAACAATAACAAAATTATCATTAGATACTCGTATTACAAAAGTTTTATCATGTATAATATTTGGCGACCGATGTGGCGCAATGGTAGTGTGACTGCCTTTGACGCAGAAGGTTCCGGGTTCGATTCTCGGTGGGTCACTCACAAAGTTGATATTTATCACTTTGTGAATTTGTTCCCCGTCTGGTTAGGACATTGCGGGCTGAACCACCCGATTGTCCATATGTAAGATGGTTCCGTGTTTCGGTTGGCACGTTAAGCCATAGGTCCCGGTTGCTGTCTATGATCACTTAGACGGCAGTCGTTACACAACCATGTCAGAAGCCTGCTACTTGTAGAAGGCGGTTGAAAAATTCTGACACTAGGTGTCCCACACGAAAAGGAAAGAAGTTTTATAATATTAAGCGTTTATTCTCAAGTCTAAAAAGCTTGCGTAGCGCACCATTCTCAAGTTCGTGTCACAAAAGGAATATCAAACGAATAAGTAAATTTTTTGTAGCAGCCTTTTTTAGCAATTTTTCGTTCTAGTTGTGGCGCGGTCAGTAATTTCCAACCCTGCCTGTTTCCGAGGTCAGGGATGCCAATCAAGAGCGAGTGTGGTTCTTAAACTGTTTGCCTACATCCCTCCCCACGATCGGGATGGGGGTGATTGGAGGCAAACACGATCACGTTGGGTTTGGATCCTTTTCATTTGGTTGCTTCACATCGTTCTATGTAGGAAATAATTGAAGTTTTTCTAAGGAAAATATTTTACCTGTAGGGATAATTTGGAAAAAATCCAACATGAAAACTCTTTATCTGACCTGATAGCCTCTTTTCACACGTCAATACAATATTGGTTACTCAATCCACTTCACATACTCCACACCCTCCTACGAGCAAACTGAGAGTCATATCAGCAGCGTCATTGTGCAAATATAGCCATAAGTAGGCATAGTTGATAGCCTTAACGCAGCAACCTTGTTTAGTGTGAACATGTCATTTCGCACCCACGTTTGCACTTATGTCATCCTGGTATCGAGGCCAAGAGTATACTGTCCAGCTTAGAACTTGGGCCAGTATGGCAACTCTTGAAAAGCGTATAGTAACCTTTCAAAAAATTGTATAAGTATTTTTTGGCTAATGTTAGAAAGTTGGTGTTTTACTAGTGACTGATACAAAAAACTCAGGACAGGCTGGTAATAAGAAACAGTTTTTTAACTTCTTTTTCTTCTTTTCGTGTGGGACACCGAGTCGCCCAACGACCCGATGATTTAAACGATTTAAACTTAGAAACTTAGAAACAAATGCAGATTTTTTGCCATCACTCCCATACGAAATGCACTAGTCGACCAAGTCAATCTGTATGGCAGGTTCAATATCTTTCCATTTGACCTATGCTCCTTGGGGTAATTTGGTTCCTATTTAAGAATATTTATTTCATATACCGCTAAAAGTTCGAGTCGTAGTGTGTCACACTGGTATTACAATAGATACGATTGACCGTTAAAATGACCAAGAAATAAGAGAATAAGGCGAGGTTCATTTGATTTAGGTAGCTTAAGTCTGATTTCACCGAAATTACACACATACATAAATCACTCCTCTTTCCCGTTGGGGTAGGAAGAGATCATTGCCTTCCACTTGCTACGGTCCTGGCATACTTTTCTTCCTTCTTCTACATTCATCTCATCAGTCTTTTCATGCACGCTCGTCGGCTTCACCCAAATTTAGGCATCTTAATGCAGTTTTGTATATTAAGGTCCATATTTATAAATCATTCAGATTTCAGACAGATTTTGACAAATGTCAGTCAATACTAACAGCATCTCAAAGTCGCACTCAAGATCGATCTCAGAGTTGAGTGCGGTTTCTAAAAACAAGCCTAGGGTAGTTGCATCTGACTAGGAATAATGGTTAATCTTTCAAGAACACGGAAATAAAGCCTTTAGAGAACGTTTAGCGGGGTCAACGCATCTACGGAAATGATCTTTTGTTCTACAGCATGTTATGCAACCAATTACGATACGAGTAAGTCTTGTGGCAACCCTATTGCGTCACAGAGTCATCCCAACGGTTTCGAGTTTGAATTTCGAACGCAACCTACATTCTTTTGTTTTAGTTTTATTGCCGACCTCTTGATTGGTTACGGGAGCTTGGTACCAAAAGCTGACGTGGTTTCAATTCTGACAGGACTATTTCTAGGTGCATCTTATTCTTAGATAAACTTATCACTTTCTTACTAAGCAAGAGAAAATAGGCAGCAAAACTACAAATTACATTTCTATTTGTCTCCGAAAATAACGTATTTTTAACGGACTTAAAAAAGGAGGTTTTGTGGAGGAGGTGTTAGTGTTACATACTATGTATATTTGCGGTTATCTCGCATTTAGCTGAACTGACTTTGATGCGGTTTTCAGGAAAGTATTAAGGCATATTAACCGACAAAACAAATGGAGGTTCACACTTTTACACGTCCAAAACAAATGCTTGTTTTGCCATAATATAACATTATTTCTCTAATTTCGATTTATTTACAAATCAAGCGTCATTTTAACAGGGAAATAATCGAAAATGATTTCCTAAGATTTAGCAGAGAAATGTTCAGTCAGAATCGCAAGTATTGTCTCTAATTATTGCCAGTTCGATGCTATCTAGAGACCAATTTAGACCACAATGACAGGCCATGTTATTGACAGCAATATATAGCTATGTCAAACTGTCTTAATTTATTATGTAATCTAGTGTGTTACATAACAGTTTACATTTACACGTAAGACAATCTAGACTAATTGCTACATGAGAAAGTGCAACATCATTGTTGGCCAGAGGATTGGCGAGCGCAGTGCAAGGTCTTGTAGATATTTACAGGGAATGCTGCTGCCCATTCCCTGGATTAATCTTGCCATAACTAGAAATGGGTTGATGCTATTCTAAGCCAGCATCACGTGATCAACTATGCATGTTTGCATCAGTACAATCTTTTACTTATGAAATCCCTTGTCAAGATCAGAATCTCCAAGTGACATGACCGGAAAAGACATCTAAAGTGCTCCATTAACGTTTTACGAAAGTCTACGCTGGACATAGCCATCTGTTCGTAAGTAGATAGAAGTATACATACCTACTTGTTCATCTAGTACCTATATTATAGATTTAGATATAGATGGGTACTCAGCCAGCTAATCTTGATGTAGAAGTGTTAAGCCACCAATTCCCTTGGGCTTAACTATATTCGAACGGGCTAAAAAGCACGAAAAGTGCTAAAGGTACTTGAACACATGTATGTAGGGTTATTTTTGTAGTCAGCACGTCAATTATTGATTATGATACGAACAACTTTATAACTAAGAGCGTCATCTGCAAAATCGCGAAAAAATATCATAATAATATGATCAAACAGCTCTCGAATAAAATGTACGAAGGAGCTGATTTTTTTCGTTATTTCGGCCATGGGTAGAGCTACTCTACAAAGTTTGCGTATGACTAAAGAATAACTGTAAAAGAAAATCAAACATCATCTGCTCTAGATGAGATACCTTATCGAGTTGCATACAGCCGTAAGTTCCACCTTCCATAAAAGTCCAAAACAACTAACTTAAGGTCACAACAAAGCCGAGACTCAATCACAATGAGGTCATCTTGAGGTCGTTGCCGTTTACGCTCGGACGATCCGCTTGTCTCATGGCATTGACAGATGTCAAAACCAACTGATTATTTCCAGTGTTCGGATTACAAGTTAGTCAAGCCCGGTTCCCTTCACTTAGCTAGTGTAAACCGAACAGATTAATAGTTTCTCAGGATTGTCTCGTTCATGGATGATGTTTTGTTTTTGAAGTGATAAAAATGAGATAATCTTCGAATACCTAAGATCTAGGCTACCTTAAGAGGAAAGACAAATGCATATGATAGGGTAAGGTTGACAAGGGTATTTGATGGAAACATAAAGCATTTTTCAAGATTATTGATACAGTCAAAATTTACTTTCAAATACATGAAAACAGCTGAGACTCAGCACAAAGCGAGCTACGGCCACTAGACTGGCGCTAGGATTGCCAATGTTTGATAACAATTTTGCCGTTATCAGTAGACAAACAAGTTCCTTATCACATGTGAAAAGTGATAAGTAAGATTACAATTTCGATAACAGAGAATGAACACGTGAAAACCTAAAACTTGTTATTTTACTACACATCAGTCACTTTAATCTTTTACCTTCATCAACGTACACTGCTGGACATGGGCCTCCCCCTATTGGGGGTATTTGCCAATTGCCATACTCACCACGCTTGGCAGGCGAGTTGGCGGGCGCAGTGCAATATGTTGTAGATATTCACAGAGAACGCTGCTGACCATTCCGAGTATTACCTATCCCTTAGTCGCCTTACACCCACGGGTAGAACGGGGTGATGCTATTCTAAACCGGCATCAGCCGGTATCCCTCGCGACTTAGCAAAACTCAAGCATCACTCTTCACGGCGGCGTAAGGTACGTATCTATACCCAGTAGATAGATGAGTAATACCTACGAAACCCTCAAGGGTAAAGTAAAGTAAACTCATTACCTGAGTTAGGCGTTTCTTACCTGAGTGTGTTATGGCAAATACCTACTATGGGATATTGCTACTACCTGGGTATATTTTAACCTTTTCAAATCTGATTCTTTTATACAATATAGAGTGGAAATCCTTCACAGCTACGGACGAATATTTATATACGAGGATAAAAAAAATTACATACACGGATGCACTTTAAAGTTATGTTTGAACTTCACGAGACCTAAGAGAAGGAGAATACAAAAGCTAAAGATAAAACGTATAAACCGTTTCCGCCGACTGACCCCGTAATCCAGTTGAATAGGTCATCCAAATAGGTGCGATTCCATTGTTCGCTCCTTCCGGAAGAGCATTACCGACAGCCGAGGGGTAAAGAACCACGGCCCTCAATAGTCCCGGGTCAGTGGCGTGGAAAAGCAAACGGAAATAAGTTGAGAATCAGTACTAGCACTAGGGTTCACTGGGTCGTTGGACAACTCGGTGTCCCACACGAAGAGAGAGAGTACATTATGATATCAAGCAAAATTTGGAATAAGCAGTTAGCGATCAAAAAGAAAATATCCATGAAGCATTACCGACAGTAGAGGCGCTAAGAGTCACGGTCAACAATAGCTCCGGGTCAGTGACGTGGAAGGAAAAGCAAACGGAAAAGTATCTGGAAAATTCTGAAATTTGCCAAAGTAGTTTTCATTCAAGACGAAAATATCATCCAAATAGAAAACCATTACCAATGATGGAAGGTTTAGAGTCACGGCCCACAATAGTTCCGACTGAGTGGCGTGGAATAAGCCCAGAAACAGAAAATTCTGGAGATAATTTAATGTAGAAAAACTGTACAAAGAGGTTTGCTTGGTCACTCAGAATTTTTCAAGAAAATATCATCAAAATAGAATACCTAAAATGGAGTAGGTAATAATAAGTACAATAGTTCAGGGTCAGAATAACGTGACACGTAAAATATGAAACTAAGATATTTAATAGCACGTGGAATGCGTTGTGGATGTCGGTAAATCGCCAGATTGGAAAAGGTATGGAAAACAGAAGAAATAAGTAATGTTTTAAAAATACTAAAAATCCTATTAATGTGTTAATAATAATAATAATATTTCAAAAATAATAATATTCTTTATTGCACACAAAACAGAAATTACATAAAAAACAAACAGAGAAATTTAGATGGGCCAATAAGGCGGCCTTAATGCTAAAGTAGCATTCTCTTCCAGGCAACCTTTGGGTGAAAAAGAAAATGCGAAATGGTTAGCGGGATAGTGCAAACATCTACATATACTACTTATACTATAATACATCTTAATACATAGATATGCACTTAGGCAATATGATATATACTAAATACATAACAATTTAACGATAAACTAATACATATATATACCTACACTATACTATGGATGCAAGGAAAATATATAATAAAAGAAGGAAATGAGAAGAAATAGATATCAGTCTAAAAGGAATAAAATAAGAGATATTATACAACAGATTTAGATAAATAGTATTTCCTGGTTCGATCCTTAAAGGTTTCAAGGGAAGGGGACCGACGGATCTCCTCAGGCAAAGAATTCCACAGCTTGATGGCTCGCACTGTAAAAGAATTTGCAAAGAAGTCCGTCTTGTGTGGAGGAAGGTTGATTCTCAGACTGTTCCCGGAACGCAGATTACGCATCAGTGTTTCTGTGTGTAAAATGAAACGATCTTTGAGATATGGAGGAGATTTAGGATTGGATAGGATGGAGTAAAGAAGGGAAAGGATATGGCAGTCCCTTCTACGGGATATAGGTAGCCACTGAAGTTGGGACCGGTAAGAAGAGACGTGGTCATACTTTCGCAGACCGAAAATAAACCTAATACAGAGATTCTGCAGACGTTCAAGCTTATTCAGCAGTTGGACAGATAAATCAGGAAAGCAAACGTCTGCATAATCTAGTATAGGAAGTAGGAGGGAATGCGCCAATGAAATTTTGGTTTCGGTCGGCAACAGAATTTTAAGTCGCTTTAGCGATCCATACGCGGCAAACACCTTTCTGCTCACCTCTGAAACATGAGGTATCCATGTTAAGCTATCGTCAAAGATGACGCCTAGGTTTTTAACTTTGTGACTAAAGGGAATGGGAGTGCCGTCAAAAAATATCTGTGGTAACGATGCGTAATTTATTCTAGCCACGTACCAAGGGCTACCAATTATAATTGTCTGAGTTTTGGTAGGATTTACCTTCAGACCATACGAACGACTCCAGTCGGCAATGTTCTTGAGGTCTCTGTTGGTTTGTTCAATCGCGCCTGGGAGGCCAGAGAGTGGTGCTTGCGTATAAATTTGGAGGTCGTCTGCATACAAATGATAGGAAGAAGTAAGAGGAAGTGTGATGGAATTGATGAAGACAGAAAACAAAAGAGGTGACAGGACGCCACCCTGCGGAACGCCGGCAGATGTATCGCACCAAGCAGAGAAGGTGTCCTCAATGCGTATGCGCTGTCGACGTCCATACAGGTAACTTCGAAACCAGCCAATCACCGCCGGCGAAATGTTATGAGAACGCAAAAAGGCAAGAAGAATGTCGAAGTCTACAGTGTTGAAAGCATTGCTGAAATCCAGCAACGTCAACACTGTTAAATTTTGATGTTCCATTCCACGTCGAATATCGTCAGAGATATTGACTAACGCAGTAGTCGTGCTATGACCGGGGCGGAAACCAGATTGAAAGGGGTTCAACAAGTTGTTTGCAGTAAGGAAAGAAGTGAGCTGTTGATGAACTAACCTTTCAAGGACCTTGGAAAGAAATGGTAGGATGGAGATGGGACGGTAGTCAGAAGGAGAACTAGGTTTAGGTTTTTTAGGTAAAGGAATAATTTGTGCTTCCTTCCAAGCGGTCGGAAAAACACCTGTGGATAAGGATTTGTTCAGAATGTCAGCGATAACTGGGGAAAGGATATCAAGGAGAGGAACAATCATAGCACGGCTAATGCAGTCACTACCAACGGCATTCGAGGGAATGGCATGTACATTCTTCATAACATCGCAGGCGGTGACAGCCTGAAAAACAAAACAAGGAAAATTAGGGGTTGGCAATGAAGATAGGTGACTTAGTGTGTTACGTTTGGTAGCACTATCTATTTCGGCAGAAGAGGAGAAGTGTTTAATAAGGAAGTTGATGTCAGTGCTATCCGCAGAAATATGAGAACGTGATTTGCCAACTCCCAACTTATTGAGGAAGGACCAGACTTTACTAGGATCGCCGTTTTCAACAGATTGATGAATATGGCGTCGCTGTAAATCCCTTATCTTTGTATTGCAGCGGTTTCTGACCCCTCGAAATTTATCGCGATTTTTGTCAGAAGGATCTATTTTAAACCTGGTCTTTGCACGTGTTTTTTTCATCATTTGCTCTCTTATCTCGTCAGTAAGCCAAGGTGCAGGCAGATGTTTTACCCTAACAGGACGAATGGGTGCATGACGATCATACATGTCCATGAGGTTGGAGTTTAAAAGTGCTAACTGGTCATCAACAGAATCCAGATTCCCTATAGCCGACCAATCAATTGAAGTAGCATCCTCACGTAGTTTAGCTACATCCATTGCGGAGAAGTTTCGTAAAAGCAGTGTCCTTGCCTTCAATTTAGGTGGCCGTATACGGTATGAAAGGTAGATTAAGTCATGATAAGAAAACTCATCGGCAGAAAACTGACCATGCTTAACTACGTGATCACGTGAGGATACTAAAATAAGATCAAGAAGTTCAATCCTACCGGTATACAATTTGGAAAATGGTGTGTAGCAGTTAACGGGGGAATATACAAATTACAGGATTGAACTAAGGAGAGAAGCTTCTTAGCTCGATAGTCATCTTTTAAAAGACAAGTATTAAAGTCACCTAAAATAATAGAATGACTGTATGACGGAGAAAAATCTTCAATCAATTTTTCAAGGGAATCAAAGTAGTCATTTTGGAGATGGGGATTATAATATACACCCAGAAGAAGTTTCGTATGAGAAAGATAAATTTCAAGAAGAAGGTGTTCAGCCGTACCCGGAGGGGGCGGCTGAGGAGATTTATCAATGACTGTGAAAGGAATATGCGCACGAAGATAAATGGCTACCCCACCACCGTTTGTAGTACTGCCACGGTCGTTACGGACAAGGACAAAACCAGGAATAGAATAAGAAGTCGAAGGAAGTAATGGATTCAACCAAGTCTCGGATACTAAAATCGCATGGATATTCCTGTGATCTAACGATACAAGCATATCCATGTAATGAGCTGGGATGCTCTGCGCGTTGATATGAACAACGTTAAAGTTTTTGCGAACATCCGAGAACGTTGAATCAAGGTTTTCTCGTAAAGGCAGAGGAAGACTGTGAAAGCTATCATCACTGCTGGAAGAACAGGAATTGAAAATATCAGTATCAGATTGGTTACATAATGAAATATCCATAGATAAAAATAAATATATACAATAATAAGTATTGCAAAATAAATAAATACTCCTTACTACCTGTGCACTAAGCTATCATACCCGCTGCACCCGCCAGCAGCCAAGAAAAATAAAATTTAAGTTGTAACCTATACACAATATAAAACGGACAAAAATATTTCGTGAAATGAAACGTAACACTTAAACGAACTTAGAGAACTCACATCCAGAAAACAGAAAAGGACGCGTGCGATACAAATGCGCTATTCTAACTAGTTACTTAGCGCTTAAAGATATGGAAAAAAAGCGCATTTGACACCTAATTTAATTGAGGACATTCTGATTTGTTGTTGAAAAAGAAATGCATAAAAATTTACAGCCTAATGGTCACCTGCGCCATGCCATTAGGCGCGCCATAAACAATATTAATGATATTTAAAGGGAGGACGCATAAAGCGTTATTGCTATATATAGCTTCTCTAACTAAATAATAAATTTGCGTGAATAATCAGTATATATTATAAAGCAAAGTCGCTTTTCGCGTCTGTCTGTATGTATGTTTGCTTAAATCTTTAAAACAACGCAACTGATTTTGATGCAGGTTTTTTTTATAGATAGAGTGATTCAATCCTTATGCCCACGGGAAAATGAGTTGCAGCGGGCGCAGTCGCTGGGGCAGACCGCTAGTCATTTATATGTAAGCTCATATTTTACAAAAATTTAAATTAATATCTGCATTTCTGTATTTTGTATTATTTATTGTATTGACACAATCTAAACGAAACAAGAGAGAAATATTAACAGAAAAGATGTAGATGCAATCATAAGCACCGCCTACTGCAAATTTCCGAAAACCTGACATCATATTCTGATTCCAGTTAAGATGACGATGGTTTCATCTTGTGGTTACTTTGAATGAGTCAATGAACCGGTTGAGAGACACCAAAAAAGATGATTAATCGACCCAAAATGTTTAATCATCAGTTATGATTAAAAATGCAAATGCAGATAACTGTATCACTCCTGGGCGGTACAGCTAAATTAATCTTTATCACTACTGTGAAAGCTTCGGCTTAGAATAGCATCACCCGCAATCCATCAGCAATATTTGTACCCGTGGGTGTCGTAAAAGGCGACTAAGGGATGAGTCTTGGGAATAGGCAGAAGCGTTCTCGGTGAATACAACAGCTTGCACTTTGCTCGCCAATCCGCTTGCCAAGCGTGGTGAGTATGGCAAATACCACTACTAATGCCTACCGGTGGACTAGTGCGGCTGTTAAGTAAGAAAAAGAGAAATACTGTGAAACTCATTTAGGGGGGTTTTCCTATCGCAAAAAAGTCTACATCAAGTATTTTCGATGTGGAATAGCCATTGTATTTTATTTATCTTTTACCTACCTATTTATCATCAATAGACACGACGTGACGTGACTTCATTTAAAAGCAATTATATCTCAATTTTCCCTGCACAGTAGATATTGAATGAATCACCAGCCAGGGCAGACAGAGGGCTTAGATCTTGTGACTCAGCGTTGCGTGCGGATTGCGCTTACGCATGTGATGGGCCAACGGTGTCCTGTTACACTTGTTAGAAAAACAGATCAATTGTTCGAGATTACTTCCTACTGCTTTGACTTACATCATTGTAACGTAGAGTATATCGTGGACTATTTGTAGGATTTTCAAAAGGCTGACAAACTGTCACTATAGCAATGCAGTCTTCTGAAATTACTATTGAGGTTTTGTTGGACGTGGCGTGATCGTTTCACGGCCGTTTTCGCTCTGTCTACCCCGCAAGCGATATAAGCGTGATTTATGTATGTTCAGATGTATGTTTACGTTTGCTTCAGATTTCAATCGGTTTATGAATGCCAGGTTTTCTGTCAACTTAGCCAAGCTGCATTAATGTAGCGTCAGTTATCGACACGCAAATTTTCAATAATGCATCTGTTTGTAACAGCTTATCTACCTACCATTGGATTTTATCTGTAACATCGAATCGAAAGCTTAAATCCTTTTTCCTACAATCACATACGAACATGTACGAAACTGCGTCGCAATTTCGTTCCACGGTTCGGAGCAAAAAGTCTCTTTCAATTCTGAATCCTCTCAGTCGAGAGAGTGGGTTTTATTTATGCTATAAAAACCTTTTTTGTATTATCACATCGACCTACCCATTTCAGGAATCAATTTATACTGGTTTTTCATGGAGTAACAAACAATAAACAGTATAAGTTAATCTGATGTCTGGTTAAGTTGATGTGCTGTTGGTAGTACTAATGTCTACGAAATAGTGAACATTTTGCTTGAGTGCCTTAATGAAGTGGAAGTTTGTGTTGACGATTTTCGCAGATTTCAGGAAAATCTTGGATAACATAAATTTATTATTTGTTGTTCATTACTGGCGCAGGATAATCAATTCTGATCAATATTATGATGAAAATCCAAGAAATAAGTTTTATGCTGGTACTCAAAATTTCACAAAATTGTACTGTTAGAAATGCGATAGAGATTTTTACTTCAAGGAATATTATTTTTGCCACGCTAGAGCCAAGCCTTAGTTATATTTCATTCGTATGCCTACTGAACTGAATATAACATACGCGTTCATATCTTTTTATGTGCCTGCGTGTCGAAGGACGTGTTCTTCGCACTTTTGAGGATAAAAATCCGAAAATATGTCGTCGAATTCTATGCTTTGCAACACCATGACGGAAGAAGTCGTGACAGAATAGCACGCAGTATCTGTGTTGTTGCCTCAGACACTGATTGAATAGTCTGTCACGGACGTATGGGCCAAGTGGTGGTACGGAAGACACATTACAGCTAGAAGTTGCAGTAGGAGTCTCGTAGCGGCATTCGTGCGAGAAGGTTGTTCGCACTATCTACGTTAAGCATTCACGAAACCTGTTTCTGCGAGCCGGCAGACGCCTATTGTGCGGGCTGCCCGGCTCTTATTTGCCTACCTGGACGGCTTTATGCCATAGTGAGGTATTGGCAAAATGAGCGACTCGGAATCAAGTGATGAAAATAACGTGCAGCAGCAGTCAGAAAACGTATTATCACCAGTGTCGATAACGATGTCCAGCGGCAGAACAAAATCGTCTCTAGAGTTTATCCAGATTACTAAACCAGACGGAAGTTTAGATTTGATTGAACAGGTGCCTTTAAATGCAGCTGCGAAGCTAGAGGTGGTAGCGGACGTGCATCGGTCTAATGGTTCAGAGAATGTTAACATGGATGTAGACAAGACAAGTTCAAAAAGATTGCGGGAAGAAGACGAAGAAGGGTTTGAAAAAGTACTTAGTCAAAGGGAAAAGAAACTATTTAAAATGCAAGAGCCGGTGGAAGTATACATATACTGTAAAGAGAAGATGCCGAAGCAATTTGCGTTAGCAAAGCTGTTTAAGGAACAAGGAATAGTCGGAGTAAATAAAATAAAGTACTTGAACCCATATAAGATAAGAGTTGAAGCCAAAGATGAAGTGGTAGCAGGTCAGATAATGATCTGCAAAAAGTTTGAAGAATTGAAATGGAGATTTCAGCGTGCTCTAGAGGTAGATGTGTCCTATGGGGTGATAAAAGGAGTAGATTTAGAGCTGGCAGATGACGAGATTCATGAGAGTATATCTTGCCCCGAACCTGCTATATTGGTGTCAGCCAAACGATTACGAAAGCGGGACATAAATGGAGCGTGGATAAATAGTGAGGCCGTAAGATTGGCATTTAGAGGAACAATTATCCCTACACATATTTATGTGGACCAGCTGAGAATTGCGGTGGAACCTTATGTATTCCCAGTTACTCAATGCTCGAGGTGTTGGAAGCTGGGACACACAGCTGTAAGGTGTTCCTCAAAAAGTGTCGTATGCCCAAAGTGTAGCGGGGAGCACGAGAACTGCACAGTCAAGGTATTTAAATGTGCGAATTGTTCTCAAAACCACATGGCTTTAGAAAGACGTAAATGCCCTGTGTTCCTAAAGGAGAAAGCTATAAGAGAACTAATGTCAGAGTTCAGGTGTACGTACAGAATGGCTCTTCGCATGTATGTAAAACCTGAAACACCATTGATTCAGAATAAATCTACAGAACCTGTGTTCTCTATCCCGGCCCAACAGAATAATCCGGAAATCTCAGTGAAAGCTAGTCCTATATTCACTTGGGCTGCCAAATGTGCCATGAAGAAGCCTGAAGAAGTAGAAGAAGAAGAAAAACAAAACAAAACAAAGAATATTAAAAGGAGTAAACTGAGATCGAAGGTGGATCGGGATAAGAAGGAAGAGGACTGGTGGTCGATGGGCGCTGCGTCGGAGACTGCAGATTCTGATTCTCAATGGGAAAAGCAAGACAGACGCAGGGATGGTACACGGCAGGAGCGAAAGATTACGTTCCGGGAGTTGTTAGCAAGGTTGTACGAAGTAATCTTCATGAAAAAAACTAATTTCCAAGATAAAATTGGTGAGATGATTAAGTTATGTGTGGAATGGGTAGTTTTAGTCGTTGTGGATAATGTGTCGGAGTGGCCGCTCTTGGAGACACTCATACAATTTATTTATGGATAGTTCCCGTAAAAATGTCAATAGGGTAAATATAGCACAATGGAACGCACAAAGTGTGAGACCCAAGATAATAGCTTTTGAGAATTTTCTGATCCAAAATAAAATTCATGTAGCTGTTTTAAATGAAACGTGGCTTGAACCTGATAGTATCTTTAAAATTTGTAATTATAAAGTATACCGGTGTGACCGTAATGATGGTTATGGTGGCGTTGCATTGATAGTACATAAAACCATCCAGTCACATATTGGCACAACGGTTAATAACATTTCGGGTATTGAGATATTGCATGTAAAAATTTTAAATTGTGATTTTATTGAAAATATTTTTTCCGTTTATTGCCCACCGTCTGCAAGTACTTCCTTACGAGATTGGAATTGTATACTTTCAATCGCAAGTAAAAAATCTTTGATCTTGGGCGATTTGAATGGGCATCATACGAATTGGTCGTGCAAAAATGACAATAGAGGGTTTCAAATATTTGATGCACTTTTAGACAATTGTTTTGTATCGTTAAATGATGGCAGTCCCACCCGCGTTAAGTTAGTAAACGGCGTGATGCAGCAGTCAGCGCCAGATTTGTCATTAGTATCATCGGATATAGCATTAAAATTTAATTGGAATGTGACTAATGAAACACTAGGCAGCGATCATAGGATCATAGTTTTGTCCACCTTTTTGGAAAAACTTAAGCCCCACAAGCTAAAAAGAAATTTTAAACAGGCGGACTGGAAATCTTATTCCGATTTATTGAATTCTTTATTTTGTAGTTTTGCAGATATTGACAATTTACAGTTAGCTTATAATACATTTGAAGACTATTTAAATATCGCTGCTGATTTGCATATACCATTTTATAGAATAAATCCAAATCCCACAAATAAGTTTGTTCCAAAGCCATATTGGAGTCCAAGTTTGTCAGAAGTGGTAGCTCAGCGGCGCCTAGCGTTAGCTAACGTACGAAGGAATCCAATACCTAGTAACCTCGATGTACTTAGGGAGAAAATAGGTACAGCTCAAAATCTTATGCGCAAGGCCAGCAGTGCAAACAGACAAAAGTATTGGTCATCATTGGATCATACGGTAACTTCCGGTGACATGTGGCGTAGGATGAGGTGGATGAAAGGTTTAAGATCTTCTAGAAACGAAATACCTAGACAACTAGCTAATGAGTTATTACATAGTCTTACTCCAGACTATGTTTTACCGCCAAATCCGTCGTTTTCGTTTAATGAGTCCCAGCTAGATATACCTATAACAAGGTCAGAATTGGAGCAGTGCCTAAAGCTAAGTAGGGACACCTCACCAGGCTGCGACGACATTCCGTACTGTATGTTAAGAAACTTACCTGATAATGGAAAAAACATACTACTTCTTTTATTTAATTCATTCTTTAATACAGGTTTCGTTCCTATTCAATGGAGGAAAATTAATATTGTGCCAATTCCAAAACCTGACCGTGACCCAAATTCCATTACATCTTTACGGCCTATATCAATGATGTCGTGTTTGTGCAAGGTTTTTCACAACATACTTAATAAAAGAATTGAATGGCTATACGAGCATTATAGTTATTTGTCTAATTGTACTACTGGTTTCAGAAAAGCGCATTCTACCTTTGACAATTTGGCAAGTTTAGTTACAAGGATTCAGTTAGGTTTTTCAAATAAGAAGTGTACGATAGGATGTTTTATAGATATAGATAGCGCGTACAACAATGTGAACATTACGGCGTTATTAAAATTATTAGATGGCCTGGGAGTAGGACATAAAACATGCACATATCTATGGAATTACCTAAAAGAAAGGCATCTAACAATTCAGTTAGATAATGACACCTTATGTCGATATACATGTCGCGGCTTAGCGCAGGGGGACCCGAGCTCGCCTCAACTTTTTAATTTACTTACGTTAAATGTTGCTAGGAGTATAAGGAATGTTTTTATTTCACAGTACGCAGACGATTTTATATTGTACTCTGTATGTTCAAAGATTGAAGAAGGTAGAAGGGTGTTACAAATCGCTCTTGATATGTTAGTAAATATTCTATCAGATTTAGGTTTACAATTATCTACCGAGAAAAGTAAAGTTTGTATATTTAAGAGGAGTTTCAGACGAGATAGCAACACCGAGTTAAGAATTAACAACAATGTCTTGCAGACGGTTGCCAATGTAAAGTACCTAGGTATGTGGTTGGATGGCTCTCTTCGTTGGAATAAACACATTAATGAAATCAGGGAGAAGGCGTTAAAATTTGTGAATATTCTAAAGGTCCTAACTGGCCCGGGGTGGGGGGTTCACCCGAGTCATTTACGGCGTTTGTATATAGCTAGTGTTAGAAGTAGGTTAGATTATGCTAGTTTTTTGTATGATTCTAGCTGCAAAACACATTTAGCTAAGTTGGATGTCTTACAAAATCAGTGTTTACGAACTATTGGTGGCTTTATTAAAACAACAGCTGTTCACGTCATGGAATGCGAACTAAGTGTACCCCCTTTATGTGTCCGTAGGGTATATTTGGCGGGAAAGTATTGGCTACGATGTCGATCGTTATGTAATAATGAAATTTGTGACCTTTTAGGACAGCTACACATGCTTGTTCAGAATAATTACTGGCGAAATAAGAAAAAACCACTTCTAGTTTGTATTCATGAGTTATTAGTAGAAAAGCCTATTTATATTAGTAATAAGTTAGAAATGTTTTCTTTAAACACTTGGGTTAGTAAGATGGATCTTGGAAAAGCGGTTCAGTTACAAATAATGCCGATGATAGGCCCAAAATATGAATATAACTTAAAAAGTTTAGGTCTTTTGTGTAGCCAGTTCATACAGGACAGGTATAGAAATTCATACAAAATTTTTACCGATGGATCGAAAGATAATTTAGGTGTGGGTGCAGCATTTTACGATGACCAAAATCACAACGTTGTCAGTATTAGAATATCATCTAACATTTCCATAATGCGGGCGGAACTAATAGCCATCGCGGAAGCTTTGTCATATGTTGGTGATATTTCTTGTGAGGAAGTTGTGATTTTGTCAGATTCTAGGAGTGCTCTACAGCATATTGCTCGGTGTGCCTCGACAGTTCGAGGCCTCCCGATAGCATATAGTATCATGCAGTCTATGTATGATCTGGCTATTCAAAACAAAAAAGTGGTTTTACAGTGGATTCCATCTCACACCGGTATCCCAGGGAATGAAAAAGTGGACGCAATAGCAAGAAATGCGATTACAGAAGGAGAAGATATGTTCTGTTTACCATATTATAGTGAGCTTCTCAGTTTTGTTAAGGATATGTGTGTGGACAAATGGAAAGAACATTTCGATGAAAGATCTGTGAGTAAGGGTGTTTGGTACAGAACTATCCAACCTAGTCTGTCGCGTGGTCCCTGGTTTGCCGGTACAAGCTTACCTAGGGATGTCATTGTTTTAGCACATAGACTTCGATCCGGGCACATTCCACTCAACAGTTTTGGATTTCTCATGAAGAAAGCCAACTCACCGAAATGTACGGAATGTGACATCATTGAGGATGTTTACCACGTGTTGGTGGAGTGTGTGCGTATTGAAGCCGAAAGGTGCGATATGTTTTTAAAGTTTCCTGATTTAAACCTATTTAATGTTGGAGTCTTTAATAGTATTCTTGCTTCACCTTCCTCTGATGAGGCAAGAATGCTTTATAAAATTGTGGCAAAATGTATAAAAAGAAGATTATAATTTAATTAAGAACGATAGGGGTGGCGTGGTCACTGTGTGACAAAACCCTTCTTTTTCTAAATAAAGATTATAAAAAAAAAAAAAAGTTGCAGTAGCCCAGATGGTAGAGGCGTCGCCAGTAGGAATTCTTATTTCATAGTCAAATCACAAGTATCTAAGCCATACCTTAGCGACCTCTAAAGTGTTTGCTAACAACAAACTCGGACTGGATCGCAAACAGTTAGCCTGGCTATTTGTATTTACAGAAGATCGCCTTGGCTAGCTGATTTGAATGAACAAAGTTGTTCAAATCTTCTTGGATTTGCTTACGAGTTATTTGAGAAGAAAAATATTGACAGTTTGAGTATCAGTGTCAAGTAGGTAATAAATGTAAATCATGTCGCATCCACGTTAGGTTTGAATGAAACCCATTGTTGTAAAGGCGCTGGTAATGGCCATCACGCCATACGTTTAGGTTCGTATCATTGAGAGGGTCACAGGCTCTGCATGGTAATATGATAACTTATCTTTAGGTTTGCTTGTAGGTTGTTGATTCATAGGCGCTTACTATCACAACCTTTTGTGGCTCTTTCTTAATAGGCCATGTCCTTACAAATATTTAGAAACAGACTTCATTCAAATTCAATACATTGATCAAAGCACAAGCTACTGATCTGAATTCTAAAGAGCTGAATTCTAAAGAGAATACAGACTTTCTAAAACAACTGTCTGTTTTCAAATAATGAATATCAGTTCCAGCGCTTGCTATTCACAAAAGTTTATTTTGTTTTATCGCTTCACAAAATGTTTTGCCATTTTGGTATCGGGACAAAAAATCTAACAATTTTAATATCGGTCACGTAAAAAGTTTGGAATGGAGATAAAATGGAAAACATTTATCAATTTCAGTTCCAACACAAAGTTGGTTTTTATTTAAAACTTTTTGCAAAAAGGTCTTTGTTGAAATAAAGTGGCCCTCAATTTTCACTTTGGTAAATACATTCAGAAAATTCTGAGAAGTAAATTTTACCTTCTTTGTAGAAGTTTTAAGAAGATCGTTAGGCTTCGGTCTGGGGTTTTGCGGGCAGCGGGGCGGCAGCGCTCGCCTTTTTTTTTAAATTATAAGGAATGCGCCACTCGTTGCCCGCGCCCACGCCGCTGTGTCCGAGAGCCGATCCATTTGAATGTATGCAAAAGACCCTGCCGCCGCCCCGCTGTCCGCAAAACCCGACACCGAGGGCTTACGGACAGGCAATTTACTTATTAGCTACCTACTCCAAAAACGAAGCAACCACTTAGGTCTATTGTTATAGGGAACTTACTGCCTAAGTAAAATTTTATGTAGGTATTTCATCAACATTTTGAACACCGAACTATGTCAAAGGCTTGCCAGAGAATAACTCTGACACCAGGGTTTATCAGGGCTTTTCACGATTTGGTGTCCCACACGAAAGTAAGAAGACTGGCATATTTTGATGAAGGTTCAAACTTTAAACCAGCTATTCAACTTTATTGATTCTAAACAACTCTAGGTTATTTTCTTACTTACATGTGGAGAGGAATTCTTTGATAAGTATTTTCAATTCATAAAATATTAGCCATGCCTGTTTGGTGCATTATGGTTGGTTAAATATTTACATGTTCAGAGTAGAGGTTAAAAAACTAATAATAAGCAAAGACTTATCCAAATTAGGTATGTGGTAAATCATGGACGTGCTCATCAAACAAAAGTACTTCTAAAATACAGCAAATATATTAGCAGTTTCACCTTAGAATTTTAACCTTATAGTCAAATAAGTAAATACACGACGTACGCAAAAAAAACTTAAGGTCAAGTTCGTGACAAATGTAGAAACTGGTGCCAAATTGAAATGGTCAAGTTACAATAAAAATATAACAAAAAACACAATTTATCAATGACCTACACAAAGACCCCTTAGAAAGTCCACTGCGACCTTCAGTAGAGCTATAGAACCATTGTAACATTAGCACAATTTAACAAACAGACTAGGCTTGGTAATCAAGTCGTAATAGGTGCGTAAAATGATGGGGTTTTTGACCCAAACCATTCTAAGGGTACTGACTTTTTCGGTCGTAAGGGAAACTGAGTAGACGAACAACACGATTACCCTAGTGTCGGAGTTTTTAAACTACCTAGTATTAGTAGGTCTGTGAAATAATTGTGTAAAGACCTGTGCTAACGAGCGCAATCTAAGAAATTGCGTGGTGCCCTCTCAACGTGCCCTCCAAAGCATGGACAATCTTTCTTACGGAAAATCGGTGGTTCAGTCTGTGTCACACATACACATACACAGACACACAAACAAATCACGCCTTAATCCCTTGCGGGATAGACAGAGCGTTAACGGTCGTAAAATATGGTCGCTATCGCCACGATTTCAGTAATTTCACATTGGGAACAAATTCAAAAAGTGATATCAACTTGCGTCCCCTGGATTCGAACCTGAAAGCTATAGATCCTGAAACAAACGCTTGGACGATTCAACCATAGAAGCAGTTCCATCAAGCCGTAATAGGTGCGTAACCTAATGGTGTTTTTGCCCCAAACCAGTTCAAGAGTACTGACTTACACAATACAATGGTTGACATTGACACAAACCAGCCTGATAACGGCGGAAACAAGGCAGTGACTCAGTTTTGGACGAACCTAAATTGGTAAAACTACTGTGACATTATAACAAGAATCCCATTTTGCCACTAAAGGATGTCCGGCCGTTCTTAGAAACATAGAACAAAGTCTGTGTTCTTTACTTGAATTCCAAAATTAGATTCCTCGTTATAAGTTCTCTTGCACCATATCTAATTGAAATTGAGGATCAAATATGCGTAATAGCTAGAAGGTAGGAAGAAATTGCCTTTTGCCGTCCAATGCTGGACAAAGGCTGCCTCAGGTATCACATTTGGTGATTTAACTAGATGAATAGGTAATAAATCCGAAGCAAAAGATACATACTGAAATGATTCACATTTTTTTTTTGTATCTTCTCTGCTAACTGTAATAAGCCAACAGAACTGATTGGTTTCAAATAGCGTCCGGTCATTGAACTAATCAAATACTAATTAGTACTAGTAGTCGAGTGAGTAGCTATAGTTAGTAATCGTTGGTAGCAACAAGAATAACAGAACGAAGACCGTACGAGGATTGATCCTACTACAGATATCTAAAATCGCTACCTAAAATAGCACTTTGTTTTTAGATTAAGAGGAACCGATAAATCTTATTACGTGTACATATAAAGTTACATTTATTTAAGAACAAATATTTTCAGCATGTGTTCTTCTCATAAAACTGAACAACTGTCGACTGTAATATTTTTCTAGAAATATGAAAAAAAAGTTGGTCCTGGATTGGAAATTGAATTAGATTAGAAAATTGGATAAAAAGTGACTGGCACATTTTCAGACGAAAGTTGTTCTAATTTGAGTTTAGTTTAGTTTTAATTTAAGCTATGTTAGTAGCATGCTGATTCGAGTCTACTGTTACCAACCACCAATATGTGTAGGTAGGTACACAATAGTAGGTACAACAATTCATCTTAGTTTAGCAATGTCAATGACACAGCGTGGTGCGAATAGAAGAGCGTTGAACTTTTGCCAATACGTATGTTGGTTGATCTAGTTTTTCTTTTATATGTATACAAGATGTAGATATGTCGAGTTATTAATAGGCAGAACGATCAGAAAAAAGTCTCAGGTTATATTTTAGAACAGGTTTGCTGTATCGAGCTTAACATCTAACAAAAATATGTCCTTTTTTTATATAGGTAGAGTATTTTTTTTCATTCTTAAGTTGGCTCATCTCATAACATATCCCTCATCTCACTAGGAATTTTAATAAAGTAGAAATGTATGGTTTTCGTATGTTTCTCTGTCTTGATTTTCAAAATAATAAGTAACTTACTACATTATTCCTGAACAGGAAACCCATTTGCATTTTTCATTTTATAAATTTCACACGCCAAAAACGATATCGTTTGAAAAATATCACTTACTTACAAAAGAATCGCCTACAAATCATAGCACCATAAATTGTGTTGTGAACCGACCCACAAATCTCTTATAGTTCGATTGATGTTATCAATTTCATTTTCTCCTATCGCCCTCATTCTTCGGCTCGGGAGTATCAATTTAAGACCACTAACAGATTTGGGTCGGTCTCAATAGGTACTGGTAAAGCGAAATATTTTAGGAATAGAACAAGCAATTCGAAGTTCAAAGGGAATAATGGCGTACGAGTATCACTACATAGTATAAAGCAAATTTTGCCATAGTCACCATACTTGGCAGGCGGGTTGGAGAGCGCAGTGCAAAGTGTTGTTGATATTTACAGGAAACACTGCTGTTCATTCTCTGGATTCTTCCCTTCATCCAGTAGTATTCATTAATGACATATTTTTGATGTCTTGTATAATTGGTTTAAATGTCAATCATAAAAAAATATCCTTATACTGCATCTTCCTTTAAATTTGTTATTACTCTTAAGTGTAGGTACAATTTGATTAAGTAATATAATATCTAGTCTAGTCTTATAGCCTCGGGAAACGGTAATATTATGCAAGATGGCGCTCTACCTATGTCTACAAGCTTAGGTTAGGTTATGTTGTGTTCCGCATATTAATCAGTCTCTTACAGAATATTGTTACATAGTATGTTATTTATTGCACGGAAAGTAGGAACTATAGTGTTTATAGGCACGTCGATGATTTTATGAGTAACATGATTCATTATTTAAGAACCAATATAGGCTTTCAGGAAATTATTCAATAAAGTGTCTAAGATCGGAACTTTTCGTTAATAGTCCATTTAGTTACATACAATGCACCTACTTTTAGGACACCGAGTCGTCCAACGACCTATTGCATAATATTTTCCATATATGGAAAACAAATTAGCTTTTTTATTACAATAATCATTTATACCTACACTTCTCATCAGAGAAGGGACACTTTCATTTTTATGATTTGATAAAACACGAAACCTTTAGTTATTAAAAAATTAGCACACTTTTGAAATAATTGGTACGAAACATAAACTTGCAAGGTCTCCCGAATTTTTTGTTGAGAAGTATATTTCTCAAGAAAATATTGTCTGCAGATCCAAAACATCTATAATCAATCCAAATTCCAAATCCACGCAACATTAAGCACACATTCATCCAGACCAGTCATCTAGTGACCCTTACGAACCGGGTCACATCGTAAAACCTATCCCTTTTCACCACATGGCCAAATGGTTATTTGAAGTGCACACGCAGCTATCTTCAATTCAGTCATAAACGACACGTGGTGGGTTTGAAGTAACAAAAGACAAAAGAGAATTTAATTCCGCAATGTATAATTAATATTATGAAAGGGCCCTCAATATTCGTCAGAAGTGGCGATAGCGGCTGTATTTTTATGGACGTTAAAGCTCTGCCTACCCCGCAAGGGATAAAGGCATGATATGTGTATGTGTATTCTACATCTACGCAGTAACAAGCATACCTACATACCATCACGACCAGGCATGCAGTGACCGTATAAGCCGGGTCGCGTTGTAAAGACCCATCTCTTTTCTCCACATTTCTAAATAGTTTATTGAAGTGAAGTGTACCGGCAGTCCTCAAATCTACTGATGTAAACGACATGTGCGTGGTCACATAGCATCAGTCTATAGCAGTCCACTGCTGGACATAGGCCTCCAGGGTTCGCCACAATGAACGATCTCTCGCTTTCGCAATCCAGTCGCTCCCAGCCGCCCATGTGCGTGGTACCACAAAATAAATACTGGCTCGTGGCTGAAAATATAAGATCAAAGGTTTGAAACGCATTCTATTGATCAACCGTTATAAATAGATTCGTTCATGTCAATGAGATCCGAATTTGGACAGTATCAGAACCTCTTACAGACTCTTTTTGAGATGGTGTTTTTCACACAAACTGATTTCCCAAACAAAATCTTCTCTAAGTAATATAGCCTATTAGTAATAGGAATATTTTTGTAATGTAAGGGTGCATGCACTCTTTCTCCAAACACCTTATTTGTCAATCTAACTATCAGATGGTGGGCATGGTAAGTGGCAGGTCAAATGAGCTACTTTTAAAAATTATATTTTGTATGCCGTGTGATGCCGGCTTAGAATAGCATCACCCCATATCCTTCCCGTGGGTGTCGTAAGAGGCGACTAAGGGACTCGAGAGTATTGGTGTATTGCGGTTTTTAGGCGACAGGCTGACAACCTGTCACTATAGTGATACACATGTTTTCCGAAACAACCTTAGAAAACAATACTCAAAAATGTCAGACGTGGCGATAGCGACCGTATTCTTACGGCTGTTAACGCTCTGCCTACCCCGCAAGGGATAAAGGCGTGATATATGTATGTATGTATTTTGTATGAAAATACGAAGAGAAGACGTCACGTCTGATCACGTCTCTCTAGTTAGGATGTCATCGAAACACTTCCTTTTATAATTTTTCTGTTTATTCATTCAAACTTTGAATATTTCGAAAAACTATAAATGGGGCATGTAGTATTTTACGGCAAAGCTTTAGGCGTACTACATTTGTATTTTATTAATGGCCCAGTCGACTAACGCATTGTTCGTCTTTTCTGTCTTTTCATTCTCTATCATAGTAACTTTATACCTTACAGCTTTCTCAATAAAGTTCTAATAAAGTAGCGCTCGCATGAGCTAATTATAGAAATATGGGTGCGTCGGAGAGTAGAACATCTGGTTCAGGCTATAAATCGAAAGTTTTTCATGTAGACGTCTATTAAAGATAATTGATAATGAATATTCCAGATCAAGTCTAGTATACTTTCATCTACTTGTACTATAATTTCGTTACCATGTTTATGTACCTATTTATTAGGTACGAGTAGGTAGTATGAATGTCTTGTAATAACTACTTATAGATATCGAAATCGCACCTAGCACCAATGTACACGCCCTATTTGACAGCTGTCAAAAACATGTTACCCGTGTGATGCCGGCTTAGAATAGCATCACCCCATATCCTTCCCGCGGGTATCGTAAGAGGCGACTAAGGGACTCGAGAGTATTGGTGTATTACAATTTGTAGGCGACAGGCTGACAACCTGTCACTATAGTGATACACATGTTTTCTGAAACAACCTTGGAAAACAATCCTCAAAAATGTCAGACGTGGCGATAGTGGCCTTATTTTTACGGCCGTTAACGCTCTGCCTACCCCGCAAGGGATAAAGGCGTGATATATGTATGTATGTATGTATGCAAAATCATGTTATTTTATGATATAAGGTCTATTTTTCTTTGTTAACATGTTCTTTTGTCAAATATGGCCTTACTTTAGGAGACCGAAAGTTTTTTAGCATCTAGCAAGTTACCACCAAAATATCTGCATGAAAAATAAACTGAAAAACACTACAAAGGTAAAAGCGTGCCTAACAAGCAAAAAATAAAATTCCCAAAACGTTTTCGCAATACCTGGTCCAACCATTATGTTATTCATGTCACTCTCCGATATCTCATTCAATATCACCGACAACTAGTGTTGCCGAACTATCGATAGTACCCATAGGCTAATCGATAGTTCAAAATACTGCAATTCTAATAAATAAAAATAAGAAATCGAAAAATTTACAAGCATCGACCGGGAATCGAACCCGGGTCGCGTGGTCGACGCTTGTCAATTTTTCGATTCCTATTTTCATTTATGAGAATAATATAACACTGTGACTGCGATGAATCCCAATAAACAGCAATTCTATCTGAAAGTCCAATACTATCAAAAAAATAATACTATTGATACTATCAAGACCATCGTGGCCCATAATTTTAAAACAAATTACAGTATTAACAGTTTAAATAGGGAATCGATAGTGTGGATAGTTTTGAAATGACGAGAAATGCTACATTTTGAACTATCGATTGATAATCGATTGTTGAACAATCCCGTAAACTATCGATAGTCTACTATCGAGCGGCAACACTACCGCCAACTGAGTAAACCTAAACATACGCAATGTGGTATTGTATGTCCGTTTTCGCAACAGTAGGAGCACTAAAATTGACATTTCATACAATGACACGCTCTGGTTGTGAGTTGTTAGGTGTCTCGTATGGCTTGCTGGTGCTTTGGTTTCAACAGCCATATTGTTCTTTCAGACTGTAACAGTAGCTTAGTTCCTATTCATAATAATGCTATGTTACGACGAAAATGTAGTAAGAAGTAACCTACACGGCGATAGCTACAGAGTCTGGATCTCGCGGCGGGTTCGAATGCGACATTTTTGATCAAAATTAATTTTCCCATAAACTGGAACAGAGCCCTCTCAAGTCCACATCAAGCGAACCGCATTCGTGTAAGACGATCAAAGGACTGTATCTGTATATTTGGATGATATTGTAGTGTCCCAAATTATCGATGTCACTACTGGAATATAATGGTCACTTGAACCATACTATGTAATTAGAGCTCCCGGTCACTACAACGACCTTTCCAAATTGGCTTTTAGCTTCGTGAAACAAAATGTTTGTAGCGGTTTTGGGCTCATTAGGGTGGTAAAAGGTTGTACGATGTGATAGCCTTTTTAGGTGTTTTCTGTTGTATTTATCTATGCCAACATAGTATAGCTATACCTTGTTCGTTTTAAAACCGAGGATAAGTTCAAGCGGTAAATAAACAAACAAACTGGGCCTCGATTCTATTATTTTTAACCATTGTAATGCCTGCGACACTCAACTGTCAATAGTAATTGCCGCTGTGATTTTCCACACTACAAACTATTAGCAGAATACGAAACTACCAAAACCATCCAACTGACATGCTATCAGCACACAAATGAAACGATTTTCATTTAGCAGTCTTCAGCCACTGATCAAAATCAAAACTGACCTGTCACGTAATAGTTTGCGTCAGTTTGTGTAAGGAGATATGAATTTTAGCTCGATTTAAAACATACAAGATACTTATTGTAGTTTTGAGCTATTAACTCATTATACTTGGCCTCATACTCATACGTATGTGACAAACGATTTAATCAGTGTCTGAGGCAAAACTTTATCCGCGTGACGCGGCTGAGTTTCCTGGGACGCAATTAAGGAAAACGCAGGGTTGTCTAGGACCGGCGCCACCCCCGCAGCCTTCCTAGCTGACTCCACAGAAACGACGAGTCGATAGGTGCGGAGCCAAGCCGGCTGTAGGAGTCTACCACACGATAGACCTCTGTCACAAGTGCCAACTGTGTGCATAAAAAATAGTTTTCACTCTAATCTCATTAGAGCACGGATAAATGCAATTATGTCTGATATATTTGTGCTACAAAGCAACAATGTAAAAGATAGAAACAGAATGCATAAGAAATGCTTTTCAAAACATTGTGTATTCAAAGTATTTATTGTAACGAAAGATATGGCCCCTGACTTCATTAAATCACATCTCAACCGTCAAGAAAACTTACGCTCTATATACGAACAACTATTCACTTTATTAACTTAAATCCATTACCATATTTCATCTTTAGAATTCTTTAGATTCTCAACAAAAGCACGCAATGTGTTTTAAAATGTATGAGAATGCCTCGTGTCAGAGGCAGGTAATTAGTCTGTTCTCGGATTTCTTTTCTTTTGTTTGGAAATGGGTCGAGAGCTCATTCTGTGTGACAAGTTGACAAGAGACGGGTTCTCGACACTCGCTGTACAGATTAGGCACATTTTTTATTTGTTTTTGCGTAATTTGATGGCAATAACGCTACTCAAAATTAAGGCCGATTATGGCATATACATACATTTCTTGCTTTTCCTAGTTTCAAGATACTTTCTATTACTCATAGTAAAATTATTGTGCTTGACTACAAAATCAATGCACAGTTCTAACACGTACAGCTTTACCTATGGGAACTAGCGAAGCAAAAAAAATATATTTATGTAAATACCTAGTTCATTTACATATACATATATAAACAAAACGATCAAAGTTATACAAACAGACAGAGAAAAAAGGATAATATATTATACTTTGCTCTATCGTTTCCATTTATAAATAAGTAAACAATAAGATCACGGTTTATATAATACGAGAGGATTGACATTCAATTTACATGGGATATAAGCTACTTTAAAATAAATATCCAACAAGAACTACGTAAACAAACTGAAGTAGGTATTACTTTTTAAACACAAACTTATATCACACCCCTAGATAGGCTAAATACCTAAATACGTTCGGTTTTGCCGCGTCTGAAAAATATTTGAGGTCCTTTTAGAAAAAACGTGTATCCCTAAGGCTGGTTTCAGAGCGGCGGCGCGCCTGGGCAGCGCGTTCGCTGTGAAACGACATTCAGACGCGCGCGCTTCGTTGTGGTGTACGGTCGAGTGCAGAGAATCATTATGCCAGCAAAAGTAATCACTATATTAGCTATATACGTTATATGGAAAAGAGTGCAACAACGACGTCTTAAAATATTCCAAGTCGACGCTACTGGCAATCGAAAGAGATCCGACCGCGGCGCGGCCGAGACGCGGCCCAAGACGCGTCACTATGAAACGCTACATACAATCTAGTGTAATGCGAGGCGCGCGCGGCTGGGCAGCGCTGCCGAGACGCGTCGCTCTGAAACCAGCCTAAAGTGAAAGGCTACTACGATGAGTCTAAAACTGTAACATACATGAAAACTTTGTGTCCCTTAGTCACCTCTTGTGACACCCGCGGGGTAGAAATGGGGTGATGCTATTCTAAGCCAGCATACATCACACTTGCATTTCAAAATCAATATCTTTGACCGTGAGCAAAATTGCGTGATATTTGTTCATAATATTACTTATCGTATCTTATCTGAGATGGTCATGAAGTATGAAGTGAATCATCGACATAACGTGATGATGTACTGGTGAACATTGAATTTAGAGGTAAGATTAGTATCTAGTCAAGTGCAAGTCAATCGATAAGAAGTGTAATATTTAAAAAAATAATATTACGCGGTTTAGGCCAGAGAATAATAGTCAGAAATTATAAAATGGATAAGATTTCTTACGTAGTTGCAAGTAAAGCAAAAAATATGCGTGAAACCTAAAATCACCATGCGAAATATGTTGTCAAAGAACCCTTTGACCTAACCTAAGGTAACCACCTTAGGTAACTAGCTATACAATAAGTTACGCCTGAGCTGAGTGATGGTTTCTATGATAACTAATAAAAACCAAACCTAACCTAACCTAAAGATAAAGATACAAGGAACTTAGTTAACGGTTTGCTGGTGATATGTAGGTAGCTATAATCACGACTTTGAACGCTTTAAACGCCTACTGACTCATTCATAGATGATCTCCTAAACAACAAAGTTGGTAAACTGAAGCGAAACTTTCTATCTCGTAATTCGTTTTGGTAGGTTTTTCTACAAAAATATTGAAACGAAGCAAAATTGTTTCTGGTAATGGTGATCGTGGGAACCGCCCACAGTTTCCGCGTTTGTGAAAGCTAAAAGGTTTCGAAGGAATCGTGGGAGTAATGTAATTTCATTGTTTAGTTTCCGTAAAGGACTAGTAATGCTGGCTTAAAATAGCACCGCCCTATTCATTTCTCGCGGGTGTGGTAACCAAAGTACCCCAGGGTTCGATGTCTATTAGAGTTTTTACACGATAGGCTGACACACGCTACACTGATACACATAATATGACCTCAAATATTTGTTAGTCTTAGTGATAATGACTGCCTAAGTGCCTATCCCACAAGGGACATAAGCGTGATGCCGACGTACAATACGAGTATTATAAGTATGTAAAATGTTTCCAAGAAATCGCTGGAATTCGGTACTTTTATCGTCGTGTTTCCGTAAAGGACTCCAGAGACCGGGCTGGAGTTTTATCAAGTTATTTGAATATCTGCGGGGGAATAAAACTCGTAAAATGAGTGTAATGCGTAAAAGCAGCGATACGCAAAAAGCTTAAAGTATACCTTTTTATATGCTCCTTATGTGTATGTATGTGCTCTCATAACAAGCGAAGTCAAGCTGGAATGAAGGTATGGAATTTCTGTACTCAAAACATTTATTCTGCTCCACGGTAAAACGATGCAAAGGAAATCTGCCAATGTTAATTTATTAGCCGACTTGTTCATCGTAAGAAACTAATATCTTAAACTTCAAACTTAGATATTTGTCAGACGACGTGGCGATAGCGTTCGCATTTTGCATCCGTTAGCGCTCTGCCTATCGCGCAAGAGATAAAAGCGTGATATGTGTATGTACATATATGTTTGTCAAACTTTGATGAATGATAGGTGTCGCGTCGCATCCAATTTTTCATCTGAGGCTTCAAGTCTTACATTGTCATAAAACCTTTGACTCGGTCACCTTTTCGGGTCACACAAGGCAGAAGGATTAGGTCAAATAAGTGGCTTATGAAACACTGGGCACTGAACCAAGCCCCTCCATCAGAGTATTGGCATGGTATCAACTTGTGTTGTGTGAAAGACTTTGTATAGGCGTGTAGAAACGAGGCTAGTTGGACTAGGATCAAATAGTAGACATTACTTCTAAATATTCCTTTTCAAAACCTTTGTAAACTTTGGATATATGATCCCACCAACAAACATATAGACAAAAAACCATAAAGTGTCATGTACTCTTACGAAAAACTCGTAAGAAATCCACTATTTTCATCTAACTAGTGGTCTGCTTATGACCAAGGTAACACTTTGCCAGCATACCTACCTACATAGTACAGATAGCTAAACATACAGGTATCCAGGTAGATGTTGCCTCATCACCGGCTATAAAAAGGTTCACAGGAAGCCTTTTCAATCTTAGTTCCTGAGGAAAATCTTAAATAGAACTCAGTACTTTCATACTAGGTAAAAAACAGCCAAGATTAAAATAGTAGTTCCTGAGGAAAATCTTAAATAGGGCTTAGTACTTTCATACTAGTTATAAAACAGCCAAGATTAAAATAGGTGCACAATAGAATTTGAACCTAGCTCATCTTAGACGAAGAACTAAAGTACATAAACAGTAACACAAGATCATAAAGAAGAATTTAGTTTACTGGATATTGTTTACTTTAGGCTCGAGGGAAAAAGAAAGACGTAAAAGTCTGAACTGTTACAGACAAATAATATATCCTAGTAAGATTTATACTAAGGCGTGTTTACTGTCGAGTCAAACAACGAAATTGCCTAGTTTTGTTTAGTTTTTCTACATGAAAAGATGAAGTAACTGACGTCAGGAACGGGAAAATAAGGGTTTCGAAGTAAAGCTTATACACAGTTTCATATAGTAATCAAAACTTGCAAATAACTTGGGTATGAACTTTCAGAAAACTACGGAACAAGGCGAAATAGTGAAAAACTTTGATTAGTCTAAAGGTAATCCGAGCCTTCTATATAGCAAACTTTTTGGTAGGCGAGTACATTGAAACTGAAAGTTATAAGGTAACCCAAAATATGCTACCTAATTTTACTACTTGAAATACCTTCTAAAACTGCATCCAGACTACTGCGACTGCGAATCTGCGAAGCATCGGTGTCATAAGTATCTTACGACAAATCCGTTTCCGTATGAATTTCGTCTTCTACGATAAGCTAAAATTTATCGACTTGAAATCAAAGTACCGACAACCAATCATAAAACAGTTTCAAAGATTATAGATAACCCTTTAAGCGTTGCCAAAATCAGCCATAACTTAGAGACCCCTCTAAAACAAGATTCTATTCCAAAACTTGGCAAGCGATGGTCATAATTCTGCTTGGAGCCAACATCTGGGTTTGCTATCGGGCTGACTGCGCATTAATTAGTGGAACACCTATAGATCGCAGCCTCGCATTGTTAGGGGATAATAAATTCTGGTTAATAGCAGAGCCTCAAGTCTGCTATTTTTTTGTCATTGTAACGCCATCGAAACTCAACTGTCATTCCATTGCCGTTGTGATTTTCTATACTTCAAACTTAGCCAGAGAACTTCAAAGTTAGCAGACTACAAAACTACTGTAAAATCATCCAACTGAGATCCAATCCGCATCCAACTTAAAGGATTTTTATTTAGTGGACTTAGGGCCCAGGTTTCTGCATTTATTTAGTCAAGAGAACAAAAATTGCACCTATAATCACGGAAAATCTATAACTAGGTATGTAGAGGTACTTATAGTAAGAACTTTTTTAGGGTTTCGTAGTCGACAAACTCGTTACCAAACGGTCAACTTTGTCTGCTTGTCCGTCTGTAAGTAATGCTCCACTTTAATATTTTACAATTTCACAACTATTTGTATACCTATTCGTCATTTCGTATATTAGATCTAGGTCGTTAAACGACTTGGTGTCCCACACGAAAAGCGAGACCAGATCTAGATAAATTGAAAATGAGAAATTGAAAAAAAGTACAAGCGTGAACCGGGGATCGAAACCGGGACCATGCAGTTGTCACATTGCTCTGCCAATGAGCTTCGGATACCTTGACTTGACCCTTATCAATTTTCGATTTCTTGATGCTTGTTTCGAAACGAGATTCCCAAAAGCTTAGCTTAATATATACCAAAGCTTGCACTATGTCTTTCAACAATGAAAAAATATTTAGATATTCTGAACGAAGATTTTCTTCGCTTACGGCACATTAAATCAACTTTGGCACGACATTTTATCGCGAGAGGACTTCCGTTGCTCTTGACCGGGTTCCTAAAGAGGCTCAATTATCTTTCATCTTTTTGTTGACTCCCATAATGAGAACGGTTTTGACGGCGAGCTATTAATAAAAAAATATTGTCATTTTTTGGGACAGTTCTTGGCATAAAAAGGCAATTTGGGTGCGCCAATTTATGAGCAGATTCATCATGTTGAGTAATTTTTCTAAACAATTTTTATTTGTGCTTTAATTCAATTTAAATTCTTGACATAAGAGCTCATCAGCTTCTTTTTACACTTGGTGTAGTTTCTCGATAAGAATAAGAATCCTTGCATACTGAAATACTTAAGTACAAGTCGCACTTAGTATGAACGAAATTGTATTTTCTTTACGAGGTAGGTACAGCGCATAATTTATTCCGACACGATAGCAAATTTTCTCACAACTTGTCTGCTCCGAACTCCTAAGACAAGCTCAGCATAGTTGAGAAGATGAAGTAATTATAATTAACAAAGTTACGTAATCTGTAGAGCAAAGTTTATGAGAATACAGAACAGAACCTTCCAACACGAGGTGACTAATGAAAAACTTCTCACGCGTCATAAGTAACTAACCTACCCTAACAACGAGAAAAAAGTACATGCTGCAGTTTGGGCGAGAATTAAAGGTAAGACTGGATAAAAATACACCCTTCTCGGGACACCCTGATATGTTTCCATGTTTCTTGTTGTTTTATTGCCCAAGAAGAAAACAACGGAACGAAATTGTCGAGACAATCAAAAACAGTCTCGAGAGAAGAAAATAACTTTACATTTGGCCAATTTGCAGAAGGAAAGGAACAAAATAAAAGTAAAAAGTTCCTTCTGAAGGGCATCGTAATGAGCTAACCCTCATCACTTCAAAGGACACTAGGAAACAATAAAAAATCTACTACTTGTTAGAATTTCAAGCATATTTTCTTTATTGAAATTGCAAAATGACAGCTAAGTGGCGCGTAGTGTTAGTGCGACTACGACGCAAAGTTCCGGGCTCGATTCTCGGTAGGGCATAAGGTTATTCATTTTAAGTTTGTGAATTAGTTCTCAGTCTGGTTATCTTCTTCTTATCGTATCAACGTGGTACGCCCAATGGCGGTAGTACAAAAATTAAAACAAGCTTGGCAACAGCTATAGCTTTTGAGTTGGTCTCAAACTCTATTTCACTCAAAACTTCTTCTTTTCGAGTAAAACACCGAGTCATCCAACAATTAAATGAATTCTGGTGTCAAGAGTTTTTCAACCGCCTACTGACTACAGGTCCCTGACTCACTGCTAATAATCTACTGTACTCTTAATTCAAGTTTATTCCCTCGGGTTGCTATTTCAGCGGTTTCAAAAGGTCCTACCTATTCGTAAATCCTCTTAGCCTGCCCCTACAGATTATGGACCTCAGTGACCCGGGGATTAGGTCGGGGAATGCGGACGATTCCCTGAGATATTTAATGGTAAAATGAGGACCCTTTATCTATGAGGATTATCAAAATACCCGAAAGTTATTTGAATTATGTTTGGTTAGCAAAAAAATTGTAAGCGTTTTGATTGAGTGTCATTTTTCTTCCTAGCAGAAAATAATGTTCCTTGAAAGCCGGAATCAAAAGTACAAAAGTACGAATAACTAAAAGCGTACACTTTTAACTAGCTAGCCTATCCTAACTAGATACTTATAAGCAATGCCTTTAGCAATGCAGCAGATTTTCAAAAGAAGTCTGTCTAAAGACTATGCACCAGTTGCAACTTAATTTAGTTCAATCTTATAAACTCTCTTGGCGACAATAGCAGCGTCGTTCAGACCATCGAGACCTCATAATCATTACGCAAATGAGCTCATAAAGACGCTCCTCTCGTTCTAGTTTGTGTAACTATCTCTTCTCTCACCTTGACCTCTTTGACAGTGTATTATTGTGCATTCAACTGTATGGCTAGATTTTGTTGCAGAAATAGCGAAACTTTTTAGTAAATGCAGCTTTTGTTCTATTGAATAGCATATGCGATGAACGTAAATCAATATTGTTGTCAAACAGCTTGAATTTCAATAAGTTTTTCGATGCTTGTTGAAAACAAATTGAGGCATTCATTGACCTAATTAGACTTTAGCTGCGTGGCCGAGGTATCGTGACTTTCATAGTGGTGCTTCTGACTTTAGTGTGTTATTCTTTATTTGGGAAAACTGAAGAAGAGCTGGTGATAAATAACAACTTGCGGAAAGGAACATAGCACAACTAAATATCCCGGACATTCACACAGCACCATCTAAGCCCAAACTAAGCATAGCTTGTACTAAGGGAACTAGATAGCTGATACTAATACTTATATTCTTTTTTTAAATAAATACATATTATATATAGAAAACACCCAGACAAAACACAAATATTTGAAAAGGCTTAACAAATATTTGTGTCCTGTGTGGATCGAACCCGCGACCCTCGGCGTAGAAGGCAGGAGTAGTAAGTAGTAAGTGAGCCCTGATTTGTGTCGTGCTTCTAAAGGATTAGGCACAAGAGGGGAAACCCGTTAAGATACGGTAAACGGCCCGATTATATCTAAGTGGATGGGAGACTGTTTATGTGGGGTAATAAGGTCCGATGCTGATTGAATAAAATAGGTTTAGCGACTAAGAATTGTGTGGTAATAGTAGACGGAAGTTGTTTAGGACAGTCAACAACATAACATACATCACGCCTTTGTCCTTTGCGTGGTAGGCAGAGCGTTAACAGCCGTAAAAATACGGTCACTATGCCTATGCTGACAAAGACTGAGATATTCCTTCAAAATAAATAAACTTGGATAAAAAACATAAACATCATGAACACGTTTTAAAACACTTTGAGAAAACTAAAACAATTCTAATTTCAATCAAAAAGCGATCAACAGAACAGGTTATCAAGCGACAAAATATTTACTTTAGCAGGTAGGTGCAACTAGTATTAGGAATTAAAAACATACTTTACATTATGGTGTAGTAGTATTAGCTGCAAATATTTACCAGTCCATGAAACTAAAGAACTTTCCCCAAGTAACATAGGTCGAAATATGAAAAAAGCTTTGGACCTCACATGGAAATGGATCATACATACCAGTCGACCACGTCAATTTGGGGGTCCAAAACTTATTTCATATGTTGACCTATGTTCCTTAGGAAAGTTGTTCAGTTTCATGGGCTGTCTTACCTCTTAAAATATTTGATAAATTTTAATTCCTGATTACTGTATATTCAACAACTTCCGAATAAACCTTGACCTATCAGGCAAATAATAACTGTTTTTATGCATATTTCGCGTGTTAAGAGATGATGCTAACAAAAAACCGGAAAGATTTGTACGTAGTTAAAGGTCCGTACGTACCTACTACGTGAAGAGTCAGTTAGGTAGAGTAAACCTTGGTTCTCCATGCCTTATCCCGTTCTCTGTCGGGGTCGGCTACCTAACCTAGGGGATTTGACGTGGAACAAAGTTTTTACACAGAGCGACTGCCATCTGACCTCTGCAACCCGAAGGCTAACCTGCCCGAATCCTAGGCTAAGTCACCTTCAAATATCATCCGAATTCAATGTGGGTTTCATCACGATTTTTTTCCTTTACCGTAAGAGCAGTCGGTAAATGTACGTGAGTAAAACATAGTGGTACATGGCGGGGATCGAACTCAGGTCTCAAGAGGACCGGTGTTCTAACCACTTGGCCACCGACGCTCCGACCGACGGTAGAATAAACATTGTTAATTGGATAGTAATGGATTACTCAATAATCAATCCATCTCTCATACAATAATCATTATTGGATGAGAGATGATGTCAACTCTATTGAGCTACATATTTGATTGTATTTTTACAAAACAGTGATACATTATCACTACATAGTATAATGCAAATATAAAATGCCTGGCGTGGCGTTCCCATAGTTCACAATAGTGAACCTAAATACCTTGGTATAACCTTAGACAGAGCTCTAACATTCAAACCGCACTGCAAAAACACACAGCAGAAAGTGAATACGCGGAATAACCTACTGCGCCGCCTAACCTCAACCAAATGGGGAGCTTCGCCGGCAGTACTGCGAACGACAGGAATGGCTCTTTGCTTTTCGGCAGGCGAGTACGCCAGCCCGGTGTGGAGCCGTTCGGCACATGCGAAGCTGGTGGATACAGCTCTGAACGACACATGCCGAATCATAACGGGCTGTCTTAAACCAACTCCGGTTGAAAAGCTGTATCCACTGGCTGGCATTGCCCCTCCTGACGTGCGCAGAGAAATCGCAAGCTCAGTTGAGTGCTTTAAATCAACTCACGACTTGAGGCACCCACTTTACAACAGTACTCAGGGTCCCCAGAGACTAAAAAGTCGTAAGAGCTTTCTGAAGCACACTAGCCCAATTTCAGGCGATGCATCAGAAGCTCGATGTAAGCTCTGGCGGGAGAAATACCCCACAGCTTCTCCAAAACCACCCGTTGAGAAGCTGCCCCCAGGGCATAAGCTCCCGTGGCCGATATGGAAGTCTCTTAACAGACTCCGGACCCAAGTCGGCCGCTGCAGGGACAATTTATGTCGATGGGGTTACAGCACGAACAACGAGTGTGTCTGTGGTGCCTCCCCACAAACGATGGCACATCTATTAAACTGCCCTGCGTGCTCTCCATCATGCACGCTAGAGGATCTTTACGACGCTACTGACGCCGCAGTGCGTCTGGCTGAGTTCTGGTCCGAATTAATATAATAACGCCAAAGCCGATCGACACGACAAAAAAAAAAAAAAAAATAATGCAAAGTCGCTTTTCGCGTCTGTATGTATGTTTGCCTAAATCTTCAAAACTACAAAACGGATTTTAATGCAGTTTTTTAAAAGATTGGGTAAGGTGGTTCAAGAGGAAGGTTTTCATGTATAATACTTGCCAGGAAAACATCTTATTCCCACGGGAAAATGAGTAACAGCGGGCGCAGCCGCACGGTGGGCCGCTAGTCTGTTATATTACGAAGTCAAGAAAATGCCCTGAAGGTGGACCAGTAAAGAAATATTCTGTTCATCTTCTCTCATGGGAACGAAATGATACTTTATGCAGAGTTGATCCTTCGAAGACGAAATTATTTCCATCATGTACTATCATTATCACTTCAGAATACGATAGAATGTGATTAATTTTTTTTGGGTTAAAATTTTTTTCTACCATCGACCACTTTATAGTTTATTGACATTAACCAATCAAACCAAACTACACCACGCCATATTGGATCAACAGAGTTTTATAGACATCCTGCAGCAAGGTGGTCTATGGCCGACCGGTAGATAATTATGGCACCGCAAAGAAACTATATCCTGCAATCATTATCGGGTTTCTCGTAATAAAAAATTGTAAAGTACAGTTTACCTACAGATACAGGGTGTAAAAAAAAATTGCGGCAAATATTTTAGGGTGTGAACCAGCCCATGAAACTGAACAACTTTCCCCAAGGAAAAAAATTTGAACTTCCCATACATAAGGTACCAGCCAACCATGTCAATTTGTATGGGAGATCCAAAATTATTTTTCATATTTCGACCCATGTTCCTTTGGGAAAGTTGTTCAGTTTCATGGGCTGATTCACCCCTTAAAATATTTGCAGCTAATATGTTTACACCATAAATAGTATGGTTTATCAGGAAAATTTATGATTTTCATTATCCCATTTGCGTGTTTACGTCGGTGATCTGATTATATGGGAAGTAAGAAAATCGACTGCAAATATTTTAAGGGGTGAACCAGTCCATGAAACTGAACAACTGTCCCTAAAACTATACTAGGTTGCAATATGGAAAAATGTTTCGGTCCTCTGTTATGGCTGGTACATTTTGTATACGAGGTCCAGCATTTTATCTCGACCTATATTCCTGCGGGAAAGTTGGGTCAGAGTATACTTTTCGTTTTTAAGTTTCATGGGCAAGTTTATCCCTCAAATATTTGTAGATTTTTTTTTACACTTTTTATATGGAAAAAAAATTATTTTGAACTGTCTTTTTATGATGCAGTAAAATCAACATAACAAAAGCTATTGCTATAGCTGTAGGTACTTGCCTTGGTGATTAAAGTAACCAAACGCAAACTTAAGTGCACAACATTAACTTAACCACAAGACGAAACAAACCAAATAAAAACTCACCTTGGGAACTCCTTAGGACTTCCAAATGATTACAAATACACTATAATCCAATCCACTGATCCACACACAAAAGAAATGTATCAAATTACAGTTTAAATTACAAATTTGCTTCGACGCACGTAATGCGAAGTACTAGGAGAGTAGAACCACGAGGCGTCCAACAAGATTCCGCGCCAAGCCGCGACTGACGGTACGGACGGTGCCGCAAACGGCAAACAGGCTTGCTGGGCCGGTACACTCTTCACCAGTAAACTCGACGAGGAAAACGCTTTCCGCAACATACAATGCTGCTTCAGTAATGAAAATTTCTAGAGGATTATTTGAATGAAGCGTTGGAAGAGAAAAAAGAGATGTAGACGAACGGTACGACACCAGACAATCGAAAGCGAAGCAATCCGTAATTAGGTGTCGATTGGCAAAATCATATTAGCGATTGCAATGTTTGACGGCATGCGATCACGAACAAATTAGTTTCACACTTTTCAGAGCAATTTTGTATTTCGCGTTTGGTTGTCTTTCAGAGTAACAGACGTGAGTCAGCTATAAAGGAAAAATTGCGTGCGAAATACGCCAGAATATTCCAAACGAATTGGTTTTTAGGCACTCGCTTTGCACGTATTAGGTTTATTACGATACTTGAAAATAACAGAACTCATATTGAATGGAATCGGCCGTGAAACGTAAATTATATCCGCATTATACCACAAATAAAATCATGGGTTACAAAAAAGATATTGGAAACTATTTACGGCAGTATGCCGCAGCTAAGGACGAAGTTTTATTAAAAAAAAATACCTTAGTCACGCCGAGCGCTGGCCGAAAAAAAACAAAAATAACGAACGAACAAATTGTAGTTGTCAGGCACTACACGCGAGGTGGCATTGGCGAAGGTTTTGGCGCGAGCTGTACCCTTGACCCGGATCCACTTTCCTCGTGTCATGTTTGCCTGGTAGCCGATGAGCTGATACAGGAAATCATTAGCTGAGTAATGCAGGTGTTTTAATATCGAACAAATTGCATATTTTATGAACTTACTAAAATGAGTCACTGCAGAATCTTGCAGAAAGTTTATAATATCATTAAAATCTGTAGCATTTCAGTACTATTGTGGTGAGAAATGATACTGACCTCAATTCTACCGCATCCAATCTATTTTAATAATAGAAATAGGCCAAGTCCTACCTCAAACATTGAAACTCGCAGCAAAGACATTACGACCCATATTCATAGTTAGTATTCTTTGCCCCTCGTTACTTAAAATTTATAAACTAACCATTTTGATTATTTTTTGGTCCATATTTTTAAAGAGGGTTGCCTCTTTCCTGATAGACCGTCTTCAGCCACCGGCAGAATGTGGATGCAGAAGACGCAAAATGCAGGGAAAACATGGCGAAATCAGGTTTCACAGATGAAAACCGAAAAACCTGTACAACTAGACTACGGATCATCCAGTCAATATGGCACATCTGCTCTCTTACCCTCTCCTGTCAACCAAAGTGAATGGCGAAGCCGTAGCCCAATAGCCAAATATTAGCATAACTTTAATTTAGCACCTTAGAACCACATACACTAAGAAGAAGAAAAAGGGAATTCGGCACTGGACTGAAATGAGCTCTAGACTGGTTGTTGCCACAAAATTGGTGGCACTCATTAAAAATCGCCATTCAGGCGCTGGAAGTCAAGAAAAACAAATACGAAAGTTCCCGGAACTAAATTAAAGTCGCCATTGTGGCGCTGACAGTCAAGGAAAGCAAATACGATGGTACGCCGTACTCTCGTAGGTGGCGCTTTAAACTAGCTGTCATTTTCATGGTATAACCTATCCAGTAGTGCGTAGATAACTTCATATTAATGGGATACGGGGATGCGAGTGTTAATTTACTTCGTCGGCTGCTTACCGAAATACCGCACCGGTAACGCGGCAACACAAACCGGCTAGTGTTTACACAATTGCGTTTTTTTTTCACAAACACGAGCACGGTTGCTTCCATACACGATTAGCTATTCGACCTGCTAGAGTACTCGACGTACAGGATGCACAAAAAATTTGCGACTTGCAGATATTTAGATGTACTACTTAGATCTACGTACATACTATTTAGATCTACATACACACCTACATACATTATATCAAACCTCTATCCCCAGTAGGCAAAACGTTAACGCCATCGCTACGTTCGACAAAATGTTGGGGGACGTTTCAGACTATCGTGAATCAACTACTAGATTTTCCTTCGGTAAAGATTTAGATGTCTTTCTTTTGGTAACCCAGTGCCCCCATCAAAGTTTGATTAGTCAATGTTATGAAAAAGAAGATTTAATTTTACCAGTTTTTGTAAAATAAATGTCGCACTTAAATTCAATATAATCATAAAAATAAACATAAATCTTAGAAACGGTAATTGAACCTGGGCGCAACAAATAAATACCGATAATCCTATCCAGTTTCTTCTCTAGTTTAATGTCCATGGCCTAAATCCAATTTGGGATCGTCTAGACAGGAATGAAAGGAAATAGTGAAAACAAATTCTCATCCCGGATATAATAATTTAGGTTTAAAGATTATTTATTAATTTTCATTAAAGACATTGAGTCACTTACATGAAAACTAAGCTTAGTACAGTAGGTATTACAAATTAATGTTGTCCGTCGCTCACACACCAAATAAAACAAGAGTACCCACACATCACACTTTGGCACACTGTAGGAAGGTATATGTTTTAAAGTTAAGCACTAACCAGTACCGACCATCTCTCAAAAAGAAAAACAAACAAGCCAATAAATAGGCAAATAACCACCATCAACTTAGACCCTGAAGAAATTCATTCGATCAAAATTGTTTTTTTAATATGTTGAGCTAATTTGCGTTTAAATATTACGAGTGAGTTACTATTTTTGATTGATGAGGGTAATTCATTGAATAGCTGCGCTCCTTCATAAGTGAACATTTTTTTGCCGTAGTTGGTTCTGGTTTTCGGTAATACGAGGTAGCTAGCGCGTCGCGTTGAGCGGTTAGTTACGTGCCTCGTTTGCATGAACTGGATTGACGTGTGAATGGTCTTATTTAGCACTTTACGAATGAGTATGCAAGTATGATATGTGTATAGTTGCTTAATATTCATTAAGTTAGTGTCCCTGTATATCTTTGTTGTAGATGTCCGATAAGGATAGTGAAAAAGCATTTTAATTAGTTTGTTCTGCATTATCTGCAAGTCTGATAAAATGGTTTTGTTTCCACTGCCCCATATCTCGATCTGGTAAATCAAATGTGATTTTACTAGGGAATTATAGATCATCAAACGTACTCTTCGCGGGATACAGCGGACTATACTACGTAGTGAGCCCATCAATGATGACAGTTTCTTCTGAATGCGACCTATGTGTGCCTTCCATGCCAACCGACTATCCAACAGCAAACCCAAATACTTCTCAGTGTCCTTTTCCTTTAATGGTATATTATTGATTGTTAAGGGCTTGTAACTTTTTATAGGTTTATTTTTAGCTTTAAAGATGATGTAAGAAGTTTTGGAGATGTTCACTGTCAGAAGGCTAGACTGCAACCACATAAAAAGCACATCAAGGTCCCTCTGTGCAGACTCAATGATTTCGTCCATAGATGTGCCAAAATAAAACAAGCATGTGTCGTCCGCATACAAGGTGATATGTCCTCGAAGGCCCAAGTCAACTATGTCGTTAATGTATACCGAGAACAAGAGCGGTCCTAAAATCGACCCTTGAGGAACCCCGAATGTTACAGGCAAAGGTGTGCTTTGATAATAATTGATTTTCACTACTTGTTGACGATTTGATAGATATGACTGAAACATTTTAAGAGCATTTTCACTTATGCCAATTGATTGGAGTTTCCTCAAGAGCAGGTGGTGGCTAACGGTGTCAAATGCTTTTCTTAGATCTATAAATATCCCCAGAACAATTTTTTTGTTATCGATATTTTGTCTGATTTTAGTGACTAAGTCAACGGTAGCTGCTACAGTGTTGCTCTTGGGTCTAAAACCAAATTGTCGGTCTGTTATGTAATTGAGTGATTCCAGGTAAGATTCCAATCGTTTATGTATGATCTTTTCTAGTATTTTCGAGAGAACTGGGAGCACTGAGATCGGTCTATAATTCCCGGGATCCGTTTTAGTACCAGATTTATGAATTGGACTAACTTTTGCTAATTTTAGTGACTGAGGAAAATGGCTGGCTTCCAAAAGGTTATTAACACAGTTACATAGATTAGGAACTATAATTTTTTTTACACATTTCAGGGCTTTAGTGCTAATACCGTCCAATCCTGTGCTTGAGTTAGGGTCAAGGTTATCAATTATCTTAGTTATCTCGTCGTTAGTAGTAGGTTCTAAGCATGTTAGTCTGTTTGGGATGTTTGAGCTGGAGTGTTGTTCTGCAAGAGTTCTAGTGTGAATGCTATGATAGTGTAGTGGAATTTCATTGGCTAATAGAGATCCTATAGAAGCAAAGTACTGATTAAATTTTTGGCAAATTTGGGTAGGGTCCATGATTGTCTCTGTATCAATCACAAGTTTTGGAGGAGCACAACTTAACTTTGGCTTGTTGTTGGAGAGATAGTTAGTAAGGTTCCAAAGCTTTTTAGGATCTTTGATGCAGTTTATAAATTTTTGGTAGTAGAAAGAGTCTTTTGTTGTCTTAATTAGGTTCGCTGATATTTCTCTTCCTTTCTCGAATTTGTTTTTCAAAAGGTCGCTTTCAGGGTCCTTCTGCAGCTCGGCCCACAGTTCATTCCTTTGATTTATTGCATTGATGACATCTTTGTTGATCCAGTCTTTTTGTGGTAGGTTAAGAATCTTCACTTTTTCTTCCGTACTCTGTTTAATGTAGTTCTTTAGTGTTGATTTGAAACTTTCAAAATCTTTTACTACGGTATTTTCCATTTCTTCCGCTGCCTGGTATAATTTTTCGTAGTTTACAGCTTTGTAAATGATTTTCTCCCTTGATGGAGCTTTGTACTTCTTTAGTGTAAGGTGTATTTGTCTGTGGTCCGAAAGTGAAGAGTTTATAAGAGCAAGATTATAATTTTCGTTTCTTAAATTGGTGCTGATATGGTCCAAAATAGATTTTTTTGTGGATGTCCCTCTAGTATAATATTTTTTCGCTTTTTTGTTTAATATCTTATGGCCAGCTGCGTTTAATAAGTTGGTATATTTTTGTTTCTTGCTACTCTTTTCCAGAAGATTGATATTGAAATCTCCGAAAACTAAAGTTCTTTTTCTTCGATGTAGTTGTTCCTCTAGTGTGTCTGTGAAATTTTCGAAGTCCGTATCCCCAGGATGATATACAACTCCAACGTTCAGTGCACATTTTTCTAATTGGACCCATAGGTAATTGTTTCCTCCAGTGTAGACTGATTCGGATAAACTGTGTTTTATGTTGTTGTGAACGTAAATTGAGACCCCACCTCCAGCTTTGTCGTTTCTGACATTATAATGGTGAGTATAGTTAGGCAAGTTGAATTTCTGGGCGTGTTCCTCTGAAGTCATCCATGTCTCAGATAGGAGGATAATATGCGTTGTTTTGGGTATTGCGCTTATAATGCAAGCCAGTTCATCGAATTTATTACAGATACTTCGTGCGTTAAGATAGAGAAAGTTTAGACAAGACTGTGTATTATTGATATCTGCATAATTACTTACAATTTGGTAGGTTACGAAATCAGTATTTTCTTGTGATGTTGATCGAGCTAGTTTTTTGGATCAGAACTCACAATCTTCGGAACGCCTTTGAAAAACTTGATAGTGAGGTTATTTTCGCCCGCATTAGTACGTTGAGTCATTTCTTCTTTTAAATTGCGTAATAGCTTTTGTTGTGTAGGTGTCTCGTCAGAGTACATTTTGATACCTTCAGGTAGTTTCTCTTTTAAGCGTAGCATATGCTTGACGGGCTCTTGGCTACTGAAGCATATCTTAATACCACGGTTTTTGTTCGGGTTGTATTTGCCAATCCGGAAGGTTTTAACAGGTGTAGGTATTTCTTTGAAGGGTTTGATTATTTCCATCACTTGAGAAAGGTCACGTGACAATCGTTCATCTTTATTTGCGGATGACTGCTCAGGAATTCCCACCATGACCATAATTTCGTCCTCGGAACCTATTTTGGGATCTTAAAACCTAACTTGTGACTATTTGTTGGGAACAAGGAATCTTCCCGTAAGTATATTGTTTTGAAAAAATAATCCAGAAAATGGGCTTAGTAAGACTTTTCTGAGAAGAATGAAAAGAACCGAAAACCAGAAAACATTTTAAAGTACCTTGACAACCTCTACAGTCCACTGTACGACATTGGACCTCCCCCTTTCGGGGGGTATTGCCACACTCACAGCGCTTATCACACGGTTTGACGAGCGCAGTGCAAGATGTTGCATTCACAGGGAACGCTGGTGCCTATTCCCTTAGTCAGTTTTTACAACACTGACGTAGGTTAAGGGTGATGCTATTCTAAGCCGGCACCACACGGCTAAAACAACACAGTAAGGTTATTTGTAGCACCTTGTAATAGTAGCAGGTTAGTTACTGGACCGAACGAAAGTTATGCCGGTTTTTATTCGCTTTTCCTGCTTACATACGCTGAAACGATTTTGTAAGTCTGCCAATTGTATTACTTAGTGGGTAATGGATAACTTCTCGTAATACTATGTTATGGGAAATCCAAGGTAATAAATGTTTCAATATTCATAGCTGTTGGTCTAATTAGATAAAGTAAGAAAAGTTTCAAAAACATGATGAATATTGTGATCACTCACTCCAAAACATTTTCAAGTCAAAAGAGCCAACACGTGCGAAAAAGACATCATAATCAATAGATAAATATCCTGGACAATTCACACCGCGCCATAAGCAAACCTTGTACTATGGGAACACGATAGCTGGTACTAATACATAAATGCTTTTTGTAAATAAATACATATTGCACATAGAAAACACCCAACAGATTTTAAATAGAGCCAAGCTTTGCAATCTACAAGCCTTAAGTCCACCAACTCACATTTCATAAAGTCTAAATGTAAGCTTTTCTCTATTCATTGACACTGCTAACTCCTTTCAATTCACTCAACAATTCAACATATTTTGATGCGGTTGGAAGAAGGGAACGTATTCCCACGATTAGAAGCTGTGCAATCGTTGGGCTGAACCACGGCCGAACGCTAGTCTTACACGTCTAACATAAGTACGTAAATGAAGTGACTGCACAACTAATTAATCTATCATTAGGTACTCAAATTGTATACGGGCCGTTACTATGTACGTGATCTGTGATGTTATTTGTTTCAAGTACAATAGGTACTATCTAGTATTTAGTACTATCTAGGTACGTAATGAATTGAACCACTTAGCTAAGTGCCGTAAGTTCGAAGATTATGCTCTTTGAAGAGGTCGTGAAAAGGATCAAAATAGTTGGTCTAGACTGATGTTTTTCAAAGAATACTGACAGCTCGTCGATTATCCTATAAAAAAACTACCCGACAGATTGAAAATCTTCTTTTTTGCGATCGGTTCAAAACCGATTACTCATTAATTCGTTGTACGTGCTAACCGAATATAACTGCCAAGCAAAGTGTAAACATGATCGATGAAGATTATATCGATAACCTGTGCGATATCGATATAGCACATCGATCACCGGTAATGATATTCACATGATGTGTGCGTACAACTTGTGGCGCAATGGTTACTAATGCACCTGTTTTTACTACGCAAGAGTTCCAGGTTTGATTTCCAACTAGGGGATTATTTTAGGTGGGTCTCGGTTTAGGTCTCCCTCTGTCGTCCAACGACCTGATGAACCCTGGTGTCAGAGTTTTCCAACCGCCTAATACTCTGACATGGTCGTGTAAGGGTTTAGGTATTATTTGTGTATGTTTGTATCTGAGTACCTATGTCTTTGGCATAGCACCCTGACTGATACAGGGAACTCATATACCATCGTACAAACACGTAGCTGTCCTTGCTAGAATCGAATCCAGGACAGGATACCCAATAGTACCTACCAACTACCAATGCATCACATCATCGGCTGTTTAACCATAAAAAACCGATTTACTAACAATTACGCGCGATGCAAAACAAAAACCGGTAGTAACGTACTCCGCCGTAACTAAAACGTAAAGTTACCGAGACTGACCAAATTTCGTACAGTAGGTATAAAACAAGCATGCCAAATCAAGTGTAACTAAAAACGCATTCTTTACTTCTTTATAATTTATTCAATAAGCATTTGACGTACCCAGTAATTATCTAACAAAAATAATAGTAAAACTATTCAAACAAATGTATGGCAAAAAGCGCCAACAAGATGTAAAAGCAATTAATTTGTCGCCGTCTATCTACTAGTGATAATGAGTTAGCGTTTGCAACTATGTTGATGACTTTATGTTCATGTAAATGAACGTGGGAACAAAGTACCACATCTCACAAAGAGAGTAGTTAAGAGAGTTATACTAAGTGCATTGGTTGTAGAAGGTTTACTAAAAAGGAAAATCAGATAAAGGCTACATCCAATTGGCAAGGAAAATACATGATGTACGACCATGGTTTTTCATTGGGACCTTGAATCTCGGCAGGATGTCTTTGTGATATCCTGCTGTGACTTAGTTACTTTGGATTTGAATAGAAACTTGAAGCAAGAGTTTCCGTGAGTTATTCATAACAGGTTCGATTTTTGTTAAAAACTCGGAAGAACCATGCCTGCGTCTGCGATTGTAGTTCCTTGAAGTTTTTTCTATGAATGAGCATAGAATGTATAATCGTCCTAGATTAGAATATCTGATAGAAAAGAAAACGGTAGAAAAGCAAGCGTTGATATAAGCACAGAATGTATGAAGAAGGTACTATACATTCCGTCCTAGGTTAGAATATTTAGTAGAAAAAGAAGCTAGTAAATCAAGAGTTGCTATGAATGTCCTTCAAACTTTTAAAGCACCTTTTCGCAGCACGTTTTCAACTACCAGCAATGTAAACTTCTAACAAAACCTGCCGTCGTCGCAAGTGTACGACAATACAATGCACAACATGTTATGTGTTATGCTTTTTGTGTTTGTATGCAACACGTGCTAGACTTGTAGCAAAAACTTACGGGTTTGCCTGTTGCTTGATAAGACAGGTAGACAATGTAATGGAGGTAATGTATAGCAATGTATGCTTAACAAGTTGTCTGATGTTCATTAGAGTATTTATAGTTTGAAAGAGTAGAGTGACACAGAAGATGGGCAGAAAGAATTTAACACTATTTTTTGCAGATTGCAGGTAGATATTGAGAAGCTCAAAAGTAGGTCTGTATTCTTAAAATTGGCAAGTTATTGTTCGAAATAACTTCTGAATGGATATCGCAACTATTATTTATTTAGTTTGTAGAATAGCTTGATGCACAATAGAATGTCAATTGCTACTTACATTAATAAAATTGTGCCAGAATAACATATTATCATACATGTAAAAACACTCTACTCAAGTTTTAGTTATACATTTGTGAACAGGACCAAATCGTAATAGTAATAATACTACTTATAGTCTGTAAAATGTTGGATTTTCATTTTGGTTCTCATTTATACGTACTGCTGTTGATGAATGCTGTCATGTAACTATTTATTGTATAAGATGAGAGTAATAAAGATATTTGTATTGTATTGTATAGTCAGCTAGGTACTCGCTAAGAGCACCATCATAAACTAAAGAAGCTTGCTTTTGTCGGTGGAGTAATATCCAATCTGATCTCCTTTGAGCGCTCTCCTTCACTTCTTTATACGATTATCGATAAGATAATCATACATTATTGAATAGGTATCTAACAAAAATTTGCTTATCTTTTTCCGATCTTAACTTATGCGTATTGCGCAATAAAACTAAAATTATCAAAAACATTTAGGCAACTTTAAACATTCATATACGTTGACCCAAATTAAACGGGTCAGTAATATTTATGACTACTGTCGTAAAGTCGCATTAATTTATCACTTTACTTTACCAAAGTGATAGTGAGTAAACAGAGCAAATAGAGCAAAGCTGCCATTTGCAAAACTGTACGCATTCTGTTATTGTACGCAAGTTTATATCGCGCGTGTGAATGGAAACGTTGCAAGGGGAAAATCAAATCAGGTTTTCTTCTCGACGGCCGTGAGGCCGTCGGGGAGACGCCATCGAGGTGGAACCTCCTGGGCGTAGGGTCTACCGCCGCCCGTTAAGACGGGCGGGTCATGAGATGTGTTGGCCGTGGCTGGTGTGGGAGACATCAGACCACGGCCCGAAAAAGTCAAGTTAGGACCGAGTGTGGCTGGGCAGAACCAGTCACCGACTCGGTCCGAGCGTGCCGCCGGCGAGGCGCACACCGGGTGGAACCCTGGACTATCCCAGGGAAGCCCAGCGAGCGCCTTCAAGCCGGCGGCGAAGAACGAAACATCCGGTTAAGGCCGGCGAGCTTGACCCGAGTGAGTCGGGCCCGCTCAGCCGGCCGGTCAAGTCAGGGTGGTCACAGTGTGTGAGGTCAATCCTGTGGGGGCCGCCGACTAGTGCGCGCCGTCAAGTTGACAGCGCGCTACCAGCCGGCGGCTAAGGTCAATCCGGTGTTTGGGTATCCTCCGCGAGCTCCTCCACCACTGCGAGCTCGCGGGGATACGGTCTCCAATCAGGTGGGCGCGCGTGGTGCGGAGCCAGATTTCGAAGGTGCTCGAAATCTGATCGGTCCACGCGCGCGAACATCCTGGTCGAGAGCCCGGAGACGAACTCATCCAGGGTCTCGACTTCTAGATCCCTCCGGATAACTTCGTTGCGGACGAACATTGGTGCGTCAGCTATGGTACGGAGCACCTTGGACTGCTGGGCCCGCAGTCTTCGGCGGTTGGTCTCAGAGACCAACGCGTACCACGCTGGAGCGGCGTACGTCAGGCGGGACCTGATGTACGTCTTATAGACACCAATCTTCATGCGCAACGGGAGCTTCGAGTGAAAGATGGGTCGGAGCATAGCAGTGGCAGCCCCTGCTTGCCCGATCACACTTCTCACGTGCTTGACCATGGATAGATTTCGGTCTATGGTCACGCCTAGGTATTTAGCCCGGCTGGACCACCCAATCTCTAATCCTTGGAGCTTCAGCTTCGGGGGATCTCTTCGACCACGCCCCACCATGATCGCTTGAGTCTTACCCACGTTGACTGTCAGTCTCCATTTCGCCAGCCAGGCTGTTGCAAGGGGAAGACCTAGGCGAACGTACCTCGATCAAATCGGGGATGTTCTAAAGAAAGGTCAGGTAAAGAGCACCCTAAACCGACGAGCTTGTATGAAAAGACTGATGAATGTTGAGGAAGCGAAAGAGGTGTGTCAGGATCGTAGCAAGTGGAAGGATGTAGTCTCTGCCTACCCCTCCGGTAAGAGGCGTGATTATATGTACGCATTCTGCTTCCTTGAAAAAAAAACCATGCGTAAGAAATGAATATTCAAGTATGAATGACACAGTTTAAGTTAAGTGGATTGCAAGTGCAATGTAGTTTAGAAAGGACGCAACTACACGGAGGATATAATATAGGTATTCTAGTTTTTGTGATGCCAGTCTAGAATAGCATTACCATATCTTTCCCGTGGTTGTCGTAAGAGGCGACAAAGGGATTTGAGGCTTGATGTGTATTGCAATGTGAGGCGACAGACTGACAACCTTACAATACAGTAATACACAGTCTTCGAAAATTACCCCCGAACTTTTGTCGGACGTGGCGTCAGTGACCGTTATACGGCTCTTCTTACCCCGCAAGGGATACAGGTGTGATTTATGTATGAATGTAGGTATTCTAGTTTTTAAAGAAGTAAGAACCAACAGCTCCATTTCGCAAAATTCTTATCAATGGAACACAGAATGATGAGAAGAGCATGACTTCATTTCTACCCGTAGATATTGAAAAATACAAACAATAATGCACTACTGGGCTGCTCACGACAATGCTTTCATCTGATCACATCACAAATACCCACATTACGCACTAAGCGCTTCAAAACATCTTTCATTATGCGCACGGCTAAAGAATGGAATTCCCTGCCTGCGTCTGTATTTCCGAGTGCATATAACCTGAATCTCTTTAAGGCCAGGATTTGGTGCTCAAATCACGATTTCAGGGGGTGAGGTGGGGGGGGGCCGCCCGCGCTCCCCGCGCTCTGAGACATCATCTGGCGCTCGCACACTACGCACTCGCACCTCGTGTGTTTTATGGACATGACCGCAGTCCGACCACCTTTTAAGTATTTTTTAGCTTTATCCCGTCCGTGAAACTTTTACTTCTACTCGTGAATTATTATTTTTTGTGATAATGTAACGAAATTAATACGAATGTGGGTAGATGGATAGACGCAGAAGAGGAGGAAGGCCTAAAAAGACTTTAATAGCTAGTTAAAACACACAAATTTAATTACAAAGGATATTAGTATAAGTACTAAGTTCTTTATATGAGCCTGTCTTTGAAACTGAACAACTTCCCCAAGGAACATAGGTTGAAATATGTTTAAAAATCTAGCCGACGCGACTCAGATTCCATAAAGCTAAAAAAAGTTTGAATAGATTGTACAAAAGATGATTATGACTCATAAAAGTGTAAACAAAGATTCCAATGATAATAAAAAATGATCCAAAGTCGGAAAATGTGCTAAAAGTTGAGTAAGTACGAAAATTTAGTTACATTTGCTCCACGATGAACCGTTCTCAAGATATATGCACTTTTAGTTTGCATTCCTTTTTAATATTCAAAAATGATATTCTACTGAAATTTTAAATGGCGTTTTGCGCTGGAGCCCTCTGTCACGCTTGCTTTTTGCTATAGGTAGGTATTTCATTGTTTTTTTTTATGCCGCCGGCTCAAGTGCTAACACTAGAATTTACATCATGTATGTGGAATGATTTGTAAGATGAGACGAGCAACTGTATAATGAAACGAATGGACAACTGAACGATAATTTTTGAACGTGAGCCAGATGTTAGATGAATTTCTGAACTATGATGCTAGAACGGAAAAGCAATATAGGTGAGTAAATGAGTGTGAAACAGAGAGTGAACAGACACTTTTCAAATACTCAAACTCAAACTCAAATTATTTATTCAAAGTAGCAAATTTTACATTTAGCTTTTTGATGGTCAAGTATTAACAATTTTAACAATAACAATTTTATGAACCTAGTGTACGATACGATGGTAGGCGAAAACCCTGGGGTTCTCTGTCTGAAATCCGAAAATTAAGTTATTCCTTCTTCTACTTCCATAGCCACAGGGAGCAGGACATGGGTCTTTATTATTATAGCGAATATAAAACTAAGAAGCTTACAAATGACTTTAATTAAGTGCCACATCCCATAAAAAACATAATCTTTTTTCCAAGCCGGTCGGATAAAAATAAAAAAATAATAATAAAGAATAGAAAAAAGTACGCGTAAAGGTAACTGGAACGCAAACGCCATTGAATATTTTAGAAAAATAACTGTTTTGAAAATTAAAAATAATGCAAACTATAAGTGCAATTACCTCAAAAAGGTGCATAGTAGTGCAAAAGTAACTGAATTTCGGTACTCATATTTTAGCACTTGTTTCAATATCTTAAAACTAAAATCAGGCCCCTATTTAGTTCACAATTGCCCCAGGCGTAGCCTCACTCATAATTATGCGCTTTATTGAAGGCCTACTTTTCTAGTTTTTTCTTTTTAAAACTTATTTCACTACCTCTTTTGTTCCAACTTACCAATTGGTCTACATTTACTGAAATTTATTTATTGAAAGTATAAAAATATCTCGTCAAGCCCTACAATTTTATTAGAGACTTTCTAGGGCCACAGACCACTTATACAGCGTGTAACGGAAAGGGGGTATCAAGCCGAAGTGCACCAACTCTGGTATTGACCAAGAACAAAATAGCAAAATTTTAAACTTCTAAGTTGACGTTCTAATGAGTAAAACCTTATTGAAATCCAGGTCCAGATGTTACAAAATTTGACTTTGCACAACACTAGTGAGCTATCAGCTGTTTTGGGGTCAACCACCTTAGACCACCTTTTTCGAAATAGTTCCCACCTCCTTTTCTTCGACCTGTGCTCCTGGTAATCTAATAAATCACATTTGGTTCCGGATACCAACTCGGCCTATTGTTTTATTTTGTATTTGTAGGCGAAATGTCGTGACAGATAATAAAAAATTACGCTGCCTCACGCGATAATCGAGAAACAATATCATTTACATTTTTTTTTCAAGAAATCATGATTTTTTTAAAAGAAAGTATCTGTAGATTTCTTTAAAGTGTCTGCAACAAAATGAACCCTAAAAGGGCGTGGTCTAGTTATCCTACAAGTGCGTATTTGTATTTGATAGAAATGGTTCCGGATTAGAATTACCCATAGAGTGTAATAAGACTGAGCGTTCAGGAAAACGACAGCAGCGTGACCGGTAAATGCAATTGTGATGCGCTTGCCAACCCACTTTTCAAGCCCGGTGAATATGGCAAACGCCCCTGATAAGGGGGCCATTGTCCAACCGTCTAAGGCCCCGGTCTCGGATATTGCGGGCAGCGGCGGCGGCGCGCCGCTCGCTTTTTTTTCTAGGGAGTGCGCCGCTCATTGCCCACTCCCGCGCCGCTGTTGTTTCCGTACCGGTCCATTTGATTGTATGCAAAAGATTCTGCCGCTGCCGCCCCGCTGCTGCCCGCAAAATTCGAGACTGAGGCCTAAGCGGATTGAATCCGTGATCCTTACTTGAATATTATTCAACGCTACCGAAAATCGTATTTTTTAAATCGTTTGCACTCGTAAGTATCAAAACTCACGGGTTTCATAATCGATAGATGAATGCGTGCACGCATAAATTTAATAATACACTACATCACTTGAAATAAAATACGGCACGCATTATTCCAATCCACGGTCGATTTCTACACAAATACCCCTAGGAAGTAAATTGAATTAGACTGAAAATACGATTGGCAGTACCAGGAGTACATAAGTTTGATAGAGGTCAGAGCTGTGTCATGCATGTATCAATTTCAAAATTTAACCCTAATTATTGGCCCCGCCCGTTGTCCAATAATAATAATAACATCAAATCAATAACCAATAAGAATCAACCACTAAAATGGCCGACCATAGTGGTACCATCCCTTAGGTAGGGGCTAGGGGTGTCAAAAAACCTAAACGATAGTGTTTAATTATTTTCCTTAAAATAATGATTGGTATTTTATTTTTTATCATCACAACGCTTGGTTCCTTCTTGATTGGAAGGATCAGGATTCAATAACCAGTGTGTTCCTTAGGTAAAGCAAACTAGGTAGTTTGATATTACAGGCACGGAAAGAATCTGATTGCCCGCAAATTATGATAAATTTTTGTTTCGAAACGCACTTCTTTGACTATCCTCAGGCATTTAACTCGATACGTACTACTTCGTAATACAGATAGTAGATGGCAATCATTAACGTGTCTTCCGAAGCACGGATTCCAATAATTAAAAAAATCATATTATCCAGCCTATTATGCCCTTATCATACATACATACACATATCACGCCTTTATCCCTTGCCAGGTAGGCAGAGCGTTAACGGCCGTAAGAATACGGTCGCTATCGCCACGTCTGACATTTTTGAGGATTGTTTTCCAAGGTTGTTTTAGAAAACATGTGTATCACACAATAATTTCCCACAATGACTAAAAAAGTACCTATGTATTATTTTAGATATTGGATATTCGATGGATAGTTGTTCAAAGATCTTTGCATCTTTGATAAACTCGGGATCCAGCGTAATTCTTACGCCAAAATTTTTGAATAAATGCCAACTAATTTACTGAAGTGTTCGTTGACCGATGTGGCGCAATGGTACTTAGCACGACTGCCTGTGACGTAGCAAGTTCCGGGTTCAATTATCACTTTGTGAATTTGTTCTTAGTCTGGTTAGGACATTGCGATTGGATCCACTCGATTTTCCGTAAGAAAGATGGGTCCGTGTTTTGGATGGCAAGTTAAGGCTAAACGCTCCCTTACGCGGATTCCCGCGCGGCGGTTTGACAGCCCCCCCATTATTATCAGTCCGAATTTATAAAGCGCATAGTGTCTAGGTAGCTGTAATATGGCAAGGGTGTCATCGTGTACGTACGGGTAAACAGGTACGCGCCGCGGTTTGTCGAATTCGCTGCGCGCGCGTGAGCGAGTTTTGGGACTAAACCGTGTAGGTCTCGGTTGCTATCTATGATTTGATTACTTAGACGGCAGTCCTTACACAACCACCACGTTAGAAGTCTGCTACTTGTAGAAGGCAGTTGAAAAATTCTGGGTTGTTGGACGACTTGGTGTCCCACACGAAGAGAGAGACTGACATATTAATAAACATTAAAGGTTATTCTAAAATGAATCACGTAACTTTTGATTTATTTTGCAAGTATCAGTAAATGTGACAGCCCTACCGGGAGCGGGAATCCCTGCGATCACTTTCTTTCGGGAATAGTTGGCGGGGGCTGGTAGGCAGGACCAAATGAGTTGCCAGTACTTTAGTATTGGAGCAAAATGCGTTTTGTTTTTTGTTCATATTTGTTGTCTAATTCTGTGACAGTTCAAAAATTTTGTTTGGCGTATGTACATAATGGTGTTTAGGTATGTGAATTTCGATAAAATTACCATACATACACATACACATATCACGACCTTGCGGGGTAGTCAGAGCGTTTGCGGCCGTTGTAATACGGTTAATGTTAAATAGGTAAAAAAATATGTGAAATAGGTGAAAATGACAAACTATTTTATTAAATCGTCTAGACCGTTCTGGCAACACCTAGGTCCTTAAGTTTCTTTAGTTCATCTGCTTCGGCGTAAACTAGTGTACCTAATTGTAAAGTTAAAATAATCTGCGTCGTGATGTCTTTGAGTAATGCAGAATATTATTAGATGATTCTGTGCGTCGGTGCCACTCACGGCAACTTGAGTGCAGCGGGAGCTCTCTCGTGAGCGATTCTTTGAAGGAAGACGAGCTGCTGAAGCAAAGCATCTGCCTTCATTGCGGTGCTTCAGGCGCATGGTGAATCGTCTGTATTCGACAGGTTCGTTTCACGCGACAACTGCGTCTGGCCGCACTACGACCCGAGATCCGAATTTTGAAGAAGCCGTACTGGAGCACTTCGAAGAGAGCCCGCGGACCAGCACGCAACGTGGTGCCCAGCTGTTGGGAGCTGCGAACCACATACAAGTGTCGAGAATGTTCCACGAATCTAGACAGCACCCTTATCACTTTCGCCGCACGCAGGAGCTGATTGACATAGCCACCCGCCGCCGCAGATCGCTTTGTGCGCCGCCGCCGCCGCCGCGCCGACACCTTTGAAGATGCCGCCGCGGCCCGCGACCCGCGACCCGCGCTTCCCGCGCAGTGCTATAATGCGAATAAATAAAGTGCGAGCGCCGCGTGAGGTACCAGGCGCCCAGGACGCGTAGAAGGTGTAATGGGCGGTGCTAGTGATAGTGCTATGGGAATGAAATAAAGATCAGTGACCTCAATAGTGTTGTGCCACATTTGTTTACATGCAAATACTTTAAAATCGTATGCTGGATTTTTTTTTCAATGTGTTACAAAGTTGGGTATATTGGACTGAAATTTTACATAACCGATCTACGAAAGGTATAGTTTATTTTCACTTCGGCTTGATACCCCCTTTCCGTTACACCCTGTATATTTTGTTCTGAAGAATATGTCAAGTACCACGTTATATTAAGGAAATGTAGGTGGCGCGCAACGGGATACTGGGTACTACTATTACTATATTGTTATCTCTTTGATGATTTGATGCCATGAAAGCGTCAGTATGAATATAAAAGTTCATACCTAGCTCCTAAACCACGCCATCTATTTTCACTTTTATATTACTCCTACATAGAAAGTGCCATATTACCTTAAAAACTTATAGTTTTAGTTTGACAGCTGTCACCTTAAATTAAGAATTTGCCAAAAAAATACAACTATACCAAAGAAAGTAAAACTACTTTATATCCGAAACGTTTTAAGGTCTTTTAAAGTTCGTGTTCGTGTAGTGTGTGCGTAGTGACATCTCGTGTTTATTCTCATGCCCATTTTCACGCCAATGCTAATTTTAATGCTTATGCTCAATATGCTCATGTTGATTTTATTGTCTATGATTATTAATACACATGCTCATTTTCATGGTCATACTCATATGCATGAATTTTTTCATGCTCTTTCCATTTCATTTAAATGGTCTTAAACATGATCACAGGGGTCATAAATAAAACCGAGCTTTCAACCCACGAGCCAGACGAGCGGAGTGAGCAGCTGTCAAAAGCGTGACAAAGAGCAACATAAAAAAATTGTGATTGTGTAGAAGCTGGTAAGACTGCTCTCTGCGTAGATTTGTTTGTACGTCTGAATCCCATACCAATCCGACCACAGAACAGCGTATGGGTATCACAGACTTTTCAGGTGGCAAGATCTTGGCGTAAGTAAGTAACATCGTCTTCAGACTTAAAAAATATCACTACTCGCTCCGTCCGATGCGTTAAACGCACAAAGAAAAAAATATATTTGCGTGCGCGCACATGATATCTCTGGTCTGTGGTAGAATGACCACCGACTGGATCTAATTTCGCACCGCTGTCTCGGTTTCTGTAATAAGTTATCGGGGAAAATTGTTCAGATGACCTGTCAAGCAGAGTTAAATATTAAAAATTACTTGGTACCTACTGTAAAAACGTTACTCATATTCAGAATGCACCCTGTAAATATTTAAAGTGAATTACTAGTTATGTATCACTCCTTTCTTATTATAAGTAAAAAGACTTAGTTAGACTTTTGCTTTTCATTATATTTAATTTTCATTATATTTGCTTATAGATAAAATATTGTCTATCGTCAAGGCTAGCTGAAGCGACAGCTATGATAAAATTGTTGCTCGTCTCGCCAAAAGACGTAACCGACGTAATAATAAGCGCATACTTAAACTACGCCTTCTGGTATCAGCCATAAAGTATTTTATCAATCAATCTGTCCATGTCACAAACGTCATAAGTAAAATGAGCGACGTAATAATTACGAAAAAATATTTGAAAATTTTGTGGGAAATTTTGACATAGTACCGACGCTGGCAAGAGCCATTTGGGTACTGACGGGGTAGCGGGAGGTGCGGGATGTCATCGGGAGGTTGGTTTGTCGGCGAGAACCGTTCTAATTTTTGGAAAAAAATGGTTTGTTGAATTAAAATCTGTTCATCCACTAAAACCTGATAGTGTTATTTTTAGGGCATTAAAAGAGGAATATTCTACATCAAGAAACTATATCAAAATAGTAGTAAAAGTTACGATAAAATTGGTTTGAAAATATTTTTAATGCTCTTTTTGAGATTTTTTTTAATAAAAAATATCCTACCAATCGAGTCATACGATAGTGCTACTACTAGACAATATTTTTGAGTATGTCATATATTTTTTTGAGGTCTTGTTAGCATCAATAACAGGCTTAAAAACTGGATCGAAAGTAACGCTTTTCATCGGCCTTACTTCATCAGAGCGCCTTAAGTCTAGAGTGAATAGGCATCTTCTGGGCAAGCTCGCTCCACCGTAGATCCCATCTCTGCTCTAGGGTAAGATTGGGGTCAAGAGTAAGCCCATCATAGATAAAAAAAAAAACAGTTCTAATCAAGGCTCAAATAAATGAATGAATGAATGTGATAGTTTATTCAAATATCGTATCAAAAAACAAAGAATGTCTTGCTTCAGTTTATTGCTCATGATGTGTTTTTATGTCATACTCACCACGCTTGGCAGGCGGATTGGCGAGCGCAGTGCAAGGTGTTGCAATCACATGGAACCTTTAGTCGCCACGGGTAGAAAAGGGGTGATGCTATTCTAAGCCCGCACCACAACCCTGATGCTCGTTTAATTAAATTTACGCGGTTGTCTTCACATATCGTGTCAAATAATTTTTTTATACAATAGTTTGTTGCTCTCTTTTCGTGTCGGACACCGAGTTATCCAACGATCCAATAAAATTATTATGTAGATGTTTATTGCTTGTGTTGTTTATTGATTGTGAGGTTATTTCATAATGTGCCAAGTTTTTAGGTTTTTGCGTTACTTCAATAACATGTTACTCGTACGTTTCCTTTTTACGTAACTTCTGCAGTATCGATGTTATCTTTGCAATTAGATCGATTTGTGATCCACATTTCGTAATATCCAGTTTGTAAGTGTCATTTTGTTTTTAGTCGATTTAAAAAAAGGAAGGTGTTGGAGTACTATTATTTGTTTTGTGGGGTTGTGTTGGTCTTTCATATTCTTGTTTTAGTTTGCTCCTAAGACTAAAATCCGACTTCTCGGCGGTTTTTGCTTTAGAAAGCATTCATATAGATTGCTAGCTGATATTGCTAAGCAAAGTGCCTGCTATTTAAAAAAATTGTCTTATCTACACCTCAGTTTTGCTGAGCATAGTTAGAAGCACTCAAAAGAAGGCTCAGATCATGTGTGTGTACGAACTCGTCAACAGCCGTAGTTAATTAGTTCCACCTTGTTGCGGTATCTCCTACAAATCGTGACTACTTTTTCTTTAACTCAAGTCTACCACACCAATCCCTAATCTCTTTGTTCCGTCAATCCCTAATCTCTTGTTTGACTGTCCCGATGGCGTAGCGGATAGTACCCCTGCCTTCTACGCCGAGGTTCGTGGGTTCGATCCCCACCGGACACAAATATTTGTTAAATAAAATTTTCAAGTATTTGTGTTGAGTCTGGGTGTTTTCTATGTATAATACGTATTTATTTACAAAAAAAAGTACCTATATAAGTAATAATATCAGCTATTTAGTTCCCATAGTACAAGCTTTGCTTAGTTTGGGGCTAGATGGCGCTGTGTGAGTTGTCCTAGATATTTATTATTATTATTTATTATTATTATCTCACTTTCATCTACTCGTCGACTACTTGGTCTAACGCGTTTTTAATTGCCCGCTTCTGCGGTCTTGTAGTTAGAGGCATGGGATCTTGATACTGAGGTCGTAGGTTTGATTACAACTGGCTGGAGCTGGACAGATTAGTTAGAAAATATTTGTGATTGTTCTCCGTTTGGTTAAAACGTGCACAGACTTTTATTCAAACGTGATGATTCCAAGTTAATTCCCGTCTCATTCTTATTTCTTTTACACTAGACAAAGGCAAGGGACCTTCAGTCGGCTCTTTATGATAGCGATTAGCCAAATAAAGACAGAAACGGAAAGCGCAACGTGTGAACTGGGTCGTATCGTCTATTGTGGCCGATAGTGCAATGTTTGTGACGTCACACGTTATGTGGAAGACCACTGAACAGTGGATATAATAGGTGATTGAAGGTAATGGAGTTATATCATGTAGAGATTGATCATATTGCGGTTTGAGGCGTTGTTGGGTATGTATGTACTAAAAAAGGAGACAGAATTAACTTGGCAATAGATAAGCCTAGCAAACGTATGATGCCAAAGAATAAATCTGTATTACTACGAATTCTTCACAAGTTTTCAGTAGTGAGGTGGCGATGATGGCGATCGTTACAGAACCATGGTTCCATGGTTCCCATGGTATAGCCCAGTCATTTTGTGTTGGATGGTGTACCTATCTTCGACCATTAGCCGGCTTCTCCCTAATGTCTGACGAATCTAGTTTTTTTTTTCTAATATTTCAATAATTTGGGTTTAGTGTTGCAATCTTCGGTAGCTGCCGTATTTACACCCTCAACAGTAGTAATAGATCTACTAGTAAAGATATCTAGCAGGGTTCATTGGTTGATGAATGAAATGATCTTATTCTAAGCCCACACGAATCCCTGAATGATGAGAAAAGTTTAGTAACAAAATAATGACTTACACTGTCGATATGTCGCCTTCGGTTTCCTGCAACAAACAATGACAGGTTACAAAAAGCAATCGAGGAACAATCTTGAGGCTTCGTAACCGATTTATGGACAGGAAACATACAAGGTAAGTATGTACATCTTTGCGCTCATATGTGATTTTGTTTGAGTATGAAATTAGAATTTAAAAGTAGCACATAATGTTACCGATAAGTATATAGAAGATTTGGTGTCACACACGAAAAAAAAAAAGAGAGAGAGAGTAGTAGATAAGTACATAAGGCCGTTTATTTCCGGGTGAGCATGTGCTCCCCACCAAGCCGACAGGCGTAGATTTGATAGCCCCGGGGCTAAAATTGCATAGACCAACACAAAAAAAAGTTGTGCACACATAATCGAGGACTAAAGAGAAAACTTAGATTTTTTTTTAGACACAGACTGTCTAAAAGATCAAACACTCCTAATGAATTTAGAATTAAATTTTTCATTATGTAACAAGCTCGTCAACTTAATATTTGTTGATAAAGAGATTTTTTGACAAAAGTCTTCTGAATTACTCAAACGATATTCAAGCTGACGAAGTATAATTTCAGCAAAGGCAAAATCAATTATCCTCGCTCGTTACGTCCGAATGTCCTGATTTTCCTGACTCTAGAATAATTGTTGAAAATCAGAATTTCATGAGCCGACTTTACTAATGAACGGACTACAGTTGATATTACATTACCCTGCCAAAAGTATATAGCTGTATATAGCCTTGTATAGCTGGCTATTTCATGGCAAAATTAGAAGTGGAAGAGCACCGGTCAGATGGACCGATACAGTACAGGCAACCAAGGCCACATTGCAGGAGTTAGTGTACATGTCACAAGACCGCAGATCCTGGAGAAGTTTGGTGGAGCAGTATTTCCTTATGTCACAGGATTAGGAAGGAGTCATTGATTTAGAAGAAGAAGATTTTATAGTCGTCATTACAATATAGGTACATGAGAGTAGGGTTGGACGTTCTCCGGACAGATGAACCGATTAAACCGACTGAGAGGACGGTTTGCAGTTACTGAATGGTGAAACCGAACGACCGTGCCTTATGGCATACCCTGGGGCCTACGTCCAACAGTGGACTGTAACTAATAGGCTCTTTGTCTATTGTTTCGTATGGGACATGAATAGCCTGATCTGATACAGTAATTTATTGGAACCAGCAATGTAATAGGTAAAGATTGAGCCTTGTTGGTAAGGTAGTATCAACTCTATCTGTCCTAGGGTAATTGCTGAACGGAAGATATTTGCCTAACGGAAACTTTTCCATTTAATTTCTAGTCAAATTGGAACTTTGAAAAGGACCTTCAAAACCCTCTTGCTTATGCAAATTTGAATGTCGTTTGAAGACAATTGCTAAAGGAATTGTATGATTGATTAGACAAAGTTTTCCTAAATTTTCAAAGCATATTTTCTAAAGGTCAAGTCAAAGTCCCGTGGGTGTCGTAAAATTGATGGCAAAGGAATAATAATTATGTATTTATAATGGTAAAATGGGCACAATATTCTTACGAACTGTAACATTATTCACCATGTTGCTGGGACGGATTAAACCCGGCATCAATGGTAAACTTGCTCTAATTTACTCAAATCACAATATGTCTGTCCAAAGTGAAATTACTTCAACTTTGTTAAAACGTGACCAAACTTGTGTAACACATACAAACAGGGTAATTTTCTTTGTTTTTCGTGCGTCAAAAGCATTCTCACGGAAATAGCGATAGTCCTTTCAATTTTTACTCCTCATTCCAGAACGGTAGTAATCTTTAAAGTAGGACTTCACGGTCACCCTAGAGAGTTTGTCAGGCAATGGTCAAATCAGAATCAGTAGCAATTAAATCCATTTTAAAAAGCTGTCTTTTAATATTTCGTACAGTGTTAGGAAAAGTACTAGTTTCCTTTCAAGGGATGAACCAGCCCATGATATTTAACAACTTTCCCCAAGGAACATACGTCGACATAATTATGAAAATCATTTTTGGACCTCCCTTACAAAATTTCCCAACAAACTAAGCCAGTTTGTATGTAAGGTTCAAAAAATTTTTGTCATTTTTCAACTTATGTTCCTTGGAGAAAGTGGTTCAGTGTCATAGGATGGTTCAACCCCATAAAAGGAAGTTAATATTTTTCTATCATCCTGTATAAGCGCATCTTTTGAACATTTCCTCAGTGATTACCGGCAGTGCACATTGTGATCTGATCACGGTTCACGACTGAGTCGTGTAGTCGTGACGGCTTACTCTGATGGACGCGTCGTGGAGTATTATTAAGACCCACAGCCGACCAGAACCAGTGGGTTTTATTGGTGATATTGCATTTTAATTTCAGAACCTGTCGCTAATAAGACACCGTCAAAATCAGGTGAAATTCGGTCGGAATCTTTCAGTCGCAAAACGTACCATTCGCAAAATGTACCGCATGCGAAAAACGTCGCATAATGCACCTTTCTCAAAATGTACCTAACACATAAAACACCTAACGCAAGGTGCATTTTGAGAAAGGTGCATTATGCGACGTTTTCCGCATGTGGTACATTTTGCGAATGGTACGTTTGGCGACTACATCATGCACAATATTTTAATATTTTTTTGTTAGTTCAATGGGAAAACGGTAAACAGCGATTGAGACCGATGAAGTGCGGGATGATAGTCTAACTTTCAGACATCGTAATCGGTTTTATTTCCACAAAGGAAGCCGATAGCAACGCGATTTCGACATTTGAAGTCCATTGTTTGACATTTCTCCAAACAAAACCGATCGACTTTTGTCATTGGCATCAAATGACGATGATACCTCTTGAACATGATTCTTGAATTTACACTTCGATGCCCTCTATTGAGTTTATGAATATCAAACATTACTTTTTGTTTTCATTCATTGCGACATAGACTAGACCACAGACGAAACCATAGGATGAGACCAAACTTCACCTGATTTTGGCAGAGTATGTAACTAGTGAGTTCAGAAGCGAAAATGCAATAGATCCAGTCCGCTGTAGGTCTAGTGAACGTGCCGTGTCGTGACGCCGGCTCGCAACAACAAGGTATTCAGTTCAGTGCCCGCGAGATGCGGTTTTCTTTTTGAAATACCTGATGTTCGGTGATCGATTGCGTTGCAAAGGTTGGCCATTATTGGTTTGTGTGCTTTCTTGTTCGTTTTTTTTTCTGTCAGAGCGAATATATTTAGTGCGAAAATGTATTTCTTGACTAAAGTATAATCCACACATTATCGGCTCAATTTTGACAAATCATAATTCTGCACTGCTGTCTCTCTCTTTTAGAAATAGGTAGTACCTGTTGTGTTTTTTATCTAAATATGATTGTCCTGTGTTTTATCTTGTGTGCAATAAACAGTTAAATAAATAATAATAAAAAAGTCAAATTACCTATCCAGTTCGTTTAAGGACCCTAATTTAGGCCCGTATAAACCGCACTCAACTCTAAGATCGATTTTGAATGCGACTTTGAGATGCTGTTAGTATTGACTGACATTTGTCAAAATCGATCTCAGAGTTGAGTGCGATTTATAAATAGAGACCTTAATGTTTGGCAAAAGTACGGTGCTACCTATGTATATGTCACTATTTTAAAGTGCCTAATTTTTTTTTATAAGATAATACTTAATGATATCGCAATTGAATCAATAAAAAGCTAACTAGTCCAAGTACCAATAAATTGGAGAGCATTTCTAATTGAAAGTTAAATTGAGGTGATTCACTTGTATTTGACTTTGATCTTAAAATAAACGGGCTTTTCGTATCGAAACGTTCGGTTGGAAAGCCTATAAAAGATCTATTCTACAGCTTTAGAGCGAAAACTCTAAATAAAAGTAGAAACAATAAAATGAGTTAGGTTTATTAATATGGGTCTTACATTACCAACATGCGTATAATCTATCCTTACAACCAAATTGGCACCAACAAGTATCATCATTATTGGCCTCGTATGTCTTGAGGCTAAACTTTTCGTGGCTATATAAGCCGATGCGGGAGCGGCATGACTTTCCGCACACGCTATAGGTGAAGGTGGAATTAAAGACTGGAACATGCATGTTTTGATGACGTTTTTGCATTTTGTTAGCGAGATCAAAAAACCAGGCATTATCGTGAGCCAACAAGTATAACTCACGAATAACGTGCTACAACCAACTTGCGTTTTAATTTCATTTATTGGAATCGATTCGCGACCAGCCGACCGATGATAATGAACGTTTCAACCAGGTAGATCTTGCCAAACGACCGTGACGTGACCGATCGTTCGTTTTGCTAACATTAATAGTCGTGTGTAATCCGTAAAGCTGACCCCTTTCAATGTCTGTGATCTGATTAAATATTTTGTAGCAAAAATCCAAAAATAATGCGGAATTATGCAGAAAGGCAGAGAAAGGCTGCAAGCTTTTGAGATGTGGTGCTGGAGGATGGAAAGGATCAGTCTGATCAGTGTAACTAGAAGTTTTCGGCAAAAATACAGACGGATGTTGGTTAGGTAATCAAATAATTTTCCCCACAAACACCCACGGATAAATAAGCGGAATTCATTCAATCCCATGAATTCTGGATGACTCTTCTTGTGTGACATTTACACTCTCTCCAATATTGTCAACTTATATGCTGTTTGCTACCACATCACGTCACATACGTCGCCATCGTTTTCAATTTCCCCGTGTAAATAAAACTCGGATATCACGTACCAATACCGACCCACACTCAACATACCCATTTAAGAGACCAAGTTATACTGGTTTTACCGTAGTATTTGTATGATTAACCAGTGTTTGTTGGTCTCTTAAATCTAGGTTGATGTGTTGGCGATAGTATCAATGCCGGCAAACATTCAACCCGCTCACCCTCATATGTATTTAGCCGCTTATCTTTTCTATATTTGTGTTTACAGTCAATACTCAGCTTTTTGAATGCTGTGAAAAGAGGTGATATTACTTTTCGAAACACTTTTTTAAATATTTTTTTGTGTTTATTGATACTTTTGTTAGAAATCAGGTTACGTACCAGTTCCTGGCTTTCATTATAAAACATAATAATAAATTAACAAAGCTACTTTTTTATTTTACGAGGAGGATGCCACGCGATGTAAAATTAACATCAACTTTTCCAATTTCCTATCTTCTGCAAGAATAACCTGGAAAAGTTCCGATGCGATGCAGATTATCTATTGCAGATACACCAACTTCCAAAAAAACTCGTTGTTTCCGCTTTCACGGCAAGTTTTTGTCCCCCTGGTACCTACAAAACTGGTACAAAACTAGCGCAACCCGACAGCATGACTAATTACTGTTTAATTAGTTTGTCTAGGAATAGCTAGGTAGTGAGAAACGGCTTTTTATCCGGCTTAAAAAAGCGGCCAGGTAGACTGAATAAAATCGTCGGTACATCTACTCTACCTACGTTTGAATAAACATATACATATTTTGATTCGAAACTTCTAAATTGTCGCCCATGTCAGCACCGATAGCTCGCAGATTCCTAAATGCTTCTCGTCTGGACGCTTTCATTCAAGCCTAACTGACATGGTTTAATTACTTATTGACAAACCACAGTTTGTTTATTGCTGCTTTTGATCAATCGAGACGAGTCAAGGCCTCGGCGTAAAGGCTTTCGAAAACGCGGCACAATAGCAAGATAAAAAACCTCACACCTCGTAATATTCTTAGGGATAGACCCCGATTACTAATAGATAATCATTCTCTTTTAGAGGGACGTACGTATTGCATTTTGGACATGTGTTGCGGAAACCAGATAATCATACTTCCAAACAAGGTCTAACGTGGCAAACTTGTGGGAAGAGAAGACCGAGTCGCCCCCGTACCACCTGGAGGCGGTCAGTTGAAAAGGAGTCGGTATCAACTGGTCTCGGCTGGAAGGACCTCGAAACAAAGACACCGGATCAACAGCAGTGGAAATTCTTTGAGCCCTATGCCCCTGATGAGGGATAAAAGGACTCATCATCACGTATTGCTTACGGATAAAAATCTTAGCAAGGGTGTAAGCTATACAAGAATCACACTAAGTACAATCTCCTGCGAAGAAGTAAGCTAGGACAGTTTTTGTAAACTGATACTATTTCGTTATCAACTTTTAAACTCCACGAACTTCTATCGAGTGAAACAACGAATTGGCGGGGCCCGATGAACCAGAGTTTTCAACCACCTACTATTACGTACCTTGTTTTGTGGCGAACAAATCATTTCTGCCATAGAATAAGGACCTTCTGTGATTGGTACATATGTGTATTTTGTACTACTAACGTCAGTATAACGACCGCAGCTGTCTACCATAGACACCTCAATGTTATTTTTGAATTAAGCTCGCCTTTGTACATTTTCTTACTGTTTGTTTTTACTGTAACATTTACGTGTGTAAAAATAATAATTAAACATCCAGGACCGACCGGAGAACGGAAACCTCTTTTTTTGGACAGTTAGGCGGTTTACCCTGCAATCTGCAATGCCCTTAACAGACTTGAAACGTGATAAAAATCAACTGCATCAACAATAAGTACCGTAACAGAAATCTGCAATGCCCTTAACAGACTTGAAACGTGATAAAAATCAACTGCATCAACAATAAGTACCGTAACACAAATCACGAAAAGTGTAGGTTGTTTCATCTATTTAACATAGATACATACACTTATCACGCCTTCATCCATTGCGGGGTAGGCAGAGCGACAACGGCCGTAAAAATACGGTCGTTATCGCCACGTCTGACAAATATTAAGGGGCTGAGTAGAGCTAAAAGCTACTTTTATAAGTGATTTTTACCCTAGATAAAATGCAGAAAAACTGACGAAAAAAAAGGTAATAATCTTCAGGATATTTGCTGTAGTGTTATTGTTTCCAAAACATGATATTAGTAATTTAGCTTGATAGAAAAACATCGTAAAGTTACCTCTAAAAATCTATTATATCGCAAACTGTATGAACAAAACCCACGCAATAATTAAGTGTTTATTATCAGAATGAGCGCCTTACAATACTCTATCGACATATTGTTTTTGATTTTCAATTACTTATTTTTGACCGAGTTATCATCGAAAATACGAAAATATCATTGAATCGGCAAGATTCCGTCCCGTTCGCACGCGCGCAGTTTGACATTTGTCAGAAAGGGACCGGTTTTTAGCTCGTGTCAGCCCCTTAAGGGTCCTTTCAGATGATTCGTGTATCACTGTAGTGACAGGTTGTCAGCCTGTCGTCTAAAGTTGTAATACACATGAAACCCTCAGGTCCCTTAGTCGCTTCTTACACACCAACAGGTCTCTACCAGTTCCCTTTATCATAAACTTGATTACTTAATTAACTATGGTGTTACACTGTAATTATTGTGTAAGGCGAGGTGCTGTTTTATAATTGCAATCAATTATAAAGTCATTATCATTAGAAAACCCAATCACCTGGGAATATCGCTTGTTAGTAAACAATAGAGTCAAAAGTGTGCCATACCGGGTTTGTTTTTATTTTAGTTCCAGATATAAGTACCTACAGAAGAAAATAAAAAACGGAAAGCCGACGGACAACATTGCACTATCACGTTGAATTACATATATGCTATAGATAGACAGATATACACATACACGTTTCACGCCTGTATTACACGCGGAGCTAGCCAAACGGGGGCTACCCCTTGATGTATACTTTTGTCTAAGGAAAATGGTTGGAAATTTTATGGATCATACCAAAATTTGTTAGCTGACTTGGTTATTTTGTATGCACTAACATTTTTCAATCGACAAATATTTTCAGATTCATAAACTGGTTACATTTTATGTTTTCATGTTTCTGTCTGTCTGTTTTATGTAACATGCAACCCAAACAAGTGCGAAGTATACTTACTATACTCTACCGTGATTAGAATATACATTATACAATAAAAAAAATATGCTTAGAAAGTTCATTTCTGAATCAAGCTAAATCATTAAGAGTTCATATATCTTCCGCATTTAGAATGCGTGCAAACCATACATGGAAATAAACTTAAAAATAAGGCCAGTTACGTTCACGAACTGTCTCATGTAAGTATTATTGGTCCTAAATCTAGAGCAATTATTGGATTGTATAACAATATGGCCGACATGAATTTTAGCTTTGACACGAAACTGCAGTATCGCGTGTCTTTTGCCCAATCAACTGGTTTTCAATACTTCCCTGTTTTTAGCCGACTGTTTTAGAAGGAGGGTTATGTTCTTCGAGAGTAGGTACGTGTGTCTGTATGTGGACAAGTAAATTCTTTTTCACGGGCTATAGCCCAAAAGGTTAAGCGGATTTTGACTTGAGGTAACGTTAGATTCGTCTCAGATTCAATTAAAATTTTATAAATTAAAAGTGGCGGATTTTAACCGCAAAATATGACTATAAATTACCGCAGTCGGGTTTCGTTTTTTAGTAATTAAACTTGTTCTACAGCCCATACGCATGTTTCGAATACAAGTGTTTTACAATGCGTTCCATTAGACGGTTTGCACATAGGTGCAGTTTTTTTTACGGATATCGGAACTGCATTGACGACTTCCTGTCATCGTGTCGTGTAACTATGTCAGCACCTGTGTAAAAGTACTGTACCAGGTCCGCGCTATCACAATTTGAAAGGAACTCGACTAATAGGTTATTTGAGTGGTAAGGCAGCCAGACAGAACGTTTAGTAGGTATAGCATTTTTTTTCAGTACTAACTTAGCGCACAATGCTTAAAGGACCATAAATAGACGGTTAGGTTAGATTAGGCAGACTTCACAGCAGTCCGCGTCGTATTCACCCGAAAAAAGAACCAGAAATCCAATTTAAAAGAAATTTCTCCGAAAAAGGCTATTCTCTATGCTATCCTAACAGGTTGTTGTATGGACACTTACATACCTGATATTTCGAAATGAACATGACTCACCTGGACCTTTCGTCTTCGGTATTTCGGTGCTCATCGTTTCAGCTTCATAGGAATAATCACTAAATAGTTAGAGCAAAGTCGCTTTTCGCGTCTGTATGTATGCATGTTTGCTTCAAAAACTACACAACGGATTTTGATGCAGGTTTTTTAAATAGATAAGAGTGATTCTCGAGGAAGGTTTTTATGTGTAATAATAGTTTTTATGTGTTGAAAGGTGCTATGCAAACCGAGTCAGGTGGGGCTTCTCCGGCAGTGCCCTGTGCGACTGCGGTGTAGAACAAACCATGGACCACCTTCTCTCCTGCCCCAACTGCCCTAGTACTTGCACTATGCGGGACCTGCTGGAGGCTAACCCCAATGCAATCAGTGTGGCCGAATACTGGTCCAATATAATTTAATTGTTGCCCATCGATTGGATGAAGAAGATGTGTAATACTTGCCGAGAAAACATCTTATTGTCACGTGAAAATTAGTTACAGCGGGGGGGCAGCCGCTGGGCGGGCCGCTAATGGTATTATAATTCTATAAGCAACAGTGAGAACAAAACAGCTATTTCCCGCTAAAAGTGTTGGCAAGTCCAAGACAAGCTGTTCCGTCTTGAATAATTTAGAGAACGCAAATGCCTGCGCTAGCGCTCATGACTAAGTAGGATGGAGGTAGGTAAAAGGTTTTCAAACTTCGCATCAGTAACTTTCCAGGTAGGTACTTTCGAGGTACTCACTCACCTTTCTTTCATAAGTATTTCAGGTATAGCAGTAGATTTTTTTCACTAGGGTTAGATACCTAGTGTAACGAAGTTTAATTTGGCTGCCGAAACAAGATCCTTACATCAATCTTGCCCACGAACTCAATTTCTGAAAAGTTGTAGTTCGATTCCGTGCGGAAATCTGCTATTAATTGCGCTTGTGTCACACGTTGTACTTTATTTATCGATTCACACGAACTATACAAATTTCACACACACCCTTGACTGTAAAATCATCGAGTAGTAGAAATTGAAATACGTGTGGTTAGACTAGTCGTTGCGGAGTTCCACCAACTCTGTACTTTACGTACACACCTCCTTTTCAGAATCGTTTTATTAGAAGTCGCAAGGCAGATTTTAGACTACAAATGTACTTATTTGTAATGCTATACGGATATAAGATTAGCCAATAACTAGTTATCAGATGAGTCACGCATGTTACATGGATTTTAGGTCTTCCATGTCTTAAAGCCAATTGTTTAAGATTCCCACCAGTTAGCCATGTGAGCTATGTTATCTAAAGTCTAGATTCTACGTACGGGCGCATCGCCTGATCATGATCACCTTAGATAAACTTTACACCTTCTGAGAAACTAAGGCGTGATTCCCGAGAATCTTGGAGTTACGGTAACTGATTGAGATGACCTGATGAAAGAGCATTTCCTGCTTGGTGTGTATCTAGTGACTTAGCGGCGGGATTTTGTCTTCGTGCCCGATGAGCTTGGTTAATATGAATAACAATTCAGCTTCATTGTTATAAATGAAAATAAGAAATCGAAAAATTTCAAGCGTCGACCGGGAATAGAACCCGAGCCGCGTGTGGTACCGGCCCACTGCTCTAACACTGAGTTACCGAGGCACCGGTTGGTCCTCGTCAATTTCTCGATCTCTTGATGCTCGTCTTGAAGGGACGATCTTAGCGAAATCTAGCAGTACCCACTACTTTAGTAAGTACTAACTACCTAGTTAGTCCATATTACAGTAAGAATTCAAACCATATGGTGAAGCTATTATTCGATTTCCTATTATGATTTATGAGAATAATATAGCACTGTACGTGCGATAAGTCTTATTGTTTTTGTATTCCATATTCACAAAAGCCATAACTAATCTAGGAATACTGCAGATATTTTTGATACGTAACACTTTTCAGTAACTCTGCTCGTATGTAGCCATCAAGATGTAGATATGAGGCTAAACATTAGCAAATAGAGTTTTAAAAACTACACAGTCGTGGTACACGATCCGTTCCACAAAGTAAAACACGAAGCACTTAAGATGACAAACCTTTGGAACCAGGCAGGAACCACACTTAGCACAATGACGCTTAGATCGACATAAGATAGTCATTTAAAGGTTCTACATTAACTGGTTTCCAGTACAGTTATTAAGACAAACCAGTACCTGTTGATACTTGAAATGGGCATCTAGAGTTGACGTACTCGTGAGCACTCTGTCACGAAGATTAATATTCAGCAGACGTGACCGTCACGCCATCTGGGTCTACATGAGATGCCCAAGGCGAAACCCTTTATTCGTACGTCGTGTTCGAATTGGAACGCTGTTAGAGGTGGTTTAGATAAAGAAATTGAAGCGTGTGCTCTGAAATTACCCAGTGTTATTGTATGGGTAAGATAATATTTTAAACGTCAGAATTGGTACTTAGTAAGAACTTAGTTGATACGTTTATCTAATGTGTTGCCACAACAAAGGGGTGTTTTTTTTTAATTATGTGTGCTAGGTTCCCTGAAAGAGATCGCTTGAAGCGATTAGACTTTTTATTGTATTAAATTGTAAATTTTTTGATCTCGGTATATGTAATGAATGCGCTTAGCATCTGTGCTTATATTATTTTAGCGTCTATACTATTTTAGCAGCTACAAAACGAAACTATGGAAATGCAGATCTAATGCATAGGCTTCTATTATATATTTCACACTCAGATTTCACAGTACGATACGAAATATCCAGCAAACACTCGTACTAACTATTCATATTGCACCGAATGCAGGGTAACTCGAGTCGGCATTATGAAATGTGAGTCATTTGCCTACCAAATAACTGCGATACTGTTGCAGTGTGTGATATTTCATTTATTTATTGCCTGTAATAAAAATGTACAGATTACATTCATATTAAAAATAAAGAAGAATGATAACCCTTTAGATTATCAATACTACAGCAGAATAATTCTGAAATCAATCGCGAATGGAGTTAAGAGTCTATTGAGTTTCCATTCAGGCTCAAATCAAGCGGCGACCTTCCAGCAGTTTAATAAGAATGTACAGAATTCATTCAGATTAAAAATAAAGAAGAATGATAGCCCTTTAGATTTTCAATATTACAGCAGAACAACTCTCAAATCAATCGCGAATGTAGATAAGAGTCTGTTGAGTTTCCATTCAGGGTCAAATCAAGCGACGACCTTCCAGGAGTGAGTTAAACAATCCGACCGGATGGCAGTCAGCTTCTCTGGTTTAAGGTGTGCAATGGGAGTGGACGACACGCTGAAGTATGAGACGTGTCGTCGTAGTAAATCATGACGTGATCAATCAGTATCTATAGATTAAAACGACACGTCGTCGGAGCAGCAGATACCAACACGACAGATCCGCGGTCATCCTTGTACTAGGATTCCAGGTAAAAAAAAACCTCTAGTCAACCAGTAGTAGACCTCTGTCACGATTGTGTAACGATTGCCGTTTAGGTTCACCAATAGAGCTATAGTTAGTATTCTTTGCCAGTAGTGCGATCCGGCACTGTCGTCTGCTGCTGCGACATGCCGTCCGCTGTCCCTTACCTGCCGGCGCGGGATGCCGTTAAGAGTTCCAGGTCCGTATTCGTCCGATCTCAGAGTTGAGTACGGTATACATAAAGTGTAAAAGAGTTGCCGCAAAATTTTTAAGGGATGATTCAGCACATAAAACTGAACAACTTTCCTCAAGGAACATAGGCCGAAATATGAAAAATATTTGGCCCTCCTATACAAAATTATCGTCAAGTCAATTTCTGTGGGAGGTCCAAAATATTTTTTTATGATTCCACCTATGTTTTTTGAGGAAAGTTGTACAGTTTCATGGCCTGAATCATCCCTTAAAATATTTGCAGCTAATATTTTTACACCTTATACAAGGTATAAGGGGCAAGAATGATAAAAGTAGAGCTGAAAGCTTATATTACTATAGTTATGAAATAGAGGCACTAAAATCGCATTGCAAGATTCGTAAAGTACTTAAATCACATTTTGAAAATAATCTATATCGGAAGATGCAATAAATATTGGCAAGAAGCTTTTCGAAATCTGATGGTACTTAGAACAATTTGAGCATTTAAACACTTCGATCTGAAGTGTATTTTGAAATAATTCTAATAGCTATCAATAATGGGGTTAACCTGACGCTTGCGTCTTTTACTACACTTCACTGTACAGTGTACACTGTACGGTGCCGAGTGATGCCGGTTTCGAATAGCATCATCCCATTTCTTTCCTGTGCGTGTCGTAGAAGCCGACTAAGGGACTCGAGGGTTTCATGTCTATTGCAATTTTAGGCGACAGGCTGATAACCTGTCCCAATTAAATAGTAATGCATGGCTTATTTGAAATGACCCCCAAACATTTTGTCAGACGTGGCGATAACGACCGCAATTTTACGGTCGTTAACGCTCTACCTACCCCGTCAGGGATATAGGCGTCTTTCTTTCTTTTCGTGTGGGATACCAAGTCATTCAACGACCCGATGAACCCTAGTGTCAGAATTTTTCAACCGCCTTCTACAAGTAGCAGGCTTCTGACATGGTTGTGTAACGACCGCCGTCTAAGTGATCATAGACAGCAACCGGGACCTACGGCTTAACGTGCTATCCGAAACACGGAACCATCTTACTTACGGACAATCGGGTGGTTCAGCCCGCAATGTCCTAACCAGACTGGGAACAAATTCACAAAGTGATAAATATTAACTTTGTGAGTGACCCACCGAGAATCGAACCCGGAACCTTCGGCGTGTAAGGCAGTCGCACTACCACTGCGCCACGTCGGTCGTCAGGGATATAGGCGTGATTTGGTGTGTGTGTGTGTGTGTGTGTGTGTCTAAAGCTAAGTCGCTTTTCGCGTATGTATGTATGTAGGTATGTATGTATGTTTGCTTAAATCTTTACACAGAACTAAAATCCATTTAGCGTAGGAAGTAGCTGTGAGCTATTGGTTGCACTATCGGACCTCTAGAGTTCAAGGACCTTTTACTGGTCCATACCAGTCCGGTTAGTTTGCGATACTGCCGGTCTATAGCACAGGGCAGGATCTAGGTAAGGACCTATGCAAATCGTAATTTTCTTTCATCATCATGAGCCAGCCTAGTATGGCCCTTTAGTTTAGTTTCAGTTTTGAAATTTGATAATTGACATTTACCCACATTTGAAACAAATTTTTAAATTATTCTTTTAATGACAAATTGTAACTTGTGCTGGTTAAATAATATTCACCAACTAGCGGCCCGCCCAGCGACTGCGCCCGCTGTAAGACGTCACCTATCCGTACTTTCATGCAAAATGTCGTTTTAAAAGCACATTTGACTGGCCAGTCATCATGACTTTTCTGATTACAGCCCTGTCCTTTCAGCTCCCTAGGCTGCGGCCCTGGCGCCGCACAGCTGCCTGCTGCATGCACATTAAACATCTAGCTATAATAAGCTCTTTAAGCAAAACTGTTACTATGCAACCAAGCCCTCAGGCCCTACTAAGTACATATTTGTAGTCTTTTGAATAAAGGAATATTGAATAAATATAAGGTGTAAAACTATTAGCTGCAAATATTTTGAGGCGTGAATCAGGCCATAAAACTGAACAACTTTCCCCAAGAAACATAGGTTGAAATATGAGAAACGTTTTTGAACGTCTCATACAATTTGACTCGATAGGTCGGTAATTTTGTATGGGAGGTCCAACATTTTCATATTTCGACCTATGTTCCTTGAGGGAAGTTGTTCAGATTCATGGGCTGGTTCACCCCTTAAAATGTTTGCAGCAATTTTTTTATACACCATGCACAAAATGCCTGTATTGACAGTCAGGTAGTTACTGTTCTCAATTTTCTTGTATTCTTCTTGAACTAGGCAGATCTTACATTGCAATATAACTCGGAGAGATACATTTAGGGATATCCAAATTTTTATTCATATTTCGACCTATGTTCCTTGGGGAAAGTTGTTCAGTTTCATGGGCTGATTCACCCATTAAAATATTTGCAGCTAATTTTTTTACACCGTGTATAATATATGAGTATCAGTGCAGTGAGTCCCTGGATAAACTTCACACACTTATAAACTGTACAACTTTTGACAAGAAATAGGGGAGATTTGTACAGTTTACATGCTGTGTGGTCAGCTTGGCCACCCTTGGCCTGCATTATATTTTTTATCCCACCTGTACCACATTAAAAAATTGTGTCTGATTCTGGTTGTAAGAGATGGTGTAACGAAAACTTTACAAGCATGCTTAGACCATGAAACTGAATAACTTTTTGTATGAGGGGGTTATATGGAAAAAAAAAATTCAGTCTTCCATACAAATTCCCGATCAGCTGACTAACTTTGAATGGAAAAAAAAATCGTTTAATAGAAGAAGCTGTTCAGTTTCATGGTCTGATCACGCCTGCAAAGTTTTTGTTACACCATCTCTTACACCCTATATACAATTTTCTATAACAATTTTATGATCCTAAAAGGTTCCAATGACTACTTGTGAATTAATGACTATTTGTGATTTAATTATTATTTTGTGAATTATTCACCAAAATGAAAATTTTCTAATTTGCAGATTAATTTACTATCAAGTTTCTGTTGTTGTTGTAAGACTAGGATCACTGTGTTATGGAGAAATGCCACCAACTTTACTTTACATACTTTAATTAAGACACTGGCAAAATCTTAATGAAAACGCCATATATAAGATAGAATAGAATGATCTGCTAATGCTCTACAACATTAGGTAAGACTAGTTATTGCCGTGTGGTACTGGTTCAGAATAGTCACCCCATTTCGGCCCGGAGGTCTTGTAAAAGGCAATTAAGGGATAAATCCAGGGAACGGGCAGCAGCAGTCCCTGTAAATACAGTGTAAACTCCATGTAACGTCACTCGATTTAACGACAAACTCTCTAAAGCGTCGAAATTAATTGCATTTGGTTGGTTTAGCTAGTCTTCCATACAATGGTACACTCTACATAGCGTTACACCCACTCTCAATAACGGCAAAAATTGAGTAATAAAAAGTACCTTTTCAGTTAAAATTAGTAAAAAAAGCGCAGATGTGTAAGTTCTTTTGTCGCTTTATTATCCTAGCCTGCAATAAACTCGACTGTCGGCATCACGCATACCGAACTTTCAAAGAAATGTGTTCTTTTGTTTACAAATTGGGCTTGCACGTGTAGACTTCTTCTGGACCAGGACTAATACAAAAGTAGGAGTCATAGATTGTCTATACGTTATCATATTATTAGTTGTTTAAACTGTAGTATACTTTAAGTCTGAAATTTTATCAGATTCTTCTTCTCTCTATTTAACGCCAACTCTCAATAACACTATAAAATGTACAGTCCCTTCAGTGTCGTTATATGGAGTTTACACTGTATCTACAATAACTTGCACTGCACTCACAATTCTACCTGCCAAGCGTGGTGAGTATGGCCATACCCTCCCAATTGGGGGAGGCCCATGTCCAGCAATGGACTGTTGTGGCTGTAGAAGTAGTAGTTAGAGCCAATTAAAGCTACAGCTGGTTGGAGAGTATTGTTTGGGATATACAAAGGTTGCTATGCTACACAATTTTTCATCCCCACTTATGGGATAAAAGCGTGATTTATGTATGTATGTTTCTTATGATGCTTGGTGATCAGTGATAGTTCGAAATGCAGGAAAACTAGACAATACAAGCTTACCGTCCGGATCAATGCGTGTAAATTGGTTCCAGCTACCGAAAATAAGTATTTCCGAAATTATGTCTACTGATTATGTATGGTTCACAACAGTATAGATTATTAATTTTTTATTTTATTCACTTTTATACACAATAAAGCACGAAAACTGCACGTATCTTTAAGATTTTATTTCAGATGAGTTGACAACGGCAACACAGCACACACCACAACAAAGATAAAACGTCAATCAAATCAAAAATCAAAAAAATAGGAGGTTTTCTAGCCTGGATACTAGTTCTTTCGACAACAATTTTTTTTGTAACCTTTTTTAGCCTGGATACTAGTCTTTTAGGCTGTACAGTTCTCTTTTCTCTTTCAAATCAAAATAAAAGAAACAGGGTGACCATCTCAAAGGTGGGATATCTACCACACCCTGCGCAACTTGATGTCATAATTTTTTTTGGTAATCGGTACCGTGGATATTTGGATGGACGTTCATGAACTTATTTCCTAATTCTGCCTCCATCCACGCCACGTACACCTTTAGTACCGGGAATGAAATTTCTTCTGAAATACCGCCATCGAAAGTGGGCGTCGTCGGAGCAAGTGCTTTTCTAACCTAAAAAATTGTAATGCTTCAATATCTTCGACCGTAGTTAGGCCACGATGTCCAAATTATAGTAATAGGTAGTTACGCGGATTTTAGTTCACAAAAGTGATTAAGTATAGGTACCTACCTCGCCGTGTGATGCCGACTTAGAATAGCATCACCCCATTTCCTACCTGTAGGTGTCGTAAGAGGCGACTGAGGGACTTGAGATGACTTGAGGGTTTCGGGTGTATTACAACTTTTAGGCGACAGGCTGACAACCTGTCACTATAGTGATACACAAATTATCTCAAACGGTCCTCTATACTTTTCAGACGTGGCGATAGCGATCGTATTTTTATGGCCGTTAACGCTCTGCCTACCCCATACGGGATAAAGGCGTGATTTACGTATGTATGTACCTTATCTCGCGTACTAAGTCACGGGCAACAGCTAGTAATGAAATAAAACTATTTTGTCTATAAAGTACTTAGGTATCCATTTATTTAATTTACAAAATTAATTGGCTTAGCACAGCTTCAAGCCGGTGGTGTGGTGCCGGCTTAGAGTAATATTTTGTGGTTTATTGTGTTGTTGTGATCTGTAATAATGAAGGAGACTGAAAAACAGCAGTACTGCTGAGGCTCTTTCCTTTTTGCTCGTTTTTCTTTTTTTTGCATCACCAATAGGGTTATTTATAATTATTATTATTCTAGTCGCTGGATAAATGGCGCTGTGCTTGGTATGTTACCGCAAAGAACGGAACGTAATATTTAGTTTTGTTTTTTTTGAAACTTGGACTCGGACTCACTTGAAACGAAAGTGTCAGTGTATGCCAGACTGTCAGTCAGTGTTGCAATATTTTTTTTTTGTCTTTTGGCTTAGTAAAATACACAAAAATCAAGTAACATAGTCGGTTTCACGCCATCTATGGGGTTCTTGGATTGCAATACTAGTTTTTTGTTTTAATTCTCAAAAAGAAAACCTCCTATTGTACTCGTGGGTGTCGTAGAAACCGAAGGAGCGTTCCCTGTGTATGCCACATCTTGCACTGCGCTCGGCAATCCCCTTTTTTCCTCCTTTATCCTCTCCGATTCCTCAATAACTGGTCCTGAAATAAGCAATAACGTTGATAACGTTAGTTATTTTATTATTAAACACACATACATATATCACGCCTTTATCCCTTGCGGGGTAGGCAGAGTATTAACGATCGTAAAGTTGTGGTCATTATCGCCACGTCTGACAAGTATTGAGGGGCTTTAGTCCCTTAGTTGCCATTTACAACACCCGCGGGAAGAAATGGGGTGATGCTATTCTAAACCGGCATCATACGGCACTATACATATATTAGTAATTTGTACGCAAGCACGCCGCCTCAAACATAAATAGAACTTATAGAACCCGTACAGATAAAAAAACGATATTTAGGTAAATGGCGGCGGTTACCTAAGTGTGAGGAAGAAAGCATGAACGCCTGGTATATAAATAAATAAATAATAAATAAATATCCTGGACAATTCACACAGCGCCATCTAGCCCCAAACTAAGCAGAGCTTGTACTATGGGAACTAGATAGCTGATACTAATACATATATACTTTTTTTTTTTTTGTAAATAAATACATATTATACATAGAAAACACCCAGACTCAACACAAATATTTGAAAATTGACTTAACAAATATTTGTGTCCGGTGGGGATCGAACCCACGACCCTCGGCGTAGAAGGCAGTCATACTATCCGCTACGCCATCGGGACAGTCGAGACTTAGTGGAAGAGAGAAAGCTTGACAAATGACCGCCATTTACAGATCGTTTCTATATCTGTAGGGTTATAGATGAATTAGTTACTTACTATGAAGACACAGGCGGCCAATAGAGCAGCCTTATACCTCACATCTAAGTTATCTGGGAAGTGCACGTCGTGGTCGAACCAGTCCTTGTTTATTCTGCCTATTTCAACGTCGTTTACATCGAGAATCTGCAAAATATTATCTACCATAGTCAGTAAGTTTAGGTACTTACTTATCTTTTTGTAAACAAAGTTTGTATTAAACTGACAGTTCTGAAGTGTCACTTTCATACAAAGTTTGTTGACAAAAAGATAAGTACCTAAACTTACAGACTATAGAGGCCTGCCTCTATTTAAAAAAACCTGCTTCAAAATCTGTTAAATAGATAGAGTGATTCAAGAGGAAGGTTTTTATGTATAATACTTGCCGGGAAAACATCTTATTCCCACGGGAAAATGAGTTGCAGCGGGCTCAGCCGCTGGTCAGGCCGCTAGAGCACTATTATAATTTTAAACAGCTGGGCATTGCCACAAAAATAATTAGTTTTTTGGTAAGAGCCTTTGTTTTACAAACCTTGTACTCACACGAGGGCGTAACTAGTATCGGTCTCTGCACCCTCAGCACCCGCTCATCTCTCTCATTCATTATCAGCACTGATCTAAAACCGAAAAACGAAAATAAGTTGTCTGACCACGCCTGCAAAGTTTTCGTTACACCGTCTCTTACACCCCGTACACCTACAAGTTAAAAAAAAAACTGCAAATATTTTTATGTTTTCATATTTCGACGTCTGTTTTCCCTTACAATGTTTACAGCTATAGTAGATTACGTACTGAGGTATGTAAGCTATCAATAACAACCGAGGTTTTTTAACGCCCGAGCGGAGCGAGGGCGGTACCTTTCCGAGGTTGTTATTGATGTTACATCCATGGTACGTATACTGCTTTACATATCGAATGAAAAAAGAGTAAAATAAAGCAATAAATACAAGAAAACGATCCATAAATGATGGTTGTATCGTCTGCTATTCAAATTGCACCACTAAACTTTTTTTTCTATGATTGAAAAATATTGAATTAATATGAAAGAAAAGTATCCTAACATAAAGTAGTCATTTTTCTGATCGTAGGGATATTAGTAATTTTTACTTTTGTCATTGTAATATTGAGTAATAATTCGACAAACTCATTTATTGAGGTTATAAAAATACAGATTAAAAATATAATTCCTGCGTTTAAGCAACACAATTCGTAGCGGCCAGTTCGAAATTTAAAATCGTATACAACTAATTGGATGCAACTCGTATTAAAAATAAGAAGAAATTGACTTTAACTTTTTAATTGCCGCGATTCTATTGGTTCTTTTTCTAGTTCCATATTTAAAATTACTTACAGGCTTAGTTTTAAAACCTCGCCTGTAAGTTGAACTTACAGGTCGTGTTTTTTGTCAGTAATGACCTACTTTCAGAGCATGAGATATGTAAAATATTTTTATTCCTCATATAAGGTGTAAAAATATTAGCTGCAAATATTTTAAGGAGTGAATCAGCCCATGAAACTGAACAACTTTTCCCAAGAAACATAGGTCGATTAAGGATTTTTTTTAACCTCCCTTACAAATTGTGTGGTCCGTTGGTAATTTTGAATGGGATGTCTTAAGTTTTTTTTTCATACTTTGACCTATGTTTCTTGGGGAATTGTTCAGTTTCATGGACTGGTTCGCTTCTTAAAATATTTGCAGCTAATATTTTTATACCGTATATAACACCCACCTGCTGATCATGCCTTTCATTCGCACTGTGAGGGACGGGCAGTTCTCAAACCTGACCTCCATGTATGGTAGACTGCAGAACGGGTGGATGTATCTGATGTCGAGGACCTGGAATTGTAGAACAAAGTGACCTAGAGTAGAAATAAGTACCTATTCATTACATTATTCATTAAAATATTCGGAAGCCCTCCGGCCAGATGGATCAATGACAAATGGCTTAGGCAAGGACTTACGAGTAGATAAAGAGGATGCGGCGGCGCGCATGCGCTCTGCATAAAAGTCCTGAAACGCGGTATCAAAGTGTTTTCATATCAAACATGTCCGGTTGGACCAGTCGGTCCCATGGTCACAATCACAACACACGACCAGGCGGGTAGCTACCCTTTTCCCTCCTCCGTCGTCACTCGACCTACTGGGTCGCCGTCCGGCGTAATTTAGATGGGCCGTAAACATATAGACCATACAAAAAAATTAGCCTACTGGCCTCATCATCCATCACTCCTCCTGGAAATGAGTGGACCACGAAAACGGGGGAGACGCCTGAGGGAGACCTACGTCCAACAGTGGACAGCTATGCAATGTGTTGATATTTTGATGACTAATTCATCAATAACTGGTCCAACAAGAAAAAAGGTACATTTGTGCATAAGATGATAAACCCAAGTGATAAACTTTACGGTCGTTATCGCCATATCTGACAAATGTTTGAGGGTCGTCGATTCAAATAAGTCGTGTATCACTATAGTGACAGGTTGTCAGCCTGTCGCCTAAAATTGCAATACACATGAAACCCCCAAATTGGCTTCTACACTTACACCCACGGGAAAGAAATTGGGGAAGCAATTCAAATTTTTTACACTTTGCATAAAATGATGCTCAGCTTCCGTACCGGTCTATCCGGACTGTCTCCAAAGCGGAAGTGTCTCCAACCGCTGGCTGTGAGTCTGACACCAGATGGCAGCACCAGGATGTAATTCAGCTTGCAGCAGCTCACCTCTCTGTTCATGCTGGCAGTCTGCGAGCTGGACAGTAGCTGTACAACTGGAAAGGATGGATACAATATGCATCAACTCTTCAGGGTGTAAGAGACGGTGTAACGAAATTTTGCAGGCGTGCTCAGACCATAAAACTGAACAACTTTTTCTACGTATGATGTTAACCAAAAAAAAGAAATTCGACCTTCCATACAAAATTCCCGATCAGCTGACTGACTTTGTACGGAAACTCGAAAAATTCTTTTCGTTTGCCAACATAGACCCCATAGGTACAAAAAGTTGTTCAGTTTCATGGTCTGATCACGCCTGCAAAGTTCGTTACTCCGTCTCTTACACCCAGTATACATATATCGCGCCTTTTCGCTTGCGGGTTAGGCAGAGCGTTAACGACCGTAGAAATACGGTCGCTATCGCTACATCTGACAAATCTTTGACTGACGGCTGATTCTTTGAGTGCTGATTCAGAAAAATTGTTTATCAGTAAAATCACTATAGTGACAGGTTGTCAGCCTGTCGCCTAAAATCGTAATACACATGGAAGTCTCTCCCTTCATCTCATACGGCATCCTCGGGAAGGATGTGGGGTGAAGCTATTCTAATACCGGTAATGTATATCTACGTATATATTATGGTGCGAATGATGTAAAAGCTCAGCAAAAGACACGCAAAAGGTTGCCAACCCAGTTATGTAAATTTTCTCTTTCTCAATAAAAATACTCTTTACATAATTAGGTACATGTTTATTCTAGTTTCAATAATAAGAACATTTTTAATAAAAAATAGTAGGTAAGTAAATGTCGAAAACTAGGGTTGGTAATTATTTTTTGCCGTGTGATGCCGGCATAGAATAGCATCACCCCAATTCTTCCAACGGGTGTTGTAAGAGGCAACTGAGGGACTCGAGGGTTTCATGTGTATTACAACTTTAGGCTGACAACCTGTCACTACAATAGTACACGAATCATCTGAAGGGGCCCTCAATACTTGACAGACGTACTCTGCCTACCCCGCAAGGGATAAAGGCGTGATTTGTGTATGTATGTACGTTTGTGTAATTATTTTTATTTTACATCACTTACTTGAATCATTAGAATTATTCATTAGTTACTATTACTTGTTGTACCCAGACCCAATTTTAAGCACAGACTCTTTGCTAAGCACAAAAAACAGATTTAATAAAATACACAGCGCACGTGCGTTTAAATCAAGACTTAAAAATATCTATGCCGGCTATGCAATAGTGAAAACAAAACAATAAACCAACCGAGTAACATAGTTCTCCTCATACTTAGCCGGTTCTAGCTATTTCATTTCGCAAACTTAATAACGTAGGTAGTGTGAGTAAGATAGAGATATTTATCCGTAATTCGCAACAAGCTTTCAAGGTTGGGTCGAGTTATAGTCTGCGAGACGTATTTTTGCATCCGTAGAAATATGATTTCCTATGCTCCAATCATCATGACCTGCGCGATCTTCGTGTCGTTTAGGTGCAGAATGTCCCTTTCGCAAAATGTCTCCTGGTTCCAAAATGTCCCTTTCTCAGAATGCTCCTTCCCCAATTTGTCCCATTCCTAAAATGTCCCTTTCCCAAAATGTCCCTTTCCCATAATGCCCCTTTCTCAACATGCCCCTTTCCCATAATGTCCCTTTCCCTTTTTTTACCGATCTAACTTACAAATAGCACTAAATTGAACCAGGTGATTCAGCCTGTTTTAATCAATTCGGAAAAATATCAAAAACTATAAATTGAGATATTTACTTAATAACTGTGTGTTCGCCAAGCATAGAACCTGATACTTCTGAATCTTTAGATCAATACTCATACCACTCGTTCCGAAAGCTTAGATTAAGGTGTGGCTGTGCTTTGTATACGTATACAAATGTTCGGAAAGGGACATTATATGGGAAAGGGACATTTTGGCAAAGGGACATTTTGCGAAAGGGACATTTTGGGAAAGGGTCATTTTGGGAAGGGGACAATCTGAGGAAGGAGCATTCTGAGAAAGGGACATTCTGCACCTAAACGCCTACAAATATAAAATTAAACCATTTGCAGAGTGGTTGATACGGTCCTACGTCGTTCCCCGATCTTTTCATGTTTCCTACACTTTTGACCTTTATGATGACAAATAACCGACTATATTTATATAAATATGTGTGCAAATAGATGTGTAGTACTAGACAGAACGTGTGAAATTATGTGTGCTGTTAGGTTCTAAAGATCGGTATTTATCTAACGCATTCACCTCTGAGTTCGATCCCAAGAGCGATTTTGACAAATGTCAGTCAATACTAACAGCAGCTCAAAGTTGCACTCAAGATCTATCTCAGAGTTGAGTGCGGTTTATGAATACAGCCATAAGACAACGGCGTATACGAAATAGAAGTTCTATCGATTTAAAGATACACCACAAGGGCGCCAGACAGACATTGCGGGCGTTCCCGATGACCTGATGATGTCATCCTTTGTCATCCACACGAATTGGTGTGTTCAATTTTATCAAACTAAGTGCTGCAAGTCTACAGACAAACAAAGAAACAAAAACGTGAGAATGTTGGGTCCGTGTTTTGGATGGCACGTTTTCCGTAGTCATAGTCAGTATCAAACTTGTTTTCTTCTTTCGATACTACAGTAAAGTCCCGATTGGGTTGGTAGTGTGGTGTCGCATCACCCCATTTATTGTATTCGTGGGTGTCATAATAGCAACTATAGTCTGTAAAATATAGGATGATCCCTGTGACGTTTGTGGCCTTGGAGCAAATGTTACATAAGGTCCATTTTCCTAGGAAACAAAGGAAATATGATGGACCTTATGTCATAGCATTTGCTTCAAGGTAACAGATGTCACAGGGATCATCCTATATTTTACAGACTATGAGGAATTAATCCAATGAACAGGCAGCAGCGTTCCCTCATCAGTTCAACCATAAGACGTCCACTGCTGAATAATAGGTCTCCCCTAAAGATTTCCACCTTGTCCGATTAGAGGCGGCCTGTATCCATCATTCTACAGCAGTCTTCCATCTCGCGGGGGCCGTCCTACACTGCGCAAGCCGGTACATGGACTCCACTCGAGAACTCTTCTGCTCCACCGGTTATCGGTCCTTCGAGCAATGTGGCCTGGCCTGCCCATTACCACTTCAGCTTACTGTCTCTCTTAGGGTGCGTCTCCCTTGAAGCGGGGATGCGCTAAGCTAAGCTAAGCGCGACATGAATTGACCAATCATGAGCCTCAAAATCTCCGAATCCCCGCCCCGCTTCAGTGGAGACGCACCCTGATTGGTCTAATTATGCCCCGCTCTGCTCAGCTTAGCGCAGCCCCGCTTCAGTGGAAGTTGGTTACCTTGGTTCGTCTACGGATCTCCTCGTTTCTGCTCCCTGCGAATACTTATTTCGGACTCCAAATCGACCTTTACTCTTGCTTCGGCTTTCAGCTTTGGCGGCTCTGGGTTTCTAGCGTCTGTGGTTCCTATACGGAGTTTTCTTTTATATTTTTTAAATTATTATTTAGTCGCTGGATAGATGACGCTGTGCTTGGTATGTTACCGCAAAGAACGAAACATAATATTTAGAGTTCTTTTTTTTTAACCTTGGACTCGGACTCATTTGGAATGAAAGTGTCAGTGCATGCCAGGCTGTCAGTCAGTGTCGCAATGTTTTTTTAGTCTTTTGGCTTTGGAATCTACACTTAAATCTAGTAACATAGTTGGTTCAACGCCATCTATCGAGTTCTTAGAATACTAGTTTTTTTTTAATTCTCAAAAAGAAAACCTCTTATGGCTTGACTTGTAGAAAGACAAGCCTCTTAGTTCCCACCCCAATAAGTGTCACTCCAAAAAAACCAATACCTTAAACGGTATCCTAGCAACGACATTATCTTCTTTCGACCGAATCTACTTCTGTAAAAATAACAACAAAACTGTGCGATCGTACATCAAATTAAACTAGTAAGTACATTAACCCTGTGATTGCTGTGGTATGCGTGATCGATTACACCCCTTATGTGTTGCTAATGTGTGTGTTGGTATGTGTTTGTTTGACAGCTGTATCGATAGTGTTTTGTCAAAGCGCGATCGATGAAATCTACGGTGGTGGTATAGGTGTGTGGGATGTTCAGTTACCATATACCACTAGTAGCTCTGAAGCTTTGACTGGCAGGTCAAATTTTAATGAACTAGTTTAAAACTAAGAATATATAACGTCATGACTCTCTAGTTTGATTGGCGTCAAACACTTACTTTTATACAGAGTGTAAAAAAAACTGAATAACTTTCCCCAAGGAACATAGGTCGAAATATGAAAAGAAAATTAGACCTGCCGTGTCGCCGTGTGATGCCGGCTTAGAATAGCATCACCCCACATCCTTCCCGTGGGTGTCGTAAGAGGCGACTAAGGGACTCGAGAGTATTGGTGTGTTACAATTTTTAGGCGACAGGCCGACTGACAACCTGTCACTGTAGTGATACACATGTTTTCTGAGACAACCTTGGAAAACAATCCTCAAAAATGTCAGACGTGGCAATAGTGACTCTATTCTTACGGCCGTTAACGCTCTGCCTACCCCACAAGGGATAAAAACGTGATGTATGTATGTATGTAATATTTTTACACCTTATGTAATTTTTCTAGTTATTTATTATTATCTATCACGATAAGGCAAGGAGAATGATAAGTTCGTGCCATCTCGTTGCGTGTGTGTTCAGCCTTATTGAAATTCCGCTGCAGGCTGTGCAAGCCTCCGCTAGTAATACCATCTAGCGGAGGTTTATGGGAATTACTTTGCTTGTGTTGGCATGTGTATGTGAGGCAGACAAAGAGGTTAGGCCGTCGTATAGCCAATGGAGTGAGGTATTTTATAGAGATTCTTCAAATTCCCTGTAGATGGTGCTGAGCCTCAGTCAAAAGCACATTATACTGTTAGGCAAAGTATGACTTCCGTTCTAGGGGTGAACCAGCCTATGAAACTTAACAACTTTCCCGAAGCAACTTAGGTCAAAATATGAAAAAAAATTGCACCTCATGGACGACCTGACTCAGCCGGCCGGTACATTTTGTATGAGAGGTCCAAATTTTTTTTTCATATTTCGACCTATATTGCTTGGGGAAAGTTGTTCAGTTTCATGGGCTGATTCACCCCTTGAAAGTAAGTCACTACTTTTCCTAACACTGTATAGGAATGCTGCTTCCATGATTTGGCCTTAGATCTATGATTTCAAAGAGGTGTGCACAAGCTTTAAACAAAATCTTTTGGGATATTGACCCCAGCTTAGCTAGAAGCTGTAATACTTACGAAAAAGATGGTTCCGTGCTTCGAAAGGCCACACCTAATGGACCTTATGAACAATACCACGTGCCTTGTGTTGTGGTATACCAACGGTATACGGGGTGTAAGGGGCAGCGTCCCGAATACTGATAGGGTGCAAGCAGACCATAAAACTGAACAACTTTCCCCTAAGAACATATGTCAAGAAACGTCAAAAAAATTTTGGCTTCCCATAGTAAATGCAGTCAGCTGATCGCGATTTTGTATGGGAGGTAGACTTTTTTTTGTCGTTTCCTGACATAATGTATGTTCCTAGAGAAAAGTTGTTCAGTTTCATGGTCTGCTTGCACCCTATCAGTATTCGGGACGCTCTCCCTAACACCCTGTATATACTTACCGTTGTATGTACCATAATACGAGCGATTTATCATGTCAGAAGATTGATGTCTTCAACTCTTCAACTAGGGGAAGCGAGTTCAACCTGGCGTTCATTAATTACTTCTTTCTGTTCTGACATAGAAAAACGAACAGCAGAATTTCATTTATTGAATCAACAGAACAATAATAAAGAATAAAGAAGTTTGCACTTTTATAGGGATATTTTTTATTTATTATTATTCTAGTCGCTGGATAGATGGCGCTGTGCTTGGTATGTTACCGCAAAAGACGGAACGTAATATTTTTTTTTTGTTATTTTGATACTTGGACTCGGGCTCATTTGGATGGAATGAAAGTGTCAGTGCATGCCAGACCGTCAGTCAGTGTTGCAATGTTTTCTTTCTTTTGGCTTCGGAATCTACACTGGAATCTAGTAACATAGTCAGTTCAACGCCATCTGTCGAGTTCTTGGAAAACACGTTTTTAATTCTCAAAAAAAAAATACCTCCTATTCAGAAAGTTATATCGAGTTACACCAAATAAAAAACATGTACATAGCGGCCTTGCTACGGCGTAGCAAAAGACTACAGCTACTTTAGTTCGAAAGTTTTGCAGTAGGTAACTAATTTAATGTTTTGTGAATTCTGAAGCTATTTAAATTACTAAAGTTCTAGTAGATCAAGCAAGAATAATTATTAGTTTGTAGTAGCTAAATCCAGCCTTTCGGTTTGTCTGTACCTGTAACTTACTTAGAATATTTTTACTGACCAAACATTTACGATAATTATTGATCTCTTGGATAACTCAAGTGGCACAGGAATATTTGAAAATGGAAAATCGGAAAATGGTTTAAAATAGTTTTAGTAAATAGCGCTTAATCATACATATTTTTTTGTCAATAACGTAAATAAAAACGTCTTTTTTCGTGTCTAGAGCTTTACCAGGACTTTTAAAGACTTGAAATCGGCTCGTGTGATATTTTTGGTCTCATGTATGCATGTAGTCAAAGACTGGTGGGAGCTGGCTAAAGATAGAGACAAGTGGAAAAAAGAGGGGGAGATCATTGCCACAGACTGTAAGGGACAATTTAAGGCGACAGGCTGACAATCTGTCACTATAGTGATACACTTATTATCTGCGGCCCTCAATATTTGTCAGACGTGGCGATAGCGACCATATTTTTACAGTCGTTATTGCTCTGCCTACCCCTCACAGAATTAGGGCGTGATATGTGTGTGTGTATAATCTATTCGTTCGTTTTTTTCGTGTTAAAAGCTTTGGCAGGTACCTAAAGAGTTCAAATCCGCTAGTGTGCATATTTTGGTCTTTAATTTTCTGTATTTTATCTTTTTAAGCCCAGGCAAAGTCAAGTAATGAAACGAGTGAAGTTTATCGCCGTGCCTCGTACCACCTTCCCTCCTTGATTGCAAAGTTGCCCCAGCGTAACTAATTTCCAGCAGTTGTTTGATTTGAACTATAGTTAGCAAATAGTGGTGCAAGTCGATAATGGAGTGAAGTTTGCGATTGAGCTTGCATAGGGTTTGAGTTTGATCGGGTATAAGATGCATGAAAGATGTAGAAGATGTAGTTTTCACCTAACAGCAAATGCAACTAAATAAAATATAGACTTAAGAAGAATGTTCAACAATCTGTAGGTAGATACCGATATGGAATTAATTATTTTAGCCTAGTCGTCTTTTGGGCTATTAATATATTTTAAAACTTAGCTGGGGTAGCTTAGGTCCTATGGTACAAATTGTTAATTGAGAATAGGAGCACTTTTGAGCAGGTTTTTGGGTGGTTTTCCTGTTCAGGGGGTCCGGCTGATGTACATGACACATGTAAATATATTTTTTTAAATATTCACTTTGATAGCTACATGCTAGTAAGTTACATGCTGTGTGGCCAGCCTGGCCGTCCCCGAGGCAGTGCCTTTTTTATCCCACTCGTGCCGCGTTTCTACTAGGAACATAAAATTGTTATAAAAAACTGACTAATTTATTTTTAGCGACAGTATTGTATTGTAAATTCTTGACTTTCTGAAAGCATTCGTTGCGAATCTACTTGGAAATAAACGATTGAAATTTGAATTTTGGAAATATTTGACTTACTTATATGCTTTGACTCTACTGCTCAAATACGAGCAGCGAACCAAATTCAATCCAAAGATCTTTGTTTACATGCCTAGTTTGAGTTGAGCTTTGACTTCACATTCCAAACGAGTTATTCTGTTTTAAACTCAGAAATATACCTGCACCTCTAGTCTCTATTACATTTTATATAACTTTCAAATAATTTTTCTGTAGTTTCCAAAGGACGAAATTATAATCGAACGCAAAACTTATAATTCAGTTCCACTAATAGGCAACATTAGTTTCCCTCCCTTTTGTTTTCTTTTGTAGGTATGCCTAGTTTGGAAAAGTTTTGTTAGTTACAAATCCACGATACGATTTATTTTTTAGTAAACATTGTTACCTCGAATTTAAATAGCAAAACTAGCTAAGCTTTTTCTGCAACAAGAGCTATATTAGTGTACCTATAGTTACATAAACGTTAAATTGGAAGTAAACTTCTTCCATCCGTACCATATTTCGTGCAAAATGAATTTCGTTTTAGAAGGCTCTAGAACGCTTGGTCGAGTAGTATCAGTCATTATACACCATATAATAATCACCTTTTATGGTTTATTCTACTTGATTTCCCCATTTCCCCAGGGGGTGTAAGGGGGCCCAAATTACATCTCTCGGGCCCCAAGCCAACCTCTCCTGCTCGCGGTGCACCCTGCTGGACTACTAACGAGGCTCTGGCAACCAAATCCCCACCAACCCGCACTGGGCCAGCGTGGTGGGTGACGGCCCGTACCCCCTTATGGATTCTACAAACAGAAATCGGCCCCAAGTGCCCGGCGGCCCCGGTGGCCGGGCAGATTCAGGCGAAAATCGACCCGGCTCCGAGACCAGGGGTGCTAAGAATCCCCGGGCGGCGTGGATCCCTCGCCGAACGACCTTGGCCCTGGCAACATATAACGCGTGCACACTGCGGACGGAAGAGAAGTTAGTGGAACTCGAGGAAGAACTGAGCAGGTTACGGTGGGACATAGTGGGACTGTCCGAAGTCCGAAGAGAGGGGGAGGACACGATAGCCCTGAAGTCAGGTAACCTGCTCTACTTCCGGGAGGGCGACCATCTGTCCCAAGGTGGTGTCGGGTTCATCGTCCACAAGTCCCTCGTGAACAACGTAGTACAGGTCGGGAGTATTTCAAATAGGGTGGCATTCCTTATACTCAGAATAACTAAACGTTATTCGCTGAAGGTCATACAGGCATACGCCCCAACTTCGAAGTACCCCGACGAGGACGTGGAGGCAATGTATGAGGACATATCCAAAGCCATACATACCTCCAGGACTCATTACACGGTGGTCATGGGGGATTTCAACGCTAAGCTGGGCAATCGTTGCGGTGACGAACTGAGAGTTGGGCCATTTGGTATTGGGGTGAGGAACAGCCGAGGTCAAATGCTGGTCGACTTCATGGAGAAGGAGGGACTCTTTATGATGAACTCGTTCTTCAGGAAACGGCCGCATCGAAAATGGACCTGGAAGAGCCCCGACGGTGTTACCAAAAATGAGATAGACTTCATCATGACAGACAAAAAACGGATATTCAACGATGTCTCTGTGATCAATTCGTTCAAAACGGGTAGCGATCACCGAATGGTAAGAGGCACGTTGAATCTTAATGTAAAAGCCGAGAGATCACGTCTGATGAAGTCTACGCTCCGACCAGCACCTGCCCAAATCCAAAACCCTGAGAGCTTTCAGCTCCACCTGCAAAACCGCTTCGATTGCCTGGGTGAGTGTATCGACGTGGACGACTATAACGACAGGGTCGTGGAAACTGTCCTTACGGTTGGCTCTAAGTTCTTCAAACCCAATCGTACGAACAGAACCAAAAAAATCTCAGACCTTACTTCGAGGCTCATGGAGGAACGACGCGAGATGATTCTGCAGTCGTCGGAGGATACTTCCCAATATCGGCAGCTCAATAGGCAGATCTCTAAGTCTTTGACCCGCGACATACGCCAATTTAATACTGACCGTATTAAAGAGGCAATTGAGCGCAACAAAGGCTCCAAGGTGTTTGCTAGAGATCTGTCGATAGGCCAGAGCCAACTAGCGAAGCTAAAGACCGACGATGGCAGAATCGTATCGTCCAAGCCCGAGCTATTGGAAGAGGTCGAGAAGTTCTACGGACAGTTATACGCGACAACATGCACACCTGTCAATAATCGGGTCGCAGATCCAAGAGCTCGATTAACCCGGCACTACACAGAAGATATCCCGGACGTCAGCTTGTACGAGATTAGTATGGCTCTGAAACAGCTAAAAAACAGCAAGGCGCCGGGTGATGATGGAGTTACGGCAGAGCTTCTGAAAGCCGGTGGTAAACCGATACTTAAAGCACTGCAGAAATTGTTTAACTCTGTCATACTCGAGGGCAAAACGCCACAGGCGTGGCACAGAGGCGTGGTGATGCTGTTCTTCAAAAAGGGCGATAAGTCTTTGCTGAAGAACTACAGACCCATCACGCTTCTGAGCCATGTCTACAAGCTGTTCTCAAGAGTCATAACGAATCGTCTCGCACGCAGGCTCGACGACTTCCAGCCTCCCGAACAAGCCGGCTTCCGAAAAGGCTTTAGCACCGTGGATCACATTCATACGCTGAGGCAAGTTATACAGAAGACTGAAGAGTATAACCAACCACTCTGCCTCGCGTTTGTGGACTACGAAAAAGCCTTCGATTCGATCGAAACATGGGCCGTACTTCAGTCTCTTCAGCGGTGCCAAGCTGACTATCGGTATATCGAAGTGTTGAAGTCCTTGTACGAAAGCGCCACCATGTCAGTTCGACTTCAGGACCAGGACTCGAAACCTATCCAGTTGCAGCGAGGAGTGAGACAGGGAGATGTAATATCACCGAAACTGTTCACAGCAGCACTGGAAGACGTCTTCAAGCTCTTGGACTGGAGAGGACTTGGCATCAACATCAACGGCGAGTATCTGACTCACCTTCGTTTTGCCGACGATATCGTGGTCATGGCGGAAACCCTGGAGGACCTCGGTACAATGCTCGATGACCTCAATAGAGCCTCCCAACAAGTGGGTCTAAAAATGAACATGGACAAGACCAAGGTTATGTCAAACTCTCTTGTTGCACCCATTACTCTGACAGTTGGGGGCTCTACTCTGGAAGTTGTCGACGAGTATGTCTACCTGGGACAAATAGTCCAGCTGGGTAGGTCCAACTTTCAGAAAGAGGTCAATCGTCGAATCCAACTCGGCTGGGCAGCGTTCGGGAAGCTACGTAACATCTTCTCTTCTCAACAACTACCGCAGTGCCTCAAGACAAAAGTCTGGGATCAGTGCGTATTGCCAGTGATGACTTACGGAGTTGAGACGTGGCCGCTAACAATGGGCCTCATAAGAAGGCTCAAGGTCACTCAAAGGGCAATGGAAAGGGCTATGCTCGGAGTTTCTCTCCGCGATCGAATCAGAAATGAGGAAATCCGGAGAAGAACCAAAGTCACCGACATAGCTCGAAGGATTGCGCAACTTAAGTGGCAGTGGGCGGGGCATATTGCTCGTAGGACCGATGGCCGCTGGGGCCGGAAAGTTCTCGAGTGGCGGCCACGGACCGGTAGACGCAGCGTAGGTAGGCCTCCCACAAGGTGGACCGACGATCTGGTGAAGGTCGCGGGAAGGCGCTGGATGCGGGTGGCGCTGGACCGATCATCGTGGAGATCCTTGGGGGAGGCCTATGTCCTGCAGTGGACGTCTATCGGCTGAGACGACGACGACGACGACGACGACGATTTCCCCAGCAGCAATGGCAGAACCCAAGCAGCTCAGCGTGGCGACGACCACGTTGGTGCTGCGTGGCGTGCGTCAGTTTCTGACGGCGTCACGCGCAGCAGTGCAGCGTCGCCCACCACCCCCACCTAAGCCGAAGAAGAAACCCAAGCCTGTACTGCCTGCTAATCAGCTGCCGCCGAAGATACTCGTGGTTCTTTTGAAGACTTCTAAGTTTGCGAAGTAAGTGGATCTGCTCTGTGGTCAACAATGAGCTCTCAGACAGCTCTATCAGACCCTAGGCAGCTAAGTATTGGTGCTATATGTCTATGGCGGTGTTACGTGAAGCAGTGAAGGCTACCAACAAAACCTAAGAAGAAAGCTAAGTCAGAGATACGTACTTGTCGTGCTTACCAACTAAATCGTCAACATAGATGCTTAACGGAACTGTCAGTACCTATCTATACCAGTAGCAATGTTAGAAGATAGGTACTTACTCTACCACGTAAGTGAGATACAAGCTGATACTTTAACAAAAACTGAATTTGTGGAGTATATAAGCAAAGCACAGTTACTTTATTAGTTTCTTACCATTTTTTTAGACGAACATCATAATTACTTTTTAAATCACAACTAGAAACTTTAATCACTTTAAACATTTTAGTTTATGAAATTACCAATATCATTTGTTTCCACACAGCACCCAGCACACACTATCACGATGCACGAAATGAAGGTACTGGCAAAAACATGGCTCTATCTAACAACTCGTATGCATAGAAAATAACCCCTAACCAGTCTAAGGAAAAGCCAAGTCTCGCAGCAGTGTAAACGCGAGCTCGCGCCGCAGCGGTCGACATGCTACCACCATGCCGCCCAAGATAAAGGAAAAGCTCCTCGAAAACCTTCATAAAACCACGCATTTCACCAAGTGAGTCAGCTGTTTTCATTGTTACTTATTGAATACTGTTTTCTATAGTTTACGGGTGGGAAGGTAGCGTGTGGTATTAGATTAAAACTATTTGAAAGTTTTTAGTTTTCGAACTTTAATCTAATTAGTTTGACTTGGGTTAATAAGTTACTGTAGAAAGTTCAGTAGCTATGATGTGGTATATGTATACGAGTAGTAATCAAAGATTTTTCACATTTCATAATTTTGTCGCATCTTATAGAAATCTTTCGTTTTTTTTAATTACCATTCTAATTGTTTTTGACGATATTGATATTCGTAGAGACACTTGTTTGGCAGGTACTTTTCAGGCAGATGAGAATAGGCAGTCGTTCTGTGTAAAAACTTGGTTCCACGTCAAATCCCCTATGTTAAATAGCCGACGCTGACTGAGAAAGGGATAAGGCAAGGAAAATTTGGATAACATCTGTATCCTTTGCAGGTTAATCAGTGCATCAACATGCGTAGTTTTGATGGCCCCGGGCCTGAAAACGTAGAGTCCAACACGAACGAGTGCATCAACGATCATAAAGTGAAGATGTTTGTTCCAGGAATGAATTGGAGGCCCTGTACGTGATGTATCGCAAGTTGGTGGCTGCGGCCCAGGCAGGAGCGCCGCCGTCGCCCATTGGACAACCGCCGGCTAAGATTGATGTGAGTATGAAGTAAAAAATTAAAACACTGGATAAATGGATCAGTCATTGTAAAACCTTTTTTCTAACAATTTTATGATGATGATCTCTCCGACCGATTTCGGCCATGGCGACCACTTCCACTCCTAATCAGATCGGCACTGATGCGCCCAGAGATGGCCATTGTAGCCAATTTTTGCAGTAAACTACCGTGCACAGAGTGGACACGTGAGTTTGCCATTTACATAATTATAGTTAATGACGATCACTTAGACGGCGGTCGTTACACAACCATGTCAGAAGCCTACTACTTGTAGAAGGCGGTTGAAAAATTCTTACACTAGGGTTCATCGGGTCGTAGGACGACTCGGTGTCCCACACGAAAAGAAGTTAATGACGACGGGTGGACGGGCCTTCAGCTCATCGCGCTTAGCGTCGAAGTCTGCTTTACGCTTTTCCTCAAACTCGTGGACTTGTCTCTTAACCATCCCGCGCCATTAAGGACACTGTGCTGTGCTGCCACACCCTCCCATGGAGTGGGCTCAATGTTGCATCTTTTCATGTGTCGTCTCTGAACCTAGTATAAATGCGGCTCGGGTGGGATGAAAAATAAAATAAAATTAAACGTACTACCTCGCGACAGGCCAGACTGACCACACATCATGTTTGATTGTAATATCGGTCAGTTGGTGCAAGTTAGTAAGTACATTCATGTCACAATACAAAACAAATCGTAAACAGTTGGAAGCCATCGATCAATCCATCAAGCGACACTGCGATCCACGTGATGGACGGCATATTTCGTACACGTACGGGAAACTTTGCCGTCATAAACTACCGTAATTTGCGTACCACGGACTGTAAAACTACTGAAGACTACACTTAACATGAGGATATGAGGATGAGCATGCGTCTTTTAATCATAATTCAAATATTTTCTGCGCATGTTGCCATACGCTATGCCGTTTAAAGTCGGGCGCGGAATTTCATTTTCATCTTTTATGACAAGGTTACTCACGCGCGCTGTCATACCAAATACTACAACCGCTGATTACCAAATTGTTTCATGAAAGATTTTCCTCGGAAATGTTGTTACTTGTTACATCCTATATCAAAATTCAGAAGCTATTATTACTCGTATTTGACTGAACAGGAGTTGGACCAATCAGGACCATAACAAATCAGGACCAATCCTGAGAAGATCAACAGCCACGTTTACTAAGGCTGAATTTAATCGCTATACGAGAGTCTCGACTGTTGAGGTACGATTAGATTAATCTATTAAACTTTAAGATTAAATGTTGGCAAGCAGATCTGCTACTGTATCCTTAATTTTCTGGTCTGTGTTTCGTAGAGGCACGCAACAGCTAGAAAAAAATGCCGTGTCACATACGCCGTGTTTTGTGTTGTTTAGTTTTATTGCTGGGCGAATTGACGATATGGCAATATCGCATTGTCTGTATGATCGAAAGTAAATTACCTTCCATATGGAATAGGTAGATAGAGAACAAGGCTCATACTAGATGATATGGTATGAATACACGATCAGATAATGGAGTCTGTCTGCTTCGAGTCATACATTATTGAATCAGAAAATGTCTACCTACTATTTTTGCTAACTACCATGTCATAACATGCCATATTTACCTTTAAAATGTTTGTAAGGTTTGTATTAAAAGCGGGTTGACCCGTTACAGGTGTCTTTCGATACTGGGTTTGGAATTAGCCTCCATCTACTCGTAATATCTTAATGTATGCCATTGCTTAAAAAAAGTCAATTATTTCAACTATCGAACTTCGAGTTTTCCTGATATTCTGTTACTCAATTTCATTCAGATTCAAACTTTATGAAAATCGATTGACTGAACTGACTCAACGAATAATTTGTTTTTCCTTATGGTTTACGCCACGGAGGAGAGTAACCAGTGGAGAACGCGTCGGTACGATTTTGTTCAAAACCAAGCTCACTGGTTTTTGCGGGGGGAGAGGTAATTATCGCTAGACGCAATTGGCTTTCGCAATGACCGCATATTTTGTAGAGATGGGAAAAATAAATATGTAAAATTATATCGATATTTTATATCACCGTTTAATAAGTTTACTCATATTATGTGTAAGAAAATTTATTGAAACATGTGCATGCTAATATTAATATAGCGATATATGTATATAAAAAAAAAGTACCTACTTACATTGTAATTTTAGGGTATGTATTGAAATAATTGTACCGAATTGGAAACGACCTGTTACGATCATTTTGGATGGTAGGGCTGGTTGGCGAGACGATGCTGGTCAGCGGACAGACAGACGGACATGACAAGATGATATATTGACCTACCTATTGATATTTTGTTCTGATTTCATAATAAATGAAATAGTTACAAATTGACTCGAGAGTGTTGGTGTATTTTTAGGCGATAGGCTGACAACCTGTCACTATAGTGATGTGATACACATGTTTTCTGAAACAACCTTAGAAAACAAACATCAAAAATGTCATACGCGGCGATAGTGGCTGTATTCTTACCATTGGCCATTATCGCTCTGCCTACCCCGCAAGGGATAAAGGCGTGATATATGTATGTATGTTACAAATTGATATTCGACTAGCGCAAGATCTTTTATTTATAATAATGAAACACGAAATTTTGGCGCGGGGGGAATGAAACTCCATATGCCCCGAATGCATTCATTCATATAATATACATTGTAGGTAAGTTGTTAAGTACGTACATTAACATAATTCTTTTATGACGATCCCAGAATTATCGATAAAATCATTCTATACTTCTGAGAACAGTGGTATAGCACTAATACGAAGAAAGAGCCAGCCTACGTATGGACACACCCGTGCGTTAGAAAGGGATAGCAATGAAAGACATCAACGGGAGCGCATCAGAAATTATAAATATGGAATTATTTTTCATTAAAATTAAATTTTGAAAGAATCAAGCATAAAAATGTTTACCTATAAAATGTTATCCCGTCTTTTGCGGAACTTGATGTTGTACTACACTTTCCACACCATTTCACTGCACAGGAAGGCATTCTTGTTTACGTTTATACGCCAAAAAACGAAGCGCGGAACGTCCGTTCTTTCGCACAGTCTCAACCCGACTAATCAAAATTTTGATGCGTCTGCTTTACAAGGCATACATCAAGTGAGTGCGGTCGCCCCCGCATGCGCTCTCCACTGGTTACTGTCCTCCGTGGTTTACGCAAATCTTGGAAGCTAGCTTACGAAATCCATTTTGTGGACATCACCTTACAGCACTTGGCTCTCAAATTATCACTGCAAACCACTTAACCCACAAGTAAAATAATCTTGATTCTTCTTATTCTTGCCAAAGTCTTACCTAGGAACTGAATTTATAGATCGTTTTAGGAATCGTTATTCAGAGCTAGCACGAACGTAATGCCATAAACAATGATAAGAATACCGGTTTATAGGTCAGTCAATGGCTGCAAGAAATATGCAAGGAATTTCTATGCACTGAAATTGAAGGAACAGACTGATTTCGCTATAGAGATATTAGGCCACTTACCTATGTGGCTCCGCAGTGTTTAACTATTTCAAATCCGCTTTTACCGTAGTGAATATGAGATGCCTGAGAGAGAACTGCAGTGGTCGTCTCGCGTCTGTAGATTATGCTGATAAGATAAAGGGATTCAGGAGCAATCGTACCTACCTGGTCCAACCGATTTCCCTAACTATACAGCAGGGCAATGCAGCCAGTGTAATGGTACTTTTGGAACAGGTACGAAAAGGAATAAGCTGCTAGGGCAATGTACCTATATGTACATATACTACATATAATATGGTTAGGTATCTAGTTTAGTATTTTGTTTGGCTGTTGATCTGAACACTAAAGTCTTGTTGTTCCAGGGTATAGATCAGAATACTTTTCGCGACGTGATGCACACCACCTTCGACTTGGTGACAGAGGAGGCGATCATAGACAGGATGTGGACGACTTGGGAGCGCGGCCCGACTGGCGGCGAGGGGGCGCTCAAGTTTGAGTCCTGGGTCAGAGGTAGGTGCAAAATAAAGTTCAGCAAGTGACAGGAAGCTGAGCCAAGAACATGGTAGCTACCAGCCTGGCTAGGTGTTGTTATCAAGAGACTGACTGATTCACCTAGATTTCTACTTAGGATGGACGCCGTAGGTTAGTTGTGTGGTGCTGACTTAGAATAGCATCACCCTATTTCTGCCTTTGGGTGTCGTAAGGCGACTGAGGGACCACTCCCTGACTACGCTGCAGCTTTCCTTGTGGACACACCTTGCACCGCGCTAGCCAATCCGCTTGCTAAACGTGGCGCGTAGTGAGTAGAGTATAACATATTCTCCCAAATGAGGGAGGCTCATGTCAAGTGGTTGATTGTTGTGGCTGTTTCAGTAGGTTCAGATTCTGATTCGCCAACTTAGTTTTTCTTGTCTCTTTGTTAGAGGGAGTACTAAGATAAAAATATTTATTGAATTTTTTCTAGGCCTCAGTATTCTCCTCCGAGGAACAGACGAGGAAAGGAGGAACCATTGTTTCGCTGTTTACGATCTGAATGCAGACGGGTACATCACCAGAGATGAAATGTTCCTGTTGCTCAAGTAAGTCAATACCAATAGGTACATTTGAGATGTAAAGTATTTTTCACAGAATTTAGGTACGTGAGATCGTCCACCATCATTAATCACAACTTCAGCAGTTCACTATTTCGCATCCTCTATTGAAACCACCAGACCCCTCTTTCCCACTGGGCACTCTGGGCAAGTGCCCAGAGCCCCGTGATCGATAGGGGCCCCCATCGTCCCTGCCAGATCACTAAACGATAACCGATTTTTATTGCCGAAAAACTTTTTTAATTCGAATACAACGAACCTAAATTACTGACTACAATACCAATTTGCGTACAGCTTTTGCATGTGCGAAGCTAATCTACTCATACCCAAAAATTAGGCTTTTTGATTTCCGCAAAAATACAATTCAATGGTATACTAAGTACGTAAAATTCTCTAAAAGTTATATGCAGCATGTCTCGATTTATGATGTGTTGTTCTCGACATATTTAATCAACAAAATATAAAAAAAGTTAATTTTTTACAAACGAAAAAAAATATGTACGCTTTTGTTTACAAATAATAGATAGCGGTAAATTTCTAAAAAATGGTTCAAATATATAAAAAATATTTGTCAAAGTAATTTTTCGAATTGTTGATTGTTAACGGACTGCGGTTCTAGTTCGGCAACAAACATCGCTAAGATCTACTCGCAGGAGCCTTATAGCGACGTAAAATTGATCTTGACCAAACGACTTAAATAAATCGACTCGACGATCAGGAATTCCCCGTATTTGTCTGTGGTATTGTGACATTGTTTTTGTTTGTAGTTTTTATTGACTGTGCTTTGAGGTATTTTTTGATCAAATCTTCGTTTGCTTGTTTTGTTTTGTGTAGGCAACTTTTTTTTGGCATAAAAATAAATACCTACTGAATTATAATATAAAATGTCGAAACGGTCATATCCTAGTGGATCGGAAAAAAGGAAAAAAGCTGTACATCAAAAGGAAGTAATTGAAAAGTTACCAAAATTAACATCATATTTAACCACTACTACTGGAGAAACTTCTGTAAGTAGCAATCATACAAAAAATCTTCTACATGATGAGTCTCGTCAATCACAAATCGCAGAAATTTCTGAATCTTCATGTTCTACACCACTTCCTAACAATTTCGGAAAAGATATTGAATCAGAAACCGACCGTCCCAATGACGAAAGTGAAACAAATTTGGCGACTTCACAAATAGCGACAACTGTGTCAATAGAACAACAAAAATTTTTGAATTAGTGTTCTGTCAAAGTCAGGGCCCCATAATCGTAATATGCCCAGAGCCTCCAATAAGTTAAAGACGGCTTTGGAAACCACACCAGGATTGTCAAGGGTTTTGGCGAGAGCAAGGTGTTCTACTCATTGTGAAGAGTTCTTGAGTGGAGACCACGTACCGGAAGGCGCAGCGTAGGACGGCCATTCAAGAGATGGACAGACGATCTGGTCAAGTCCGCGGGGAAATGGTGGATGCCAACCGCTTCTAATCGGAACAAGGTGGGAATCTTTAGTGGAGGCCTATGTTCAGCAGTGGACTTGATTGATGATGGTGTTCTACTTACAAGAAATGCAACTGCCCGATACTTAGACTGATGTAAGTATCTTATTCGCATCATACGCCACCCACGGATATAAATGTGGCTCAGCAAAATACGGCCTAAATTGGATAAATCGTAAATATGTCTCCTGTACGAGATTTTTCTGCGCAAAAAAGCGATTTCTAAGCTTTTGCCTATTTTTTTGTTGCAGAAATTCCCTACTGAAGCAGCCAGGAGACGAAGACCCCGACGAAGGAGTAAGAGACCTAGTTGAGCTGGTTCTCAAGAAGCTGGACGTCGATAAGGACGGCCGAGTGTCGCCTGAAGACTACAAGTAACTTAGATACTATTCATCTTCCCGTTGGTATACTCAATGGTGCCCGGTTTAAATAGCATCACCCTATTTCTGTCCCTAGCTGTCTTAAAAGGTGACTAATATAATCCAGGGCACGAGCTCCTGCTGCACCATCAGACGTCACATCGGCCTATAGAAGTCCCCTGATGGACGCAGGCCTCTCTTAGGGTATACCACAAAGCACAATCTCACAACAAGATGGACAGCAGCGTTTCTTGGACATGCAACACCAGGCAATCTCTTTTTGGGTGGGACACCGAGTCGTCCAACGACCCAATGAATCCTAGTGTCAGAATTTTTCAATCGCTTCCTACAAGTAGCACTGAAATGCACTGGGCGCCTTGGTAGGGTAAGTAAGGTTCCGGGTTAGATTCTCGGTCACTCACAAAGTCGATATTTGGTTAGATAGCTGACCCCGACAGAGTACGGGATTCTTCTTCTTCTTCTTCTTCTTTTCGTGTGGGACACCGAATCGTCCAACGACCCGATGAACCCTAGTGTCGGAATTTTTCAACCGCCTTCTACAAGTAGCAGGCTTCTGACATGGTTGTGTAACGACCGCCGTCTAAGTGATCATAGACAGCAACCGGGACCTACGGCTTAACGTGCCATCCGAAACACGGAACCATCTTACTTACGGACAATCGGGTGGTTCAGCCCGCAATGTCCTAACCAGACTGGGAACAAATTCACAAAGAGATAAATATCAACTTTGTGAGTGACCCACCGAGAATCGAACCCGGGACCTTCTGCGTCAAAGGCAGTCGCACTACCACTGCGCCACATCGGTCGTCGTACGGGATAAGGCAAGGAGAATGATGATGGGTAGGTCAAGCGCATGTTCAGCAGTAGGCCATTGTGACTGAAACCATATTTTGTCTTGTTACAGAGAAGCGGTGGAACAGGAGCCTCTGTTACTCGAAGCGTTTGGACAATGTCTGCCATCTCGCCGGCACGCCACTGCCTTCCTCAAGACTCTGAACACCAAGCCTGTGGACAAATAGCGTAGGGATAACGAGCAGAAAAAATCACCCATATTCATACAAAATGTTAGAGTAACTTGAATAAAGACGGAGTATAAGACGTGGAAGCCGTATGTTCCGGTTGCTGTATATGATTACTTAGACGGCGGTCGTTACACAACCATGTCAGAAGCCTGCCACTTGTAAAATGCGGCTGAAAAATTCTGACACTAGGGTTTATTGGATCGTTGGATGACTCGGTGTCCCAAACGAAAAGAGAGAGAATGTTAGATGTTAAGCTTTCATAGTAGTATTTCTAAGATTACTTTAAGATTAAAATAGTTAATAAAGCAATTGTCTTGTCGATTTTACTTTTTAGTTTTCTACTAGGTTTTTACAACTAACGCCTGATGATTGTGCACGAGCAAACATACTGGCTATATTTAAAACGTGGATGCTATGTTTGTAAATTATTGTGCTTTTTATCAGATAGGGTTAAAAATTATATTGAAGCTATTTAATTGAACGAGAGATATATGAACTTATAAACAACTGTGTATCTAAAAGGATTGGCGTTACAAAATAAAAATACATAATTTAATTAATTTTAACATGCGCGACTATGTTAGTAGAGTCAGGACATACCTACTATAATAGTACATACATACATATAATCACGGCTCTTTCCCGTTGGGGTAGGCAGAGACTACACCCTTCCACTTGCTACGATCCTGATATACCTCTTTCACGTCCTCAACATTTATCACATTAGCCTTTTCATATATGCTCGTCAGTTTAATTAGGGTACTATTGACCTGATCTTTCGAAGGTAGTAACTACTTGGTTTATGTTTGCAATATTATGATCAGTCAGTCTATCTACCTACCTTGTGCAGGCTATTTACCTACCAATATAAAGTAGTCCAATCCAAATACTGCATTGCCCTTTTTTAAAACAAGAGCAAGGGTAAACAAAGTCTAGAACGGGCCAATAAAGGACAGATCAATTTATGACAGTTTGTGCAAAACACAACAACTTGTGCAACCTTTTACGTTTTTTATGTATGAAACACTATAAATTACTACTCAAATTAAGAGACAGACTATCGTGTAACATATCTTGGATATTTTTTGTTTTCACTCGTAAGTAGGTGATGTTGATGCACTTTTTGATAGGATAATATCCGCCTCTTATATCCTTAGGACTCCATTACATTTCAGCGCAAAAATAACACTGCACCAACGTATGCGCCTGTCAGACCCATACTAGAAACCCCATACTATCACCGCTCTTGACGCACGACCCAGCGCTAACGCAGCGCTAGCTAAGCGTCGTGCGTTGGAACAGCATCGAGAGCGGTTTTTGTGTGCGGATTAACGCGTTTCTAGAAAGGATCTGACAGGCGCATATGTAGCGCTGCGTTAGATTTGCGCAGAGGTGTGCCGAGTGATAAAGGTCAAAGGTATGTATCGGAACTTATATCACCTGTGGAGAGATTTAATTAAAGTGGTAGGTATATGACATCAAGATCTATTTGAAAGAAAATTCCGCGGCAGTCATGGCCTGGCCAGGAACGCAGCGCGCGTTAGATTTGCGCAGAGGTGTGCCGAGTGATAAAGGTCAAAGGTATGTATCGGAACTTATATCACCTGTGGAGAGATTTAATTAAAGTGGTAGGTATATGACATCAAGATCTATTTGAAAGAAAATTCCGCGGCAGTCATGGCCTGGAGCCCGCCATGCTTATAAGCAAGATTTTTAGTAGTGTTTGCATGGAGCCCTAAGTACAATGGATTTCTTAAACGGGTAACATAAAAGTGCTGCACATTAAATTGGTAAGTATTGCCATCTCATTATCAACATGTCATCCGCGCATTAGGCGCGGGGCGTTGCTCCACAACTCCACAGCTTGCAACAACCGTGGAGCAAGCACAGATCATCGACTTCTTGTGTTGTAGTATCGATAGTGTGAATTGGATGTTGGGTGTGTTCTCGTTACCCCCAGTGACAGTATCAGAGATGAAAACAATGCAGATGGCCCATAGGAATAAGTTGGTTGGTTGGCCCAACAGGCACGATCACAGCGCGCTATTGATGGTGCTGTTTATAAACAAGGTCGACCTTGGACTAGAAAGCAAGACATTTCGGCACGCCGCCGTACATTCACCTACAAGATCAGTAGGGGCATTATTTCAAATATCATAGACCAACGAGCCAAAACGCACCGCCACCGTCACAGCAATACAAACATGGCCGACCTTGGACTAGAAAGCACTCGTTTGCTGCACAATTCGGCACGCCGTACATTCACCTTGAAGGTCAGCAGGGAGATGGCGAGAGAGCCGGTAGAGCCGACCGGCGGCCTTCGGAAGTGTTGCCTTTGCCACACGTTGCTTCAAATTTTCCATGCCTGGTTTAAAGACTGAGTTTTGAATTATTTCCGAGTTTCCGACATTGTCTTGCGTGCCATAGGCCCACAGGATTGCAGTGTTTGACGGTTATGGCATATTATTATATTTGGCTAATGACAAAAGTGTCATAAAAGTGCTTTTACATGCGGTTTCGCACATATTATTATCACGGCCCTAGGTCTGCTAAATGAAAATCGTTTTAGTTGGATGTCGATTGGATCTCGATGACAATGACAAAAAATAGCAGACTTGGGACCCTACGCACGAACGTGAAATTACGAAAAAAATTGTTCCGGGACAGAAAGGTCGTAGGCACGATGTTATAAAATGCCACTTGTTCCTATCGGCACAAACATTACGAGATAATGTACAAGCTCAATGACCTGAAATGACCTGTTGTAGAAATAGTTAGGTACATTATTTACATTTATTTAACAAAATAATTTGTTTATGTTCCGGAGTACGCGCGGTAAGCCAACTGTTCCATATCTTAGTATTTTGGAAGCTTTATAGCTCTATTCATATCTGATATATTTTCTAGACTTTCGTCTTAAAGCTCTCGTAAGAAAAAAAGGATTTTGTGGAGATAATTAGTATAAAGCATGAATACTTGATTGTACAGTAGATAAATTATGTTTATCGACATTAATCTCAAGGTTATATTATAATGTAGTAAATAACGCAAACAACACGTGAAAGATTTTCGCCCTGGGCAACAGACATTGGCCAATCACATATTTGTGTAAGAAAGGTTCACATAGCAGTCAGTGGAATATTTTATATAGTATAGTATACGCGTAGAATACTAACCATAGCGTGTAGGTAGGTTGCATTTTTTGTATAAAAATAGTGCAAGCATGTATGAAAAACTTGAGGAGCTGAAAAGGTTTGCTAGAGTCGTAGCAAGTGGAAAGAATATAAATAATGTCTGCCTACCCATCGTTCATTGGTTATATATTTTTTACAAAGTAGTAAATTTAAGATTTATCTTTTTGTAAGTAGAAATTAGGCAATCACAATTTTATAAACCTAGTTTAAACGCGGCTCAGGTGGACTAAAAAATTAAAACTAGCCCCTAAGGCACTGCCTCGGGATTGGAGATCCGGGAAAGAAGTGTGAGTATATGTCATATTTAAGCATTATGTATGTATGTCATTTTAAGCAAGGAAAAGAATGTTGCTTCGAAATTGAGTTATCTACTTTTTAATTGAAAATCTGAGTTACATAACGACGCACGTTGAGTTTTTAAGGCAATTTATGTAGTTTATAAGGCCATGGGAAGAATATTACCACCTAAAATTGAACTTTAACTACCCGCAATAGATTTCAAAACGAATGAAAAAATTTGACATGCTCTGCCCGTTAAAGGGTTAAGCCGATGAGTCGACCGGTTGGATATTATTAAGATAATAGCATTATCAATATATATAGAAAAGTACCCAATGCTTTGACAAAAATCTATCTAGATATCAACATGATTATATATTTTTGGAAATGTTTTATTTGTCCATATTTTCTGCTACCAATAAACAATAGCTGTCTTATTTTTTATATAAATATGCGCTTTGATAAGTTCTAAAGGATTATTACTAATTATGATATATTAAGTACGCCAAACTTATCTAATTGGATAAGTATTTAACCATATCACAACCTATGGACTTGATGTGTTCTTATCCTGTAATACAATGATAAATTGAAAAATTGTTTCCAGTAATACACGTATAATGATAGATCATTTTATGCAACTATTTTTTTAAGTTACATGTACGTCACTCTCACTCAGCGTTGATTGGTTAAATTAGTTTTCTTATATTAAAAATGAGTTATAGGTAATAATAGGTACAGTAGATGTAACATACAAATATAAATACTATTTTTAATAATATTATTGTTATTGTTATTTATTACTATTGTTATTGCCATTATTATAATTGTAAAAGAAAAGTAATATTTGCCCTATGACGCTTCCATATTATTACCAAGCATTAAAACTGCATTCTTCCTTGTATTAAGTCAGTGTCAAAATTTTATTTTTTACTTTTTGATTGTCTCTGTTCTGCATAAAATTATACACTGTTTCTTTTGGTCGTGTTTTCTACTGCTGTGTTATGTTTTTTTTTGTTATAAAACCTTTTTGATCTGATAAAAACTTTTTTTCTAATAAACGTCAACATTACATGTCATCTTTTGTTCTGTATGTAACCGGATCACTGTATGGTTAGTTGCAGAATGTGGCTAACATGCGGCATGCTGTCGGTATAGGGTTGGCAAATCTTGTATTTACGTACCTTCTTTCTACCTTCTTCTAACCAGATTAAGTTAGACATTCAGTTTTTTATTCTCACGAGGAATTCTCGTCTTCTTTCTACACACAATGAACCTGAGAAGGTAGCATAAATAATATTGACGAAGTAGGTTTTATGGATTGTATGTTTTAGGTTATGGTTTTGACATGTTTTAAATCTTCTTTTCTTGTGGGACACCGAGTCGTCCAACGACCCATTTATGTTTTAAATAAATAAATATATAATAACCTTAAAAAAGTATATAAATACTTTGTTTGATTAGTTAGACTAGCATCTGCAGGGCCTGGAATTGTTTGGCTCTTTATGAATGTATTTCTGACACAGTACGTTAAATCAGACCATAAAACTGAACAAAGAACCCTATTTCAAAAGATTTAAAAAATTGGCTTCTCGTAGTTGATAGAAATTTCGAATGGTTGGTTGAATTTTTAGTCGTTTCCTCACATATGTTCCTTGGGGAAAGTTGTTCAGCTTTATGGTCTAATTGCACCAATATTCGGGGGTTCCTTACACTCCGTATTCTTCGTGTGTAAACCCTATCCGGTGTTATCGCGTTGGACGACCGGCGACCGGCGACCGACGACCGACGGTACGAAGCGACCCATTTCGCGCGGATCGCGAACAAAACAAACGCCAGTCTTTCGCGCCGGCCGCGGGGAAACAGACGCGTTCCATTTTCAAATTATTTTTAGTTTAGTTTTTAATTTCCTTTAGTTGCCAGTGTTGGATATCTTTTAAATTTTTACGTAACATTTAGGTGAGTGTTCCTGTGAATATGTTTTCAGCCAGTGTTGTATAAATAACTTTTAATAATGTATGACATAGGTACATTTTGATTAGATAGCAGTGCTCACAAGTCAACTGATGTCAAATGAAATGCTTGATTATTATTTTTTGTTTTAACTTATATTCTCCAACGAACCATTGGCGGAATTGTATATGTTAACAGAGGTCATATAAAAATTAAAATAGTAAAATAAAAATTAACATGAGGTTTATTTTGTATTTCAGTTTTTTGAAAATGGCAACGACTTCAGCAGCGAATAAAAATGGAGCAACACAGACTCTCATCGATAAAGCACCGTGGTTAGTACTATGCATATTTTATATTTTAGGCGGTCTAAAGATAAAGACACTAAAATTAAACCCATTTTTTAAAATTATAATTAAAATTGAATAAAATTAATCTATCGATTAATAGTTACTTGCAATTACCGCCCCGAAAAGTATACTCTGACCTTGTGATATAATGTTGTAATATACATAATGAAAACTGATGAATCTATAAAAGATGTTTGAATTAAAAAAAAAAAAACACACTTCACTATGTCATGTGAAATTACTAGTAGATAAAATATAATCATAATTTTATCTATTTTTACGCGATCACAAAAACTAACATATAATATTACCATAGAAAAAAGAGTATATTATATATTTACTCAGTAAACCAGTTTTTAGTTATAATTATAAATTATATGTACGGACTCGTGAGATTTTTGCTCTTGTTGATGTCAGAAAAATTACTTTAAAAAATTTTTTAATGACATTTAAACATAACCGGATAAAAACAATAAACCTTGACAATAATAAATACAATAAACCAGTGTCTATAACCTTCTCTGCTAAGTAGAAACCGATTGAACATAGCAACAACGATAAGTTAAAATCTTATTGCTTCTTATACGTAGTCTTTATCAGAAAATTCGTAATAATTCATCAATTTAAAATACGTAATAATGCAGGTAGATAATGTTTTACTTACAATTTGTTGTGCGAGATATAAAATAAGCCTCTTTATAATTATCGTTTTTTCGAAGTACCTTTTTACTGTCAAAAATATATATGGAGTTTCGATGCTAAGCTAAGAAAAGGTTCTAATCGTACAATTATATTATGCTCTTTTTCTTTTTTAAATATATAATATATTTTTTTAGGTTGCTATATAAAATTAGTATAATTCTTTGTTCTCGAACACAACTTGCATGAACTGCAAGTAAATTTATATAAAATCAATGCATTCATTATAAGACAAAGTAAGAAACAATGAAGTACCTACTAAGTTTCATAAGTTGGTAATTAAATGAAAATCATTTCTCAATATTATTATCTAGAGTCCGGTCCGTAGTTCAAGAAACTCATTATCTAAATGTTATAAATAGGTAGCTAAGATAAAAGTATTATGGCTTCAGAATATTACTAGTATATATTATCAAAGCTGACTTAAATGTAGAATTCTTGACATGATATTTGATGTAAAATATTTATTAAAATAAAAGATTTTGTTTTAGTAAGTTGCCCATCATCAATTTAATTAATATGATACATGTAATAAATATTAAAGAATAATCTTTAGTTTCAAAAATAAAGTACTTAGTTCGTACAACTAATAGAAAAAAAAAAAGAAAATATGTAAAACACGACCAAGCTTCAACAAAGGAAGATGCATAATGTACAGAAGACAATGATATATAACCTAAAAATTCATTTCTGGTTTCTGAATTTTTTTTAAATAATCACACGAAATTGAGGCTCAAGACAATGGACAACAATTCTCTTTTGTCCTTAGCGAGAGTGAAAAAACACAATAATAATTAAAACACATATTAAAAGTCAATCATGCTTGTGCTACAACTACAATACAATGATATTATTATCTACATATTTAATTTTGATGAAAAATTATCCAACCAATTTGACAAATAAGTGTTACTCACATTACCTTATATAAAACTTATATTATTTACGTAGATTAATAAATAAATAGGTAGTACATTTAGATATATTAATTAGTAATCAGCATAAAAACAAGTTTTTTTTGTTCTGCCCCATAAAGAGTTAGTTGACATGTATATAATTTGCATTTTTTAATTGCAACAAAAAATTCAACGCTTATCTTCGAATTTGTAGACAGTGGGTTATGGAAAATTTTACATTACGATGTTACCAAAACATTGTAAAAATGCATTGTAATATAATTATATAGTCATTGGGAGCAAATTGTCAGTGTTATTTTAGTTCAATTTGGGTTTATTAATTCCCTATTTGATGTGGTTTAGTTAAATACAAATACAAATCTATACAAAGTTTATAGTTAGTTAGTTATGTATGGTTAGTTATTAGTTGGTAGATACTTACGAAATATTAAAAAACATTCTCATTTTATTGGTTTTCTCAGCCCTAACCGTACTTTTTAAGAACGGGATCGTTACAAAAACTTCACAAAAACGTTCGGTTATTACTGGAGGCTACAGGAATAAAGTAATATCAATTCTGACGCCAATGTAGGCCACAGGAAGGAACCATAATATTGGTTGCATAGTAAGAAAGGAGTAACTGGCTATTACACACTATTTACTTGAGAGCGCATGCGCGGTTGCAAAATCGCGCGCGCTGACCCCAAGGTGAAGTTGTTTGACATTGATTTCTTTAATATCTAAGCGTCAAGTGCGCTGTTTCTCATTGGCAATTTGTTTATGTTTTGAAATCTAAAAATACTGTTGAAGCTATTCAGTTTAATTTTTTGATACAGCACGATTATTGTAATTTTCATTTCCGCTTATTTAATGACAGCCATATAAATACCTAATTTATTACTTTTTGGGATGTTTTGTGTGATGGAGTAGTTTTATTCTGGTGCTGAAAATTAGAACCTGGATCAAAACGGCCAGTTTGGTCGCAATCATATGATGATGGTGATAAAATATTTAGAATTTCGAAAAAAAAAACAAGAACGTCCCAAAACGGTTGATCCTTGGCCAAGAGTTGTTCACATGACCTTGACGCCGTGGTCAAAGGAAAAAATCTAAAACATAAAAAATAATATTGCCTTTTCAACTCAATTTAACAATCTATCATCTAGGTAGGAACTTCACCTAAAAATGGTAAAAAGGAATGTCTCAGCTTATTCTCCTAACTGAGATCAAATGCGGGGTAATAAGAGTATTAGAGGGCTTGATAAATTTCAAATAATAATTTAATGTAAACATCTTTTGGATACGTTATAATTATAAAACAACTTACTTGTTACAATTAACTGAGTTGAAAAGAAAAGAAAAACATATAAAAAAGTCTTATATATTTTATTAATGATAGATAGATTAATTTATTTCACATTATAAATTCATAGTTACAGTGCTAAAACGAAATAAAAATGTCAGAGGATAAAGCGATTAATTAAATTAGCTAAAAATAAAAATTAAAGTAGTATAACAATGTCAAAGTTCTACAATAGTTGAATAAAAAGTTAAACAAATAACAAATTAAAAGGCATAATAATAAAATGTCAAAGAAAATGTAAATACCTAAATGTAACTTATAGTATGTGAATACTTACATGGTAATGAAACTTACGTGGTCGATGATCTTTGTATGACCTAACGAGCTCGGCTCAGCTGTAACTGATCGAGTCGTCGACGTACGTAATTTTCTAGCGTTTCCGCTAATTATGCAATTGCAGTGCGCCCGCGCAGCACTAGTGAAAGTGCAGCTCTGGAGTGCACTGTGTTTCTAGTTACCTACTGTGCAAGGGTTTTATTATTTAGTATCTTGTTTTAATCAGTTCTTATACATATTGTCATGTTGAACTATATATAATGTACTTAAAATTAGGAAAATAGCTATCATCAAAATATGCCTGCTGTAATTGCTGGGATGGTTTGGATTGCAACGGACTAAATAAATTATATTCATCATGATGCTACTAAGCTGAAATGTAAGGCCAAAGGTAATTTCGTTTATATTACCATAAAAAATATCGCGAGTGACCCGGGTTAACTATACATATGTTTGAAAACAATCGCGAGAGTTTAAAAAAGTTATATTACACTGAATATCATTTTATTTTTATTTCATACCCTTCAGGTTAAATTTTTGCAGTATATCAATATGTATATTTTCTTATTATATCAAAACTTTGTGGTTATTGAATTACATCGCTGCTTGTAGAATAATAGAACATAAAAATTGTTAAATAGCAGTAACATTTCAGTTTTAATATACCATTAGTTATTCAAGCCATCCGCAAATATAAAATTTTAAGTTTATATATGTTTATTTGTTTCATATATATAGATTAAATATTTATAATTATATATAGTTAAAACAAGATAGAACGATTGTTTGAAACCGGTTTAAACCTGATAGTGGAACAGTGAAGTGGTTTCATAAAACTTTTTTTTTTCTGGAATCTTCTGCAAATGTGGTACAATAGATCGTTCATGGCTACTAGGCAAAGAAGGATTAATATACTTTCTGAAGAGTAAGTCATAGAAAATAATCGATCTTCAATCTATCTTAAAATGAAGCATAATTTTCACATACTTACATAAATATATAACATAACGTAACAAAATTCTATAATGAACAAAATTGGAACAACATATACGTAGGTACTTTTGAAACATATAACCATTTTCCGAGGCAATCGGGTTATAAATTACGTCCAAATGTCATAGGTAGAAATGACGTCAATAAATCTGGTTGACCAAATGACAAAAAACGTGGTTTTACTATCTTAAACAAAAAGTTTTTATTGTCAAAAAAAGTAATGGATAGTTATAAAATATTACGTCTGACTTTCTTATTTGGTTGAGTCTAACAACGCAAGCTTATGCGTTGTTTATGCGTCAGCATCCGTAGAAGTTTTAATAGCCTTTCATCTGACTGACGTATGCGTTACGGACGCTCTAAACATGCTCAGCAACGGACGTAAAGTGTGGGAAACGTCTAACGCTTTTTTAAATCCTGCAATTTCCCCTGCCACCTGCAACTATGCAAGCAAATGAAGTAATAAACATAGATTCATGTCAATGCTAAGTTTGAGCTAAGAGTTGCCATTTCGAAAGCCGCTGTCGGTGTTGCAACCCTAACGATCTGTGGACCGTTCTGTAATCGATCATCTCGGGCCTTATGGCTATCATACATTTAATGAAATACACTCTCATCATAAAATCCAGAACACATTGCAAGTTTATGTTTTATATGAATCACGTTATCTAAAAAGTGTGTTTGTTTTGGAAGAAATCTGTGATTTCGTGTAATAGTGAGAATGGGTTGGAATTCGTTTTTTAAGGTTTCATGTTAAATCATAAAAACGAAAGTGTCTTGATTTCACTTATAAGAACTATATATAATTTTTCATAGGTCTTTGTCCTGCTGTGGTACATGTACATAATATGAAAAAATATAATTTTTAATCTCGTACGAATCTTCTTGCCCATATTCAATACATTTGGGGTTAGCCTTTTGTTACTGAATATCAGTGTCAAGTCAAACAACAAGTCAAGCATACCTATATACCTATAACATAGTGGTCAAATCACCGTCAAATCTTATTTCATGTATAAAATAAATATATACTATAATAAAATCTTCATTTCATGTATATCAACCACATTAATGAGTTCTTACGCGGAAAATGAAATTAAGACTCATTCACTGATGGGTTTTTAATAAGCCTCTATGTATGGTTTTATACGTAGAAAAAACGTAAGAGCGGGTATTGTCGGTCGGTTAAGGCCGAACAAGAATAACTCACAAAATAATCAAAGTATCTTTATTAAACTTTTAGAAACTTAATCATAGTCTTACACATTAACACAACGAATTGAGTTGAGATCAAAAATAGTTTTATTTTTGGAATAATTAACATAAGAAAAAAAAATGTATTTGACCAACATTAGACCCCATGGTGGTGAATTCCGGTCACCCCGGTTCTAGTGTCGGTCATCGTAGCTTAATGCCGGTCAGCGAAGGTTAAGTACCGGTCAGTGAAGCCTAAGGCCTGTCAAGCTTTATTGGCACATATATCACACTTGTAGTTTTCTGCACTGTCTCTACCGGTACATTCGGCATGAGCCCACAACCCACAAATAACGCACCTAAACCAAAGTTCATTGTTCCTACCATAGTCATCACACAGGATACATTTGTTTTCTAAATCATTAGTATCATCAATATCGGTGTCATCATCGACCAGGTCAGTCATCTCTACGTCAGATTCTGAACTGCTAGTGTTATTTTTTTCTCGTAGGATTCTTCTTTTAACTGTGTGGCCTGCTTTTTTCTTTCCTTTTGGGTTTACTTCACTTTGCCTTTCCTTATCCTCACTTTGTTTTTTAGTCATAGGCCTCTTCAAGTTCTTTTTTGTTTCAGTTTTGGTCTGTTTTCTTTCTTCTTTTTTAGTAATATTACTCTTCAGATTCTTTCCTGTGCCAGATTTCTTTTTTGTTTGACTTTTCATCGGTTTTCCTCCTTCTTTTTTAGTGACATTACTCTGCACTTTCTTTCCTGTCTCAGATTTCTTTTTTGTTTCAGTTTTTTTCTGTCTTCTTTCTTCTTTTTTGATCAATGTTTCTTTAAATGGGGTACTTGTAATGTGGGTAGCATGTTGTCTCCTGTTGCTCTTTTTCTCTATGTTTTTCTTGGGTATCGGCAGTAGATCTTTAACACTTGTCAAGCAATTAGAAGAAGCCAAAATATTAGACGTGCCTGTAGTTGTTGACATTGCAGTGCAAGAAGACTCAGTGCAGGCAGACCTCACTTGATTTGCTTCTGAAGTACCTCTAGACGAACCCATGGACAGACTTCCTGGTATCGACAACAAGTTGGAATTATGTGTTGTCTCGTTTAAGAGCGCGGGACTGTTGCGAGTTTCAGTATTGAATATTGCATTTTGTTGGTCGGTTGTAAGTTGAGATCCAGAAGTTTTGTCTTCTCGTTCATGATGTTCTGAGGAAGGTATAATTAAATCTTCACTGTTAAGGAACTCTGCAGCTGCAGCTACAACATCCTCTTCTGGCATCACAAACGAGTTGGATGGGGGGTAATCACCTGTGGTCTCATTTAAGAGCGAGGGACTGTTGCAGACAGTTTCAGTATCGATTTTATTTTGTTGGTCAGTTATTAGTTGAGATTCAGGAGTTTTGTTGTCTCGTTCACGATCTTCCGAAGAATGAGGAATTAGGTCGTCGCTGTTAAGGAACTCTGCTGCCATAAAATCTTCTTCAGTGAACACATCAGGGTTAAAAGGATATATTCCCGCTGCTTTGAACCCTGCTTCTGCTTTGGGGATTGTCGCAACTTTTTGGAACGCTTTTCTGAACAATGAAGCAATATCGTTTGGAATGATTTTGCGGCCTAGGTTTGACTTCATAAAATAGTTACACTCAGCCTTATAAGCCGTTTTAAAAGGTCCATAAATTGATATGTCCATTGGTTGGATTCTGTGCGATCCGTGTGGTGGTAGAGACAGCATCATGATGTTGTTCGATTTGCAAAACTCATAAGCTTTTAGTGATATGTGGCTGGAATGATTGTCAAGAATGAGAAGAATAGGATCTTTCTCCGAAGGTTTTGCATGATCCGCAAAGTGCTTCAACCAGTCCAAGAACAAATCTTCATTTATCCAACCATTTTTTGAACAGCGGTACAGTGCACCCCTTGGCCCATCTGCTTCTAGTGCGACAGAATGTCGTTGACGAGGATAAATGAACATAGGTGGGACAAATATTCCCGTCGCACTCATTGCACATACAGCTGTAACTGTCTGCCCTCTTTCACCACTGGTGATCGACCCGACACGCTTTTGGCCTTTCTCTGCCACAATTTTGCCCGGATCTGGCACAGACGTGATTCCTGTCTCGTCAACATTATATATGTTTCTAGGAGGAAAATTAAATTTCTCCATCAAGTCCTCCAGAAGCTTAAAAAAAATGCCAACTTCATCTTTATTAAATGCCATTGCTCTATTTAAGCTCGTTCCTTCAGCTTTGCGGACAGACAAATTGTTTCGCTTCATAAAGCCTTTGAGCCAGTCTTTGCCGGCCATTTGGGTCGCAATATTGAAATTGTTAGGCACATTATTTTTTATTGCGTATTCATAAGCCATTCGTTTTATTTCACTTGAAGTGCACCCGTAGAATATCTTCGCTAATAGCTTTATTTGATTGGCCATGTCTTCTTCTTGGGTTTTGCTAAACACAGTGTGTCTGCCGCATTTTGTGATCTTGGTATTATTTGTTTTAAGCCTTTCTTGCAAAGTTGAAAATGGAATACCTGTTTCTCTTGCCGTTTGCCTAATTGGTTTTCCTGCTGCAACCATTCGAAAAGCTCTAGTTAGGTTACTTTCATCCCATTTTACCTTCCCACGTCTCTCTGACATCTGCAACCAAAATAGTTTAAAAACTCTATATGTATATAACTAATAGATATATACATACATGTATAGATATATATATATATATATGCTGTGTGATACCGGCTTAGAATAGCATCACTCCACATCCTTCCCGTGGGTGTCGTAAGAGGCGACTAAGGGACTCGAGAGTATTGGTGTATTACAATTTTTAAGCGACAGGCTGACAACCTGTCACTATAGTGATACACATTTTTTCTGAAACAACTTTGAAAAACCATCCTCAAAAGTGTCAGACGTGGCGATAGCGACCATATTCTTACGGCCGTTAACGCTCTGCCTACCCCGCAAGGGATAAAGGCGTGATATATCTATGTATAGATATATAGTGAATTGCAATCAGCGTAACTGGCATCATCCTGGAAGAGTAGAGCAGAGCAACACTGGCCGAGACAAGACGTACTTTTGACTCGCTCCGTTATTAAATTCGTGAAAAGTAGTTTAAAGTAACATTTCCTTAATAAACTGTACATCGTTTTCAAGCTTGTGTTACAAGGATTGCAGTGGTGTGATTGGTTTTTGTGTACGCTTGCTGGTTTTCGCGTAATCTTCGAAAGCATCATTTGAATAAAACTCTACATAACGCACGCACTCTCGCGACCCTGAAACCGGGAGCGCACGAATTCCGCGAATTACACACCTCACCCCGCCGGCCGGCCCCCGCCGTCGCCTGCGCCGTCCTGCCTGCCGCCACCTAGCAACACGGTTTTGCCGCTTTACCCATAATAATAATACTAACAACAACGTATTGCTACTGCCTGTTCTGCGCTTGACCTGCTGTACTCACTAACAGAACGCTAACAACATCATCAAATATACAATGGCGCCTACACCGCCAATAAAATTTAACTGCGGGAAATGTAAGCATGTTATTGCAAGAAAAGCTCATCTGACATGTGCTGAGTGTGGGCTTCATTTTCATTTGGTTTGTGTGAACTATGAAAAGTTATACTATACCATGGATGCTGAACGTAAGTCGCGATGGAAGTGTCCTACCTGCCGCCAAAAGAAGACTAATGACCCGGTCATTGACCCCTTCATGAACGTCACAGTGACAAGAGGAAGCACGCGACCAGACACGCAAGAAAATCCCAATAGCTCGCACGAAAGCCTTGATTTGGGTGATGAATCAATTGGTATAACTGCTGATCTAAAGAAGTACGTTACTGAACAAATGGAGTCTTTCACTAATAAGCTTCTCGGTAAAATAGATGCACTTGCGTCCTCGTTACAGAAATTTAACAAGCGTTTTGATGATGTGGAAATCAGAATTTCAAAATTAGAAAAGCGTTTTGAAAATTACGAACCTACTAAACTAGCCTCTCAAAACAATACAACCAATGACGTCAAGGTCAATGACCTCGCTGCTACTGTTGACCGATTGACGCGCGAGCTCAATGATAGAGAACAAGAAATTCTCCTGAACGAAATCGAGATCTCTGGGATCCCAGAAACTGGTGCAGAGAACGCAGTCCACCTCACCACCGTAGTCAGCAGCAAACTCGGCGTGCAGTTAGAGGCGTGCGACATCGTCAGCGCGGCGCGCGTCGGCGTGCGCCGAGACTACGCGAGCGCCGCCGCCGCCGGCACCGCGCACGCGGGTTCCGGTCAACAAGCTGCAGATGGAGAGAACACGACGGGTCCGCGTTTGCTGGTGGTGCGCCTACAACGCCGCGCTCAACGGGACGATCTACTACGCGCCGCTCGTGTGCGCCGAAATGTTGATACCGATGGCCTTGGCTTACCTGGTCCAGCAACAAAATTCTACATAAACGAGCGCCTTACGAAGTCAAACAGGCAATTATTTAGACGTGTTCGGGAGGAGAAAAAGCGACTAAATTGGAAATACGCCTGGACCAAAGACGGGTCTATCCTTGTAAGGCAAAACCAAGACGCACCTGTGCTGCGCGTTCGTACAGAGGCCGATCTTGTCAGGGTTTTTGGCAATAATAATGTTGGTGGTAACTAATTTTCTTTTGCTAGCACCACTAATATTTGTAGTATTATGTTACAGTAACACAATGTTTTTCATTTTATTTAAGGCAATATTGATTATTTTGTTTCTAAGATATTGTTGTTTTTATGATAATGATAAGATTGTTAAGTTGACTGAGCTAAGAAATTTAATTTTCTCATTTAAGCTTTCCTTTAGTTACTGTGCTATTGGAGATAATTCCAAGTTCGCTTTCTTTTTTATTCTACAACATTATTTGAATATTTTACCGCTAACTCAAAATGATCACAGTAGCTTATTATTAATAATGCCGGCAATATTCATTGTAACTTTCTTCTTTTACGTAAGCCATGATCAGAATTGTTACAGTTCGTTACAAAATGAGCTTTTATCATTATATTGTATGAAGAGAAGTTATAGTAAATGCTATTTTTGTTTTTGTGACATGCTAAATTATAGATTTCATTTGAGATCGATTTCAACAATACTTAATAATATAGTCGATTGGCGCCATGTTACGTACCTTACACATTTCTTAGAACGTTGCAAATATTGTCAAAAAATTTACTCATATGTTATTCAATTCTTGACCTCTAAAAATATTAAAATTGGCTTATTAAATCCTGGATCACTTGGCACTAGCCATGATGAATTTATTGTAGCAATGATAAAACATCAAGTAGACATTTTAGCTATTAACGAGACTTGGTTAAAAATAGGACAAGATGCGCGCGCGCCTACGATACCAGGTTACCGCTTGCGCCACACGCCGCGTGTTGATGCTGTGCGTCAAAAAGGTGGTGGCGTAGGCTTCTACATTAAATGTGGCTTTAGCGTGCGACTACTCAGTCATCCTCCAACTCCTTCCGTTGATCAAATTTGGCTAAGCTTTAACGTAAATGGTGTCAAATTTGCCTTAGGCACTGCATATCGTCCACCATGGCTCGATGTAGATACGATTATTAATGCTTTGTCGGAGTCTATAGCTTCATTTTCTGCATACGATCATATAATACTAGCTGGTGATTTTAATGTCAACCTGCTGAAACCCGAGGACAGATATTATAAAAAATTTACTGACTTTTTAGAATTTATGAGCCTAACTCAGTTTGTTACAGTACCTACTCATTTCACTGACCATAGTGCAACAATGATAGATTTATTATGTTCAACTACAATTTTATCAGATATTGTCGTAGACTACAACCCCGATTTAAGTCATCACGCATTTATTACTTGTAAATTGAATGTTAAAAAGCCGAAACTTCCACCAAAGTTTATTGTTCACAGACCTCTCAAAGATATAGATTTGGAAAAGTTTACTGCTGATGTTGCTTCAATCAACTGGAATAGTTTGATATCAGACGATGTTAACGAAATGATAGAATCATTCAGCGCGCGGGTTTTAATTTTGTACGATCGTCATGCTCCATTAAAAGTTATATATATAAAAAATCATTCATACCCCTGGATTACGTATAACATTAGACAAATGATTCAGAAACGTAATGAAGCTCATGATAGATATAGGACAACTAATGTTGATAGTGATAAAGTAACGTATAAGTGTCTAAAAACTATGGTTAATTGCGCTTTTGTCAGTGAAAAGACTGTTTATTTTCAGAAACACATTAATTATAACCGCAGTCCACGTTCATTGTGGAAGAATATTAAAAATAATATTGTTAATTTCAAAGACAGAAACTCAGATATTCCCACACATTTACAAGACCCTGACAGCATAAATAAGCATTTTCTAGATATTCCTGGCCATAATAAAATAAATATTTCAAATCTCACTTATTATGAGTTTAATAGATATAGTAATGCTACTTTTAGTCTCTCAACAGTCAGTGAAACCACGGTTTCTAAAATAATAACATCAATCACTTCTAAAGCGGAAGGTTGTGACAATATTTCCTTTGATATGATCTTATTAACGTTGCCTTACACATTGCAATTTATTACCGCTTTAGTTAACATTTCCATTCAAACTGGTTCTTTCCCCGAGGCCTGGAAAAAAGCTATTGTAAGACCTTTACCAAAAAACAATCACCCAACTGGTTTTGGAGATTTACGTCCCATAAGCATTTTACCCTTTTTATCTAAAATTTTAGAAAAAGTTGTCAGCCAGCAGCTTAGTACTTATTTAGATAATAACAATATTCTCCCTATTAAACAATCCGGTTTTAGAAAAAAACATAGCACGTCAACTGCACTTTTAGACGTGGTTGATAATATATTAGCTTCACAAGATGTAGGTGAGGGTACTATTTTGGCCTTACTCGACTTTTCACGTGCTTTTGACTCGATCAACATCTCATTGCTTCTGTCAAAATTGGCATACTATGGTTTTAGTAATGACACTATCAAATGGTTCGACAGCTATTTGAATGGACGATCACAACTGGTTGAGATTCAAAATGAAAATGGTATTAAAATGATTTCATCCACATTGCCGGTAACAAGAGGGGTACCACAAGGTTCCATTCTTGGACCGATTCTTTTTATACTGTATAGTGCCGATGTAACTCAAATGATTAAATATTGTAATTATCATATATATGCAGACGATATTCAACTGTACATATCTTTTAAGCCCATGGATACCAATAGTGCAGTGAGTAAACTCAATAGTGATTTAAATAATATAGCTAAATGGTCAGACATTAATAACCTGGTACTGAATCCTTCCAAATCCAAGTTTCTAGTTTTAGGTACCCAAAATCAGATAAATAACATTATGGCTTATAAACCAGCAGTATCTATAGGCAGAGATATGTTACAGTGTGTATTGGAAGCTAGAAACTTGGGAATAGTTATGGATGGACTACTTCACTTTGAAAATCATATTCTTCAAATCGTACGCAATTGTTTCTATAGGTTAAAGGTCCTGTATCGAGTACGTAACTTTTTAAGTGTCGATCTTCGTGTCAAGCTGTGCGACTCCCTAATATTATCGAAACTATCTTACGCTCACACTGTATTTGGTGAATGTTTGCTAGAACGTACAAAAAAACATATACAGCGTGTTCAGAATGCGTGCGCACGGTTCTGTTTTCCCATTCCACCCCGTACACATATAACACCGTTTTTAAACAAGTACAATATAATGAACATGACAGCTCGGCATACACTGCATTTTTCTTCCCTTCTTTTTGGAATCATCAAACATCAAAAACCGCATTATTTATATGAAAAACTTACGTTTTCAAATCGGCATATTAGATTTGCCACTCGTTTAATTTTCCCACGGCACAATACGGCTGCTTTTCGTGGTAGTTTTAAATACGCTGCCACGAAATGTTGGAATAACCTGCCTCCGCCATTAAGGAACTCTACGTCATTGATTACTTTTAAAAAATCACTTAGAAAACATCTTCTTCTCCTTCAAAAAACAGATCCCCATGCAGCCGTATTGGGTCATACAAACAGTTACTAGTAGTAAGTAATGTTATATTATTTAAAAATATAATATAAAATTATATGATTTATCCTTGTTAGTGGAATGCTTTTATATAATTTATAGATATCGTTTTATATGTCCATATTTTATTGTAAATCTATTGTTTTTTTTTTTTCTTTTGTCTTGTCCCTCATCTGGCGCCACGGAAGACCAGCGTTACATGCAGCTCACCACTGCTTGTAACTTATGCTGAGTGGTGACCATTTTTAGTTGCATAAGTACGCACACAAAAATATGTATTTTAATTTTAGAAACTTTCAAAATGTAACTAAAATAAACGTATTTTCTTTCTTTCTTTCTTTCTTTCATCCGAAGAAGAAAATGCATATAACTAACACTTTACAAAGTGACCGGCATTACCCGACGACAGGTATTTTAGAAATATGTTGCGGGTAATTCCGGTCAGCCTGACCGGCATTAGACGACGGGACGTACTGTTGTAAATATTTTTTTAAATAATTAACAACCAAGCAACAGCGTGAATTGAGAATAAATATTAAAAAGACGCAGAATAAGCACTCTGAAAATGAATTAAGTATTGGTATAATGTGATAAATAAAAGACTTACCTCTTATTTTCGACGGTTGAAAAATTCTAACAAAATGGCGCGAAAACTGACGGCGTCCACTCCAGCTCAGCGTGTAATCGAAACTAAGCGGGGGTGGGTGGAGTGTGGTCGGGAATAATTACGCCACAATGTTTACATGTGTGTGTGCATTTAGCGAGCCGTTTTGTATGTAATAGTAAAGTGACCGGTATTATCTCCTGACCGGCAATGCCCGCTCCTACCGACTAAGATATATAAAAATAAAAAATAAAAATAATGGATCTGTTATAACTTGATAACTACTTATAATATAGGAAAGGTTATACAGTTAGTTTTACATGGTACCTACTAAAAATATAAACATATATAACTACTCAAGCAAAACAAGCATTGTTATAAAGCTGTTATGTTTAAACTACGACTAATGTTTGATCGTCAAAACAAACTAATCTGATCCAAACTTAATGTATTTTGTTCAAATATTAAACTTCTGTTATATACAATTGGCGCGGCACCGCACCTGCCTGCTAATAGTTTTTTCGGGGAATTCAAGATAGAATTGAATAATGACAAGTTACTCGGAAAATCTTTGATGAAATATTCAATATTAACATGGAAAACTAACCCCAGGAACGTCGGTGGCCAAGTGGTTAGGACACCGGTTTTACAAAAGTAGATTTTCTTTTTGAGAATTAAAAAAAAATAGTTTTCCAAGAACTCTGTAGATCGCGTTGAAATGACTATTATGTTACTAGATTCCAAAGCCAGAAGATTACGATTACAGTCTAGCACGCACTGACACTTTCGTTCCATGAGTCCAAGACCAAGTTCAAAAAGAACAAAAAATATATTACGTTCCGTTCTTTGTGGTAACGTAACATATCAAGCACAGGGCCATCTATCCGGCGACTGTAAAAAAAATACAGTTCTGCACACTAATAACCATATTCACATATAGTCGAGACAATTTTATTCACTCATCGGTTTTTTGAATCATTCACTTTGGCACAACACTATTTTTATTTCATCAAAAACTGACAATACTGTAGACATCATCCAACTCCGTATAATCAAAAAACGGGTGCGTACCTATTCAGTATAATAATTTGTTTCACAGAATTTGTATGAATATAATTGTGCCTAAATGTAATGTCTCCACAAGATATTTCAGAAACATGTTTCGTCGTCCACAACGGTTTCCATCATTTTTCCATGTTGCAGATATAAGGTTTTTGTGAGGTATTTGTTTAGTAAGTTTTGTACCTAAATAAACAATGTTGCAAACAATTTTCCAAGTAAATATATCTTTGTGTAGAATTACTCTTAATTACACTATTATAATTGCCATAAAGACAGATCTACCATAAAAAAACAGATTTGAACAAAACAACAAAATGTAGGTAGTTAGCAAACAAAGACTTGTCAAATACTTCCTAAGGCGGATCCCACACTTGAGGCACGACGGAGCGCTAAAATATCGCAGCGGTCTGTCAGATCCGTACTAGAAACGTCACTCCCCATACTAAAACCGCACTCGACGGTCGACACTGCCATAGCGCTGCGTTGACAGCGGTTGAGCGGTTTTAGTATGGGGATTGACATTTGTAGTATAAATACTACTGCGATATTTTAGCGGTCCGTCGTGCGTCATGTGTGCGATCCGCCTAAACTACTTCTTAGTTCTACCATCTTCTACGACATTAGTCATGGGCTAGTCATTATAAATTCTAGTCATAAGTGCGTAGACTCAAACAAATATTGATAAGTTGTTAGGAAGTGTTAGGACATGGATTTTGTGGACTGTGATCGGTGCTGGTTTTTCGATCTTAAAGGTTGTCATGAGTGTACATATTATAGGTAGGTACGTTTTGTATAGTTACCTATTCCTCTAGGTATCTATGTATGTTCAATTTATGGAAATGGTTTTTAATAGAATCTGCGTATATAGGATCTGCGTCAACGTCAGATAGTATGGGTTTAAAAATTCCTTCCATCTGACAGACGCATGCGTAACAGACGCGCTAAAATAGCGCTCCGCTTTGCGGTGTGCGATAATTGAACCACCTAACGAATATACACTCGGCTCGGAGATGAATCTTGAGTGCAACTTTGAGTTATACTTTGAGATTTGTCAAAATCGCTCTTGTAACCGATATAACAGTTGAGTTCGATTTATATTTATAGGAAAGGAAGTTTTGTTGTTTGATTTCGTCTAGCCTATGCAGATGTTATTTATCAACATAGTCATCATGAATATGTATAAGGTTGCACGTTGGAAGTTAGCCAAATATTGATAATATTAAAGGAAGAGATATCATTTCCTGGATTGTTCGTTGATGTGAGGTCATCGACCGGTGCGTCATGTCAACGACCTTGAATTTTAATTGTTTGCGGCTGCTCAGCTGATTCCAAATAAGTAGGTAGTATCATAGATCTGAATCCGTGTCTTTTATTTGAATTACTTTGGACTAAACCATTGTTTTCCATTGATATCGGAAAACAAACCTTAGAGAAAATGTGCGCAGGAGACACTAGTTAACAAAACAACGGGCAGAAAGTTATTAAATTTAGTTAGAAAACTGAATATTCTGAACATTGACGAAATTCCTTAGATGCGATAAGAAAATACAAAACTCAGATAAAGCCTACGTATATCGCTTAATTGCTATATTGACAACGTTAACTTGTGTCCTCTGAAGCAAAATGTAATTTTTCTCAAAATGTTGTACGGATAGAAAAAAAATCAGTACCCATTTTAACGTCTGTGTTACTATAGTTACACTTACACTGATTAATGAATAACCCATGTAACTTTTGTTACTTCTTCTTCTTCTTCTTTTCGTGTGGGACACCGAATCGTCCAACGACCCGATGAACCCTAGTGTCAGAATTTTTCAACCGCCTTCTACATGTAGCAGGCTTCTGACATGGTTGTGTAACGACCGCCGTCTAAGTGATCATAGACAGCAACCGGGACCTACGGCTTAACGTGCCATCCGAAACACGGAACCATCTTACTTACGGACAATCGGGTAGTTCAGCCCGCAATGTCCTAACCAGACTGGGAACAAATTCACAAAGAGATAAATATCAACTTTGTGAGTGACCCACCGAGAATCGAACCCGGGACCTTCTGCGTCAAAGGCAGTCGCACTACCACTGCGCCACATAGGTCGCCACTTTTGTTACTTGGACGTACAGAGATATAAGAAACCACAGAGGGCCTCTTTAGGTGCAAAGGAACCTGTTTTGAAGAAATTGACGTGGATTGGATAATCTGATAAAGGTAGATAATAAACGGTGTCTAACCTAACTAATTTATGTAGATTTTATGGAGGTACTGGTTACATAGATAAGTAAAGATATAACAAATTAAATAGTTACAAAGAATGAGAATATGTTAACGGTATGTTTAATAACATACGGAGGATTATTGTATTTGTATTCGTAGCATCAAAGCTGGAGCAAAACTTTTGAAACGTTCGTATTCGTTTCATGCGACAATCTGATAATTATTAGGCTTGTATCACACGTTCTACTTAACCTATCAATTCCTACATACTCTCAAAAATTTACACATATTTTGACTATATAAGCTAGTCGTTTTGGACTTTAATGCACGGAACCGAAAACGAATGTTTAAGAAATTGAGCTCCTGTACGTTCGGGGCCCCTTCCATAAATAGGTACTTATACGCACGTGGGTATGATACATTTTATATTTGTTGTGTTTAAGTCCCAAGGCCTTATAATACTGGGCATTGTGGACAGGACCGGTTTTATCACGCAGTCCTAACCATCACAAAACCTGTCTCATCTACATAAATTGTTGAGCAAAATGTTGAAATCTGATTCTGTTGCGGGTGGAAGTTCTGCAATAGGTACGCTCAATAAAAAATCAAGGTTCGATGTCTGACAGACTCAATTAGTAAACGTACCTATTAGCAGCACATCAAACTACCCTGATGGGGTTTCTCGTAAATCCTATGAAAAACTAATTTGTGTAGATTTAATGTGTAAATGGGCGATATTGCGCATCAGAGTGGTTTGGTTGACTTGAACCCAGGACACGGGTACCATCAGGGTACTATACCAAACCAATGTTCTATCGCTGAACTATCGGAACTTCGACTGACCCTCTCCATATTTTCAATCTCTTGATCTCATTTATGAACATAATAAAAACACTATACCTGTGTACATTAAAGTTCCAAAACATATAGTATAGTATTAAGTTACTTGAACAATGAGCCTTCTCAAATTGCTATCGCTATTTTGAGCCTTATAGATAAACAAACGACCATGACATATGCATATTATCCACATTGATACCTACTCAAAACGATTCCAGTTTCACTTGACACGTGGTGCCGTATCTATTTACGGTGATATCATGAGGAAAATTACCAATTAAAATACAAGTTTATTTTATTTCTTTTACTAACGTATCGAAACTTTAGGTAGGAATTTGTAGCTCGTCAAGAAAATGATGAGACCTCTATACATTGCTTAGATGTCACTAGCCAATGCGGGGTAGGCAGAGCTTTAACGGCCGAAACATTGTACTTGACGTTCCAAAAATAGTAGTCATTGTGAATCTAACTATAATATGTAAAGCTATAATTTTAATGATTTCTCGTTTTTGTCAACGAATGACACAAGTAATCGAATGATAAACGCATCGTTACGAATATTATAAAGATATCCAACAAGGAAATGACTGGCATATACATAAATGCACTTTATACGCCCTCAAGGGCACTTGTAATGGGAGGTCAGCATCAATTTTGCGCTCGAAGACAACTTGCGTGCGGATAAAACGAGTTGACGCAAAACTATAAGAAACTTGGTTGAAATGTCAATACGGAAATGTGCAAGTCTGGTCTGCTGTTTTTTGTCATTGTTAACGTCATCGAAACTCAACTGTCATTCCATTGCCATTGTGATTTTCAATACTTCAAACTGTTAGCAGACTGAATGAGATCTAATCGACATCCAACTGTAGTGATTTTCATTTAGCAGACTAAGGTCCCAGTATTGTTTTTGTCTATATTATAGTATACACGCTGGCTCCCTATATACGTATTTGTGCTAGATGGTAAGGGCTGTGAATGGCACCTACCTGATCTTCTTTTTTTGTGTAATCTTGCTCTTTATTGCTAGCCATGTGCACCAAAGGAGTTGGAAGCAAACGAGAATGGGTTGGCTGTAGTCAAATTTAGGCAAAATAAAATCTGTGTACTTACTGCCATAGGATCAATGCCATGAAGAAGGAGGTAGGTGAGGTAGATTAGATGTCTATTATGCAGCGTAGGAGCAATTTGGCTGCTAGTATATCTTGGAAAAACGCTGTGACAACAATTTTGAATGATCTGCATTAAGTGTAAATAGCAAAACAGACTGGTTGAATATGACACCAAAGATTTTTCATCTAAAAACATGCGGAAGAAACAAAATAGGTACCAAAATCAAGTTAAATATACTTTGGAAGTTAAATATGTGCTTGCTTATGTTGATATTGTCCGATTAGTAAATAAACTAGCTCGTTAAAGTTTTTGTTTTTGGGTTACTTACTTCCAAAATGTCTGCTAACATAACTTTGTACGTATTAATACTTTCTATCTATAGATTAATACTATATACGTACAGTCTCTAGAAAATATTTGATGTACCAACACATACAAACAAATATTTCGCCTTTATCTTTTGCGGGGTAAGGTACTATTGCCACGTCTAACAAATATACGAGGGCTGCATAAAATCTTGTATCACTATAGAGACAGGTTGTCAGCCTGTCACAAATACATGAAAACCTCGATTAAAGTCTGCGTTTACGACACCCGTGGAAAATAAGTTGGGTGATGCTATTCTAAGCCGGAATCACACGGCATATTTGATGTTTTATTAAAAACTGGCAGGTTCCCGCGGCTCCGCCCGCGTAGAAGTCGGTTTTAAAAATTACCAGTAGCATGGCAAAGTCTTTGCTCGACTTTCTAGTTCAACCATCAGTAAACATATTTACCCAATTTTAACATTTTGTCTTTCCGTTTGCATCATCAAGGCTATCAGGCTCTCAAGGTCTATGTTATTTCGTTTATATGCATTTTTTAATACACGATATTTTGAAATTATAGTACGTGAATGCACTTTGAAGGTCGTCCGCCAGTTTATTTTTGTCTTTATTTTTGAAATAATTTGGCCGTGTTTTCCTAACATGGGGCCCAAATTAATATTTTGCGCAACTTAATACGGTAAACGAGGTAGTTGACTTTTGCTTTTGTTCTGTTGATGTCAAGGTTGTCTTTATGATTTTGTAGAATTGAATAAGCCATTTATGGAACTTGTCGTTTAAAAATACTTAAAATGAAACATATTTGGTGGTGAATTAGTTCATATTTTCGTATTTGCCGTCACGTAAGACTGGCAGCCCTCACGCAGCCCGCACGATTTTCCGGCATTTTCCCGGGCTTGGTTAAGAAATCCTGAAAAAAAACATAATGGCATCAAGAGGTACGTCACGAAGTCATGCCATAATACCCAGTTTGACATGAAATGACAAGTTGTTGCGACGAAATGCAGTATGTATTTGAAGTCTTAAAAAACATTTTCTATTGCTTCCAGGTCAGACGAGCAGGGCATCGTGATGAAGATCTACGAGGGCATGATCGTGTTTGCGGAGGTAGTGCTGCTCATCATCAAGATGCAGCTGACTTGGCTGTACTGCATCTACAAGTTCTTCGTGCCCCCAGAGCCCAAGAGTGTTGAGGGGGAGATCATACTTGTGAGTGTAGTCTTTTTTCGCAAAAATACTAACTGTGCACCAAAATAAGGTATTCGATATTTTTTTCAGAACATGACAGTTAAAATTTATCCTTTGACGTTAAGCAGCACCTTTTCTGACCTTTAAATATTTTGAAAATTGTCTAGCAGTACCTGCTCTAAAATACCTGAACAATATTTTGTCCCCAGATCACAGGAGCCGGCCACGGTATGGGTCGTGAAGTCGCCCTACGATTCGGCAGGCTGGGTGGAACTATCGTCTGCGTAGACATCAATCCCACTGGCAACCAGGAGACTGTGGACATGATCAAAAAGGAGAAGGGGAAGGCTTTCAGATACGAGTGAGTATTTAGAGATGTACGGGGTATAAGAGACAGTGTAACAAAAATTTTGCAAACGTCATCTGACCATGAAACTGAACAATTTTATCTATTTGGGGCTATGTTGGGAAAGTAAAAAAAAATTTCAAGTTCTCATAAAAAGTCACTCAGCGGAACGGGAATTTGGTATGGAAGATTGAAAAATTTTTTTCGTTTCCCGACATAGCCCTCATACAAAAAGATGTTCAGCTTCATGGTCTGAGCACGCCTGCACAGTTTTCGTCACACAGTTTAGGTACAAGCGAGTGTTTATAGGACCAAAAAACGGTTCAACACCTAAAATATTATATTTACAAATGTTAAGACCCCGATAAGTCCGAATTATTAAAGAGTCTTGTTTAATTTTTTAACTCTGGCGTAAAAATTTAGCTGTGGACTGTTATGGCTATGAACTTGAAGAAGTAACGTAAATGACCGCTGCTTACGCTCTGTCTATCCCGCAAAGAATATAGACGTGACGTATGTATAACAAATTCTAATTGCAAATTCCAGATGCGACGTCACCGACCGCGACGCTGTGAACAACATGGCAGAGAAACTCCGCAAGGAAGTCGGAGAAGTGAGCATGCTGATCAATAACGCTGGTATCATGCCGTGCAAGCCCATCATGCAACACAACGCCGGCGAGATCAGGAAAGTGTTTGACATCAACATCATTGCGCACTTGTGGGTAAGTGACAGCATCTTCATCATTTTCTTCTTTATTTAAGAGTCATGCTCTTGTCGGTGGAGCAACTGTCATTCATTTATTTTCTCATCAGATGAATAAAAGATAGAAACTGGCAGTGACTGGATGGTGAAAACTGGCGATCGTGCCTCATGGCGTATTCTGGGGAAAGCCTAGGCGGATGTGATGTGATGATACGATGAAGTAATTTCTCGCAGGAAATCGCAACCTTTCTGCTCACATTCCATCATAAGGCCTTCTCACTTTCGCTTTTGTTTTTTTACTTGCAATTCGAAACAGATTCTAACCGCACAAATATTTGCCATTCCAGCTGATCCAAGCCTTCCTCCCCAACATGATGGAGCGTAACCACGGCCACATCGTCGCCATGTCCTCTATGGCCGGAGTCCTGGGTCTGAGGAACTTGGTTCCATACTGCGCCACCAAGTTCGCTGTCAGAGGCCTGATGGAGTCTCTCCATGAGGAGTTGAGGGAGGACCCTAGAGACTTTAGTGGAGTAAGTACCTACTTCAATCAGTATTTACCACTATACTAATAAAAATGTATATTGCCTTTTCTGGTTATTGTGTGGTGCCAGTGAGTAGCAACGTTCCATGTTCACACAGCACTTTGCACTGTGCATGCCAAACCGTCAGCCAAGCGTGGTTAGTATTGTCGTCATCGTCAACCTAGATGGGTCCATGTCAAGCAGAAAAACATATTTACCTGTTGATGATAATGTGTATATACAGCACTCTTTTGAAGAATGTTACTTCTTTTTCATTAAAAAAAAACACTTTTTCACTAGTTCCACTATGTATATTTATTTTGTTTAATGATGATAAGTCACGTAACTGCGACCGGTATAATAAACATCATCTTGGGGCCTTTTACTTCTTTTGAAAATATTCTTTAAGTAAGTAACTGTGATTTAAGATGCGGTAAGTAAAATTCTTTAAATCTAACTTCATTTTCCCATTCCCAGATCAAATTCACATCGATCTGCCCGTACATTGTAGACACAGGCCTATGCACGAACCCTAAGATCAAGTTCCCCTCCGTGATGAAGATCGTCACGGCCCAGGAAGCCGCTGATGACATCGTGAACGCCGTACGCAGGAACTACCATGAGATCACTATCCCTGCACCACTGTATTACGTCAACATGGTAAGAATCACCGCTCTATTTTACCCTCATGAACTGCCTCCGCGGTCTAGCGGTCTCATCGTTGTTGGTCCCAGATCCAGAGGTCAGATGCTGCGCATTTTTAGCACACCAATAATGCATGCATCTGTCAGATGCAAATAAATTTCAAATTTCTGATACTAAAAACAGAAGCAACGTAAAAACTTGCGTTGGCGTCTCTGTAACACTTATAATGGTAGACACAGTAAACCAATCTCATTTCACAGACGTCCCGTAAAAAATATTTTGGTAAACAATTAATTATTGCCCATTATTTCAGATTTGCCGCGCCATGCCGTACCAGGTCCCAACTCTTCTCAAAGACTTCTTGGACTCCGGTTTGGAGCCCCAATAGATGACACAGCATTTATTTTACTTTTAAAAACATTGTCTGTTGTTATAACGCCATCTCGGCAAGTAGACCTTTGTCCAAATAAATGACATTTGCACGCAGATTTCCCGAAACTTGCCAAAAACGGTAAAAGATACGTTTTTCGATTTTCATCTTCTATTAACTAAATTCTTCTTGTAACTAAATTTTTTTAACGCAAAATTGTAATTAATAGTGTAGCTACCTATTATACACTTTTCTCGCGAGAAATAAATATCTTGCAATCAGTACTAAGCGTGTGAATGTCTTAAATTTTGGCAAATGTCTGGTTGGCATGGCCATGAATTCTTTTATATTAAGGAGAGCTATAAAACCAAGAACCAATTTACGTAAAGTAGCAAGTCATATTCTAATGCAATGAAAATCTACTGCATTCTACAAAAGAAAGGGATTGTTTGTATACTTCTTGCCTGAAATACTTATATCACAATATTTGCAAATCTATTTAATTATATACATTTTATAATAAGATCAGTCAGGATGTTATTATCTCGGTTCAGAGATATTGCTTATCATCACGATTATTGATAATGTGATAATTTGTAATTAATGAGAATGTGATGTTCGTATAGTTTACCAAAACAATAACTTTTATTATTAAGTTTGTATTTGAAGTGCCTATAGAGTGCCATGTCAGTAAATAAAACTAAGGGATCACGTTTTCTATGACACATTTTTTGGATTGTCGGAAGTTGAGAGTGTATAAAAATCACAAGATATTTTGTATATTATTATAATTTTATGTATATACGTACCTACTATTTTTATGTTATGTGTGATGATACATTTAATCATTGTTGTTGTAAGCATAGGCTAAGGTTGTGATAGTAAGTGATACCTAGTTGATTTAGGTCATTAAAAAAACTGTCCTAATTTTTATGAGTCATCTTGTTTATTCTAACACCCATTTTTTTTCCCCACTAATAATCCTACGATTGGGTATCTAGGCTAAAGTGCAACCTTGAGTGCCTTAGAGCAAAACTTTATGTTGAAACACGTATTGGATATTGACCGATTCAAAAATCGAAACAACATGGTTGGATTTAGATTTTTGCATCGACAATTTTAGGTAATATTTATTTGTCTGTTTGAATTAATAGCATTTTAATATTACGTTTGGCGTTTTTGAACGACCTTTTTTGTTATATACAGGGTTAATAATCACAGGATTTTAAAAATAAAACTTCAGATTTCACAAGATTCTCAACCTCAAACTATGTATTATACGGATAGGTATACATTTGATTTAAATATTCACTATGATACAGCTTCTAACACACAGGTCGCCCTACAGACCAATTTTTTGGCATTTATACAACCGTACTTTGATATTTTGCTCATTTTCTCGAAAACAGCAGACTCAGCATCAGTACAGAGTTCGATAAACTAAACAAACTTATAATAAGGTTTTGCTTTAAATTGGATACTCACACAAAATAAGTTACTTGGTAACATTTCCATCACAAAAATACCTAAAATTATAATAATATGTATTTTAAACAAGATCATTAATTTAGCTTGAACTCCAGTTTCAAGTCATGAGAAACAGGAAACATTTTATGTATCTGTTTCTTGCATTATATGCAATGCACATTATTCAAAGAGTCAATTTTATTTTATGCTATACATCATGGAACCATAGCTTTTATATAAATTATTTAGTAATTTCAACTACACCACACCAAAATTATTATTCTTTACATGGATTCGATTAAGCTTAGAAATATGTTAATGAAAAAAGTAATAATTATGCTAAAGAAGACGATGGGGAAGATGATCATCATACATTTTGTCTATTTACAATCAATCATCAATACATTCAAATTAAATAGATTACCGACCTACTAATAATTTTATCGGACGAATCACGAAGGAGTAGTTCTTTTTTATACTCAAACAACTAAACTTAAAACTTTCGCGGTTGTTTACACAACTCATAGTTATAATTTAACGGGTTCTTACTCGTGATCATGACTTTTGTAATAAATAATTCGTCGGTAAAAACCCGTTAAATTATAAATATGAGTACTCACAATTATCACTTTTCAAAGAGCTTTGTATCTATTGTTTTAAATAAGGAGGAACTATTGACCCCAAATAATGAAATAAATTATCTTTTATATTCCAAATCCTTTTGAAGCATTACATGGGCAGAGTTCCAATAAAATATTGAACTATTGGGTTTGGAACTGTGTCCATTTATTGCAGGTTACAAATTAGGTAACCTTATTAGCTTTTTAAATAAAAGTTAATTATTCTATTTGATGAGTAAAAATATCTAGACTAACACATCAAATTTTGCTACAAAACTGCAAATATCCTACTAAAATCAGCATTAAAAGCTACTTAATGCCTTGTAACAAGCTTAATCGAATTTTAATTTTAATATGTGTGCTATATTATTGAGTACACTATTATATTTTATCTGCTATTTGAGGCAATATTTTTAATATGCTTAGTATAATTCTGATTATTAGTTTATTTACGATTCTGCTTTTGAATTTAGCCGAAAATAATCTAGTCGTCTTAATCTTACAAAACTAATTGTCAAGCAAATGTCGAAGTTTTTAAACTCTAAATATTAGTAATTGACTTCAATTTGTATTTCCTAGAATAGAAAACACGCGGGATGAAGCAATATGAAATTAAGCTATAATTTAAAGGAATGGGAAATGTAGGACACCAATTCAAAACTTTGATCTAAATATAATAAGATAGTGAAATAACAATCTCACTGTTCATATAGTTTCATTGCCAATGAACGTTTAAAATTTCAGCTTCACCAAAACTACCTACATTTTACTCATGAATATTGTAAATATTTGGGTGCTGATAAAATTAGTGCGAGAGCAAATAGGAATTAGATGAAAAAAAATTCATTGAGTTTTCTCAAATTTTTAGGTAGGTAAAAAGTAACTAATCAGGTAGCTTTTATTATTTTCAACCTTTACAAGTTCAAGTTATTTTAAATATTATTATAAATACTTTTCCTTAATTTACTAAATACGACACTTATTCGTATGCTCACAATTTATGTACTATGCATACCTACATATTAGTTTGTTTTGTAAATTTTTTGATTATTTTCGATTTTTCCTTCATTACAATACAACTATTTCAGACAAAAATAAATAATTATTATCTCTTTCTTTATTCCATCTTTGATCTTATCCTATATCATTTTTAATCAACATTTTATTCATTTAGGTTATATTTTATCGTCTGCATTCTTTATTTTTCATAATACTTACATTAGGTAGGTAATCTCTTGTAATTATAATATGTTCTAATCGCAAGTTAGCGTCCGCTTCAAGATCGCGGAAATCACTCTTCACTCTTATAGAATAGCGAATCACTATCCATACATTTTCTTGCATTTTCTTGAATAAAACCAGGAGTTTACTCATCAGCAAATGTATATGGAACCATTTGTATCAATAAGGGTCTGCTTTTAATACGTGACCATTGAAGCGGTTTGAACCCTTTTTGATACCTACTATTTACGATAACTCTTTTCACCTACCTCTAACCAAGACCATTTTCCAGATCTTTTACATAAGAACTTTGGTTTCACAAACCATCTCTTCCCATCTACAAGAAAAATAGATTACATTTCTTTCTACAAGAAAAAAGTTTCCGTCTAGTTTGTACGCGTTGTGTTTAAAATATGTTGACATCTTTTAGGTGTTGATAGTTGCGGTCCCAGTAGCCGCCGTTGTATAGCCAATCCTCCTGTTTCGTGTAAGGGTTGGTCCCTTGGCTGAACCACCTGCAAATCAGACACACAAATTATAATTATACCGGTTTATTTAGTTATACCTACTTTCGAGGAAGTGCCAGAATATTATATTACCATTAAATTTTTGGTATTATGTAATTCTAATCATGACATATTTTTGTCAGGACCTACCATTTTGGTGCACAGTAAGTATTTTTGCTGGAATAAAATTTGGAGAAAAGTGTCATAATTTGAATAACAGTTAAATACATTCCCTTATCATAAAAGATTGGGCACAACTGCACTGAAAACTAAATCAAACAGACAGGTGCCTCTTGTGATTTAAAACACGCTTCATTGCCTTTTACAGTAAGTAGGCCTATGGGCGGATTCGACATTGCTTCTCATGGTTTTACTTATCGAAGCGGTATGTCGTTACCTGGGCTGCCAAGGTTCTGAAGACTTCTTCATACTCTTCCTAGTCGTCCTTTGCTTTTCCTCAAGTCTAGTTTTTTCAGTGGCCGCGGCGTCTATGTCCCCTGCCTCTAGAAGCCTGACGTCAGGTCTCAGTCTGCTGTCGGTCGGGCAGAGCTGGCCTTTCATGTCGCTTTCTAGCTCATTCAGGGACATCGCGAACTCCGTGAACTGGTAATACTGGAAAAAGAGAATGATTAGATAGGTAACAGTATGCTATAGTCCTCTTTCACGAACACTGGCCATCCGTACTCGTGTGTGTCAATGTACCGTACGTTGCTGACCGGCACCTGCACGTGCTACTAACAGGGGGATTGGGTGACTCTGCAGGAGACTGTACAACGTATGAACAATGTCTATGTGTGCGAGGATTTGATAAAAACTGACCGCCCTCGATCTTACGTGCGTGTAGACCACACTTACACAAGAAAGGCTCACCGGCAGTCTTGAGAATGATATCTGTAAAGTATGGCCGTTCGATGGGTCATATTTGACAGCTGTCAAATCCATACTATAGGACATGTCAACAAAGAAAAATAGACCCTATGTCATAGCATTAACAAGATTTTGACAGCTGTCTAATATGGTCCATTCGAACGGTCATACATTAGGTGCCGGATTGCGACAAGATCTATCGACGGTAGAAGAGGGCTCCTGCTATTCTAAACCGGCAAAGCTATGCCTAATAGATAAGGAGAAAAGCGATAGTACCTGTGCACTATTCTCTGGCCGAGCTCTGGCTTCCCACAGGGTGACTGATCCGGGAATCTCTATGTTGAAAGATTCGTCGGCCTTTGGTACGTCGTCTGAAGAATCTGTTGGTTCTTCAGGCTGGAAATAAAATATTACGTCGATGACTTTTTGAATTGTAAGGCAATTGTGCTGCAGCAGTTCGGAAATATAGGCAAATTAGGCAACCTATATCATGGAGTGTGAATCACAAAATGTTAAAAATTCAAACGGATTTGCCCTCTTTGGTAATCAAACTAGTGGGGTTATAATTTTCACAGTAGAGAAATATCCTGACGGACTTCAGACGTGTCAAATCGTATGGATTTTATCAAAACAAGTGAATAGTTTTGACATAAGGGTGTAGAGAAAATCGAAGTCACGTTGCGCATTATAAATGGGTAGGAATTAGCGGATCAAGAGCATATACTAAAGTTCCAAGAGACAGCTACAAGTGATCTCCAATACTCACATCTTGAATAGACATGGACCTGAGCGCGCCAACCTTGAAGCTGTTCAGTTTGGCGAGTACTTTCTTGGGCGTGTGCGAGGGTGTCTGCGAGCTGGTCTCCTGCCCCTGCTCCTTGGCCCACTGGTCATACTGCGCCGCGCTGCAGCACTTGATGCACTGTGTCCACTTGCCGTAAAGGTATTTCAGACGTTTTTTGCTGGAAAATTAGTAAATAGGGGGTTATAATATTATACATACATACATAAATTACGCCTTTATCTCTCGCGTTGTAGGCAGAGCGTTGACGACCGTAAAATAACGGTCGTTATCGCCACGTCTGACAATATTTGAGGGTCAATACAGATAAGTCGTGTACCACTATAGTGACAGGTTGTCAGCCTGTCGCCTAAAATTGCAATACACTTAAAACCCACGAGTACCTCATTCGCCTCCTACGACACCCACGGGAAAGAAATGGGGTGATGCTATTCTAAGTCGGCATCACACGGCAAATGTATTATTATGCAGGTGGTTCGTTTTGCTCTCAATGTGTCTAGTATTGCTGTGGTGCAATGTAGCTCGCTTTACTAGCAATGCGTTTTGCATATAGGTTGGGGCAGTTTAGCGCTGCTTTTACCCGTTAGTAGTTTAGTGGACGACTCGGTGCCCCACACGAAAAAGAAAGAAGAAAAAGAAGTACTTTATGATATGTTGCAATTCACTGGAAGCTAAGACTTACTGGGCATCAGTGATAAACCCGTCAACCCTGTGCAGGTCGCGGTTGTTGAACCCAGCAGGCTTGAAGGCGAGGCTGGCCTTGAGCCCGGCGCCGCCGTGGCAGGTCACCTCCATGGCCCCGTACTGCTCGATCCACAGCTTGCCGACGATAACGTTGTGAACGCAGCAGTTCACGTTGCTCCAAGTGTAAGCCTCGCCCCATCTAAAATAAAACGGAAAGTTAATAATTGGGTACAAGCGGCTCATCGTAGAGGACGTAACTCACAAGAGTTATCGCAAGACACTCGTAAGCCCGATGCCTCGCAGATTTGCATTGTAAAGTTCATCTGAACTCTATTAACTAAATGATAGTATGGTCACTTCCATGCCTGATGACTCGAAATGAAGATGAAACAACCTGGACCTTTTGTCTCGGTATTTCGGTAGGTACTCATCGTTATAAGGAAAGTTAATACCTTTGCTATAAGAAAAAGACTGGCCTGGTTTAGTTGCAGTAAGCAACTGTTTTATGAACAAAGGATCATCAATGCGTCATCTTGTCATGTCCGTCTGTTTATTCGCTGCGTTGTCACCGTTGACCCCGGCCCTACCTAATGTCCAAAAAGATCATAACACCTTTGCTGAGTAGGGCTTTGTAATAATTGCTATCTGCAGAGCAAAAAAAATTCGGCACCAGGGTTCATGGGTCTTTAATAAACTTCGTCTGTCACGATACACTACTAGTATCTACTTTTGTTCAGTCAACCGGTTTTGAACTAAACCCTTTCGTAAATATGATTTTATCACGCAAATTGCTTTTCATTCACAAATCTTTCCGCGTATAGGGTTGTAGAAATTTCTGTGAGAGCTTCTTTTGTTTTGTTCGGTTATTTCGCAGCGAACAAAGGCAACTCGTGTTCCACAAAGGACGTAATTGCTCGCTTCAGGTTCCTAAACGGTTGCTTAATTTAGATTCCAGCTGACGTGGGGTGAAAAGGAGAATATTCTTAGTAGGAAATAAATAGAGCGTTGAAAGCAAATACGATAAAATCAGTTCGCTCTTAAAAGTCAAAGGAGAAATATCTTGTTGGCCATGTAAATAACCTTTAACATAATATTATTGAACACATTTACACAAGGTATGGATTAACGATTTTGTTGACGTCTTTATGTGGATGATATTTAACTTCGGCAACGCGACGGAAATATTATACGGATATCTGAGAAAGTGGTTTTCAATCTGGGTAACTCCACAGTAACATATATCTTAAACCTCTTTCCGCAGAATTTGGACTTGGGATGCACGGAGCCCTGGACCACGAAATGGGGATTTCTGTATTCTATGTGGATTGTATCTATGTTGATGATATAATATCTCACCTGGGCAACTCGACGGTGACATGTCCCTTGGGCTGTATCTCGACGCTCTTTCCGCAGAACTTGAGCTTGGGGTGCACAGAGCCGTGGAAGACGAAATGTGGGCTGTCGGCGTGGAACGCTGATACCGGCGGGTGGTGAGACACCTGGAGCAGAAGTTAGGTTTCCCATGTTAAAAAAGTGTGCTCGCAACAATCCCACAATGACTGTTTTTTTATGCGAAACAACGAGTCGTCCTACGACCAGATAAACCCTGGTTATTTAACTGCTTTCTACTAGTAGCACGCCTCTGACATGGTCGTGTAACGACCGCCGGCCGCCTAAGTAGTCATAGACAGCAACCTGGATGTACCGCACGCAATACGGAACTATCTCTCAGACAGTCAGGCGTTCAGCCTGCAATAGTCTAACCAGACTTATATCAACATTGTTAGTGTCCCACTCAGAATCGAACCCGAAACCTTTGCGTGGTAGGCAGCTGCACTACTAATGACTGTTATAGCTGTAAGTCTAGTTTATAACCTCTATCAAAGTACTGACCTGTTCACACACGGCTCTGAACTCTGGCCGCTCTAGTTCATAAGTCTCACCAAGCAGTGGGTTGAAAGGCTTCCCCAGTCGTTCCCAGTTCGATGCCAGTGCACTCACTGCGAACGCTAAAAAGAATTAATACCCACTTTAGTTTAATGAACTTTATAAAACTTTATTTCTCGAGTAATTAATACGACTTTTATCAGGCTTCATTATAGTCGAGCTGAAGCCCTATAAAAGTTAGTTATTTAATTACTAACTCCATGGTATAATACTTTCAGTCTTTTCATTATTATTTTATTATCATAATTATTTTTAAGCGAAGGAGATTACTAAAACATTTAGCTAGGGCTAGAACGATATGCACGCTAAGAGAAATAAAATATACGTCCTAACCTTCGTGGTCGCAACTTAAATTGGAAAGAGGTACTAAAATGCTCGACTGAATTATGCAAATGCATTCAGCATATTCGCATTTTATTAGGGCAACTGGCATTGCCTTCATTGCCGGATTGGGAAACTAGCTGCGTTGTCGTAGTGATCCTTGCAACCAGATTAATTTATTCTGTCGCCATGCGGTGAAGATCAGCATACTCCAGGTACTCCAAGATTAAAGACCAGAGGCATCGTCATCTTGCACAGCAAGTCTTGGAGGCTTACCAGCAATAAGAAAGAGAGACCAGAAATATACTCCATCCTAGCAACCTGGTCAGTTTGTTCAAACGCCATGCAGAGTAGATGAGCGTATTGAAATTACTCTAACAGTCTTTAGAGAAAGGACAGCGGTTCCTTGAAGACTACAGACATGGTGACCTTGGACAGTAAGTTTTAGAGGCTCACCAGCAATATACTCCATCCTGGCAACGGGATCGGTCTGCTCAGACGCCATACGCAGCAGATGAGCATACTCCAGATACTCCAGCATCCTCTGGAGGAAGGACAGCGGCTCGTTGAAGACCACAGGCATGGTGATCTTGGACAGCTCCTTGCCAACGCAGTTCTTCAGCACTGACCACAGGGAGAAGTCGCCGCGGCTGAACTGGGCAACTGGTAGTGATGTCCTGTGGGCAAAGAAGAGTAACAATGAATATTTTGAGGTTACCATAGATATTATTTAGATCATCGAAATTACAGAAATTGCTTATCATCTGATGATGATAATAATACGATATATGATTATCGTATGGCGTTTTTTCTGCGCTGGGTTTGGGTTCTGGAATATGTCGATGGTATTATGTTATCATGTCGACGGTATCTTCTTGTTGTGTAAAAAGGAGTCATGATATCTATCTATCTATACATATATGTATATACATCTTCTTCTTCTTCTTCTATCTATATCTATATACATATAATAAGACAGTAACAAGTCAGTGTTCAGTGACCCTATATAGTTTTGAGAAAACACAACGATAGCGCGTTTTAAAAGACGTGTGGCGACATCTATGAATGAGTTTTGTACGATGTTTGTGTGTTTGTTTGTGTATATGCGGAAGCATCACGCGAAAACGACCGAACGGATTTTGAATCAAATTGTACCAAAATGTCAAGTAATTCACCGACCAGGTTATAGGCTAAAAAAAACATACCCCTAAAAGGGGGGTTGGCTGCTACACATAAAATAAGTTTGTTGGTCATGTGAATTTCATAGTGGCGCGTAGTAAAAGGATGTGTATGGGCTAATTGGACCTGAGATTGATTTCAAATTTCTAACTGGCCAGCACGTATTGTGTCGCTTTGAATAAGCGCACAGGAAGAAAAAAAAACATGAGGCCGTATTCATATTTTTAATCTGTATTTTTATAACCTCCACAAAGAGTTTGTCGAATTATTGCTCATGATTACGACAAGGAAACTAAAATCTATGAATATGTCGACGACTACAAAAATAACTCTTTAATATTGAAATAATTTTTACTTTTAATAATTCAATAATTATTACCCTCGAAAACAAAAGTTCCGTGGTGCAAGACGTGCAAGTTGCGTGGCCAGACGATACAAACTTCATATTATAGGAATCGTTTTCTTTGTGCGTAATCTAAGCGGGAAAATTGCAATAACTTTTTTGTTTTTAAATTCTCTCGCTAATTTGGTTAAGGCTATTTAGCCAATGTTTGTCTGGTACATGCAGTATGTTATAGGTTTTGCCGACAATACAGCTACATTATTTTCAGGGTGCGACAACTTTTTTCTGAAATATTCTTTGGAAATACTAATAAAAATTGGACTTCCCACACAAAGTGACTCAATCGGCTGGTACATTTTATATAGAAGATACATTTTTCCATATTTCTGTAAAATTTTCCTGACGAAAGTTATATTTTATACGTTTGTGCCAGACGATCAAATCAGTATCTGAGATAAGACTTTTCGTGGCTATAGGTATAAGCCGATTTTCCACAGACACTGCTTTGTCTGGAGTGTAATTTTTGGAAAACGCAAGACCTGCGCCACTCTCTCGGGCTCCCTGACTGACACCACAGGAACTGCGAATCGATACGTGCGGAGCCAAATTGACTGCAGGAGACCTCTGTCACACGCGTCTAACAAAGACTCCGTTCCGGGTTTAAATGTAGATTCTGTTGTCGTTCTCCAGGGCCGCCGGTCTTGGTCAGGTTTCTCCCTCGGTTGATTCTTACGACACCCACGGGAAGAGAGGTGCTATTCTACTTTGCCGGCAGCACACGACCTTAATTAAATAGCCTTAGGTACTTAATTAAACGTAACCCTAGCCGCGGCTCCGCCCGTGTGGAAATCGGTCATGGCATCACACAGGAACATTTTTTCGAGAAGAAAACTTTCCTATGCGTTAATCCAAGTAACCTCCTTTATGTCTGTGTTCAATTTCATGAATATCAGTTAAACAGTTTTTGCGTAAAGAAGTAACAAACAAACATATAAACTTTTGTATTTATATTATTAGTAGGAAGTAGGATAGGATAGGATTAGTAGTATGATTACTTGCTTTTGTTTTTATTTATTCACACTCATGAACTCGGTCTTCAGTCTTCCATCACAATGTCAAGAAATGTGGCATCAGTCTACTTCACGGAATTAATACTCTTGGAAGTAAATATTGCACGGTTTTAAAAAATCTGCTAAAAATGGCATATGAGGCGGAAAGTTGAAGATATAGGGAAGAGAACTGGAAAGCTAAAAAATCGTAGCAGGGAAAGACGACTTCAAGAAACTGAACCTTTAGGGATTCTAAAAGACTAAACACTATAAACCAACCACCGTTTTCTTACTCTTTCTTGCATGTGGAAATTGAAATTTTACGATTTAACAGTTTTTTAAATTACTTACATATAGTCTAAGAAACCAAGTTTTCTGGTACCTACCTACCAACAATTTAATATTCGCTAATATTATTTTATGGTTCTTAGAGGCCTATGTTTAGCAGTGGTCGTCCTATATATAGCTGATAAATGATGGAAGATATATTATGGCGAAACGAAGTTCGCGGGCACCATCTAGTATATGATAAAAATAAACACTTTATCGCAGCGTTTTGGTCATAAACCGTAGAACGAGCGAAGATAATTCGATTGGCTCATACGGTGAGAAACGCCGATTTATCTCGCGACATAAACCCCAAATCAATACAGAACTTTGCGTCACAGTAAACATATTATAGGTACTAAACGATGTATTTTTAGACATTTGCTCTAACATACCTTCCTTTCTTGTTTGTTTTAACATAAGTATGAGTTTAAGTATTTGTTTTAACATACATTCTTCTGATCTTTAATTAATAATACAGGGTGTAAAAATAAGCTGCAAATATTTTAAGATGTGAATCAGCCATTGGAACTAAACAACTTTCCCAAAAAAACATATGTCTTAATATGAAAAAAAATTTGGACCTCCTATACAAAACTACCGACCGCCCAATCCAATGTGTATGGGAGGTCCAAACAATTTTCTCATATTTCGACCTATGTTCCTTGAGAAAAGTTGTTCAGTTTCATGGGCTGATTTCCCCTTCAAATATTTGCAGCGATTTTTTTTGACCCTGTATGGGTACTTAACGATGTAGTTTTAGATATAGGTTCTAATATTTTACCTTCTACTGATCTTTAAATCAAAGTTTACTTACGAATTAATAACAAAATTGAATGTACTAAATTCACAATTAATTCTATCATACTCGTACGTTGAGCTTAGTTGCAAGCAGTTTTAAACAAAGCTTTTTAAGATTTTAACTTTGTTCCATAAACTAAAATGTTGCTCAAAATATAAAAAGAAACTTTATATAGGTCAGCCAGCACAATATCCAGTTTCATCCCCATTATTAGCCATTGTTACGCCAACAATGGAAACCTTTGTCGTGTAGATATGGTGTGTATCTAAGATACAATGTTACCCCTAACTCAAACCCGACAGTTAAGACACATGTTCTAAGATCCCGCCATACAACCTTCACCGAGATGTTTAATGGAAGAAAGATATTTTACATGGCAGTAAATAGGTGCCGTGAGATGCCGGCTTAGAATAGCATCACCCCAACTCCTTCCCGCGGGTGTCGTAAGAGGCGACTAAGGGACTCGAGAGTATAAGTGTATTACAATTTTTAGGCGACAGGCTGACAACCTGTTACATAGTGATACACATGTTTTCTGAAACAACCTTGGAAAACAATCCTCAAAAATGTCAGACGTGGCGATAGTGGCCGTATTTTTACGGCCGTTAACGCTCACCCCGCAAGGGATAAAGGCGTGATATATGTATGTATGTATGTAGTAAATAGGTTTATTGCGTATGGGTTGACTAAAAAACTTCAGTCCCCGAGTATAATTTAAAAAAACTTTTTTTTAAGTAATGTGTAAAAATATTCTACGGGGTGCATCATCCCATGAAACTGAACAACTTTCCCTTAGGAGCGTAGGTCAAAATATGTCACCCCTATATTAATCTCACTTCCCCAACAATATCCTAGGTAGATACAACTCTCCTCTAAGTAAAAGTAGATGTTTACACAGCCAACCTCGAACAAGAGTGGCTGTAAGGAAGTATGGTGAAGGGTTGAGTATAGTATACCCATACATACCACCCCTATCTCAACCAATAGCTAAGTAAGACCCAACTCTACTACATAAGCATACTTTAAGTATAAGCAGATGTTTACATTTCCGACCTTGGACCAGAATGTTTGAAGGGAAGAGAAGGGATCTTATCGACCGACATAATCAGGTCATACCCTTGCTTGATTAAAAATTCAATGGGAAGGGGTTTTTATTAGCTTAAGAATTTATGGACGTATGATTTTGTATAATCTATTCACCGTCTAGGTAACTACTATATATAACTAATAGAAACTATAGCCGTAGTACAGTTACAAAATCTTATATTAAAGAAAATCTGACTTAAAAAATATACGATTAGAATTGTGTTTTAACACAATAATAGTTGATTTTATTTCGTATCTAGACAAAATTAATTTCTTGTTAAAGTTCAGTCCCAGATTTCAGCGTCAAATCTGTGATGTCATCTTATTCGAACAATCCATAATCTTTGACAAAACTAGTCTCCAAGTCAAATATTTACTTCCAGAACTTTATCCTTCACACGGTCGCAGTCGAAGGGTAAGGGCATTACTCCGAAGGTCGCAGGGGTGGCGTTGCACTTGGCCTGCTTGAGCCGGTCGATACCTGCCCTACACCCTTCCTCGTTCCCTACATTCCGGTGCCGAGGGTCTAGAGGCAAGGTCACTCAAATTTTTGTTTTTTGATAATAGGTATTCCATTTAGAAGTTAATTCATGCATTACCAGCTCAATACTTGGTCTATATAATGATATAATAATGATATATAATGATATAGACCAAGTATTGAGCTGGTAATGCATAAATTAACTTCTAAATGGAATACCTATTATCGAAAAACAAATTCGATATTTTCCTAATTTGTTTTATGGTTTGCTTGTAAGACCGAAACCCAGTAAGCAAAATTTGCTTAGTCCGAAATTAAAATGAGATCTACTTACTAGTTACAGGCCTCTTACATGGTTTTGTAACGACCTTTTATATAAGAGATTACACTTCAGAAGGCGTTTCAAGTTCATTGGCATTATTGGAACCCTTGTTGGTAACATGCCAAAAGGCAAAGTAAAAACAGAAAAAAGTAAAAAAAGCAACGTCTACTTTTACACAAGTGTGGATAATATCTTCGGAATGCCGACGTGAAATAAATTTGAAGAAGCTGCAAAGCCCCTGACCCTCAAGATCTCCAAGGGTTAAGAGCTATCCTTTATTTTTACGACTGAAGCTTACATTATAGACAGGGATTTCGGAGTAGGGATAAGTAAAAATCCTTGAGTTATTCAGTCACTGACCATGAAATAAGTCGAAAAACGGATAAGTTTTGCAGCGCAAACAGTTGTAAGTCGAATAAAATCTATACAGGGTGTAAGGGACAGCTGGACTGCTATGAGCTAATTTGATGATAATTATGATCTACTAGCGGCTGCGCTATATTTCGACCTATGTTCCTAAGGGAAAGTTGTTCAGTGTCATGGGCTGGTTCACCCCTTAAAATATTTGCAGCTAATATTTTTACACCTGATAGTTCGCACGTCAAATCTTAGATGAATATAATTCCGCGAATGGTGTTCATGTATGATAAATGTTTCATTACAGGCAGGTGTTTCGAAATAAACTCCCTAACCTTATAACACAGACCTTTACAGCGTAACCTTACAGAGGCAAAAGCTTGAGTTGAGACACAAAAGTTAAACAACAGTTTAAACTTCGTAGCTGCAATGCAGGCTTGAACTTTGTTACCTAACTCTATAGCATGATATTGTATGTATGTAGGTATGTTACTATCCAGATTTTATACAAAAATATAACAAAAACATTGTATTAATCTTTTTTATCTGAATCTCATACAAAGTCCATACTATACGTAATGAAGTTTATTATAAACCACATTTTTATGCTGCTTTGCGGGTCGCACACTTAACGCACGACGGAGCGCTAAAACATCGCAGCGGTCTGTCAGATCCATACTAAAAATGTCAATTCCCTGCGATATTTTAGTGCTTCTTCCGCCTAAATTATTACGATGAGTAGGTACATGGTAGGTACCCTAAATGAAATTTCTTATTCATCCAATGAATGAGATTTATATAAAAAAAATACATTGAAAGGCCTTTACCATTACCACAAAAAGTCTTACGTGGGTATATCGCGTGTTTAAAAATAATGTCCCTTTATACAGGAAAAACGCAAATCACGTGTTCAACTTCTTTGTTGTAAGGCCCCAAAAGGAAAATCCTACAACGAACCTTCCCTTTATAACCTGCGAGCAAGAAGCCAAACGCCCACTTGGTAACTTACTACCCTCATTACAAAGGACCCACGTTCGTTCGCCGTGTGGAAACTCACTTTATCACTGAGAAAAACTGCGGTTGGAATAAACTTGAGAGAAAATAGAGGTCTAGCTACCTAGACTTGCGTAACATACTGAAGAAGAATTGAGCGAGACCAAAGTTTTTGGTTCTTGTATACATAAATCACGCCTCTTTCCCGTTGGGGTAGGCAGAGACATTTTTCTTCAGCTTGCTACGATACTGGCATAATTCTTTCGCTTCCACATTTTTGTACTGGATAACAATTAATTGGAGGAGTGCCAATAACAACAAGTGTGTCATAAAAAATATGACACCAAGATATCTTGAAAATACATTTTTATGAAAGCCACAATAAATTGAATAATAACTCAGAACGAAAGGAATAAGTGTGAATAAAATAAACCCGTGCCGTGTGGTACCGGCTTAGAATAGCGCATCACCCCATCGCCCCGTGGGTGTCGTAAAATAAGAGATAAATCCACGGAACGGGCAGCAGCGTTCCCTGTGAGTATCTACAATATCTTGCACTGCGCTCGCTAATCCACCTGACAAGCGTTGGGGGAGGCCCATGTCCAGCAGTGAACTTTTGTGGCTGTAGAAGTAAATTGTGGCTGTAAATAGCTTATGAAAAAGTGAAAAGCTGTGTCGAAAGCGCGGCGACCGCGGCGTGGACGTATAGGCACGCACGACTCTCCGTCCGACGAAGAACCACCGATTGGTTCGAAACGTCGCGGAAACACACAAACACGACAAGTTAGTGAGTGATCCGGAACATTAGTTGTTTGCAGAAGTAGTAGTAGTAGCAGTAGAAAATAAACCCAGCTGGAGTCACAGCTCAAAGTGGAAAGTAAGGTCACGCTAACAGGCTGATGCCGGCTGCAGCCCAGGAGTATTGATTAACTCCTGTAGCCTTGAATGCGCCGAGCCAGCCCCCGGTCTCTCCATCGCTCATTCTTAGAACGTAAATAACGTAAGGTAATGTATTTACACCTAGAAGCTTTAGTAGGTAAATTGCTAAGAGCAAGAGTACACGCACATAAATACATAACAGATACCATAAATTAGTATGACAGCCTATCAAATCAGTAAAAGGCCTTTGTTCTCAGTAGTCCTAATGATCCGTCCTACGGTAGAACAGGTGGAGAATTTTTATACCGCTAATTCTACGGTGGAACAAGTGAGCACAATATAAGTCACTTGTATTTACATTTTGAACTCAATTAGTAAGTAAATTGACAGTCTGTCAAATAAGTTGAGCGAAAATTTCATAGTCCGTTTGTAAACATTATTCAATCGTGTTTTATTTGTGTTTCTTTATTTGTTTAGGTAGGTAGGTATAAAATGAAACAGAAATTCTCTAGATGACTGAGTCATTAATAAAATACAAAACATGTACGCTTAAAACTATTGTTTAAAAATACTATATACAGCATTATAGTTTTTCGAAATCTTTGAATTAATAAACAGAAAAATAATATAAAAGTGTTTTAACGCCATAACGTCATCTATTCGCATTTTCATACAAAAAAACGTACCTCATATGTCTTGCCCGTCATCACGCCTCTGTAATACCAAGCAAATACAGGAAAAGTGCTCAGCCTAAGAAGATTTATCTTGTGACTTGACAAACGGACAGCTTTCCTTGGTGATAATTGAATTTATACCCGAGACACCTCGCCTTTACGTCTCACAGGTAACCTTGGGGTTTGTGCGGGTAGATTCATTTTGGCTCAAGTGAGAGTGTGGTCTTCCAATGTCTGGGAGAGTCTGTATACGATTTACTTTTCAATGAAACAGGAATACTCTTTAAATTAAAGCAATGGCACGTCGTATTTATAGTCAGACGTTGTCGCAGGTTCAAAATCTCTTAAGACTTCTAAATTTTAAGAAGAAGAATATCTGTTTGACGTATTTTGTGAACGACAATTTTTTTTATTTTTTTTAAATGTAATAGGCCCGCAATAAAAATAGTTACGTCATATTTCTAGATAGCCAGTTTAACGTAAAATTTATTTATATCAATATTACTTACACATAATTGACTGTATCGACTCAAAAAATCAAAAGGGTGGATTGTAAATTCGTAACTGCAAAATACAACTACGTATGACACTAACTACCCATGTGCTGGAATTGTAAATTCTGCGACATGTCAGTACTACAATACTACATGAATGAATATCTAGCCTAAATTATTGTAATATTGTCGTAAAACGTACTACAATGAACAACGGAACGGAATTCTACATACATTAGGCTCTTTGTTTTTACGATTCGAGAAGACACGAAAATGTCATTTCCTTTGCAAAATTGAGTCTCCATTTCGTGTCACACAAATGTACGAGAATATATTCAACGCGTGTGAATACGAGAAAGGTATTATGTGATACAAATACATTTATTTCGCATCATAATTATGTGATGAATAACCTAATAAGGCAATAAACAATTGAAATTTGAAAAAAGATCGAAATTGAACTTGCTTAGGTCCTATGTTTAAAACTAGCCAGTGCCACTAAGACTAATCTAAAGACATCTCATTATGTCAACCGCCGCCCAGCCAAGTCCATGAAAAAGGATAGATAAATTATCTGCATAAATGTAGTTACTCCCATAAATATAAAGAAGTTGTCGAAAAATATAACCATTTTTATGAGGCAGTCGGGTAAAAAAGGGTACGAATAGAGAATAATATTATGAAAATATGCATAAGAGGCTTTTCAATGCTGCATGTAGTCATCAGGAATCCAATTATAAAAATTGCATTCTCAGTGCTAAGCAATAAGAGTATGTCTACATAAATAAAAAACTCTACATTATAAAAAACTAGTGGTGCGCCCAGAGTGGGAATAAGCCGTTTCGCCAGCAAGATAAAAACCTTCCTCGAGGTTTATTCTGTCTATTTAAAAAAGAACCATCAAAATCCATCGTGTAGTTGACGAGCTAGCGGTAGAGCAGGCAAACAGACAGAGGAAAACAGAAAGAAACTTATTTTTTTAATTTTTGATGTGGCAATGGCAACGTCTTAAATAATTCGATGGAACCGGCTGCACGCACCAAAAAGTGACTCATACGGCATTATCTCGATCTGAGGCGTTACCTTGCTCTATGGCGTTCCTTTTAAGGCTTGAAGTGCAAGCGAGAGTGCGGAATGAGCGACAAAGAGGCACAATCAGCCTCTGCGTTCAGTAGCGTTTGACATAAATGCAACCATTCCATCAGAATTTTCTTATGACAGTTTCACGTTCAACTATCGTCAGTAAACCGACTTTACACACAACAGACTTTTTATTGTTTCATGCCGATCAATGTAGTAATCATTAATTTTAAACAATTAATATCTATGTTACGGGCAATTTGATAAGTCCGGGCGCTATTAATACTGACCGGTCAGTATTAATAGTGCCCGACCTAATTGGGCAATGTGATTAAAACAGCACGTTTAATTACTTTTCCCGGTCAGTATGAATAGTTCCCACCCTTCCTTGGGCAAAGTAATAAAAATAAAGAATTGTAATGTTATTTTTTATTAAATGAAGTTAAACTTACATTATTTTAATGAAATAAATCTTACATAATATTCATTAAAGTAATCGATAAATTTGTACATGGGAATTAAAACAACAAATAGTTATAAATGAAGTTAAACTTACGTACATTATTTAAATGAAATTAAACTTTCATAATTTTCATTAAAGTTATCGATAAATTTGAACATGGGAATTAAAAAAACAAATAGTTATAAATGTAATAAAATCAGTAGTTACCTACTATTTTTTATAAAAAAAGATTAGGTACTTCAATAGTTTGAAAATTAGTAGACTAAGAAAAATGAAGATGAAAATGTTGTTAAGTTTATAATTTTTTTTTCCTACCCTCACTGGTAGAGGTCACTAACTACTAAGCTAATTTTACTGTTTTTAATTAGAAAAAGCAAGTTATTTTACCCAATATTCGTTCCCGATTGTTCACCTTGGACTACTTTCATCGCCTCACTGTTATCTTGACGAAGCACTTCGATCCAAAGGCATAATAACTGGAAGATTACCGACGACGCTTGTTGGCCGTGTTATAAAACACCCCGGATTGCATTATAAGAAGATTTCGGTTCAGTGTAGTTGATCCGGATTAAAATGTGTATGTGACTGTTCGAGTGACTAAGTGTTTGGTGCGGGTCGATGTTTGTATTATGGTGCCACTGCCTCCTTTATCAGTTAGATGGCGTAACTAATCCTAACATAGTACGTGGTCGTCCAACTATCTACGTATCTTTCTACGTCGCGTCGACCTATATGCAGTTCTCCAATCTACTGGGACAACATAGGAGTGGAAGTGGAGGAGAAAAATAATACTAATTATCAATGAACTTGAATTTGATTTAATTTGTTATACCTGCGAGTTCGCTTGCATACAAACTTTTACATTTAATATTTCTCTATAACAAATGTAATTGTTGAATTAATTTTTATTTTTTTTGTATAAGTACTAAATTATCGAATTGTGATTAATTTTATTTCTTGAATTTAATTGTTTTAACAAACAGAGTTGTTTTTTTTGTTTGCCATTATTTATTCTTTATTGACCTCATTATTTATTGACCTTGATTGATGTTTATAAATATTTAACTTATTGATTATTAAGTACAATTAATTCGTAATAGAATATGAGTAATAATCATGTAATCTATGGCCAGCCTCGACGTGGTCCCTGTCCGTATTGTCCCAGCTTGCAAAAATTATATGTTTTGCCTCATGGATTAAGTCGGCATATTGGCCGTATGCACAAAGACCGGCATGCAGATAAACAGACAGCAGTGGCATTAGATCCGGGTAGGTCAACGGGGGAGTTTTATCGGGGGCATGACCCGGGGGCCGCGAGCCTGGCGGATTTACCCATCTTAAAAAGAAGTACACGGTATTAAAACACGTACCTAAGGGTGCCAGACATCTTGCTGCCGGTAAATTGTCACAGATTATCGAAAAATATATTAAGACTAACACCACCGAAGATTGGTTTACCTTATTGTCGTTTTCGTTCACTGCTTTAAGAGTCCCTGATCACGATAAACAAAGGTCTTTAACAGCAAAGGTGAAGGAAAATATTGAGTTGGGTTATTTGGAGATTGGTGAGGTGTCTGGTTCCCGAGGGGTTTATTCACTTTACAAAACCGTGGAAAGAAAAGTATTTGAGGGAGACTTGAGGGGTGCTGCGCGTTTGCTGGTCTCGGAGTGCAGTTTGGCGCCAGCAAGTCCGGAGACTTTACTGGCATTGCAGGCCAAGCACCCGTCGCCTTCTCGAGCGCTCGATCTGCCTTTGGCTCCGGGTAATTCCGAGCCACACCTTATAGTTAAACCGGATCAAGTAGTCAGTGCACTTAATACGTTTGTGAATGGATCAGCACCAGGGCTAGACGGGCTGCGACCTGAACATCTCAAGGAGCTGACATCACTATCAGCAGGTGACAACGGACTCAAACTACTAGAGTCACTCACACGGTTATGCAATTTTCTCCTCAAAGGTTCTTTGAATGTGGAAGTTTGTCCTTATTTATACGGAGGTTCATTGTGTGCGTTGTCAAAAAAAGATGGTGGTGTCAGACCAATAGCAGTCGGTAGCACAATCCGTAGATTGGTGGCAAAGTTGGGGTGCCGAGCTGTTAGAGGAGAGATGGCTTCACACCTGCAGCCTCACCAGGTGGGTTTTGGAACGGTTCTGGGGTGTGAGGCAGCTATCCACGCAACCCGTACCTTTGCTGCCAATGAAGACGAGGATAACGTGCTTATAAAAATAGATTTTCGCAACGCGTTCAATTCAGTGGAACGCGATACCATATTAAAAGAAGCCAAGGAACACATCCCGGCGCTGTTCCCTTTTTTGCACCAGGTGTACGCCGCTCCAACCAACTTATTCTATGATGGTACCGCTATCTCGTCTGAAGTAGGAGCACAGCAAGGAGACCCTTTAGGCCCACTGCTCTTTAGCCTTGCTATACAAAATGTCATCACCTCTCTGGAATCATCACTCAATGTGTGGTATTTGGATGATGGGACGCTAGGGGGAAGTCCCGACGTAGTCGCAAGAGATCTCCATAAACTCTTTCCTGCTTTGAAGACTATGGGCTTAGAGGTAAACAGTGCTAAATGCGAATTTTACGCATGTAGACCAGGTTCTTCAGATGCTGGAGATGAATTTCGTGAGCTCATGCCGGGTTTGAGGGTCATGGGCAAAGGGGACTTGTGTTTGCTTGGCGCTCCAATTTTTGCAGAAGCAGTTAGCGCTGACCTAAAAACAAAGAAAAGTACTTTGTCTTCTCTCGCTGAACATCTCGAGCATCTGTCGGCACATGTGTCGCTAATCTTGCTAAGAAGCTGTTTCTCGATGCCCAAAGTGACCTACACCGTCAGAACTGCTCCCACCTGGTTATTTCCTCGGGAGGTTGCGAGCTTTGATGAAACCCTGAAACGCACTCTCGAGGGAATACTCAACATCCACCTTAATGACACACAGTGGGAGCAGGCCAGTTTGCCTGTTCGACACGGAGGGTTGGGTGTGCGTCGCATGCTAGAGTCGGGACCATCTGCCTTCCTCGCCTCCACGTTTGGTGTTGCGGAGCTAGTTGCTCGTATTTTACCTTTAAATGGTAGCGAGCTCTGCATACCTTACGCGGCGGAGGCGATGGAGGCGTGGTCGTCTCTCTGCCAAAGTGACGACCGCCCGGAAGATCCTACGCGACAAAGGCAATGGGATGACATTTTGTGTAAACAGTCTCTAAGTGGACTCATTGGGGAGGCTGTGGGTGTGGATGAGGTGCGTTTGCGCGCGGCCTCGCGGCCAGAATCAGGGTTGTGGCTCCAGGCCCTACCTTCACCGCACATAGGCACCCTATTGGATAACGACTCACTTAGAGTGGCAGCGGCATTGAGGCTGGGTTGCGCTGTCTGCGAACCACACACCTGCGTTTGTGGGAGCCTGGTGGATGCTACCGGGCACCACGGCTTGGCCTGTGTCCGTAGCGCGGGGAGAATATCGCGCCATCAGGCTCTCAACGAGATCATTCGCAAAGCCATAGTGTCCACAGGGGTGCCATGTGTTTTGGAGCCGCCTGGACTCTGTCGTACTGACGGTAAGCGGCCGGACGGATTGACATTAATCCCGTGGCAGAGGGGCAGGTGCCTCTTATGGGATGCTACGTGCGTGAGCACTTTTGCAGGAACACACCTAAGAGGCACACAAAGGACTGCTGGGTCTGCTGCCGAGGCTGCTGCGGGGTTGAAGCATACGAAGTATGCTAACTTTGAGTCTGCTTATGACTTCCTGCCGTTTGCCGTTGAGACGTCAGGCACGTGGGGCTCAGAGGCCAAAGCTTTTGTCCGTGAAGTGGGCCAGCGGTTAAGGCGGAATGGCGGCGACCCGCGAGCTGGTGGTTTTCTGGCCCAACATATTGCCATTGCCATCCAGCGTGGAAATGCCGCAAGCATAATGGGCACATTCGGAGGAGCCGCGTTACGAGGAGGCCTGTTTGACTGAGGTGGATTGCCGCTTTGCTATGTTTAAAGTTATTTTGACAATTGTATGTACTGTGTTTCCTTGAATAAAATTAGATAAGTTTATAATTATTTATTTATTCTTGCAAGATGTGCTTTTGTGACATTTTGACTGATTTATTACATGGACCACGGGCACTCGGGCACTATTAATAATGGCCGGTCCAAGTGATTAATTAATCACTTTGCCCGTCGTTTTTGGGCACTATTAATAATGACCGGTCAGTATTAATAGTGCCCGATTAATCACGATGCCCGTAACATCTATAGGCGCTAATTTAAATACCTATTGGTTCAGTGAATATTGGGTTAATATTAGTTTAGTTCGAACGTGCGTGAAATGAATTTGATTAGTCTATCAAGTTGTGCTAATCCCCATTAGCATAACATATTACCATATTAATAGGATTATGTTTGTTTTGGTCTCTTGTCCCTTTTCAGTGAAAATTATAAAATTACTGTTTACTAACAGTATAATCCGTTCAAATGTATTGCAAAAAGTTGCTTCATTAATTCAACTAGTGCTCGGATGTCATGCTAAAAATTCCTAATGAAGAGAAAAGTGCGTACACAAAACTCATAATTTTTTTTCCATTAAGTAACCCTGACGGGATAGGCAGAGCATTAACGACCGTAAAATTACCAGATCTCACTATTAGTTATCAGTTCAAAATCTAACATCATGGTTTACGGGGTCGTTGGACGACTCGATGTCCTAAATGAAAGAAGAAGAATAAAATAGCGCTCTAAAGGATGCTTATTGCAAATTGTGAAACACAGCAATTCAATCTCTCATTTCCAGCCACTTTTCTAGGAAACTGTCCGGCATTCACAGACTTAGTTAAAATTCAGTCCACGTTACGCCAGCCCATACATAGGTCGATTCTACCCTCGCTAACTAGATCGTTTCTCCTGACGAAAAAAAGAAAAAATGTGGTATGGATGGCAGAATCGATCGAGTATCTTTTTTAGGGTTCCGTAACCAAAGGGTCAAAACGGTACTCTATTACTGATACTTCGCTGTACATCAGTCTGTCTATTCGTCTGTCACCAGACTGTATCTCATTAACCGTGATAATTAGAGGTATCCACGTGAAAGTCCTAGCCGTAGTGTGCTTTGCACCGATAATCGTATACCTGCCTGCTTGTTTGCGACATAAACAATCTTCATATGTTTGCTAGTGAATAGGTTTTAGTTGTATTTTTTAACGGATGTGAAATAAACTTAGATTAAAAATTGGTCTAGCTTCGCTCGACTAGATCTCACCGGCATACTTGTCAATGCGGCAATTGAAAATTGAAAGTACGGTGTAGTTTCATACAAATTCAGATAACCCGAACATTTGAAGTATGCCCCTTGAGCCATACAGGTACTTGTGCTATACACGTGATTGCCGCATTTTTTTATACTGTCTTAATATTGTTTGATAGAGTTTAAAATAGGTCCCGTTATTTTGTTACCACTGGAACAAAAATGCTGATAACATGCAGATCGAACGTGACTTTGGTAGGTACGGAACCCAAGTGCGCAAGTGCGACTCACACTTGACTGATGTTTTTTTACCCTGTGCTGTTTTCTCGCTAGCTGTATAGTTTGTTGTTCAATGGAGAGGTGAAGCCAATTTCGTTTGATGTTGCTGTTTCATGAATATGCAAGCAACTTTTTTTGCAACACTGTAGTAGATTGTAGAGATTTACTCATATTTTATGAATACTCTACAAAGTGACGTAACTGGTATAATTTTTGAATAAAAGTAGTTATAAGAGAGAATCTCACACTTGACAGACGCTAGTGCAAAAGAGAAAGATTGCATCTTACATAACGTGACAGAGACACATGCCAACGCAAGCTTCTGCGTTACTCGACCTCTGGAAGAAAGCTGTCGTAACCAGCCGTAACGTAGAGGGTCAAGCCCAGTCCTAAGGGCGTGATTGGGCTGGTTCTTTTTCAATTATTTCCAGTTAACCCCTCGCTCCCCACCAAGCATACAGGCGTAGTTTTGATGGCCCCGGGGCCAAAAACGTAGAGTCCAACACAAAAAAGTAGCGAGCTAAATTACCAAATATGTTTGTTACGTAACCTGATACATAATAAGTCGAGAATAACCTTTCAATCTAGGTATTTCTGATACCTATTCCACGTTTAAGCCTTCCCTATGCAACCTGATCCCTCTTTCCCGACAGGTGCCGTGAAACTTCCGAGTATGTCCCAGGAAAGCGCTGTGGGTATCGATCGAGCTGTTTGCGTACCGCTCCTAGTAGTCATGTTTGCCTGGTAAGAGCAGTTAGCGATGCGGTTACTAGTTTGTAGCATGTTTTTAATTGCGTATGGTTTGCGCAAGGCGAGGATGACAAATGTAGGTATCTGTAGATCTTTATGACCATCAAGTTGATTTCACGTAGTTGAATTTGAAGAAAACTATATGCAAACCTATTTATATTTGCGGCGTAGAGGCGTAGCAAACTGCTACGAACAAGATATTTTTATTAATAATATTATGAAGTTGTTTTTTCTTTAAATTTTTTGTGACAGATTATTACAAATTTTCAGTGATGACTTTAAACTCTGGAAATCAAGATAACCCAATTTTAGATAGCAGACACACACACATATAATAAAGCTTATACAATAGATTAATCTAACTTTTATCACAAGATAAATAACTTTTCCCCACACGATTGTTTCGTAGTCTACTAAGTTTTTTGACGTGGTTTTTGCGAAGAAAATCGCAGACAGCTCCCAAGAGAGCCATCAAGTACTTAAGTACCTACTATATTTATAAACCCCAATTCAGCTTTAGGGAATTATAGGTCGTTGTAGGAACGTCGGTAGCCAAGTGGTTAGGATACCGGTCTTACAATCGGGACACCCGAGTTCGATCCCCGCCGTGTACCAATGTGTTTATACTCACGTTCATTTACCGACTGCTCTTACGGTGAAGAAAAAACATCGTAACGAAACCCACGTTCAAATAAAATTTGAATTCAGCTGATATTTGAATGTGACAGGATTTGGGTCAGGTTAGCCTTCGGGTTGCAAAGGTCAGATGGCAGTCACGCTATGTAAAATTTGGTTTCCCGTCGAATTTCCTAGTTTAGGTAGCCGACCCCGACAAAGAATGGGATAAGGCAAGGAGAATGATGAGGTCCTTATAGGCATGTAACAAGGGCAAATCCTGCAATGAACATGAATTTAGCTCTTATAAGTAATAGTTATGAGAGTGCATATCAGATTATTGCTATATGTCAAACAGAAGGAATCTATCCATACAAAGTTTAAAGGAAGTCGCTTTTTGCGTCTTTCAAACTCCTCCTAAACCACGCAACGAACTTTAAAACAAGTTTTTACGTATTGAGTAATTCAAGCGGATGTTTTATATTATGTAAAAACATGCCGGAAATACATCTTTTCCCTCGGGGAAACAATTAGCAGCGCCTGCAACCTCTGGGACGCTATACTTATTATAACAGAAAGACAGAGGAACATACCTCCCTCCCCCTACCAGCCCTCCAGTCAAGGGTAGAGGGGGGGAGGGACTCAACAGATGATAGATCACCTCCATTTCGTGGCTTTCAAATATTCGAGGCTAAATTCTGGAGAAAGGTTGCTATTTTCAGAACAAAATGATATTTTGTGTCGCATTTTCTCGAAAAATAACGGCGATTTGTCGGAACAGATAGAGTGAATACTCAGAAAAGAAAGAAATTGAATCAGACATTATTTGAGTTTTGTTCGTGGCTTCCAGCGATTTGCCTGCTTTACGAAAAACAATAAGTTTCAAGATCATTTATAATATACTATATTTTTTATTATTATCATAATTACAATCACGCCGTGCCACTACAACACGCCATGTGATGCCGGCTTAGAATAGCATCACCCTAATTCTTTCCCTTGGATATCGTAGAAGCCGTCGAAGGGACTCGAGGGTTTGTATTGCAATTTTAGGCGACAGGCTGGCAACCTGTCACTTTAGTGATACACAACTTATCTGCAACAACCTTCAAACATACGTCAACCGTGGCGATAACGACCGTTATTTTACGGTCGTTAACACTTTGCCTACCCCACTAGAGATGTAGGCTGATTTGTGTATGTATACGTATGTATTACAATCATCAGAAGAACTATCACTGTTAGTCATAAACTGTCAAATTAACAATCACCCGCTACTGTGACTGTCGATAAAATTGGCTACAATAGCCATCTCTCATAGTCAAAGTGGCCGCCATGGCGGAAATCGGTCAGAGAGATCATCATAATCATGTCTGAAGTCTGAAGAACTTCTGCCCGACTGCCTCATTCATACATACTACTCTCGAAAAACGTAACCTTTCATCGCAGGCAGTTTAATCATGTCGAATGAAACTATCTCCACGTCAAATATGTATAACAGCAATCACAGCCGTTTGAAGTTAGGTTCGATCTGCCGCTCTGCCCGACTATGAATCCAATTTCCTCTAACCTAGCTATACCTACCCTTTAACACTATTCGCAGAATGAAACGTTGTCAAAGAGGCAAAAATAGAATTCATTGACAGGTTTAGAAAAAAAAACGTGTCTTTCTGCTTTGAACTTCAAAGCCACGACCTGTCATTTTTTTTCATAAATTGTGAAGTAACAATTAAGTTAGACGCGCGTTAGGACAGTGTCTAAAGTGTTTCTTTTTTTCTTTCTAAATAATTGATCCATACCATATGACGTTGACAAAAAATTTAAACCTTTCTAGCTTTTTTTACACGGGTTACCATTAAATAGCAAAATGGTACTAAGGGTAAGCTAAAATTGTCATCATCATTCCTTGCCTTATCCCGTTCTCTGTCGGGGTCGGCTACCTAACCTAAGGGATTGGACGTAGAACCAAGTTTTTACACAGAGGGACTGCAATCGACCGATGTGGCGCAGTGGTAGTGCGACTGCCTTTGACGCAGAAGGTCCCGGGTTCGATTCTCGGTGGGTCACTCACAATGTTGATATTTATCTCTTTGTGAATTTGTTCCCAGTCTGGTTAGGACATTGCGGGCTGAACCACCCGATTGTCCGCAAGTAAGATGGTTCCGTGTTTCGGATGGCACGTTAAGCCGTAGGTCCCGGTCGCTGTCTATGATCACTTAGACGGCGGTCGTTACACAACCATGTCAGAAGCCTGCTACTTGTAGAAGGCGGTTGAAAAATTCTGACACTAGGGTTCATCGGGTCGTTGCACGATTCGGTGTCCCACACGAAAAGAAAGAAAGAACTGCAATCTGCCCTTTGCAGCCCGAAGGCTAACCTGGCCCGAATCAAATATCGTCTAAAATAGAACAAAGAGTTGTACAAACTAATTACGTATACTAACCCAACGAGTAGGTACAATTGTACGTATGTTTAGTAACTTATGTTTAGTTTAGTAAGGTATGTTTCAAAGCGTTGTTGGAAAGCACAATAAAAACAACATTAATGTGAATTTTAGGCAATTTTGGTTCACCGCAATTTGTTAGAGAATTATTCCAACTTGGAGAGGTCCCAAAAGGTTAAAAAATATATGTTGCTTCACCTAGAATCTGTAGAAAATTTACCCGGATGAATATTTCAGTGAAAATAAGATAGTCTAAGAAAGGAAATAAGGAAATTTTCTGGGAGAACTAGAGTAGAACGTGCGCTATCTTTCTCTGCTCAAAACAATCTTCCTCAATATCAATAAGGATAGTAAATCTTAAGTAAAAACTCGTGTATGGCATTTGAAGGAACACACATCTGTTTCTCTCTCTCTTTTCATGTGGGACACCGTATCGCCCAACGACCTAATAAATAGCTAGGATAGTGTACTGGTATATACATATATGCTTTAAAATTGGAACGTCTACTACTACAACAGCCACAAAAGTCCACTGCTGGACATAGGCCTCCCACTATTGGGGGTATTTGCCAAACTTACATACCACGCTTGGCAGGCGGGTTAGCGGTTGCAGTGCAAGGTGTATATATTCAAAAGGACGCTGCTGACCATTCGCTGGACGTTCGTGTTGAAATATTCACAAGCGTAATCCTGGTCTATTTAAGTCAGGAGTAATATGAAAAATAAATATGTATTAACTACCTATATTCTTCTTCTTTTCGCGTGGGACACAAAGTCATCCAAAGACCTGTGTAAAAGTTCTTCAACCGCCTACTATTAGTCGCCTTTTACGACACCCACGTGCAGAAAAGGGGTGATGGTGTTCTAAACTGGTATCTCACGGCAAAACTGGAACGTAATGACAGCATAAATAAAATACTAGATGCAATGTAAAAACAATTTGGCAAGAACAAGAATTGGATATCAAACAACAATCCATCAAAATGTTATGAAACGTTTTCCATTGAAATAAAATAGGAGCAATATTCACGACGACGCGATAGTACAAAAAAGAAACATCAATATGAATAAAAAGAGGATTTCGTATAATTATTGTCAATACTTACCTACTTTTACTTTTCGTATTGTTTTTGTTAACACCAATTATGTTAAAGAGTTTGTAATTCGTAAGTACAGGCAGTTGTCGTGAATCAATTTTATGCGATCCACACGAAAAGAGAGACTTCAAAACTCTACAATTGAAAATAGTTTGTAAGTTTAAGAATACCGAGAGTTACAAGTTATAAAAATCTGCTTAGCATGAATTCATGCCTAAAGAGTATAAGATAATAAGGAGAAACAAAAAGTCCCAAGAAAACCTTTTTAATGTCATAATTTGGGAATTAATGTTCTCTTAACGATTTATACATAGGTGTAAGTAAATAGCTTAGACGGTGGTGGTTAATGTCCGAGGCCTGTAGCTAATGGACATGGTTGTGTAATTACTATAGGTAGTTGAAGAACTCTTACACGAGGGTTCATCGGGTCTTTGGATGACTGTCCCACACGAACAAAAAAGAACATAGCTTAATATTTATTTGTCATATTACCCGGGCTTAAATAGAGCAGGATTACGCATATGAATAATTCAACACGAACTTCCAGTAGCGGGGGAGAATCCGGAAAATTAGGCTAATTGTTCGCCATTTTAATAAACTTATGTGATGAATGTGTATAATCACGTCAACCAGTGAGGTAACAATTTTAATTTCTTGTTTAGTGGCATTTTCATTGTGATTTCGCCAATGACACGTTAAATTTTGCTTTGTTTTAGTTTTTTGTCTATATTGTGGCGTTTTTATTGTAAATGGGCCCGTGTCAAGTTTACTGTGTTCTAGTACTTTGACTGTCAAATGGGATAACAAATGCAATATTGTATTTTGGAGTGCTATTTTTTCTTTTCAAAGTTATAATCAGGTCGAACGCTAGTCAATAAGTAGTAATACTAAAGGGTTCAAAAAGTGTTTCCTTAAAATACTTATGAGATCGGCTCAGCTGTCTTAAAACAGCTCAATAATAAATGTTACTGTTTTATTGATGAAATTAACCGGCTAGTAATAAAAAAACTCATTAGTATTTAATACGTGATTACGTTGAAACCCTGTTACTACGAGTATATACGTAAGTCTATTTCCATAAATCTGTTCTTATTTACACAGGATACCCTTGAGACACGACTGAATGATTGATTGTGTTGTTTTTGTTTACTTTCCTTGCTCATTATTATATCAAGGAACAACATTTTGTTTATAAATAACAAGGAAACATTTTCGTTACAAATTAACTAGGCGACATGCTGCCAAACTGTCACTACAGTGATACACGAATCAAGTGAAAGATCCCTACATAGATATTTGTCAGACATGGCGATAGAGGTCGTATTTTTAAAGCAGTTGACGCTCTGCGTACCTGCGCAAGGGATAAAGGCGTGATATGTGTAAGTATATATGTAAATAAACTGTAGGCATTCATACACCATGTTTCAGATGAAATACATTAATGTGGAGTCGATGTTTAGGGCATCGTATTGTAAATTTTTCGCTATGGAACCAATGTAGGCAAAAGAGAAAAAAATCTTTTTAGCTTAGGTACTTACTTAATTTGTAAGGGAGGTTAACATACATAAAGGTAGATGAAAAGAAATCAACTGAAAATATTTTAAGGGGTAAACCAGTACATGAAATTGAACAACTTCCCCCAAGAAACATAGGTGGAATTCTGGAAAACAGTAGACCTCCCATGCAAAATGTTGCAGCCAGTTGAGTCAATTTCTATGGGAGGCCCAAAAATTGTTTCATATTTAGACTTCCTTCGGGGAAAGTTGTTCAGTCACATGGACTGGTTCATACACTCACGCTGTGTTATAAATATTGACAGTATTGACACCTTTCTTTCAGTGTATATCAACATTACATATGGTTGAATAGATGATCATATTTCGTGGCAGTGGCAGATAATATGCCTTTGTTATGCATCCTTGAATAAATCTAAATGCCTCTTTTTTATTGGGACCTTCAGGCAGAATTGGTAAAAAAACCGGGTCCAATATCCCAACAATGGAAGGCCAGCTACCAGCACTTATCCCGGACCCTCCCTGTGACCTCGGAACGTTGGAATCAATAATGCGACCTTCATCCACGAATTTGATTAAAGATCGAGGTGATCTATCATTAATCATTATGGAGGGGATTGTTTGGGTGCGCTATGTAGGTCACGGGATTTAATTACACAAGTGGCCTTTCTCACGTTTCTAGTATGGATCTGACTGGCGCATACGTTAGCGCAGCGTTATTTTTGCGCTGAAGTGTGAAATATGCCCTGCAAGCCAAACGAAAGCAAAATACACCTTAGAGTCAAGCTCAAGCTCAAACTCAAATTATTTAAATCAAATTCTACAACGTAAAATTCTTATCCGCGCGCCACGACTGGTCTAACCATGCGTATATAAATGTCTATTACACATTTAACATAGGAAAGTTGTTATCCCGAAGTAATGTTCCGATTCAAACAGACTTCCACGAGGGCGGAGCCGCGGGCGTCCACTAGTAGTTTATATAATCTTTGCGAACGGAGGTAACTTTAAGTTCCCAAAGGATTGCAATTTACATTTAAAATCAAATAAAGTGTTAGGCTGTGTGAAATCTGATTAAAAATTTATTACGTAACACTTTGCTTGGCTGTTGGATTAAACTGTCCGAATTGCGTTAAAATATTAAAATCTGTTAACTCCTTTGCTCGTAATTCAAAACTTTGATTCACGAACAGATTATTTGTATTAAGTTGACCTCCTCCAAGTAGACAATAGCAAATATACTCAATATTTACTAATAGCTAACCTTTTCAGTACCCATCCACGACGCAAAGTCATGGATTTGGAGAGCACAGGAAAACCTGTGAAGTATACGAGTATACTTCATTCGCTTACATAGTCTCACGACCCAACGTAACTGTCAGTACGCGCCCGTACGTGCGTGTATGGAGCATTGAGGTCAAATTACGCTGGTCGCGACACTAGCAAGCTGATGGATTTTTTTTCGTAAACCAATTCTGAAGAAAAGTGTTTTTACGACATCAAGAAGACGAAATGGAGTGTTTTTCTGGCCAGACACCCTTACAATAAAATTGAATTAGGACCTTGGAATAAGAAACTCGAAAGTCGGCTTAGGGCCTTAGGGCTGATCCCAACGTCTTGGTTTACCCGAGAACTGAACTTTTGTCATATAAATTGGACGGTAAATCTCAGTTTACAGCTTTGAACGTGGACTTTAGGATCAGCCCTAAGAAAACTTCGAGACGAATTTCAAAAGTTTTCGGAGTCTTTAGCAGATGGTCGAGAAGTTTATATAAAGTATTGAAGAAACAATAGATCGGGGTCACAGTTTGAATGGAAAATACTTTATTTGAAGAATATTTGTAAAAGAAACAGGTAATAAAGTCTTTTATTATTAGAAAAATACCTAGTTTACTTCAACATAATGTTTTGCCCCGAAGTAACGAGAAAGTGAGCTTTCAGATAAAGTAGTTCCTATCCTTTTGCAAACGTTCTAGATTTTTCACTGAAACGATCTCATTTTGATCCGTAACCATGTGGAAAACAATCTAGACATTCAAACTTAGTGTAGGCATCTACATAAACAAATTTTACTATGAGATTATCTGCAAATCACAAATAATAGAGCTTCTGTTTAAAAACTTAATAACATGTACGAGACAGTATTTATTCGCTATTTTGCAGGTATAAGTTGCTCGAATAGATGCCTAGAAACCACCATTAAATAATACACACTGTATGGTATACTGTGTGTAAAAAAAAGGGGTGAATCAGCCCATGAAACTGAACAACTTTCCTCAGACAACATAGGTCGAAAAACAAAAAAGCTTTTGCACCTTCCATACAAAATTACCAGTCGACCAAGTCAAGTATGGAAAGTAAAAAAAACTCATATTTCGACGTATGTTCTTTGGGGAAAGTTGTTCAGTTCCATGGGCTGATTCACCCCTTAGAATATTTGTAGCAAAGAATTTTTCAACCTTATGATGACTCATTTAACTATTCACCTTGACTTGAGTGATTCAATCGTTTTATTTCCGATACTAATTAAAAAGAAAAGCAGTCTACAAAGTTGATTTAATTTGTTAATATAATTGTTAAGGCTACCGAGTGTTTCTAAAATAATTGCTCTCGAAAACAACTTTCTCAGCAAAGTAATTTCAGAAGAACTTAGTTCCAAAACAATTTGTTTGTAATGAAGCCTTAAGGAAATACAAATACAAATTAATTGAATATTATAAAGTCCTACAGTCACAATCACAACATAGAAACAGATTGATAAAATGATAATCAATTCACTTCTCTTGATCAGTGATCGGACATTTAATAGGTCAACTTTTTGTCAAAATAAGAAAAAAAGAATTGGCATACTAAATGACTCGGTCGGTGGTACATTTTGTTATGGATAATCTATTTCTTTTTCAATATTTCGAAAAACAGTTTAAGTCAAATGTTGTGTTCAGTTTTATGTCTTGAACACGCCCTGAAAATATTTGTACTTAATTAAATGTAGCCCAATTCCATAGCATGTTAACTTGTAACTTAATTACTTAGTTGGTTGCCTGCTTGCCAAGTTAACTAAGTTAAACTCCTTGTTCCAAACCGAAGTTCTGGTTGGATGGAGTTGACAACTCAAACTCCGTTCCTCAAGTTACATAATGGTCGCTGTGGGACTGTTATATGAACTTTGTAACTGGTAACATGCGTAACGTTGAATGACTATTATTTATATCTAATAACATACATACATACATACATATATCACGCCTTTATCCCTTGCGGGGTAGGTAGAGCGTTAACGGCCGTAAGAATACGGTCGCTATTGCCACGTCCGACATTTTTGAGGATTGTCTTCCAAGGTTGTTCCAGAAAACATGTGTATTACTATAGTGACAGGTTGTCAGCCTGTCGCCTAAAACTGTAATACGCCAATACCCTCGAGTCCCTTAGTCGCCTCTTACGACACCCGCGGGAAGGGTGTGGGGTGATGCCATTCTAAGCCGGCATCACACGGCACTATTATTTATATCTAATAACTACGAGTACATATACACATGAGAGCGGCTGGTAGCGACTGGATGGCGAAAGAGGGAGATCGTTCATTGTGGCGTACCTTGGGGTCTATATCCAGCAGTGTACTGTTTATTATTATTATTATTTATTGTAAGAACAAACATTGTAACAATACAGAAATCGATCCAAGCAGTTACAAAGATTCACCAAAATAATTGGAAAAATAACGCCTCACGCCTTAATCCCTTACGGGGTAGGCAGAGCGTTAACGGCCGTAAACGGTCGCTATCGCCACGTCTGACAAATATAGAGGGCCGTTTGAGATCATTTGTGTATCACTATAGTGACAGGTTGTCAGCCTGTCGCCTAAAAGTTATAATACACCTGAAACCCTCAATCCCTCAGTCGCCTCTTACGACACCCACGGGTAGGAAATGGGGTGATGCTATTCTAAGCCGGCATCACACGGCACAAAATAATTATAAAACAACAATAAATAGATATAGGCTGATGTGATATTTGAACTACATACATAAACATACCTACATACACATGTCAGGTTTTTATCCCTTGCAGGGTATGCAGAGCGTTATTCAAGGACCTTTACAGAAAAATCGTATATCTGTGTAGTAATAGCAGGCCTTGCCTTGACTTGCCGGCTCTTAAGTACATAGGCAGCTACTTGTTGAACAAAATTTAGATTGAGGTCAAGGTCACAGCTGAACAAAGAATTGAATCCCTATCCAATTGGAATCGTATTAATTCAAATACGACTCCGGGTTCCTGATCCAAAGAAAAATTGCGTATAATTCTTGACTGAGAAATTAGAGGCCCATTTTCCGTATAAAAGAAATTTCACGTTCTTCGATGATTTGTTGGAGCGCGTATTTTGTCCAGATTACAACTTTTGTCCCTCGATATTGAAGATCTACGTAACTGTTACGACATCGACACGTTGAGACATCGACGTAGCAGCAACGGATAAACTAGCTCTGTATGACAGACGCATCCGTCGACGTGACCTGCGTCAACGGATTTCCTTGCATCTTAACAGACGCATGAGTTACAGGGATGCAATAAAATAGCGCTATTTTGTGCGTTAAGTGTGAGAACCACCTAAATAGCAGTAAATAGAAAGATGTACGTCATCAATGCGTTAGTTAGCTACGCTGCTGTTGGTGCTACGGCGTCATCAACAACATGGTAGAAAATCAAAAATGATTAGAAAACAATATCATATACCTATCATTTGCCTTCTTAAAAAGCTTATTCATCGTCATTTAAAAAAGTTCTAAATGCATTTGAATAGAACATATTGACATTAGTGGTCAGACCTTATAAGCCCGTTTATTTAAACCCACGACTAAGGGACTTGAGAGTATTGGTGTATTACAATTTTTTAGGCGACAGGCTGACAACCTGTCACTATAGTGATACACATGTTTTCTGAAACTACCTTGGAAAACAATCCTCAACAATGTCAGACGTGGCTATAGCGACCGTATTCTTACGGCCGTTAACGCTCTGCCTAACCCGCAAGGGATAAAAGGCGTGATATATGTATGTATGTATGTATTTAAACCCTCGCCCTTTCAAAACCACGAGGGTCAAGCTACCCTAATAAATAACTCAGCAACTGCTATCTTACTTTACATCAAAACCCTTTTATATAACTCAAATGATGAATAAAGTAGGCATTGTTTAAATATTTCTATGCTATTCCTGCGTACCACTATAAAGCATTCACATTATTAGTTATGTATGTACTTACGTATATTAGACTATTATTGCGGTCTACTTCTTAAATAATGACGGCCACTTGGCCGGAAAACGGCCAACCCCACGCTTGCCTAGACGTAGTCTCCACTATAGTCTGTAAGTTTAGGTACTTATCTTTATGGAAACAAACTTTGTATTAAACTGACAGTTCTGAAGTGTCACTTCCATACAAAGTGTGTTTACAAAAAGATGAGTACCTAAACTTACAGACTATAGAGAACCAGCTTATTCCATCGTCCACCAGTTTTACGACAGATGCTAACCGACCCACTGTCACTTCAGCCTGCTACACCAACAGACTTTGTTCGTTATAATGGCGTTTTACTTTGGTTCTAAGATCTAGGCTATTATTTAGCCAAAAAACATAGATACAGTATTTTTATCTTACGAGTGCGCGTTAGCCATATTTGTGTGTGTTATCTCTCTCTCTCTCTCTCTCTCTCTCTCTCTCTCTTTTTGTTGGACGATTCGGTGTCCTAAACGAAAACGGAGAGAGATAACACACACAAGTATGGCAAACGCGCGCTCGTGAGATAAAAGGTCTGTACTAAGTTTTCAGTGTCCTCATTAACAAACGGACTACCTATAAGTCTTGTATATTCTAAATGTACTATTTACCTACTACTGTACTGCTATAGACTTGATACTAAAATGTCAATACAAACTGTTTGTTCCTACAGATTGTGATGTACTATCTAAGGTGGTCACTGAATTATTTTTTTCTTATTATTAAGTTAAAAGTGAGCACGGTATGGGTGTTGTATGCACTTACCTAAACTTTTTGGGCCCGTCAGCATTCTCTTCCATCTTACAACTGCGCCACTACCCGCAGTCCGCTCCGTGCACTCGCGGACCAATCACAGCGCAGCCGATCAGGCGCGGCCAATCAGTGCACAGTACCGAGCGGTCTCGGCCAACCACAGCGCAGACCCGAGCGCTCTCGACCAATCACAAATTCACGAATGTCCACAAACTCTCTACAGTCAGTTGTGATGTGTTTTGAAACTGTTTGCTATTTGATTTCCATTTTTATTTGAGTTTTAAATGTGTTTTGAGTCGAGTTTTTCAGATAGATCACTTAGCTGAAATGCAGGTAAATATGTACTTACTTATGTAGGGTAGGTGATAAAAAATGCGGCATATACTTAATATGTATATGTGTTACTGCAGTGTATATGTTTTTCTCTCTACTATATATATTTAAAGACAGATTGGGTTATAAATAAAGGCAAAAGTTGTAATAGACTTCTAAAGATGGATTACAACTAATCAAACAACGCGTCATTAAACCCCTAAGTTTAAAATACAACAAAACGCACGTAACATCCTAAACGAAGCCAAATAATAATTTGAATTTCATATGGATGAGTATGTGGGTAAATGGAAATTTTATTCAAATATTAAACAAGTTTGCCGTGTGATGCCGGCTTAAATAGCATCACCCCATTTCCTACCCGTGGGTGTCGTAAGAGGCGACTGAGGGACTTGAGGGTTTCAGATGTATTACAACTTTTAGGCAACAGGCTGACAACCTGTCACTATAGTGATACACGAACTATCTCAAACGGCCCTCTATATTTGTCAGACGTGGCGATAGCGATCGTATTTTTACGGCCGTTAACGCTCTGCCTAGGCGTGATTTATGTATAGATAGATAAATGCTTTATTCATATTCCTGCATCACACACATTTAACATTTGTAAGGAAATATAAAATTATAAAATTAAAATACATTTTAGTTCATCCCACACAAACATGTGTGCTGCAGTGATGTGAAAGGGCTAAAGCTCAGTGTATTTAGCCAGGAGGCAACACTGGTTTTCAGCCGTCGCCCGCGAGTTAAAGCGGGAAACAAAACCGAGCAGAAAATAAATGTTTGTAATCGGGTAGTGTAAAAATAAACTCCCGATACATAGAAAAAAAAAAAGAATTAATAAAAAAGAAATAATACCCAGAACAGTGTGTATGTATGTATGTATGTTAAACAAGTTACCAAATGAACTAATTTCGAGCTCCTCGTATTATTTACATCAATCTCGATTTCGCAGAGTACTAAGTAAGAGAGGTTTATTTCGTACTGTTTTTTTTAAATATTCTGCTCTGCCACACATAACCTAAATGATAAAATGTCGTTCAATCAATAGTAAAACTTTGCATTGTAATTCTCAAAGGAAATGTAACATGGAAATATTTTCAAAGCAAATACATTCAAAAGCTTAGCGTGGGTTGTAAGCAGTACAAGTAAGTAGACACAGAATGGAAATGTGTGGGCAGAGTTACACTTCAAAACTGGGACACCATTTGTGGATAAAAGAAGAATATACATATTTTTCTAATCTCTTAGGTAGAGTAGACCAAATATTTATTCAGGCACGATTCTGGCTGTAAAAATATGATGGGAATCAACAAGAAAAATTGAATTTTACGTGAATATGTTTACGTGCGAGTAAGAAATGAAGACGTGTACTGGTTATAAAGTATAAATATTTGACTACAATATTACCTCAGCTTTCAGCCGATCGCAGATTATTTTTTTAGGTCGAGAGAATAGAATGATAAAAATGTCAAATGTCAGTAACGGAACGGGAATTTCTCTGTTTTGTCCTCAGGTTTTGTCCATAGTTTTGATCACAGATCAAAAATGTCATTTTATATCACTCGATCCTGCATGACATCTCTATTCTGTGGTTTTGTCATATATTTTTTATCTTACACGGCTGTACGCCTGAAACCGTCAATTTTTGTCATGTATTTTTTATCTTACACGACCTCTACACGACTGTATGACTGCAACCGTCAAATCTTACGTCATATTTATGTTATAATATAACCGAATTAAATGGGATTTTTCACATTTTCAAACCAACTATCCATTTTGGGTAGGTAACTACATAAGTACGACGTGTATTCCATTGCAAAACAAGAAAAGGGTACATCCACACCATCTAATACTCCCTTCAACAAATCAGATGTGATTGTTAATTAGTATAGAAAACTGGATCTTGTAAAGTGCTTGAATGAGAGAACTTCATTCATAAATTATTTGAGATTGTGGTCCTAGAGTGTACACCAAGATAGAATGTTTCAATTTACCGAAACAGCTGAGAGCCTCGCAAACACATATTTGACAGAGCAAATATTTGAGGCTGGGACTCTGAGCTGAGGAAGCGTATTTTTAAATCAACATTCATTGCACACCGTGTTTCGGAGATGGATTAAACTGGACACGTTTACGGCATTGAACCTCTTTTTCTTCTTCTTTTCGTGTGAGACACTGAGTCATCTAACCCAATGAACCCTAGTGTCAGAATTATGCAACAGCATCATTCAATCAGACTTCTGGCATCATACTGAAAAAATAATAATCACGAATTTAATGCTGGCAAACGAAAAAAAATAATGACATCCGATAATAAAGTCACGATTAGCTTACTGACTTTGTATAAGAGATCTAAATAAGCTTTTCTTTGAAAATTGTTCGGTAATTTAATGTATATTTAATGTGTTTTCCTCCAAAACCCGGTGTATATGTATTCGAAGCGAAAACCCTTTATGAGTAAGGTTTCAGGTCATTTATTACCTTAGGCCTCGCAATATTACATTCAGCTTATGTAGGTTCTATGGTGTTCTCAACAAGAAAAAAACCTAGTAGAAGGTAAAGCGTGTTAACAAGTGGATGACCACCACGCGAAGACTAGACCATACGAAAATATCATTCTACTGATTTAAAGTTATGCCTTCTGGATGAATACATTTTTCTGGGAAAATGGCTGTTTACTACAGGTAAAAAATTAAAAATTCTGTGAATCTAGAGTGAAAAAAAAGTATGCCACCCAATTAAAGTTATGATAATGGTGCGTTTCCACGCTTGCCAAGGCTCGGCAAGCGTTCACAAGCACAAGCGTGTAAAGAGGGCGTTTTGCTTGGCTTGCGTCAGCTTGTAGACGCTTGTATCTGATCCGGTCGAGTGTCGGTTTTTGGACACAGATCAAAGGGCGCTTGCGGCAAGCGTTTGCGACGCGTTTACACGTTGGCGTCATTACATTAGTAGCCGCTGTGACCTCGCGACGAACGCACGTACATCTAGTTCTGTCGGATTACAAAATGAGTGGCTGGTCAAACGACGAGAGTTTATTGTTTTTGGAATATTACCAGACCGAAACATGTATCTGGAACCCCAAAGACGTTAACCATAAACGTAATAGCCGATACAAGTTCGGTGTCCGCCATGCTTGGATGTACGTAGCACACTGACGCATTCACAAGCGTGTAAACGACTTCCAAATGCCAAGCGAAATTTGTGGTCGCTTGTATCTTGTGGATTCTTGTCAAGTATTGGCAAGCATGGAAACGCACCATAAGGCTTTCTTTCGTTTCAAATAAGTAATTGAAAAAGTTAGTTATGAATATTTAATTGGCTTCTTCTTGATATCAAATGCTGCTGTCTCGAATATTAAATAAGTACGAAATAAACAATTATTGTTAAGGAAAAGTCTGTGAAATAATAAAATTTCGGCCAACTAGATGGATGTTTTCTTGAGAGGATCTCTTAGGCTCGTATTTATAAACACACTCAACTCTGAGGTCGATCTTGAGTGCGACTTCCAGATGCTGTTAGAATGACATTTGTCAAAATCGCTCCTGAGATCGATCTCAGAGTTGAGTATGATTTATAAATACGGACCTTAATCAGTCTCTGAAGTATGCTACATTATGTCAAAATATAAATTTTGTTTAAACAGGATCATTCGGCGTCCACTCCGCGATTCTTTCTTTCTTTTTTTTTTCTTTCAACGATCCACCGATGTGGCGCAGTGGTAGTGCGCCTGCCTTTGACGCAGAAGGTTACGGGTTCGATTCTCGGTGGGTCACTCACAAATTTGATATTTATCTATCACTTTGTGAATTAGTTCCCAGTCTAGTTAGAACATTGTGGGCTGAACCACCGGTTGTCCGTAAGTAAGATGGTTCCGTGTTTCGGATGGCACGTTAAGCCGTAGGTCCCGGTTGCTGTCTATGATCACTTAGACGGCGGTCGTTATACAACCATGTCAGAAGCCTCCTACTTGGAGAAGGCGGTCGAAAAATACTGACACTAGAGTTCATCGGGTTGTTAGACGGTTCGGTGTCCCACACAAAAAGAGAGAAAGAGAACGATCCAATTGACTAAAAAACTCCGCGACAAGACCGATAGAACCAAAATGAGTCACCCTGTCAGCATTACAAGGCATAAAATCACATAACACACCTGGATACAACCTAGAGTACACACGTCACAGTGGGTATCGACCGGTCTAGCGCCGCTGGCAGCTAGCCAATACACCTCAGCTGATCTGAAGTGGACGAGATAGATAACAGCTGGCATATCGTATTGCCGATGTAGGTAAAAAAAAATATTTTATTCAGTTTAAACACATTTGTACAATAAGTTTTTACTCTGCCAAACTACAGCAGTTTGTAGGCAGTAGGTACACTCCCACATTTATGCGTTCATTTATGTGTGTATCAAAGATACAGTGAGTAAAAGTTACTTCATAGCTAAGAAGGTCTTTTCTTTTTTCGTGTGGGACATAGAGTCGTCCAACGACCCGATGATCCCTAGTGTCAGAATTTTTCAACCGTGATTGAACGAGACATAACGCGCCGCGTTTCTACTAGGAACATAAAATTGTTATAGAAAAAGGAAATTGTGTCTGGCAATTCTCCCTTTTTTATTTTACAATGACTAATTTATTTATTTAGTGACAGTATTGTATTGTAAATTCCTGACATTCTAAAAGCATTCGTTGTGAATCTACTTGGAAATAAACGACTGAAATCTTAAAATCACACAGGCGAGCAAAAATTCAAAACTAAAATAGACTCTACTGCATTGCAGAAAAAACTTATAACATCTGATACCAAATATTATCGTGTGTGTAAAAAGACTGCCAAAAGAAACTTTTCTCACGGATCGACGCTTGGATCTCGATTATATCGTACAAAGAAAATATTGGAAGGCGGGAAGTGATATACTGCCTTTTATTACTTTTTAAGTATTCGTAGAAGGTCAAAGTTCGAATAGGTATCCAAGTCTTTCTTATTTCTGGAAAGGCGCCAGGTTAAATATCTACGTGTCTATAGAATATTGTGCCGTGTGGTGCCGGCTTAGAATAGCATCACCCCATTTCTACCTGTGGCAGTCGTAAAAGGCGACTAGAGATGAATCCAGGGTACGGGCAGCAGCGTTCTCTGAGAATATCTACAATATTTTGCGCTGCGCTCGCCAATGCGCCAAGCGTGGTAAGAATACAATACAATACAATACAATCATTTATTCATAAATAAAATTTACATGTGAAATGTTTATTATTAAATATTAATTATTATGATTAACAATTTCATTCAGTAGGTAATAGTAGTATTAATCTAGACTAGGGCAGCTTGTTTGTAGGTAAAAAATTCTTTAACAGAGTAAAATGCTTTATTAAGTAGATATTTCTTAAGTTTGTTGATAAATATTGCGATTGATTTTGAATCTCTTATGTCAGATGGGATTTTGTTGTACACCCTTGGTCCCATTGAGTGTAGGCAGTTATTAGATTTGACAAGTCTAGTGGGTGGCACATGGCAATACCCAAAACTAAACCAAAGTGGGAGAGGCCGATGTCCAACTGTGAGCTATTGTGGCTTTATATGATGAAGACAGATTAGTAGAGACCAGTCCACTGCTAACCGTTTTCCCATGGGAATAAAATTTTCTCTAACCAATAAGCTTTCATAACTGCGTAGGAAAATGTTCGTTCCTTACCCCTTTATGATGGCCACATTACAGAGACTTATCTAGCGTGCGAGAAACAAGGGTCAAATCGTATGGATTTTATCAAAACAAGTGAATATTTTTGTCAACAAGTGTATCTGGGCATAAGATGAGCAAAAAATAATAGCACAGAAAATTTTACGTCTTAGCCAATCTTTCACCCCTAAACGCTACAATTTACGTCCTAATACCAAAATCACAACCTACATTCACAAATACTTTTACAAACCGCAGTTATTGGGAAATACTTGGTACAAATATAAAACCGTTCCTTTTCTAAAGGGAATTTTATCATCTAACGTAAACCCTTTTTGTATCAGAAAATAGAAAAAATATAGAGAAAACTATGTGCGAATAAAACCGAAACAATGTTGGGTTATTTTTGGTGATATTTTAGTCCCTTTGCGGATAGAATACTAAATGAATCAATAGAACAGACGTTTGTACTTTAGAAGTATGTTTACTTACATACACACATCACGCCTTTCTACCTTGCGGGGTAGGCAAAGCTTTAAGTTTGACGTAAGTACAAATAGGGCCGTTACCGCAACGTTTGACGAATATTTGAGGGCAGTTTCAGAAGAAATCCAAACCACTATAAGTGACTATAAAAATATATGTTGTCAGCCTATTGCTTAAAATTGCTACACGTCACAGACCAGAAAAATTATACGCGAGAGCGACATGATATTTTTGCTCTGTGTAGGAAAATTTCTAGCCCGTTTTCAAACGAACATAGATCGCGTTTAGATAAATTGAAATAGTTTATTTCTAAGGAAATGTATTTTATCTAGTTGATATGTAAAAAAAAAATAGCCTAACGCAACGCAATCTGGTATGAAATATTAATGGTCGGCTTTCGAACTGAGCGTCACAGACGCAGCGTCTATAGCGTCACCAACGCCGCGTCACTAACGCCGCGACACTGACGCTCTGGTGACTTTGAATACCCACGACAGACGGACAGTCGCATCACACTTTCGCCGCGCACCGCCCTGACCAGATTGATCTTTATAGCAGTCTTATCATAAAATAATATGGATTTGCAACTTGTTTGTGTGTCTGCGCTAAAATTCTCATGAGACGCCATTTTTCTTTCTTTCTATCCTCAAAAACAGCGACGCTGCAAGCGCGGCCGAGCGACTGACGCGGGCGTCTGAAGACGCGCTCACGGCGTCGTTGTGACGTCACAGACGCCGCGTCAGTGTCGCTGCGCTCGAATGACGTTCTCGAGAATTTCATACATTTGCATAGAACATCGATCTGTCGCACTGTCGCGGCGTCACAGTAGCGGCGTCTCTGACGCTGTAGACGCTCAGTTCGAACGGCTACCTTAAACTAGCTCGAGATCTGTCAGATACAGACAGATAGAAAAGTTCCCGAATTAGTTCCATTGATTATGACGTATGAAGTTCTTTAAGATCGCCGTTATCTGTATATTTATAACGTTTAAGGCTTTAGCGGTTCTTATAAATAATGCCCCAAAAAGATCACTTCAATATCTACTTAGTTCACGAAACGTTAAACATTTTCAAGCCTCATTTGCTTATCTACATGAAAAAGATAAAATGAATTCTGTATACGAGAAAGCAATTTATTTTAGCTTGAATTTATTTGCGAAACAATATTTGGAGCCAGTCGTTTACGCCTTCATTATATTTAAAATAAATGTTTGTAAAATTAATCTTATGATGTAAAATTTGTAGGTAATATTATTATATTGAATATTTAGTATCTAAGGTGTAAAAATATTAGCTGCAAATATTTTAAGGGGTGAATCAGCCCATGAAACAGAACTTTCCCCAAGGAACATAGGTCGAAATATGAAAAAAAATTAGTCCTCCCATTCTAAATTACCAATCGACCAAGTCAATTTGTATCCAAAATTTCGACCTATGTTTCTTAGGGAAAGTTTTTCAGTTTCATGGCCTAAATCACCCCTTAAAATATTTGCAGTTATTTTTTTTTTACCCTGTATACAAGCGCGCCTGATTATACGTATTGTATCGTACGTATTGATTATGTCGTAGCCATTTCGTAGCTGTCGTAGCATTTCGTAGCTATTGCTACGTGCTCGCTGCAGGAATTGAGTAATCTAACTCCGTAGTAGTAGGGCTGCCAGATGCTAATTCAGTTTTTAATTGAATTTTATTCAAACACTGAGCTTTTCTAGAGTTCTAAAGAGCGTACAGAACAGTGAAGACGAATTTAATCATCATTCTTTTTGCCTTGTCCCGTTTCTCTGTCGGGGTCGGCTACTTAACCTAGAAGATTTGACGAGGAACAAGAGTTTTTACACAGAGCGACTGCCATCTGACCTCTGATGGCTAACCTGACCTGGCATTTAATAACAATACTATTATTTTTACCCGACTCAGGACGGATACATGTTAAAAGTTAAATTACGATTTGTGTCTCCGATATTTTACTCGTGTCGTGTATGACATGGAGTCAACTAATAACCCAATAAACCCTGGCGTTTTTAATCATAAATTGCTTCCGTATACGCTTCGTATTCATATGCGGCCATGCGAGTAGTACACTCAAGTAGGGTTCCCACATCGCCGAGCGTACAACAGAACACTGATAAAGGTCAGAGCACACCGTCTGCGTTTGCAGCTAAAGCGCGTACGTGTTTGATGTATGAGAGACGGCACATTGCTTACGTTGCATAGGTACCCAATCAGGGTGCCGTCTCTTCTCCTTCTTTTAGTGTGGGAGTCATCCAACGACCCAATGAACGAACCGATAATGTCAGAATTTTTGTTAGAATGAGATATTTATTTACACTAGTAACATCAAATAAACATGTATGTAGCGACATCTGTTGTACAAATATTGTTACTTATTATCTATGGTATAACCGAATAAATTCCTTCTGTCATCGGATGCGTAACAAAGAGAACGTCGTTTTATTAGGTTATGGGCCCAGTATGCCCTATAGTTAATTTAAATTGTTTTAATTAGCTGGATTAGGCACGGGAGTAAAAATAAACAGTGCTGAAAGTGAAAATTAACAGAAATGGCGTCGAACTCATTTTTGGCTAGTGTACCCAAGTTAAAAGGGCGCGAGAACTACCATGAGTGGGCTTTTGCAGCGGAGAATATGCTAGTTTTGGAGGGCATGCTGTCATGCATCAAGGAAGAAAAAGATGCTACTCCATTAACAGGACAGGCAGCAGCCACGGCAGCCGCCGAGGACGCAAAAGCGAAAGCCAAGTTAATTTTGACCGTTGACCCGTCACTGTACGTACACATCAGAGAAGCCTCAAGTGCCCAAGATTTGTGGCAGAAATTGCAAGCAATGTTCGATGATTCTGGTTTTGCAAGAAAAATAAGTCTATTACGTAATCTTATCTCGATTCGTTTAGATACTTGCAATTCAATGACTACCTACATCACGCAACTTATTGAGACTGCCCAGAAATTATCAGGAACAGGATTTAAAGTGGACGACGAGTGGATTGGCTGTTTAATGCTGGCAGGATTACCAGAAAAATATTTCCCAATGATAATGGCGATAGAACATTCTGGAATCGCCATTACATCAGATGTTGTGAAGACAAAGCTAATTGATTTAGCAGGTAACGATTCCGAAGCCGGGAGCGCATTTCTCAGCAGAGGTCAGCACAGTCGACGTTTTTCTCATGTTGGCAATAGTAACGGCAACATCAAGAAAAATGACAGATCAAGTCATCATGGCGGCGGATTGTTTATGTCTCAGACGAACGCAAACAAACCCGACAAGAGTCATATTACGTGCCATCGGTGTGGAAACACAGGCCATTATAAAAATCAGTGTAGTGTACAGAAGAATACACAACAAAACAAGAAGACACACGCGTTTTCCGCAGTTTTCCTAAACGGAAATTATAGTAAAGAGGATTTTTACTTAGATAGCGGCGCGAGTTGTCACATGACGACAGATGTAAACAAAGTGCAAAATGCAAGTTTTTCGCCAAGTGTGAGCGAGATTATGGCAGCAAATGGAAGTTCCATGGCAGTACAGTGCTCGGGCGATGTGCAAATAGTGACTATCACTCCAGATTGCAAGTTTGAGGTTACTTTGAAAGACTGTTTATGTGTACCTAACCTCGCAACGAACTTGATATCAATGAGTCAACTACACAAATCAGGAAACAGAGTGAGGTTTTTACCTGATCGTTGCAATGTTTACAATCGAAACAAAGAATTAGTGGCTGTGGCGTTCGAGACAGATGGCGTTTACAAATTGGACATTGAGAGATCACAATGTTTGTTTACACCTTCATCAGAGGTCAGTAGTGAAATATGGCACAGAAGATTAGGCCATTTGAACATAAACGACCAGGAAAAGATGAAGAATGGAGCAGTAACGGGTATATCATACAAAGATAAGTCAGTGATCAACAAGGGGACTTGCACCGTGTGTTGTGAAGGGAAGCAGTTTCGATCACCTTTTGGGCAGACAGGGACGAGAAGCAGCCAGCCTCTAGATACCGTCCATGCTGATGTCTGTGGACCAATGGAGGCAAACTCGATCGGCGGAGCAAGGTATTTCCTCATATTTGTTGATGACTTTACACGTATGGTATTTGTTTACTTTCTCAAAGCAAAAAGTGAAGTATTCAAGTATTTTAAGGAATTTAAATCTATGGTAGAAAACCAGCAAGACAGAAAAATCAAAATATTCAGGACTGATAATGGTTTAGAGTTTTGTAGTACAGAATTTGAGAACTACTTAAAAGAAGCAGGCATTATTCACCAAAAAACTAATGCCTACACCCCAGAGCAGAATGATTTGAGTGAGCGAACTAACAGAACCATCGTTGAGCGAGCTCGGTGCTTATTATTTGATGCAGGATTAGATAAGATGTTTTGGGCAGAAGCGACAAATACTGCTGTCTATCTTAAGAATAGGTCCTGTGCATCAGGTTTAGATAATAAAACTCCGTATGAGCTCTGGCATTATAAGAAACCAGATTTAAGCCATGTCAGAATATTTGGTAGTCAAGTGATGGTGCATATTCCTAAGGAGAAGCGGCTTAAGTGGGATACTAAGTCGAAAAAGTACATTCTAGTTGGTTTTTCGGAGAATGTTAAAGGCTACAGAATCTATGATCCCGTGAAGAGATGTGTCACAACTAGCAGAGATGTAGTTATCCAGGAGAACACAAAGAGAAACTGTACAAATGATTCAGTTGTTACAGTTTCAGTTGGGGATAGTGTTCAGGATAGTGTCCAAACAGATGAGTCAGAGACAGGCAGAGTAATTAAGAGTAGAGAGGAAGAGATAAAAGAAGAAGGTCTAGATATTTCTTCAGAATCTGAGTACCTTAATGCCGAGACTGATTTGGATTCTACATTACAGCAAAGTGAAGATGTAGAGGATGATGAGCCAGGATTACCGGAACCACCAGAACCAGTATCAGCACCAGATGAAGCAGCACCACAGTCACCAGGACCGCAAGATCCATTAGTCAAACGAGTGAGGAAGCAGCCAGAGCGGTATGGGTTTTCAAATCTATGCACGTCGAGTCCAGAAGTCAGCAGTGATCCCAGCAGTATTTGCGAGGCTCTGGAGAGTCCAGACCGTGACAGCTGGATCGAGGCGATGAGGGACGAGTTGCAAGCATTCGAGGACAATGATGCGTGGGTACCAGTGGATGCGTTACCTTCGGATAAGACTCTAGTGCAGTGCAAGTGGGTGTTTAAAAAGAAAGTCAATAGTGATAACAGTGTGCGGTATAGAGCGCGGTTAGTGGCAAAAGGTTTCACGCAGAGACCAGGAATTGACTATGAAGAGACTTTTTCACCTGTAGTCAGACATTCTACACTAAAACTGTTATTTGCAGTGTCTGTACAGTTAAATTTAGATATCACTCATCTAGATGTGAAAACAGCTTTTTTAAATGGTTATCTCAAAGAAGACATTTATATGGTTCAGCCTGACATAAATTGTGACAAAAAGAAAAAGGTTATTGTAAAATTAAACAAAGCAATTTATGGGTTGAAACAGTCATCTAGGTCTTGGTATGAGAGAGTTGAGCAATGTTTATGTGAGCTAGGTTTCAAAAAGAGTAAATTAGAGCCATGTATTTTCACAAAGATAAATGATGAAGTTAAAATAATTATTGCATTGTATGTTGATGATTTCTTTGTATTTTCTAGCTGCAATAATAAAATAGAGACTGAAAATGTAATTTCTGTGTTGAGTTCTAACTTCAAGATAAAGAATTTAGGACAGGTTCAACAATGTTTAGGTATGAGAGTCAGAATTGATAGAAAATCTAATGTTGTTACTTTAGATCAGGAACAGTATGTAGAGCAATTGCTTGAGAAATTTAATATGTCAAATTGTAAAGTTGCTAGTACTCCAATGGAATGTAAACTTGATATTGATAAGTCTGAAACTTGTGATGATAGTATTCCATACCAACAGTTGATTGGAAGTCTTATGTACTTGTCAGTTCTCACTAGACCAGATATATCTTATTCTGTAAGCTTTCTCAGCCAATTTAATAAATGTCATACTAATGTACATTGGAACTATGCGAAGAGAATTCTTAGATATTTAAAGAAAACTAAGCATTATTGTTTGAAGTATGTAAAGGGGAAAGCTGAACTAGTTGGTTATGTTGACAGTGACTGGGCAAGTAATATTATTGATCGTAGATCTTATACTGGATACTGCTTTGTAATGTCAGGTTCAGCTATCTCCTGGGAGAGTAGAAAGCAAAGGACGGTAGCGATGTCCAGCATGGAGGCTGAGTACATGTCAATAGCAGAGGCATGTAAAGAAGCAATTTATTTGAGATCTTTGCTATATGAACTGACTGGTAACTTATGTACTGTGCGATTATGTAATGATAGTCAGAGTGCACAGAAGTTGGTGGCAAATTATGCTTGTAATAGAAAGAGTAAACATATTGATATTCGTTATCATTTTATCAAAGATGTTGTTAAAGATAAAATAGTTAATTTGGAATATTTGCCAACAACTGCTATGCCAGCTGATGTACTGACTAAAGCTTTGATTCCCATGAAGCATTATAAGTGTATAAAGGGATTAGGGGTTAGTCAGATGGAGATGGTAGAGCATTAAAATAAAAATTGTTATTAATTTTGTAGAGATGTTTCGTTTATTTGCTGTAGTTGGGGTGTTAGAATGAGATATTTATTTACACTAGTAACATCAAATAAACATGTATGTAGCGACATCTGTTGTACAAATATTGTTACTTATTATCTATGGTATAACCGAATAAATTCCTTCTGTCATCGGATGCGTAACAAAGAGAACGTCGTTTTATTAATTTTTCAATCGCCTTTTACAAGTAACGGACTTCTGACATGGTTATGTAACGATCGCCGTCTAAATAATCATAGACAGCAACCGGAACCTACGGCTTAACGTGCCATCAGAAACACAGAACCATTTTTCTTACGGAGAGACGATGGCCAATAGGGTAGTTCAGCTCGCAATGTCAGGAAAATTCAGAAAGTGATAAATATAAACTTTGTGAGTGTCCACCGAGAATCGAACCTACCTACTACTACTGCGCCACATCGGCCGTCTCTCATACAGTGCCATACATTGCAACCGGTACGCGCGTGATCACGTGCACGCATACGAGCTGCATACGCAGGCCTGTGTGCTCTGACCTTAATACGTTTCCCGCCGCTGTGAGCCGCATTTAAAGGGAAATATGAATTGTGTACATAGGAAAGGTACACACGAGTATACTAACAATAGGCTTATCTGTGTTTACGTAGGCGAAAATATTCTCAGCTGCGCGAGTGACACTGCTATATTAAAATTTTATGAAAATGGCGGAACGCAAAATCATCATTCTCCTTGCATTATCCCGTTTTCTGTCGGGGTCGGCTACATAACTTAGGGGATTTGACGTGGAACCAAGTTTTTACACAGAGCGAGTACCATCTGGCCTCTGCAACCCGAAGGCAAACCGGGACCGAATCCTAGGTTAAGTCACATTCAAATATCACCTGAATTAAAATTTTATTTGAATGTGGGTTTCATCACGATGTTTTTCCTTCACCGTAAGAGCAGTCGGTAAATGTACGTGAGTAAAAACACATTGGCACATGGCGGGGATCGAACTCGGGTCTCACGATTGTAAGACCGGTGTCCTAACCACTTGGCCATCGACGCTCTGAAGGAACGCAAAATATAACTTTGAAATTATCGCAGTCGTATGCTTGTGCCAAAACAATAATAAAGTTTGTATTAGAATGTCGTTCTACTATTTTTTTTTTTACTGAGAATTAAATATGAAGTTGCAATAAATTAGGTACAAATAAGAGGTATTACATATTTTGGTAAAATGTTCTAACGAATGTTGTTCAATTTTATGTAGTGTAGAACACCCTTAAAATATTTGTACCCCAAACACAAATGAATTTTGAGTGGTGGTGCTTGATTAAACTAGAAATTATATTACCACTTCACGGTCTAACAGATATCAACACCAGACAAATTGACCCGTGAGTCCCATACATACATACATATATCACTCCTTTATCCCTTGCGGGGTAGGCAGAGCGTTAACGACCATAAGAATACGGTCGCTATCGCCACGTCTGTCATTTTTGAGGATTGATTTCCAAGGTTGTTCCAGAAAACATGTGTATCACTATAGTGACAGGTTGTCAGCCTGTCGCCTAAAAATTGTAATACACCAATACCCTCGAGTCCCTTAGTCGCCTCTTACGACACCCGTGGGAAGGATGTGGGGTGATGCTATTCTAAGCCGGCATCACACGGCTAACGCTTGAGTCCGTGAGTCCCTTGCAAACGTATCTCCACTACCAATTAGTTCTAGCGTAGGCTTTCCAATTAACTGTGTAGACAGATAGTCTGTCCAACGTTATATTGGATTTTCCCAAGTGAATACGAGAATTCGTTCTATCAACTTAGTAGTAGTATCTACAGTCTACTGCCGGACATGGACAGTCCCAATTAGTAGGTACTGGCGGATTGGCGAGCGCAGTGCAAGTTGTTGTAGATATTCAGAAGGCATGATGTTGGTTCCCTGGATTCTTCCCTTAGTCGCCTTCTACGATACCTACTATAGAAATAGACTGATGCTTTTCTAAGCCGGAAACAGACGATCCTACAACAGATATCCGCCCTAAACAAATGTATCTACTAGGTACTACCAATACAGGATGACTAAATTTTCCAATTAGCCTGACTTTTACATTATAAAAAAACTTTAAATACTTACCAACATCTTTTTTCATCTAAATAATTATTACGAAGCTATATACAATCTAAATTTCGCGTGACGTCACGGCTTAATGTACGATTTTTATATGGCTGGGGATAAATTACAATCTAAACATTATCTAACATTATATTACGAAGCTATAGACTATTGAAATCTCGCGTGACGTCACGCCTTAATGTACGATGTTTATATGGCTGGGGATAAATTACAGACGAAATGAATTTACTCTTTCATCTACCCAATTGGTACTAGACTAGACCAACCAATTAGGTAACTATCCAGACAGATAGACTATTGGATTTCCCTAGGGTATAAGTACGAGATTTCGTGTTATTCGTGCAATATCACCATTTAATCTTTACTATACAGGACTTGAGAACCCTCTGATTGCTGATAAGATATATTCAGTCCATTAAACTAATTAACCTGCCCCAGGGAACACACACACAAATCACGCCTATATCCCTGGCGGGGTAGGCAGAGCGTTAACGACCGTAAATTTATGGTCTCTAATGCCACGTCTGACAATATATGCGGGTCGTTTCATATGAATCATGTATCACTAGTGACAGGTTGTCAGCCTGTCGCCTAAAATTGCAATACACATGAAACCCTTGAATTCCTTAGTCGGCTTCTGCGACACCCACGAGAAAGAAATGGGGTGATGCTATTTTAAGCCGGCATCACACGGCATAGGGAACATCTGATTAGAAACACATACAAAGTTTTTGGGACTACGTTCGTTACATTAGACACAGTCAGGCGACGCACTGCCTTCCTCGCAAGGATAATAGGCGGGATGTATGTAATAAGTCGAATAAGTAATCAATCGTTGGATTTAAGAAATGTCGTATACGCGTAATAATCAAATTTCTTCAGGAAAAAAATCAATATCAACAATGAACTTGACACTTCTTTCTTCGACAGTATTATAATCCTATTAGATATGTACACCTACTCTAGTATAAGAAACGTAAGTAGGTACTATCAGCATGAACCTACTCCGTTTAGGGATAAAAAAGAACTGTTTTCATACAGTTTAGAAGAAGGCACGTTAAGCCGTCGATCCCGGTTTGCAGTCGATACACAACCATGTCAGAGACCTGCTACTAGTTAGGTAGTAGGCGGTTAAAAAACTCTGACACCGGGGTTCATCAGATCGTTGCACGACTCGGTATCCTACACGAAAATAATACTCATACAAATATCATTCTCTGCTTTCCGACTTCCAAACTTGAACCATTCGTCATGGACAAGAGAGAAAGACACCTAAATCCAGCCTAGCGCCAAGTAAATCACCTCAATACGTACCTAACTCCGGCCCATTTCGTGCCTGTTGCTGGCAACGGCAATCACAGAAGGGATTTCATCGGTAAAGCCGAGCCAGTAAGCGCTAAGCGACGCTTATCGTAAATAACCGCTTTCAGATATAATGGAAGACATTATCGTTCTGAATATTAATATCGCAATTCGATAACTAAGTACTGAGCATAGCCTTACAATTTGGGGTCAAAAAAGCAAGGGTATATAGGGTGTACAAAATTAGCTACAAATATTTTAAGGGGTGAATGAGCCCATGAAACAGAAAAACTTTCCTCAAAAAACATAGGTCGAAATATGGAAAAAAAATTTTGGGCCTCCCATACGAATTGACTTGGTCGGTTGGCAATTTTGTATGGGAGGTTCAAAGATTTGACTCAAGTGCAGTGATATACACGCATCAGCACAGTGTGCTGCTAGTGTATTAAACAATAATAGTAATAATAATATTTTTCATATTTCGACTTATGTTCCTTGGGGAAAGTTGTTCGGTTTCATGGGCAGATTCACCTCTTAAAATATATGTAGCTAATTATGTTTACATCATGTTAATATGGTCATCAGACCTATACTTATGTATGGCTGCGAAACTTGGACGCTGACACTTAAAAAGAGAACAAACTGCTGGTAGCCGAACGCAAAGTCCTCCGGAAAATCTTCGGTCCGGTCAAAAACCTGGATGGGAGTTATAGGGTCCGGAAAAACGCCGAAATTGAAGACCTCGTGGCTGAGCCCAACATAATAGGAGAAACCAAAGCACACCGTCTCCGCTGGCTCGGGCACATGGAGAGAATGGAGGAAGACCGCGGCGCTAAGAAGGCGTACCTGGGAAGACCTAACGGTCGACGACCAGTTGGCCGTCCTAGGTATCGCTGGAGCGATGTAGTGCAGTCCGACTTACGCGACCTCCAAGCGACTGACTGGCGTGAAGCGGCCCAGGATCGGGACAAGTGGCGGAAACTCGTGTCGGAGGCCAAGACCCACTTTGGGTCCCTGAGCCACAGGAGTAAGTAAGTAAGTAATATGTTTACACCTTATATTTTCTTAAGTTTAGCGAGATATTTGCAACATCTATACTGGAAATCCTTATTAACTGTATGAAAATCCAGTATATAAGTTGATCCTTTGAATGGTAAAGTCGAGATATGCTGAAAGTACAGGGCAATGTCTTCGTCTGCCAAGAAATTTGTTTATTCCAACAGCAAAGGTCATTGTCACGTTTACGATTTCATTAGGTAAGTACTTATTAGCATACCTAGGGTCGTTGGACGACTAGGTTTCCCACATGAAAAGAAGAAGAAGACATCTCAATAAGCATTCTTCTTTCTTCTGTATACCTAGCAGAAGAAAATACCGGATATAAGAGACGCTATACTGACATATTCCAGGCATGCTCTGGCTGTGAAACTGAACAACTTTTACTTTGGAGCTTATGGTAGGAAATTTTTTTTTTCGTATCTGTTCGGAAATTTAGCAAAGGAGGTCGAAGTTGATTTCCTAGTATAGTTTCATGGTCTGATCACGCTTGCAAAAATTTCGGTACACTGTCTTTTACACCCTGTGTTGAATTGTCTAGGATTTTCCTTGGTTACTCAATTTCCCTAGAACATGAAAGTCTTCATTTTGTAAAAAGGGTTTCTTGAAAATAAAGACTTAGAAGAGAAAAGGGTTGAGACCTTTCAAAAAAAATATCCCCTCAAAAAAATTGCAAATGATTGATGTGATCAGACAAAGTAGGGAACTTTTCTTTTATCTTTAAAGCAAACAATAGTAAACAAAAGGAAAAAAACTGTTCAAATCTGAAAAAAGTAAATTCCTCCGGCACAATGAAAATGTATTCTTCTTCTTTTCGTGACGACCCGATGAACCTTGGTGTCTCATAATTCTTACTTACGCCTACTACAAGTAGTTGTAAGGCCTCTGACATGGTTTTGTCTTAGATCATAGATAGCAACCAGGGCAAACAGCTGAATATGTCCTCCAAAAGAAGCGACCATCATTTTTTTCGCATTCGGAAAATCAATCAGTTTAGAGTTCGTCGGGTTGTTGAACAACTCAGTGTCCTACGCGAAAAGAAAAAGAAACGACAAATGTCAACGTTTTGAGTGCCCCACCGAGAATCGAACCAGGAACCTTTGCGTCGCAAGTAGTTGCACAACCACTGCGCCACATCAGTCGCGGGCATTATTTACATTAAATACTTTTATGAGAGGGTAGCGTGTCATGGCATTTTATTTACGACTGTAAGTAAGTGTGGAAACTATTTCGGTAGTAAATAGTTTCGTATAAGGAGAAGGATAAGAAGCCTTGTAGGCAACAATATAAAGTACTTTACCTACCTAGTTAGCTACATAAATACATCCAATTATGATTGGAAATTGGAAACCCTAGATCAAAAAGAATTCGCTCTACCTAAACCCGAATAAATAAGCGATATATCGTGCATTATGTGTTGTATAACACTCTCAGTAATACTTTGGTAATAAAAAGCGTAGGTACATTATATTATGTAAGGAGCCACAATAATTCAAAATGGATTCAACAATCGGAAACGTAGACCGCGCCTACGCGTGACTACGCAGCAGCCTCTACGGATTGCTACGGCGTAGCGAAAAACAAATCTTAGAAATGGTTTTTTATATGATAATAAAGTCTAGAGCTTGAAAATTTTAATTACGAAATCCAGTGAATGATAATTAAAATCGTGATTAGATTGCCTGCAAAGCCGACTAAGTTCTTTACCCTTATAATAAAGAAATGTAATCACGAAATAAAATTATTAACGAACGAAATTATGCTATAAGAAAAACCCTTTAACCATAATTTCTTATCGGCGCAAATTTTAAATCTCTTAAGAACCGACTGAGTCATACTCCAGTCATTAACGCGGCTATAAAAGTCTATAAACGTCAAATTTCCAGTACTTTGCAGAATTTATTGCCACTTGAAAGTCGGTTATTACTCAATCTGATAAAGCTAAGCCGAGCTCAAAGCTTTGGTTACCTATTTCGTTCACGAAATGCACATTGCAACATAACACGCATATACACCGCGTTTCTAAGAAAATACATAAAATAGGTGATTAGGACATCGTACTCAACAATTTTCACTATGGGACCAATGCTAAAAAACGAGAAGAATTTATTTCATTTTTTTTTATTTTGTAATTACTTAAGTATAGACCAATATTGCCGTGTGGTGCCGGCTTAGAATTTGCCGTGTGGTGCCGGCTTAGAATAGCATCACCGAGGCGACTAAGGGACTCGAGAGTATTGGTGTATTACATTTTTTTAAGCGACAGGCTGACAACCTGTCACTATAGTGATACACATGTTTTCCGAAACAACCTTAGAAAACAATACTAAAAAATGTCAGACGTGGCGATAGCGACCGTATTCTTACAGCTGTTAGCGCTCTGCCTACCCCGCAAGGGATAAAGGCATGATATATGTATGTATGTAGACCAATATAAGTATACCAACAAACAAATTTCCACCTACAGACTAATAATAAATATCCACATATTAGATCATCGTCTTCTTTTTCGAAGTTAGTTAGTCGAAATCTGTTAAATAAAAATCGTTTCAATTGCGTCTCGATAGCATGTCAATTCGGATGGTTTTGATAGTTTGGTAGTATGCTAACAGTTTGAAGTATAGAAAATCACAATGGCAATGAAATGACAGTTGACGGTCGATGGCGTTACAATGACAAAAAAATAGCAGACTTGAGGCCAGGTGATCGTGAATTTTGTAATGGCAAGTTTTTTTTTAATATAATGGCCTAAACAACGCAACGTCTCCAATTTAATGCATTTCCTTCGAAACACGGAGTATAATTCTTTCAAAATACAACGGATAGGTACTGTTTAAAAGTATTTTGCCGAGAAATCTCTCTAATATAAATCAGGTTATATGTTATGGAATCCCGAAGCGAACAGCGATAACAATAATTATGTAACCGAGTGACTCACGAGTGTTCCAGTGTTATGTATGAGAGACCGGTTCGCGCGCGCCGATACGTCTGCTCACGACGAACGCTGCGGCGCAACTGGCGAATGAATAGTAGCTGTAACCCTGGGTTGCCAGATGCCAGACGGCTTTTCATACCAAGGCTGAATTCATAAAAAAATCGTACAAACAAGAACAATAAAATAGATACAAAATGTAAAATTTTGATTGTTTGTTCAACTTGGGTTATACAGGGTGTAAAAATATTAGCTGCAAATGTTATAAGGGATGAATCAACAAATGAAACTGAACAACTTTCCCCAAGAAAGGATTTTTGCTCCTTGAATTCATCGGGCTTGAATGCGCCGCCGAGTCGATTTGTGCCTTTAGGACCAAAATGAGATGTCAAAATGTTGAATTCTAAGTAAATAAATTATGTTAAATTGTATACCCATTTTGGCTATTAATGCTTACCAATTCATCAAATTGTACGAGATTTTAGTTTATCTTAGTAACGTACAGAAACTGAATATTTCGTATCATTACGAGATTTCTCGTACGTCTGGCAACCCTGATGAATAGCAACTCTAGCCCTGCGATGCTCCCCTCCCGCCCCGCGCATCTACCACCTCCCCCCCATTTCCCGTTCGGCGCAAAACATTGGCGCCCGGCAAGGGACTGTTTTCCACAGCTCTAAGTGCTTGGTAATATTTCCCACTTTGTGCTTGCAGACGGCCGCAGCGATAGTCAGACCAGCTATCGGTAATGAGACGTTTTGACATGACGACGTTTTAGGCGAGTGATATTTTGATATTATGAATATTTGCATTCAGAAATCTGTTACTAATTTTGCTTATATCACATGATATATTAGCGGCAAAAGTCCATTTACACACACTCTAATAAAACGTACCTTGGACTAAAAAGAATAGAGTTGAATTTGCAATACGTGGGGTTAGACCAGTCGTTACGATGAACATCGTTTGGAAATTGAGATGTTATCTCGGCTGTATTCGCAGCATCAAAAAAAATTATCCGTCAAAAAGTCCGTTACCGTGTGATGCCGGCTTAGAATAGCATCACCCCACATCCTTCCCGCGGGTGTCGTAAGAGGCGACTAAGGGACTCGAGAGTATCGGTGTATAACAATTTTTAGACGACACGCTGACAACTTGTCACTATAGTGATACACATGTTTTCTGAAACAACCTTGGAAAACAATCCTCAAAAATTTCAGACGTGGCGATAGCGACCGTATTATTCTTACGGCCGTTAACGCTCTGCCTACCCCGCAAGGGATAAACGCGTGATATATATATTTATATATGTCAAAAAGTCGTACGAAAGAATCGGTGGTCTGTACACACCGTTGAATGCTTGTTCGTAATATTTCCCAGTTATATTGCGTTCTGAAATGCTGCGGGATGTTCTGTTCCTCGTTTTGAGGCTAAGTGGTTCTATAGCCGATTTCATACGTTGTTGTTAGTTGTAGGTGTGATATTAAAGTAAGAACTATTGATCTCAATTCCTACAAGTCCGTTTTTTTACTGCTAAGGCTGGCTTCAGAGCGGCGCGTCTCAGCAGCGCTGCTCGGGCGCGCGTCTGGGCAGCGAGCGCGTTCGCTGTGAAACGACATTCAGACGCGCGCGCTTCGTTGTGGTGTACGGTCGAGTGCAGAGAATCATTATGCCAGCAAACGTAATCACTATATTAGCTATATACGTTACATGGAAAAGAGTGCAACAACGACGTCTTAAAAGATTGCAAGTCGACGCTACTGGCAATCGAAGGAGATTGGACCGCGGCGCGGCCGAGACGCGGCCCAAGACGAGTCACTATGAAACGCTACATACAATCTAGTGTAATGCGAGGCGCGCGCGGCTGGGCAGCGCTGCCGAGACGCGTCGCTCTGAAACCAGCCTTAGTCCAAATCTGAAAAGGTCCTGAATACTTGTCAGACTGTAATTTGCGATCGTTAACGCTCTCCCTACCCCGCAAGGAATAAAGGCGTGAGTTGTGTATGTATGTATGTATGTATTAGTCTAAATTTGGCGAAGTTCTAGAAGGAAGACTATACTATGTTTTTACTTACTTGTTGAATGAACTCAATGTTCCTCTGGCCGCCTGCCAAGCGTGGTGAGTATGGCAATACCCCTCAATATGGGAAGGCCCATGTCCAGCCGTGGACAATTGTGGCTGTTAAATTAGGTTAGGCTCCTTGGGGGGTAATTTTACTACAAGAAATAATAGAAGAAGAAGAACACAAAATATAATTCTATTGAAAAACTAAAGTCATAAGTTGTACTTATAAAATAAACTTTACGAATAAAATAAATAATAAATTACATCAATATCACAAGAATTATAAATTTAAAACATTTCAATTTCGAGCTTTTTTTTAGTCTAATTTTAAAATATCACATTTACGTTTCAGATTATCACAATTTTTGTTACATAATTTACGTTACGTTACTTAAGTTAAATGATTATTTTTCGTAACGAATTTTGAATTGTAAGTAAATGTTATTGCTTCTGGAATAATGTTTTTGCACATTTCAATAAATTTAATTCGAAAATACCTGATAATTATTGTAAAATAGTCATATATAAGGTGTAAAAATATTAGCTGCAAATATTTTAAGGGGTGAATCAGCTCATGAAACTAATCAACTTTCCCCAAGAAACATATGTCAAAACATGAAAAAAAAATTTGGACCTCCCATCAAATTGACTTGGTCGTTGGTAAAAAAATGTATGAGGTCCAAAAATATTTCTCATATTTCGATCTATGTTCCTTGGGAAAAGTTGTTCAGTTTCAAGGGCAGGTTCACCCATTAAAATATTTGCAACATTTTCTTTACATCCTGTATACCTACTATAAAAAATTCGTATCATACATAGTGTTTATTTTGTAAATTATTTGTGCGTTTGTGTGTTCCCACAAGTTGTGCACAAGTGAAAAGTGCATACTAAATGCATATTTGTTTATAAGTAGCCTTGCAATTTAAATGCATTTTTGTACATAGCTTTCGTCTATTTGAGTACTAACCAATATTCTTGCTTTTATAGGGACCATTGAGAACTGAAACAAAACAAATTGAAAATAAATTAACAAATTAGTTAAAAATAAAAAGACAGGATCCTTTGAAGATGAAGAAATAAATTATGACACTATCATATGTTTCATGATAATTATAATGATGGCATAAGTCATGACACAAACCTGAATGTTACATGAGAAGTTGGTCGTGATGTTATTTTATATGCCACAAAACATGACACGACGCATATTATAAGTCCTGAAATACGACATTATACATGACAGAAGTCATGAAGCATTTCATTAAACAAGATATATGTCATGAAACATTGCTTAGTACTTGACGTAAATCATGAAACAATATACGATGCTTGACATAAGGTATGAAACGTTCCAGATATATAAAAAAAATCATGGAACATTGTACAATACATTACATAAACATGAAACACAGCAAACTTAAAACCATAAAAATTCTCGCAAATTAATGAAGTTTTGACATAATTTTAGGTCACTCCTTAATCTTTACCACTAACCTGTGTTTAGTATTCTTCCTGTAAGGTCTGGCGTTCCTTTAAAGATTCCCTCCTAGGGAAACCAGAGTTCCCCTCGAGCTAGCTGGACTCAGTCTGTTGTCTGACAGAGACTGAACTAGTCTGATAGTAGTGTACGGAGCTTACCAAGGCTTACCACAGATCATGTGCAGTGGTATGAGATGGCATGTAATATAGTATGAGAAATGGTATGATGCATGGGATATGGCATAAAAGATGGAATGATATATGGCATAGGATTTGGCATGAAAGATGGCATGAGACATGGCTTGAAACATGGCATGAGTCATGAAGAGAGAGAGATGACATGGTATGAAACGTGCATGACATGACACGAGTCATTTAACAAACATAATTCCCACTAACCTGTGTTTAGTATTCTTCCTATAAGGTCTGGCGTTCCTATACACATTCCCTCCTTGAGAAACCAGGGTCCCTCTTGAGCTAGCTGGACTCAGCGCCGTGTGGAGGGACGTGGGGGACCCGGAGGATCCTGACAGTCTGCGGGTTCCCAGGTCCTGAAGGTCCCTGAACTGCAAGTGGTCGGTAGCGTCGTCGTTGGTTGGGGTTTTGTCGCCTGGAGAAAAAAAAGTTGGAATAGAATAAAATATTCAGCCTAATATGTGTATACTTGACAATCTACCTAACGTTGTCATATTTAGAAGAACTTTTTTTTACATAAAATATGCCCGCATTTGTATACTATCTCACCTGATGATAAGTGAAATCATCTAATTCCCACAGAAATATGGGTCACAACGGGCGCAGCCGTTAGTTTAATTATAAATAAGAAGGAAAATAAATACAAATAGACTATAGGGGTCCCTACCATCCAAGCTGCCAATTGGGGTCCGTCGCTCAGCCAAATCAGGTATGCTGCCCCACGGACTCAGGGCCCCCAGTGGACTGTCCAGCCCTGCCGTCACTAACGTATCGTCTTCATCATCAGACCCTACAAATTCAGAGGTCATTTGATATTACTAACTTTTTTTTGTTAAAAAGTTAATACAAACGAAACAAGTGCAAAAAAATCACGCTACCGACGGGATTCGAACCAACGTGTTTTGACTTGCTAGGCAAGCTTTATCGGCGGCGAAATTGTTTCAACTACTTGTATTCAATGCAAATAAATTCAAATATTTTCAATATAACTGAGAAAAAAAATCTCAAGATCAAAATATGAAAAAAAAGAAGCAGAGTATGAGAATTACCATACCTTCAAATACATCGTAGAAGTTTTCTTTAGATTCATGAACCGACGACTTTTTCTTTCTTTTGCTCTGAAACAAGATATTTTAAAAAGTTATGGAATATTATTTCTCTTATTATTTTATTTTGGACTTTTTTTTCACTATCTGTTTTTTTATTGAGAGAGAGCAAATTGATATTACTGGGTTGGCAGTTTATTGCATATCTTAAAAAGTGATGTGGTAATCATCTGTCAAGTTCAGTGCATAAGCAATAAATACTGTTACCTTTATCTATGGTAAATCACTGCCGAACTTTTACATTTTTCGCACGAGCTCTATTTACTAGAATCTCAACAAACAAATTAAAAATTCCCCATTTTTATAACAACAGTTCACTTGCAAACAACTGGCAACCCAGGAATGTCAGTCTACGATTTATACTTGCGATTGTCGGCACTTGATGGGACTACATAGTACATAAAACTATAAGACATTATAACGGGTTTTAACTCACGGTAGGGATATATCGAGCACCCAATATTTCGGCGATGTTGCAATCGCCATGATCACGGGTAAACTGGAGCGGCTGCGGGTGACGGCTAAGGGCAAACATATCTGTCTACCCTCATTCTTCTGCGTTTTTTCGGAACACTTTGGTCACTATCGGTACTCACTCGAAAGTCATCTCGACAACACACACTAACGGTATCGCATGATTTTATTGCAGGTTTAGACACAAACTTATTTTTACACAAATTTACCACTGGATTCCATGTACTTGACAATTTGAAGCCATCTTCTCTATTGAAATTTTTGTACTTGGTGATTTCAATAGCCTCGCTTACCAGTCTTGGTATGTAGTGGCGTTCGGTCGAAAGTACTTTTGGATTATGTAATTCGATCCAGTGGTTTGGACCAGACTCAAGCAGGTGTTCCGCAATGGCAAACTTATGTGCTTCATTGTTTTTCACTGCCTTTATGTGCTCTTTGACACGGGTGGAGATGGTCCGCTTAGTTTGACCAATGTAACAACTACCACAACTACAGTCTATTTTATACACCCCTGGACATTCTAATGGAAATCGATCCTTTGGTGACCGTAGAAACTGCGACATCTTCTTGAAAGGAGTGAACACAGTTTTTATCGAATACTTATCCAGTATCCGTCCGATCCTGTCTGTTACTCCCTTCACATACGGAAGAAATGCAGCACGACGCTCAACCTTGGGAATTGGTGTCCTAGTCTTGTGTTTCTAAGGTTGAATTTTGTTAGGGTAGCTCGATATATCCCTACCGTGAGTTAAAACCCGTTATAATGTCTTATAGTTTTAGTGATAATAACCACGGAACCTTAAAATCAAGTGTTACATAGTACATATTATAGGATTGTATTGTTTGATTCTGATTGAATAAAAAATAGACTTCAGTTTGTTTGTTACCTTAGTAAGTTCTTCAGCTACAGACATCTCTAGCGCGTGGTGTGTTCGCGCCAGTGCTGCCAGCGCTTCTTCTAATACACGGTTTCTTTCTATCTAAAATAAAATATAACATACATATCACTGATTTGCTAGATGACTGGGTCATTAATGAAATACAAAAGAAGTACGCTTAAATCTATTGTCCAATAATACTACATACTCTATTTATGGTATTTCGAAATATTCAATGTTTGAATTAATAAACAGAAAAATAATATAATAGTAAGTGTTTTGACGCCAGCCAATCTAGAGAGACATGACGTCATCTCTTCGTATTTTCATATAAAGTTGACCTATTATATATATTTCATGTTGTAAATTCTGCGACAAACGAGGCGCCGCCGGTACCTATGACTGCTGTGGGATGGTTACAAGGTTAATAAAACTAAAACACTCTTCAATCTTTTTAAATAGCTGTTGGTTTTCTCAATAAATTAGAATTAAATTACATTAATTTGAATGGTCCATTGATACCTCTCTCTGCAATCTCGCTGCGTCTGCGTCCCGCGCCTGCGCGACGAGCGCGGCGGCGTGGCGCAGCGACGCCAGCGCGTCGTGCCCGGTGCCGCACGCGTGTTGGAATCGCTACAACAACATTTTGTACCTATACTCGTAGGTGAATGTACACTTTAGATTATCGGGGTTGTTTACACTATTCAGTTTGGCAGTGATCATGACGCTTGCAACAGCGAGACAACTCAAAACAAAATAAATTCGTCGGTAAGAAGCCGTTAAAATCATAACTATGAATAGAGCACACAATTATTAGCGGCGAATGAACCGAACGCACCGAACGTACCAAATTTTAGAACTCATTTTACGAAATCCTATGAAACCTCGCACACTTGCCCGAACCGAATCGATCGAATCAGTCGAATTCCTAGGCACTTGAGTACAACAGAGACAAAATTAATAAAACCACCGGTTAAATAGAGGCAGTTTCGCCGAGCCAGTACTTATTTTGTGGTTTCACTCACAATTCGCTTAATTACGCTGTCACAGGAAAACAAAATCTATTCTTTCGGCGCGGTCGACTTTGTTCGGTTCGTTCGCCGCTGATCAGCGTGCGTTCACCTTATAATTAGAAAAGTAACTGACGTAACTGACTGCCGAACTCAAAACGCCTGTCATGAATCGAATAGTAAAAAAGACTGTACCATAAAACACCTGAGATAAAATATTGTACCATAAAACGCCTAATGCACGCACTGTGAAGTTTAAGAACATATTTTTAGATAATTTTTCATTTTATTTACTTTTTTTGTACAATATGGTAATGCCGTGTGGTGCCGGCTTAGAATAACATCACCCCAAATCTACCCGAGGGTATCGTAAAAACCGACTTAGGGATATTCACAAAGTGAATGGGCAGCAGCGTTCCCTGCGAAGGAAACATCTTACACTGCGCTCGCCAATTCGCCTGCCAAGCGTGGTGAGTATGACAATACCCCTCAATAGGGGGAGGTCCGAGTCCAACAGTGGACTCTTGTGGCTGTTAAGATATAGTTAAAAGATGTGTTGCTTACCATGTAAGCAGAGTGATGTAAGGAAGTGCCAACGGGCGCGGTGGCTGTGGTTCGTTCTAGAGCCGCCAAGATGGCAGCACACTCGCGAAGTTGCGTCTCTAGTATGGCGAGGTGGTTTGTGGCTGCGGTCAGGGCATCTTGCATTGAGCCTAAGGGAACAAAATGTTTGATATATTGGGATTTACCGCACTCACAGTGCTATATTATACCCATAAACGAAAATAAGAAATTGAAAAATTGACAAGCGTCGACCATGAATAGAACCCGGGCCGCGTGGGGTGCCGGCTCACTGCTGCCGCTGAGCTATCGACGCATAGGTTGGCTTCGTCAATTTCTCGATCTCTTGATGCTCGCCTTGAATCGCTCGTTTTGGTGTATTACAATTTTTAGGCAACAGGCTGGCAACCTGTCACTATAGTGATACACATGTTTTATGAAACAACCTTGGAAAACAATTCTCAAAAATGTCAAACGTGGCGATAGCAACCGTATTCTTACGGCCGTTAACGCTCTGCCTACCCCGCAAGGGATAAAAGCGTGATAAATGTATGTATGTATCACTAAAATGCTTGCATTGCGGCAGATTCGGACACATAATTCAAAAATGCAGGAACGGATCAGAACAGTACATACCTAAGGGCTTGCATTCGTCTTCTACCTCCTCAGTGGCCTCCTTGGCGGCGTCGGGGGACGCGCCCGCCCACAGGTAGTGGCCCGAGTACGCGATGTGCTCGTTTAGAGCTGTCAGCCACGACTGCGAGGGAAATATATAGGGTTACATTTGATTAAGTACAAATTTTTTCATGATGTGTTCTACCATGGGGTCTCATTCCTTACTAAAGCAAATTAGTTAAAAAAAAAACAATAGAGGGCGATACGGGAGGCGAAAGTAATTTAAGAGTCCGAAATGAAACCAAATTTACAAAAACAAGGTATTGGAAAATTAAAAATACATTATTGAAGACGGAAAACACGCGAAGTTATTCACATTTTTGCAATATTTTTAAATACAAATGACGTCAATAGGAAGTATCCAATAAATAACCTAGATGTCGCTAGCAACGCACGCGCTGAGTCGACATATCAAATAGCCTGCCAATAACCATCTTAAGGCAATCGAACTCTCTCTATGACATTAGGTATCTGTACTACTCTAGTAGTATTATATTATCTGTGGTTCTACTCATAAAAACTGAACGACTTAAGTCTTCTTTCTTTTCGTGTGGGACACTGCGTCGTCCAACGACCCAATGAACTTAAGTATCAAATATTTTTTCGATATATGAAATAGTACATTTTGTATGGGAGGTCCGATTCTTTTTCATATTTCTGGAAAATGTCCCTAATGAAGGTTGTTCAGTTTCATGAGGAGAACACACACTTAAAATATTGGTACCAATATGTCGCTAAGAATAGCAATAGTTAAACACAGTCACTTAATTTAAAAGCGGAAAGGCAGCTCACATCCTTCTTAGTAATACTTTAGCAGTTTTAACGTGAAAAATGTTATTATAATTGCATCTAGGTATTCCTTAAGAGCTGTGACTTTAGCTGCATCAAGGTATTTCCTTTGCTAGACTATAGACTTCATTTTAAGACTATTTAGAAACCTTCTTACGTCCTATTTCGATACATACCTGTCTACAAGCATTGACATCCTTTTCTTGTTGAGACACAGCCAGTCTATGCGTATCGCCATCACTAAAGTTGACTATGATTAAGGCAGGTTCAGTGACAGGCGCTGTCACTTTGGCTGCGTCGAGGTACTTCCTGGCTCGCCAGCGCCCCCCCTCCCGAGCGGCCTCGGCGCGTGACCCGTAGTATAGTAATACGCCGCGTTGTAGTACCGCCTGGGTAATAAATACATAAATATATCACGCCTTTAGCCCTTGCAGGGTAGGCAGAGCGTTAACGATCGCAAAAAAACGGTCGTTATTGCCACGTCTGACAAGTGTTGAGGGCCCTTTCAGATGATTCATGTATCACTGTAGTGACAAGTTGTCAGCCTGTTGCTTAAAATTGTAATGCACATGAAACCCTCGAGTCCCTTAGTCACCTCCTACGACACCCACGGGAAAGATATGGGGTGGGTGATGCTATTCTAAGCCGGCATCACACAGATTACCGGTCTTTGAATACATTGTACAATTTTTACCGAAGGATTTCGATCTTAAACTTTCGCTATAAGTAGTAGAGACGACTAATTTGAGCTAACCTAACCTAATACGGAATGTTGCGGCCCATGATAGTTTTCAGTATATTTCATAGTTCAGTAATATAGTTCGTTAGTTTCTTTAACTTTTAAAATACTTCTTACTTAGAATTACAAGTTTGCTATGCATAATTAAGAACATAAAGTCCCGCAGGGACATAAGTATGAATAAAACTTTGGATAAGTTTAACCAAACTGTGGTTTATTGAAGAGAAAACGAATATTTTACAAAATGAGGCGTGTGTAAGCCGCCATGTTAAGATTGCAAGTAGAAATGACATTATACAATGCAAATCGATATAAAAAGCGCCTGCGAAATTATGCATAGCAAACTTGTAATTCTAAGTAAGAAGTATTTTAAAAGTTAAAGAAACTAACGAACTATATTACTGAACTATGAAATATACTGAAAACTATCATGGGCCGCAACACGGAAAATGTATAAAAAAGTTAGTTAAAGTTTAAATACAAGGTTTCAATAAAAAAGGTAAGAATTGGAAAAATATTAACAGCGACATAGGTTCATACCTATGATCGTGGAATAAAGATGCATGGCTTCAACAATGGAATGATATTTAAGCCGGAACGCAAGTGTCATTTATTATTACCAAAAACGTTTTTTTCATCGCAATAGCGAAAAATAAATCAGGTTTCGTTGAGTAAATATGAATTCATCATTCATCATCATTTCAGCCGGAACACGTCCACTGCTGAACATAGGCCTCCCCCAAAGATTTCCAAAGTGAAGGATCCTGCGCAACTTGCATCCACTGGTGTCCAGCGATCTTTACCAGATCATCTGTCCGCCTTGTGGGAGGCCGTAAAATGAAGAGGAGGAGTAAATATGAATAACAGTGCTTTAAATAGGATGACTTCTTCTTTTCGTGTGGGACACCGAGTCGTCCAACGACCCGATGAACCCTAGTGTCAGAATTGTTCAACCGCCTACTACAAGTAGCAGGCTTCTGATGAGGGAAGGCGAGAGCGGTGTAATAAAGGAAACGACCTTTCTTGAGGAAATCCAGTTTATTACTAATTTAAAATAAGTACATAACAGTGCACATTGTACTTAGCCTCTATCTATACGTAGCTAGTAGCTACGTAACATTCTACTATATACCACACCTCAGGGGTAATGAAAAAAAAAAAGAAAATTATGCTAATGATTTTCTTTTCTCTTAAAACTATACCATACTTATTAATTAATCATCAGTTACATAAAGTTTTGTACGGTTTTTATGCACAATGTCAAATTTATTACCTTTCACAATTTTAACATTAGGTTCTAAATCTTCTTCAACAACAAATGGTCCATCAAATACGCTGTTCAATTTGCTTACATTTTCGTTTTCCACCAAAATTTTGTCACCTTTCTTGTAATTAATCGGATATACATTTTTATCATAATACAGTTTTCTTTTATGTTTGCTTTTTTCCAAATTTTCTTTTGCGTCTTTCCATGCTAACTGTAATCTATATTTAAGTTCTAGACAATAATCATCTGGGTTGTACAATGGTTCGACAGAATTACTTATCCTACAGGGAATATTGCTTGGTTTGCCGAAAACTAATTCATATGGCGTGTACTTGGTAATGGAATGCACCGTGTTATTGTAAGCGAAACACCAGAAAGGTAGCCAATGGCTCCAAGCCTCAGGGTGACTTTCACACTGGATGCGTAAAAAGGCACCAAGATGCTTGTGCGAATTCTCCAAAGCACCAATTGTTTGATGATGGTAAGAAGTTGAATGTAATTTCTCGATGTTTAATAATTTGCAAATATCGTTCATTGTTGCCGATAAAAATTCCGTACCTCTATCTGATACTATAACACTAGGTATACCAAATCTTAATATTAAATTACATACTAGAGCTCGAGCTACACTAACTGTTTCTTTATTAGTTAGAGGATAAGCCTCTATAAACTTACTTAGATCACATTGGACAGTTAGGATGTATACATTACCATCTACATCTCTGTCTAAAGGTCCAACTATATCTATGAAAATTCTCTCAAAAGCACTATTTGCTGTATTAGTAATTACCAATGGCTGTATAGAATTACGTGAATGTTTCATCTTTTGGCATTTGTCGCACTTTGCAACAAATTCCTTCACACTTCTTTCTAAACCTGGCCAGTAAAAAGAGCGTTTGATGTTATTCACCATTCTACGTATACCAGCATGTCCTGAAGTTGGCAATAAATGATAATCATTTAGAATATACTTCATTTCATTTTCGTCATAAATTCTTTTAACACCTCTTAAAATACAAATTCGTGGACCGGTCCAGTTAGTCATATTACTTACCTCTTCTATTATTTCTTTTATAAAGATTTTATTACTTTCAGTTTTTATAACACATATTTCGTCGACGTTTATTACTTTACATATTTCACCTAATTTCTTCACAAATTCTGCTCGAGTAAAGTGTGACTTGAAATTAAGGTTTATGTATAATATATTTTTACTTGGCATAAACGCAAAACATTCTGATTCCATGGATATCATATTTCTCTTTCTCAATTTTGCTAAGTCTAAATTATTTATGAATGTCATTTCAACAGAACTACTCGGAATCCTTAATATTTCCACAACGTTAGGCCTCACGTCAGTGGCTTTACTAGGGATTCGTTGTTCACTATCATTTTTCTTTTCTTCTAACTTCTTTCTTTGCGCTCTCGTCATAACATTTATGATTTTATTGTTCATATCTTTTAACTCTTCAGATGTTATTGTGATTCTGGATAACGCATCAGCTACTACATTTTGTTTACCTTTTATGTAAGAAATATGGAAATCATATTCTTCTAAAGCTAGTCTAAATTTTAATAAACGACTTGACGGGTCTTTCATTCCAAACAAATAAATTAAAGGTTTATGATCTGTAATAATTTCAAACTGTCTTCCAAACAAGTATGGACGAAAGTATTTTACAGCCCATACTATGGCTACCAATTCTTTTTGTATCGTCGGATAATTTCGTTCTGCTTTGTTTAAAGGTCTGCTAGCGTAAGCAATAGGTCTCATATTTTTATTACACAAAACTGCACCGATAGCAAAACCAGATGCGTCAGTTTGTAGCACGAATTTATTTTCCTCTGAGAAATCGGGAAACTGTAATACAGGTGGAGTCATTACTGCATTTTTCAAAAATTTAAAAGCTTCCTCACATTCCTGAGTCCAATGAAAGTTTACATTTTTCCTGCAAAGATTATTTAAAGGTAAAGCTTTTTGAGCGAATTCCGGAATAAACTTTCTATAGTAATTACATAGTGCTACAAACCTCCGTGTTTCGTCAGCATTTTTAGGAATTGGATAATTTTGTATTGCTTTCACTTTTTCTGGGTCAGGTAATATGCCATCTGATGATACAATATGACCTAAAAACAAAATTTCCGTTTTTAAAAATTCACACTTGTTTGGATTCAGTTTCAAATTTACTTTCCTTAAACGTTCGAAAACATCGGTTAAATTTTTATTGTGTATTTCCAAATTTCTTCCAAAAACTACAAGATCGTCTAAATACAAGAAACATTTTTCGTATGTTAGCCCAGACATGGCTACTGTCATTAAACGAGAAAATGCTGCTGGACTCGTTTTAAGCCCCATTGGGAGGCGCTTCATTTGGTATTGTCCTGTACTGGTACTAAAAGCAGTAACTTTCCGCGATTCTGGATTTAAATTTGCCTGATAATATGACTGACTAAGGTCTAAATGTGTGAAATATACGGAACCTGTTAATGAATCTAAAATATCTGTAATATTTGGCAAAGGGAATCTATCTTCTTGAATGGTATCATTTAATTTTCTATAATCTATTACAAGTCTCCATTTCTTTTTACCAGACGGGTCTACTTTTTTTGGTACCAGTAGTATAGGACTAGACCATTCCGAATTTGATTCTTCTATTATGTCACTGTCTAACATTTGTTGAACTTGATTTTCTATTTCCGACTTTAAACTTTGAGGCAAACGATATGGTTTTACATAAGTAGGACTAGCATTAGGTTTCAATGTAATTGTAGGTTCATAAACATTTGTCGTAGTGAGTTTGTCGCCGGGCAAAAAGAATATGTCAGCATACTTCGCACACAAAGACTCTAATGTACTTCGCTCCTTGGAATGTAAGTGATCGAGTTTCAAAAGTGATAACAAAGTTCTAGCACGTTCTACATTTGAATTATTTTTATGGAATGAACAAGTGTTATATTCTTTTAAAGATTCTATACAGGGTCTAAACACAGGTAAAGTTATTGTTTCTTCACTTGTGTTTAAAATCTGTATTGGTATAACACCATTCTCGGGCTTTGCGAGTGAACTAGCAAGGAAAACATTTTCTGTTAATTCCTGTGGAAGTATGACGTACTCATCATTAGGGTTGCATTCCACTTGGATGTAATGTAAAGACTCGCATCGAGGTGGAATAGTCAAAAATTCATAGCTAATTTCAGGTTCTGTACGTTTGTACATTGGTAAAATACATTGCTGGTTTTTTGTTTTTAGTGTAATTAAATTTGTCTCTAGGTCAATAAAAGCTTTTGTTTTATTCAAGAAATCTAAACCAATAATACCATCTGATTTACAGGGTAGTGTCTCAAAAATATAAAATTTATGCCGAAAGCTTACATTTTCCGGAGAAATTAATGTAAGGTATACATATCCATCTGAGTTAATTTTTCCACCAAATCCATTTACAACTATTTTGTCAGGATAGATTTTGTAATTATGAGAAGATAAAACCTTTCTACTAATAGCACATAGAGATGCACCTGTGTCGAGAAACCATGAACACTTTTTATTTTGTACGTTGAGGAATATGTATTTTGCATCTGGATCACATGTAAAAATATAATGCTTACTTCCGAAAAAACTGGTTTTCTACAGTGGGATCTGGTTCTGTATTTTCAGTGTTTGATGTTTGCATGACCTGTGCAGAATGCATATTCCTCGAGTTTCCTCTAAAAGGACGATGGTTGAAACGCTGCGGTCGTACATATTGTGATGGAAAACCACGTGAATTTCGTGAAAAATTATTCCACTGCTGGCCATTTCCTCCTCTTCCATTGTATTGAGATTGCGATCTGTGAAAACCGCGACCCCCACGGTATTGATTTGAGTACCCACGCGAAGGTTGAAAATATCCACGGCCTCTACTAGAAAATCTATAATTTCGGGACTTACCATTTTGAGCAAACAGCACAGCACTCGACGTTGACGGTTGGGACAGCTCCTCATCTTCCGCCGCACGCGCAGCATCCTTCAGTTCAGCATAATTCCTTGCCGAAATTATTGTTCCTAGCCTCCTGTTTCTCAGACCGTCTGCAAATTTTTTAATCGCTAAACTTTCGTTTATAGGTCTCAATATGTCATAAGCGGCTTCATTAGAGTCCGCTTGTGAGATAGTGAGATTCACGAAAAGATCCTCAATTTTATTTGCGTATTCAGAAATAGTCATATCTTTTTGTGTAATATTATTTGGCTGTGTTAATAAAGAATTAGCTGATTTCTTTGTGATTAAATATTTTTTCATGTCATTAATCAAAGCAGTACAAGTATCATATTTGCTTTTCAATTTTAATTTAGCCGATTTTGTAAGTCGCGTTTTTAACACAAAAGAAATCAACTGGTTCCTTTCCGTTTCCTTCAAATATTCACTATACATTTCTATAGCATCGATTACTCTTTCTGTTGTTTCTTCTGTACCGTCCATTACCATTACCAAGCTAGACGCCGTTTTTATATCAAAAGTACCCATTTTGTTTTCTGGTTGCGAAATACCTTTAGTTAATTCAAGTTCATATGATTTTATCTTATTATAAGAAGTTTCTATTTTTTGGAAAAATATTTCCGCTATGTAACCGTCTAAAAATTTACTTTTCTTACTGAAATCATAATTATCAACTAGGCTTAAAAAAATATTATAGTAATTTCTAGCTATGTTTACTTGCCGTAAAACATTTTCCTTATAAATTTGTCTTTTCTTACCTAATTTTCTTAATTTGTCTTGTATTTCTTTTATATTTTTATAAAGTGTCTCTATCTCTACTTCCATCAAAAACAAAAAGACACCGATAATAAATGTAAAAGAAATACGTCTAAATAATTTGCTTATAAGCTATCTTTATAAACTAAGTCATTAAATCAGCTACTCTGATGACGCTGAAGATATTTTAGGTATTATCATATTTAAGATTTTAGTAAAAATTATTTTGTTTTCGATTACCTATTTATAAAATAATTTGAAAATGTAGTAGGTACCTGTTTGGTTGATTACCGTACGCAAAGTCAATGGCACTGCACTTGAATAAAAAAAAAAACACACACACACAAATCCGTCGGCGAACGTCACGACGTCATCAGGCCGGAAAATCTTCATTATTTTCACCCCCTGCAGCTCCTGTTCCTGCGCGACGACCTGACAACCTGATTTGCATCCGACGCAAAAATTCGGATTGGATCTCTGCTTTCATCCAGCGATGATGCCAGTCTTTTATCTTCTTCATGATGAAAAGGAGTACCATCAGGCCAAACACACCTAGAACTACTCCCATCAAGATGTTATTCCTTTCTATCTGCCCCTCTGCCGCGCTATTTCCTTGGCCGCCGTTCTGCGCAATGATTACTTCCTTTTCCTCTATTTTGCTGTACGGTTTTCCCATCTTCAACTCCAACACACAAATCCAGTCCAATTTTGCACCGAAACGTTCTATTTGATCTCTTTTTTGAAAAAAAAAAAAAATAATCCACAAAGTTTTCGACACCAAAACACCAGACAGTTCGATTTAATTTTTCCCTGAAACGCCCACACGGTCAACTTTTTTTTTTGTAGAACACCCGTATCGTCACCACGAAGTCAGAACAGAGTCTAAAAATAGCTTTTTAAAAACCACATGGCGCGCCGGAGTCCGGGGCAGGGCGTACGTGACCCTTTTTGCCTACTCAGCAGTCTGGACGACTCGACGCGCCCGCAACCTGATACGACGCTTCCTTGCGTCGGCGCTCCCACGCGCCGGCAAGGCCTGGCGGTGGCGCCATGAGGGAAGGCGAGAGCGGTGTAATAAAGGAAACGACCTTTCTTGAGGAAATCCAGTTTATTACTAATTTAAAATAAGTACATAACAGTGCACATTGTACTTAGCCTCTATCTATACGTAGCTAGTAGCTACGTAACATTCTACTATATACCACACTGACGTGGTTGTGTAACGACCGCCGTCTAAGTGATCATAGACAGCAACCGGGACCTACGGCTTAACGTGCCATCCGAAACACGGAACCATCTTACTTACGGACAATCGGGTGGTTCAGCCCGCAATGTCCTAACCAGACTGGGAACAAACTCACAAAGTGATAAATATCAACTTTGTGGGTGACCCACCGAGAATCGAACCCGGAACCTTCTGCGTCAAAGGCAGTCGCACTACCACTGCGCCACATCGGTCGTCGGATGACTCGGTGTCCCACACGAAAAGAGAGAGAGAGAGAGAGAAGGAGTGCTTTAAAATGTACGTTTAGACTTTGATCAACAAGCAACTTACCCAAACAGGTCTCCATCCAAGGAACCTGGACCTCTTTTGCAGCGGCCCCTCGAAGCGCGCCGCCGTGCGTTGCAACCTTTGCACCGGCCGCACACTCAACACTTCCCGCATCTCATTGTCTTTGGCTAAATCTATTGCTAGCTGACCTGTAAGCGAAAAGTAGTTTTAAATCAAATTATAAACAAAAAAATATAAGATTGTTACAACTGCACGTTGGTGAAATTTGGCGCAGACGGTAGGATTCAGATTAGTAACAAAAAGGAACGCTCGTTATATTTTACTTTTTTTCGAGGGGGACACAGAACCGAGTAACAATTCAATAAAGTCTACTAACAGAGTTCTTACTGCCTACTAAATATCTATCCTAGACAATGAAGAGAATCTTTTTTTGTGTTAAAATACTTGATTTGGCATCACTTGGCTTTTATTAGAGCAAAAATAATACGCTCACCGCTATTGTTCCTAAGCGTAGTATCCACACCATTCTGCAGTAATAACACGGCCAACCGCGCGTGTCCGCGGTACGCCGCGCAGTGCAGGCACGTGTTGCCCTGGGCGTCCGCGCAGTTTATACTCGGAGAGTTTGGCGAATTCAGCTGGAAAAATCAAATTGAAATAAATAAATCTGAAGTTTTAAATGGCATTCGTAAGTAGTCTAATAATAAACAAATACAATCTTTACCAGCTTCGCTAAGATGGGCATCAAATACAATACAAAAAAAAGAACAAAAGGAGGGAATTAAACACGATGTAGGCACGTGCGATATAAAGATGTTACAACTTAAAGGCTGACACAGGTAATATCTGCTTAGGTGCTTAGTGTTAATTTACTTATATTTGTTACTTATTAATTGTAGAATTTTGTATTGTACTATTTATTTAAGTTAAGTTTCAATGTATAATGTAATAGTTTTATAAAATGGTAGTCATTTTGGATCTTAGTTTAGGAAACAGAAGCCTCATAATTACTTTGTATCATTGTACCATATTTAAGTTTATTCAGTAAAAAATATCTTAACTTAGTGGTGTGCATTTTTGCCAAACTTGGCAATCTATTTAATGAAATGTATGAAATCTTATTTATTTGGCGCAGACAATAGGATCTTGGAAAACTTTTAACACATTTTAATAATAGAGACATGAGTAAAATGTTTTTTACCAATTCTTGTACTTCCTCAACCCGTCCATCTTTGGCCGCATTCAATAGCTTCCTCTCTCTCTCCTTGCGCTCAGACTTCTGCGCAGCTTCCAACAACCTCTGCACATCGCGCGTCTTGCAGACGTCCAGCGCCGTGCGACCTTCACCGTTCATTATGTTCACGTCAGCTTTGTGGTTCACTAGAAGGATCACTAGCTCCTAAAAAGAAACAAACATTAAGTAGAAAACTTCTTCTGAAGCCAAAACCTTTTTCAGTGAGATCTCTGCGCGTCTCCGCGAGGTTTCGGGCGATCCAAGGTCAGGCAGCTACCTAGCTCGGTTGAGCATTGCTATACAAAGAGGGAATGCTGCCAGCCCTTTGGGTACCTTGCCTCGCGGGGACGCGTTGGAGGGTATTTTTTATTTGTATGTAGTGAGTAAGTAGTTTTTAAGTTTTTATAATGTATTGTTATTTCTCAATATTTATTAAAATTATAATAAATTTTTTGAGCAGAAAACAAACAAGGCTATATACATTACTAAATAGAATCTGTAGATAAGAGGGAAATGTTTTTCAGTTGCATAAAATTAGATATCTTCATTTGTTTCCCCGACAAACTTAAATTTGAAAGTTGTAATTGTAATCATATTTCTAATTTCTAAATATACACATAGTTTATTGAACTCTTATTCAATAAGCTTGAGTCATGTTGTCTACTGGTCTTAATAAATCTATTCAGCTGAAAAATTATTTGTTCAGCTGATAAGGTAAAATATAATAGAACATACAACACCTACTCTACATATTTACTTACCCTACTTTACACTGGCCTACAATAAGGAGTTTTTTTTTGTATTTTTTTACTTATAGATCACATATTTTCCAAAAATAAAACAGTAATTTTTAAAATACAGACTTTTAAGTAATTTTCATTTTACCACAACTTCTTTTTGCTAATTTATGATTTTCTTAATAATCTTAATTTAACCTGTAATAAAAAGTCACATATCACATCTGTATGTATGTATGCTTAAAACTTTAAACTACACAATGGAGTTTGACGCAGTTTTTTGTTTATAAACAGATTGATTCAGAAGGAAGGTTTAAATGCACAATAATCTCCGAAAAAACATCTGATTCCCACGAGAAAATGGCTTACAGTGGCTGCAGCCAGTTCTAAATAAAAATAAAATAATAATACATACCTCATTGCCAATGAAAGAGGCTTTATGCAGTGCGGTGTCTCCGTTATCATTCACGTCATCGACATCCGCCCCGGCCTCCAGTAGTGCCTCCACCACGTCCACATGACCGAAGTATGTGGCCAGCTGTAGCGGAGTCCAGCCAAGGTTACTTTTGCTTTGGCCTGGAATTCAATATTTGCGAAAAGATTAAATCAAAATTGCGAAAATATTGTGAGTAACTAGGATTAACCATAAAATGTGTGAAAACATACACGAGAGCTTAAAAAGTTATAATTCAGTGTTTTTAAGATTTTGTAAATTAATTCTGTACAGGATATAAAAAAAAACAACTGCCAATCAACTTCCAAGGACCATAGGTCGAAATAAGAAAAAAATGTACCGGCTGACCAAGTCAATTTGTCCAAATTTTATTCTTATCTCTACCTATATTCCTTGGTGAAAGTTGATCAGTTTCAGGGACTGGTTCATCCTTTAAATCCTCGTCCTCGTGGAGGAAATTCTGCAGTAATATCACGACGTTTGAACAAGCAAACTGGGTAAGGAAACTCCTATCCCAACAACCGCAGAACGAGGTCGGAAGCTTACGAAAACCCGACGGCTCATACACAAGTTCACCAGACGAAGCTAATAGACTACTCCTGGAAACTCACTTCCCCGGTTGTGAGATAGTACAAGAAGTCAGCTGGCAGGACACTAACGAAAGCATTCCCACATCACAAGATTGGGAATACGCCCATAAGGTAGTATCCTTAGATAAGATAATATGGGCCATAAACAACTTCCAGCCATACAAGGCGGCGGGGCCGGATGGTGTATTCCCTGCGCTTATGCAGTGGGGAGGACGAAATCTGGCTGTGCACCTGGTACGTATCTATAGGGCATGCCTGGCGCACAGATACATCCCAAAAAGCTGGAGAGAAGTCACAGTAATATTCATCCCCAAACCAGGAAAGGGGGACTACACCAATGCCAAATCCTTCCGTCCCATCAGCCTTACATCGTTTCTACTAAAGACCATGGAAAGGCTGTGCGAACGAGAACTTAGGGATCAGGTATTAAAAAACAAGCCACTACACGGTAACCAACACGCCTACACATCAGGTAAATCGACTGAATCAGCCTTACATATGGTGGTAAGTCAGATTGAGGCAGGCATACAGGGCAAAAGCATATGCATGGGCACCTTTATTGATATTGAGGGAGCCTTCGATAAAACAAACTTCACCAGCATGAGCACAGCCCTCCTTAGCCATGGGGTGAACATGATGCTGACAGAATGGATTACAAACATGCTACGCAAACGCAGTGTCAGGTTTGCAGGTAATAAGCAACAGGCTATAGTGGCAAAAGGATGCCCCCAGGGAGGTGTTCTCTCACCACTTTTGTGGAATATGGTAATAAATAGCCTGATAACAGAACTTAACAGAAACCATTTCTTTACAATTGGGTACGCGGACGATCTAGCCATACTAATCACAGGTAAGATGGCCAGTACAGTCTGCGACCTCACGCAAGCAGCCCTGCGTATCGTGGAACGCTGGTGCAGCAGATATAATCTATCGGTAAATCCCACAAAAACCGAAACGGTCAAACTACCATCTACCAAAACTGTTCGGAACAAGACTACAACTTTCAAACGAGGTCAAGTATCTAGGGATAATCCTTGATCAGAAGCTAAACTGGAACACCCACCTAGACAACAAACTAAACAAGGCCTGCATCGCGTTTTGGCAGTGCCGCAGGATGATCGGCAAGAAATGGGGGCTCTCGCCGAAAATCATCCTGTGGTTGTACAAAATGGTAATCCGCCCGATGGTGTGCTACGGTGCACTAGTATGGTGGACAAGGTGCAAGCTCGCGACAGGTATGAACAAACTACAAAAATTCCAAAGATTGGCTTGCATGGCAATCACGGGGAGCATAAGAACAGCCCCGACTGCTGCCCTGGAAGCTATGCTAGATCTGCCACCGCTCCACCTGTTTGCCAAGCAGGAGGCAGCTGCTGCTGCGGTAAGGCTCAATTCTCTGAAACTCTGGCGAAACAACAACACCCCACATACCAGCATCTTAAATGAAGCGCATGCAGACCTGCCATTACTCGGATCCCAAAACAATTTATATTTGATAAAAAGTATAAAATACAACTTCACGATGACAACTTATACGAGGGCCTTACCCCAAAAGAGCTTAGGATCTTTACGGACGGCTCTAAGACAAAGTCTGGTACAGGATCCGGTGTTTTCTCGGAGGACTTCAACATCAGACTCTCTACACCACTGGCAAGCCACAACTCAGTCTTTCAAGCTGAATGTTTGGCGATATCGGTAGCCGCAACAGCCATAGCTGCCAGGGAAGTGAAAGGTCATTCTATCCGAATACTCTCAGACAGCATGTCTGTACTGCAGGCACTGAACAGTCATGTAATAACCTCAGGGCTAATATACGAATGCCACCAACGGTTAATGGAGGTATGTCAACACAACCAAGTAAGGTTACAATGGATCAAAGGACACAGCGGCTCTAGGGGCAATGATGCTGCGGATGAACTGGCCCGAAGAGGATCGGACACCACAGCCTACGGGCCGGAACCGATCATACCTATCCCGGTAGGCAAAATCCGCTCCCTATTAAGAGAATGCACCAAAAACGAACATAACACACACTGGACCGGTTTAGAAGACTGCAGGCAGGCTAGAGAAGCCCTGCCGACAATATCTAGCCGCCTATCCAAGAAGTTGCTCCGACTGAAGATAACTTAACTTCGTAACCCCGAGGTACTCAGTGATTTGATAGGGTTACTGGGCTTCCTTGGGAAAATAGGATGGCTCGAGTAGGGAGCCCCCACCCTTTACACAAAATAGGCGCATGCAGACGTCGAGAGAGAAAACAGCCCGTCTTACCATTACCATTACCATTCATCCTTTAAAATATTCGCAGCTAACTTTTTTACACCTTTTTACACCACATTAATCCTTAAACTGCTTAGTTACTTTTTTATCATCAATACTAAGGCCAATTCATAACTTATTCAAGTGTGAAAACATGCAAATAAATAGTGGTTTTATCTGTAAAAGTTATGTCTCATAAGGAGACACAAATAAACGAACCTAAACATTTTTAATTTCAAATACAAGTTTACATCATACCTTTGCAGTTGATATCCAAAGTAAGCTTCCCTTCTTTTCTTGCCTCCAGCAGGGCTTTGACCACCTTGAGCTCACCATGTCTTGCGGAGTATAGGAGGGACTCCTGAGCCTCCAAAGCAGGATCGTCCTCTTCTTCAGAACTCATTTTTAGTGTAAAATCTAGCCAATATAGTTCTACGTAGTGGCCTCACAGATTTTGTGTATATCTTGAAAGTATTGGGTGTCGCCTGTCGCGCACTATTACTCCTGCATTCTGCGGTGATCACTGAACTGAATATTACAAAGTAAACAGCCTTGAAATGCTTGTTTGTTTTTATTTTCGATAAATTACTCGCCTCGCCCTATTTACTTTGACGCAGAAATGTGCTTTATTCACTCAGTTTTAATTAAAACTAATTAGGGTGAATGAAACAACGCTATACAAAAACGTACTCTCTGTCTCACTTTATGGCAACATTGTATTGGTTGTTACAAAAACTGCGAGAAAAAAAGCGCATTTTGAAATGTCAAAATGACTTTTTGAGGGATTCCCACTTGCCACAATCGATCGATTTTCTTTTTTCACTGTTATTTTGCCCTACTAAAGTGCCCTACTACTTCCTCTCCCTATTTGTCATAACATAACATGTGTGTTGTTGTGCGGTTGTTTGTTTTTATGGCGAAAAATGTGTGAAAACGTACAAAATTGCTGTAGAATCTGTTTAGACGCCGAGTCTGATCATGTATCTATATTGGGAGAACCAACAATTCAACTTCATATGAAATCCTGCCTCGCTATGACGGTATCTGCTAATGACCAACTACCGAAGAAAGTTTGCACGGCTTGCGTCGCTCAGCTCGGTGATTTCTATAACTTTCAGCTCAATGCTCGTTGTTCGTTAGACTGGCTGGAATATAATGTTGAAGAACAAGCGAAAAAATCATCAGAACCTAAGCTCCCGATACAACCTTTACCTGACTCCGAATATAACTCGGATTCGCTTCTAGAGTTCCTAAACAACACTGCAAACATTGAAGAATACTTGAATAACCTTGGGAAAGAAGACATCCCATCCATTGTCAACATGCTCGACAGAAATCAGGAGAACTCCTTAGACGGAACTACAAAAATTACAAATATCAGCAAACCTATTAAGCAGCCAAGCCCAAAGAAAAAAGACAATGTTAAAACTAAAAGCTGTATCAAAATGGAAATTGATGTGCTAGATTCTGATGTAGAAATTGTTAAAGAACTGATTAAGAAAGAAATTGAGCCGAAAAAGACTAGCCAACTAAAGGATAAGAACCAATTTTCATGTTTTGCATGTAAAGCAAAGTTTGATAACATGAATAAAATGTCTCAGCACTTGACCATATGTGATAATGCCTTACGGACTTGCTCAGAGTGTAATCTATTGTTTGACTCAAGATTTAAAATGCAGCAACACTCCCTGACACATAACAGTAAGCCTTTAACCTGTAACTGCGGCAAGCAATTCCCAAGCAGAGAAAAACTGAACCAACATCACAAAGTATGTCACGAAAACAATACTAGTGAAATATGTACCTACCGCTGTAAACAGTGTAAGGAAACATTCAAACAAAGATTTCAGCTATACAAGCATGCAAAAGAGCATGTTTTGAAAATGGAAGAGAAAATCTGTGATATCTGTGGCCAAGTGCTGATAGGAAATGATGCTCTAGCCAAACATAGTAAAGATGTTCATGGAAAAGATCTGGATACAGTTTATAGGTATGTATACTAAACAAGGTTTCCTGCCTACATTCTCTGTTAACTTGGAATATTTTTTTACAGTAACAAGTCTTCAGGTCTTTATATCATATATATACACACATACATATATCACGCCTTTATCCCATGCGGGGAAGGCAGACCGTTAACGGCTGTGGGAATATGGTCGCTATCGCCACATCTGTCATTTTTGAGGATTGCTTTCCAAGGTTGTTTTAGAAAGCATGTGTGTCACTATTAGTGACAGGTTATCAGCCTGTCGCCTAGGAATTGTAATACACGTAAAACCTTCAAGTCCCTAAGTCACCTCTTACAACACCGGCGAGAAACAAAACAGGTGATGCTATTCATCTCTCAGGTCTTTAGGAATAGGAAGCATTGTTATTAGTATGTGATATCTTTTCGACTAGTCAGTTGTGTAATTCTAACTGAAAAAGTATTCTACTGTCTTCCAAAGTCATCTAATGTGACAAAGCTTTGTAGAGTAACCTTAATAATTGTTCTTGCTAGAGTAACTTTATGTTGTCATCTGACAACAGGGTTCATCGGGTCAATGGATGATTCCGTGTCCTACTAAAAAAATTTTTGTCATGTCAAGTAAATGGCTTGTTGTTATTACTAGACTACTATGGCATAAAATTTATTCTCCTAATTAAAACCCCAACATTCTCTGTTAACTTGGATCATTCTTTCACGCTTACATTAACCCTAAATGACGCTCAATTTTACAGATGATGTTCAACCAAATATGAACATTGAATGAAAACTACTTTTTCTGCTACCTATTTTATATTAGCAACACTGTAAAGTCTAGGTACTAAGATTTTCTAATATTACAACTTCTTCATAATCGTCTTGTAAGACGGCCATACGCGTTTGTGCTAATTTAAAATTATCTTTATGAGTAAACTCGATTGGAGTTCAAATTACAAACGCATGTTTATTCTTCAGGTGCAAAGTCTGCCGTTACACTTCTTCAAACAGAACAGAAATCTACATCCACATACAGAACCAATGCTTACCGCCCGCACCGCAAGACCGCCATCTCTGTGAATCCTGTGGTCGCAGCTTCACCACCAAGGCTTCCCTACTTCGTCACGTGAGTCTACATATAACTGAGTACAAGTGTAGCATTTGTAAAAAGTCTTTCGGTGATTTGAAATCGAGAGACGATCATGTTTTGGGGCACATTGAGATGACGATTTGTGAGAAATGTGGGCAGAATGTCAGCAGTTATAAGTTGGAAGTGCATTCTTGTGTGTAACCATAGTTTTCTTGTTTTTGTTGTTGTCTAGAGAAGGTAGGCAATTTTTATAAGATGATGTTGTGTCACTCTGAGTGAATTCCTAGTCCATAAATGCCAAAAATTAAAAGGAAATTACTATAATTTCGATTACAAATATGACGATGTTTAAAGTAAGTTAGTTTGGTTATTTCAGATCTGAAGAAACGTGTCTAGATCACCATAGTCATCAAGTCATGACAAAGAATATAATTTATACATGATCATGACAGCCGCGTGATGCCAGATTAGAATAGCATCACCCCATTTCTTCCACGTGGTGTCTTCCCGCGGGTGTCGTACCTAAGAGGTGACTGTTTCATGTGTATTACAACTTTAGGCGACAGGCTGTCGACAGGCAACGTTGTCAACCTGTTACTAAAGGACCCTCAATATTTGTCAGACGTGGAGATAGCGATTCTGCCTACCCTCCATAGGATCAAAGGCAAGATACCTAAAAAAGTGGAATGTTATCCAAGATGGATGACTGTTGGTTTTTGAATTTTAAATAATACTAGAAACGCGAAAATGTTTTTCTGAATAATTTATTCGATTATAACAATAATACTAAGACTGACTACAAATACGGATTATTAATATTAATGTAAACACATACATAAACTCAGAAGGTACTCTTCTACAAACTTTTAAAGCTAATAAACACAATTTCTAAAAGCCAGAAATGTTTTAATTATGTCTTGTTTCTGTAAGAAAGGGAGAATTAAATCAAATATGATAGACTATTAAAGGTGAAACCGCACTACGACTACGCTGCAAATGCACTGCTGCGGAACTGCAGTGACCATTTTGTTGCTGTAGTTTAGCTGCAGTTCAGTTGCAGTTATAGTGCGGTTACACCTTTCATCATCATCATCATCATTGGCCTCATACATCTGTGACAGATGATTTAGTCAGTGCCTGAGGCAAGACTTCATGGCTATATAAGCCGATGCGGGAGCGGCATGACTTTCCGCACGCTCTACAGGTGTAGGTGGAATTAGAGACCGGGACATCTTGGACGAAATAACCACTGGACGCGAAACGATGTCATTTCACCCTTTACCCCTCTAGCCACAAACCCTGAAATTTTGCCAAAGTTATCTAACCGCAACCGTCAGTGTCGCTTCAGTGCTACGAGAGAAAACATCGCTTTAAAAATGGTGAAACGTGCTGTATTGCTTTGTAAAAACTATAGCCATCGTACAAGCAATATTTCTTTTCACTCGTAAGTATATTTTAGTCCTGTATTTTGTGTTATTTACGTAGAAAATTAATAAAATATGCAAGACTGGATCGTATAATACGACACAATAAAAAAGGTCATATTTTATAGAACATTTCAACCAATATTTGATCGTACTCTAAATAGTCGGTTATTATCAGTCATTTTTTCATTCGTTCAACAATTACATTCAGTCTAGTGCTATTCAACTTTCGATGAAGGATATCGATAAAAATAATAGTAAAGTCTATTTTATTTAAAAGTGACCTAAAATGTAAACAAACCATTTGCTATAACCTCGTCGATAGATGTTGCCTTATTTCATTGAAACCTCACGTTATAACTGTGTTGCAAGTATGTAGGTACACATTTCGCTTTCTTATAGGTGTTCATAATAAAAAAAATAGCCTAAATAAATAAATAATAATAAAAAATAAAATAAAAATAATAATAATAAAAATAAATAATAAATAAATAGTAAATAGCTTACCATCATCGACGCGTTCTCTCGCTTAGATTTCTGATACGCAGAATCAAGCGCATTATGTACCTATCTTACTGCTGGCGACAGATCCAAACACTAGACGAAGAAAATTGTTTGAAATATTTAAAAACACGCGTAAATGTATTTGTTTACGCACTACATTTTTGAGTAATGCAATTTTGTGACGTGGTGGCCACTTTCCAGGCGCATTTCAAAAGTCTTTTCACTTTCTACAGAAACAGAACACTAGATACAGTGTATCGTTCCATTTTAAACAATAAATATCACGCACAAATTATTAATTAATATTTATTAGTACGAAAAACCGCGAAAACTCTCAGAGCCGGCCGGCGGCGAGATTACACTTGTTTGCTAACATAAGAACGGCAACATCGCATCATCCCCGCGCCGCGCCGCGCGCGCAATGGCCCATCTGGCAACGTCGCGCATACGGCGCTCCAGATAAAAGGGCAGAGCACACCGGCCTGCGTAATGCAGCTTGTATCACTACTTATTTAAAAAAGGTGTAAGAAAATTAGCTGCAAATATTTTAAGGGATGAATCAGCCCATGAAACTGAACGCATTTTTAGCCCTCTAAAACCACATCACCGTTTTAGTTTAAAAATAACTTAGGCACTTTAGAAAAAAAATATTAAAAAAAGCATATCGTCAAAGTGAGTATTGTCATAAAAAAATGGTTGATATAAATTCCATTCTCATTTCATTTCAGTTATTGTAGGAGTATGTACTCCTAAAACCATCAATAAATCAGTTTTGTCTATTGTCATAACGTACTATTTTATCCGGCATGAAAGTGATTCTATTTTAAACTGACATCACAGTATTAAAGGTCCATTCTTATAACACTTAACGTTTTACATGTACTTACCTGTTATATGTTTTTTTAGGAATAAGTTGATGAAAAACTTCATTCAATCATTCATTCGTTGTCGATTATCGACTATGGTACAGCACTGTCTTTGACTTACTTCATAAACCGGAAAAAATCAAAACTGTCAGAAGTAAAGAGATGATGATGTAATTACGTGTACATTTCAATTTGGAAGAATAATATTTGTCCTTTCCTCCCTCCCCCCCAATATTGGTTGAATGAGTTTTCAAACAAGTTCGATACGTTTCGCGTCCAGTGGTTATTTCGTCCAAGCGGGACATGCATGTTTAGGTGTCGTTTTGACTTGTTAGCGAGATATGCGGCTACACCTTTACAGTAACGAATTTATAACTAACCTCTTGAAATAATGTATTATTTGAAGTTCGAATAGTAATAATTTGATCGAATCGACGCCGATTTAACCGGTTAATTCAGGTTTTAGTCTTCATGTTAACCGGTTATCGAAAAGTTTTGGTTTGTTCCAAACCGATATTATGAGTAACCGGTTAGGTAGTTAAAAAAATAATTTTAACCAGTTTTTAACCGACATTAACCGTTGAATCGAAACCGGTTCCGATCCCTGATTTGAACTATGATGACTCCATATACAATTCGCTACTGTAAATGTCTAACTATTCAGAAGTCGCACAACTTAATAATCTTTTGATATTTGTAATATCTTAACAGAAACAAAACCAGCTTCTATGATTAAAGTTGAAAAAGTCTGTGAAAATGATTCTTATCCTGTACGGCATAAGGTTGTTAAGGTCTATGAGAGTCGCCATGTAGGACGGCACGCAGACCGTCTTCTGATTTCTTCTGACTCCTGCCAACAAGACATATCTATTACACCTACCAGCTAATCATATTAGGAGAAACAAGAGATGAACTTCTAGACGTAAGCCCTCAATTAGGGTGCGTCTCCACTCAAGCGGGGCTGCGCTAAGCTGAGCTGCGCGGGGCATAAATTGACCAATCAGGGTACCTCTCCACTGAAGCGGGGCGGGAATTTTGAGGCTCATGATTGGTCAATTCATGCCGCGCTTAGCTTAGCGCAGCCCCGCTTCAATGGAGACGCACCCTTAAGGGGCGCTTTGACAGACAACTATTTTTGAGTGCCTCTAAGATCCTGGTTTCGAATTTTGCAGGCAGCGGCTCGCCTTTTTTCTATGGAGTGCGCCACTCGGTGCTCGCTCCCGCGCCGCTGTCTCCGAGAACCGGTCCATTTGAATGTATGCAAAAGATCCTCCGCTACAGCGGGGCGGTAGCTGCAAAATTCGAGACCGGGGCCTAATTCTAACGACTGCCCCCTAGGATATTAGGTTATATTGCCTAGCTGTCTTTCCAGAATCTTACAATACAGTAAAGTACTACATTTTACAAAAAAGAACTAAAACACCTTTCGCCTGAATGTGCCAAGCTTTTAGCTTCTACTGACCCTGTTCTAATGCTATGTGACTGTTTTACCATCAATAATAACAGCTGCAGCCTCTTTCGGCGAGATCTCGTTGTACACTGAAGTGAACCGATGCGAAGGCGGCGGGTACATCCCCGTAGAGACCGTTCCCAGGTATACTGATGTCGTGTTAATAGTCTCTGTCCACGTGTCAAGCCGGAGCTCTTCCGATATTGAGTCCATGAGTCCTAGAATAGAAACTTATTCCTTTAATTTTGAGGATTCGGGCAAGGTTAGCCTTCGGGTTGCAGAGGTCAGACGGCAGTCGCTTTGTGTATAAACTTGGTTCCACGTCAAATCCCCCAGGTTAGGTAGCCGACCCCGACAGAGAACGTGATAAGGTTAGGAGAATGAGAATGATGAGTCCTAGAATAGAAACTCGTAAATTATTTGCTGTTTCATTTGGTTTGGAGTTCTTTATACGGCTCTCGGTTGCTTTAAAAACTTTGACTACTAAAATCACTTTGAAAAACTCTGTCAACATACACGAACAGAGAGTCATGTCTCTGACCAACAGCGACGTCAATCCCTGTATAGTCAAGAAATACGAAAAAAAATATGGTCGAAGAAACTGCAATACGAGACTTTTAAAAGTTACATTCCATCGACTAACTAACTAAAAACCAACTTCTCTGGCTCAGTGACCCGAAATGGATCTTGGCCTCCGAAACGAGCTTCCCCCACTGATCCCTGTCCTGCGCCACCTCCACCAAATAATTGACTTGGATATGACCCGGGTCAGCTTCCACCATATCTTTCCAGCGGTACCTGGGGCGCCCGACAGGACTTCCTGTCGGCCAACCCTTGTACGCTCTTTTGACGCCCGATCCTCACCCATTCTTTCTAAGTGGCCGAGCCAGCGAAGTCGGTGAGATTTCGTCTCTCCGAGTATATTAGGTTGAGCCACTAGGTCTCCATGTACAATCCATTGACTGGAAAATGTTTTTGCTAATGACTAATACTCAAGTTGTATTTGCTCACCTCTTAGACCAAACTTGGCTGCACAGTAAGGGGCCATGTCTGCGCTGGCCATCAAACCAGCAACGGAGTTTATAGCTATAATGTGCCCGCGCCGCCGCTCGATCATGCTTGGCAGAAACGCTTGTATCAACTGGAATAATAAAAACTATCGACGATTCAATCAGTGTCTGAGGAAAGGGAAAGACCACAGACACTGCGTTGCCTGGGACCCAGTTATGAAAAACGTAGGGTTTCCCAGGACCTGCGCCACCCTCTCGTCCTCCCTGCCTAACTCCACAAGAACGACGAATCGATACGTGTGGAGCCAGGTCAGCTGCAGGAGTCTACCGCACAATAGACCTCTGTCATAATATGCGCCTGACAGATATTCTGTTCCGGGTTTATATGTGTAGTTGTCCTTCTCCAGGACCGGGTTCTGCTTGGGTCGGGTTTCTCCCTCGGTCGCTTCTTACGAACCCCATGGGAGGAGATGGGGTTGTGCTACTCTACTTTGCCGGCACCACACGTAAGTAATGTACGCACGTAATAACATGTGACGCATTCTCATAAAGTCTTGTTTCTGACAAAGCCTGTTTCTAACGATTAACTGATAGATCTTATACCTACTCACCCAAAAATGCGCCAGCAAGTTGATCTCAATCAGCCTGGTTATGACCTCAGGCCTGAGATGTGGCAGCGGCGCAATCGTGACCGCGCCGGCGTTGCTCACGATCATAGTGATCTCTGTGAGTTGCCTCTTCATGACGGCCGCTAGAGCCATCACTTGTTCCCGAACTGTCACGTCCACTGTGTAGCCAAAGCACTGTAAGCAAGTACGAGAAGTAAAGTAATTTACACTTTGTGTTGTTATTTCTTGATGGAACTCCAAGTTAATTTATTAGTAAAACACTTTTTCACTATGTATATTGGTTTAATGATGATAATTAAACTAGTTTAATTAAACAAATATAAAATATAATAAAAAAAGAAGTAAAGTAGTTTTAGCGAAATTTCTCATGAAAGTTCTTCTTTGTCATATCAATGACGTTAAGAAAGTTAATAAGGGGCAACGTATCCTTAACTTGCAAGATAAACCTGAATAAATGATAAGATGCCGGTTCGAATCTCGATGGGATACTCACACATTTGATATTTACTACCTACTTAGTGATTTTTTCTGATCTGGATAAACATTGTAGGCTGAACCACCTGATCTGTAGAAAGATGGTTTTGTGTTTCAGAGGGCACGGTTAGCCACAGGTCCCGGTTGCTATCTATGAAGATAGTGGTCGTTCGTTACCATGTTCAGAGGCCTGCTACTAGAAGTAGGCGGTTGAAAAACTCTGACACGAAAAGAGAGAGAACTAAAAAGTGCCAGTAAAACCCACTGACTAGAAACAGAACAGTTGAAAAAAATGGCATCTCCGGCTCAGAATAGCATCACCCCATTCTTTCCCGCGGGTGTCGTACGTAAGATTCAACTAAGAGACTCAGGGTTTCATGTGTATTACAACTTAAGGCGACAGGCTGACAACCTGTCACTACAGTGATATACAAATCATCTGTAAAGGGCCGCAATATTTGTCAGAAATGGCGTTTGGGACCTATTTTTACGGTCGTTAAGGCTCTGCCTACCTCGCAAGGGATAAAGGCGTGATATGTGTTTGAATAAAACGGTCTTGCCTCGCCATCTTTGTGCCGGATCTCTTGTACTACCGCGTTGTTGCTTCTCGCGTCGCTGTCCCAACAAACCACTGTTGCTCCCATCTCTGCAAATTGGAAGGCCAGCTCTCGGCCTATGCCGTGTCCTGCACCGGTTATCTGAACGAGCGAAAATTATTGGTAGAGGATCCTAGGCAGAAGGACAAACTACATACCATACAACCATAGTCCAAGTCTCGCAACTCTGGTCCAAACAATCCTGTATTTTTTTAGTTTATTGTTTTGACAATAAACCAAATAATGTGACTGACTGTTACTGCTGGAAGGTGAAGTTACAAAGTGCTAGTGAAATACACTTCCCAGCAAACTTATACTTGATAGAGTATTTATCGTTTTAACAATCGTTGAAACAAAGACCATTGTTATATGATTTTACGTTAGTATAAAGCCAAGTCGCGCGATATGACTCAAAACGGTGTAAACGAAGATTTGACTGCGGGTTAGATTAGCAAAAGACTCGTTGGATTGAAAAGTCTTTTTTTCGGTTGCCAATACTGTGTCATCATCACATCAGCCTTTAGCAGTTCACTGCTGGAAATAGGGCCTTCCCCAGGTACGCCACAATGAACGATCTTCCGCTTTCGTCATCCAGTCGCTTTCAGCCGCTCTCTTTAATCATTGGTCCATCTGGTGGAGTATACTGTGAGTGTATTAAAGTCTTGAATACCAAATGTTGAAAGAAAATTCACTAGCTCACCAGCACAGTTTCCCCATGTAAACTCTTTAACGCAGGAGGCACTAGCACCTTCAGGATAGCGATCACACAAGTGGAACACAGCTTCACTACCAACACCACAGTATCCAACACATGGAGGGGTGCGCAAGCCAGCCCTCCCCCACCCCACCACGGTAGGATCCATACCTCCTGAAGAGCCCTAAACTTCCTAGCTAGCACTCTAATGGTGCGCACGATAACGTTTTGCCTACGCATAAAGGTTAAAAATTATAAAACTATACTAAAAATACGCATTGCAACTTCGCAGCTTGGTTTGACTTTGAAACCGTCAGTTGTCAAGTCGGGTTTGACATTGGGTTAGAATCATTCCAGCCAGCTTGATAAAACCTCTACATAGGAGAGTATCTATAAGTATTCCTTGGATAAAACTTTGATAAAACAAACCTGCAGATTTCTCAGGAATATAAACCGCATTTTATTGCGTTGATTGAGGCGGTCGGCTGAGTTTATTGCATTGATTCTCAAGAAGTTGTCGATGTTCGGGATTTGAAGGGATATGTCAATTTCTCAAGATACGTTACTCTTTGGACAAGACTGTTTTGACATTGAACGCGTAAATCAACACAAGCTTTGCAAAAGCGATTTTTCCCTTTGTTGAAAAAACTACCTACATCTGTAATAGTAAGTCGAAACCATGGCGCATAAATTACCTCTGCAGAAGGAGAGAGAGAATCGGGCGGCCGATAAGAAAGACCTCTCATTTCATCCTTACACAATAACTACTCAGACGGCCAAGACCGCCGTGCTTCTTCTGGATTCACCAGAACCTGAAATACTATGCCAGGTACTTTCAGTTACTTCAATGCTTAGCTTAGTAGGTATATGCAGGGTGTAAGGGACGGTGTAACGAAAACTTTGCAGGCGTGCTGAGACCATGAAACTGAACAACTTTTTGTATGGGGGCTATGTTGGAAAACGAAAAAGTTTTCCCCTTACTATATACGTATACTCGGGGGGAGGCCCATGTGCAGCAGTGGACTATTGTGGCTATAGGAAGAGAAGGTATATATTGCAGGTGGTGTGTGAGTATGATGCTGATGATAGAAATTTTCGATAATATTAATTCGGTTCAACAGAAAATTTGAATAATGCAAGGGTATAGGCCCAAGGCGTACTAAGCCTACTAGATATAGTTGACGGATACTTTTATATAATTTACTCTTTTATACAACCGTTCCCTATTTATAAAATGAATTATGCTTTAAACCTTATTGAAAACTTAAAAAAAGAACCTGTTTGACAGACTCTACGGTCTATGACAAAGTTCGCGGCACAAGACATCATCAACCGTGAAACATTGTACGATCTCGATGCAATCAAACACATCCTTCCGCATATAGACCACCCGGAGGTCAACATCAGACGATTCGCCCTTAAAGCCTTAGCCCAGATGTGCCAACTGCCGAAAGGGCCGGAGCAAGTTTTGCAGGAGTGGTCCAATATGAAAAGAATCTGTACATTGCTATCTAAGGTATGAGAAACGGTGGTTGTCTTTAAGCCATGAACCATTAAACATAAAAATATTTGCGTACCTGTTGCTAAAATTTCCCCTAATATATAGGGTTTTTCAATAAGGGCGGGTAGTTTGTTCTAAAGCCAAATCAAAGATCGATTTCGATGTCAAAATGTTGCTTCAAACAACTAATGTTATTGCACCAAACGTTATAAAGCTAAGCAATATCATCGTCGTCATTAACTTAAGAGCCTCGCTCTTGTTGGTGGAGTAATATCCAATCTGCTCTGACTTGAGCCTTTTCCTTTACTTTCATCCATTTACGACATGACGCCTATCTTCTCCTTGATTTGTTTTATGTAAGCTCGTCAAGGTTGCCCTCTTCCTCGTCTTCATTTAATCTTCCCTTCAATTACAGTTTTTAATAGGTTTTCAGAAATACACGCACTAAAAACAAATCTAGAACAAATAAAATAAAGTGATATTGTATGAATAGTGAATTTGTGATTAGTTTTCAACCAACGCCCACTATTTGTATTATCCAGAGTGAAGACGTGTTTGTGTTAGAGTTCGCCTCTCTAGTACTTTCCGAGCTCACGAAAGAGCCGCTCGGCTGCGAACAGCTGATCTCTGCAAACGTCACCAACGCACTGTTCAACAGAATGAAGAACAGCCACGATCCAGATGTCCAGAAGAATTGCTTGCAGGTCCTATCAGTAGTTTTTTTTTAAGGTCTCGGATTTTGCGAGCAGAGGGGAGGCCTTTTTTTCTATGTACTGCATCGCTCGTTGCTTGCACCTGCGCCGCTGTGTCCGAGGACCGCTCCCTTTAAATATACGCAAAAGTTCCTGCCGCGCGGCTGCGGCTGCTGGCCCGCTGCCCGCAAAACCCGAGACCAGGGCCTTAACGGGTTCTTGAGCGGAAGCCTCGCTTTCGTAGCGTAAGACGTTCAGTGCCTCGTTTTTCGAAACCACAGGCTACAATTCTACAGGTGACATTCGATGTACATTGCGTAGCGGGTCAAAAAACCTGGTTTAATGTCCCATCGGCTGCCCCATTCTCATCTGTAGAACTGTAGCCTGTAGTTTCGTTGTACAAGCCAGGGATGTCCAGATGTACCGATGACTTAAAGAGAACGGCTATTAGCGACTGGATGACAAAAACGGAAGGCCTACCATTTCAGCAGTGGTATTAGCTGCCCTTGCAAAATCCAGATATTGCCCTTAAGATTTACAATTAATAATAATAATAATAAACCCGCAGGGCAGCTTTGGCAAGCTGTTGGTGAGTAGCGCCACCACGGACCCGAAGTACTCCTGGGTTCCCCGGAATGGGGCCCGCCTTTGTCTTGCCTTAACCGGCCGGGCAGAGTGGAGTTGCAAGAGTTTTTCAACTCGAAGGGTGGAAGTGTTAAAGGCATAAAGCCGCGAGTAATGCTGAGGGGAGAAATCCCTGAACTTGAAAGCGCAGCACACCTCTCTACACCCTTAGCTACCCGTAGGGCAGCTTGTGACGAGCTGTTGGGGAGTAGCGACCCCACGGACCCGAGTACCCCGGGGAGTGCAGACTGGCCGTCTCCGGCTTGCCGGAGTGGACCCCAAGACCAGGACTCTCACCTTTGGCTTGCCTTAGTTGGCCGGTCGAAGTGGGGCCGCTGGAGTTCGAGCCTGTGTTCGGACTCGAGGGGTGGAAGTGAAACATGCGTAAGTCGCGAGTTGGTGCATGTTCTGGCCCTCGTCCAGGACCTCTGCGCAGAAAGCGGTGTACACCTCTCGACACCCCTCAGTCGCCCGCAACAGTGTTGCGTCCCAGAGCACCGCGCATCATGCGCAAAAGCCCTTTAGTGGAGGCCCACCTAGCGGGCGGCGAGTCACCGTCTGCCGAGATTATCAAGGTTGAGACATTTGATTTGGCAGGCGTCCCGTTGTCTCAAGCTCAACAATAGCCCAGCAACCGGTCCAGCAAATTCCTCCCCATAGCCCTAGTAATCCGACCCTCACCTGCAATAGTCCTTGCATCAGGCGTGTGCTGGCTCTGGGTGTACTCTGTAGTGCAGACAGAGCGAGTATGCGCTTGATGTACACATCACACACTTAGATTATTTGGTATAAAAAGGCCTCTGTGCTGTTGGCTTTGGCCCCACACATGCCTCAAAGGACCGGGTCCCTGTGGGCCCGTGATTCGAAAAGAATGCCAACATAATAATAATAATAAAAATTACCTGTAAGTAAGTATGTAAGTAAGTAAAAACACTACTTGTCCAATTATTGGTCCTAATATATTAAGCGGCAGAATCGATTCGCTAAGTAGAACTACCTGTATTATATGTGCCTTGCAATTTCATATATTTTTAAATCCTTTTGTCGGCAACCATAGCACACGCTATTTCTTTCACACTTTTTATTACATAACCAAGTCACTCGTGAATTCTCTTATTTCTTGAAATTCTCCTTTCTGACCCGGCAAGTCAGAAGACGTGGGTTCGAATCCCATCGGTGGCATGAATTTTTTCCACTTGTTTCATTTGCATTGACTTTCTAGCAAAAAGTTGACTCAAGAAGACAGTTTAAACTTAGATCCTAGCAAACGTCCTTAACGACCCGGTCTGCTCAGCGGAGATCACCAAAAGCAACCAGTTCCAATGGCCGCCACTCCTTCACCTGATGCAAAACAAGTATGTGGCCATACAGACGCTGGCCCTATCCACTGTTGACTGTTTACTTGCTCGGTACAAAGATGTCGCCTTACAGAAGAGCTTTAGGGCCTCAACGGGTGTTGTGGATTTGTGTGATATTTTGGAGGTAAGGAAAAGTCCTGTCCAATTTAGGAATAAGTTAGCAAGTAAGTACTTCAATGTAGCCATAGGAGAAGCAAAACCAGTGCCTAGTGATTGTGTTCAGAGGAAGGCGAGTTAAGCCTTTTATTTTTATTACAGACAAGGAGTAGGTTGAATTTCCTGGCGAAATCTTTCTGTTCGTATTTGCATTCGCACTGCTGTTCTTAAAATCACTTGTGGACTGGACATAATAAAAAAATATAAAAGTGGATCATAATAATATTTAAAAGTTGTACGCTTAAAACTATTTTCCAAGAATACTACCTCTTTTATAATAGTTTTCGAAAAGTTTGAATTAGTTTTAGATCGTTTTAAAAAGTAGCTCACTTTATCTGCCGGTCCACATCTCTATTCTACGGTGCCGTTCTTCTTTCAGTCGTACGAATTTCGTGATGCGCACGCTCAAGTTTTAGGGGTTTTGAAGACTTACGTTGAGACAGACGAGAATTCAGCACATCTCTACCAGTCTGTATGTGTCAGCAGACTCTTAGCGTACCTGGAACTGGCCCTTCCAGCCTTGAAGCCGAATGTTATTGCTGTGCTGTGCAAGATGTCTTTCACAGAAAGTGGGAGAAATGTAAGTAACGCAAATCTTTAGTTTCATATTTCAAAGTTGGCATAAGTTTAAGTATTCTGAAAATAATATTATGTTCGTGGTGAAATATTTTTTAGCTGAAATCTGAAAATCGTATTATGTTCGTAGTAAAATATTTTAGCTCAAAAAGTGCGCTACCGTAAAATCATACAACTATAGTCCTGTATTTCATCTATGGTCCATAAAAACTTGTAAGATTTTTATGTATTAAAACGATAAATACTCTGTAAAGTATTAGTTTGCTGGGTAGCGTATTTTACTAGCACCTTGTAACTTCACCTTCCAGCACTATTATCGAAACAACTAAAAAATACAGGATTTTTTGGTTGGACCATAGTCGCGAGACTTGGACCATACCATAGTTGTAAGGTTTTACGGTACTGCATCTGTTTAATAGATAAGCGATTCAAAATGAGTGCAGACCTTTTAATTCTATTGAAAAATACTTTAAAAAATTGAGGGTGTAAAAAAATTTGATGCAAAAATGTTAAGGGGTGAACCAGCCCATGAATCCGGACACCTTTCTCCAAGGAACATAGGTCAAAACATGAAAAAAAATTTTGGCCCTCCCATACAAAATTACCGACCGACCAAGTCAATTTGTATAGGAGGTCCAAAATTGTTTTTTTATATTTCGACCTATGATCATTGGAGAAAGTTGTTCAGTTTCATAAGCTGGTTTAGCCCTTAAAATATCTGCAGCTATTTTTTTACACCCTGTACAACCCTAGGCCCTCTTCCAAACCGAGACAGACCTGGCGTTCTGCCAACACCTGATGTCTTCAAACACGGACTTATTGGCGGATGCAGCGATAGGAATCGCCAATATGTGCAAGTTGCACCAATCAGCTGTAAGGATGACCGAGACGAATGTTATCGATGCACTGACTGGTAAGATTTCCAAAGTTTATATCAATGTGCTCTTCTCTTTTTGTGTGGGACACCAAGTCGTCCAACGACCCGATGAACCCTAGTGTCAGAATTTTTCAACCGCCTTCTACGAGCAGCAGGCTTCTGACATGGTTGTGTAACGACCACCGTCATAGTGATCATATTCAGCCGCACCATGATAGGCAGTTGCACTGCCACTGCGCCACATTGGGCGTCAACCTGTCACTACAGTGATACACGAATCATCCCCTTAGGTGCAGAATGTCCCTTTCGCAAAATAATAATCATAATCACACCTTAGGTATAATCTCTGACGAAGCCGCCCCCTGGTTCAACACCCGTATCAACGCCCTGGTAGCTCTGTCGACGATTGGACACACCAGCAACCGTGCTGCGACGATGGTAGCTGATGCCAAGAACTTGAGCAACTTGAGGAATGTCAATAAGAAAGGTTTGTTGCGAACTTCGAGCATTCGACCTATGGAGATGGCAAAGTGAAATATAAAAGTTGTACCCTTACCTTCTTAATATATGTATAAAAGGCAAAACTGATTGGTCATAGATCAACGCACAGGCCAAACCCTTTGTACTAGAAGAACTTCTTTGAGCAACGTAAGTAAGCAATAAGAAAGGATTTTTCAAAATTCAACCCCTAAGGGGGTAAAACAGGGGATGAAAGTTTGTATGAAACTTTTTATTCCTTAGATATATTTGCTTCAAATTTCGTATTTAGGAAGAACTTTGGAAAGACTTAATCACGTGTTTTAATGTTTTGTAGTATACAGCTTACTACCTAGTAAAAATATAAAACTATTGTCCAAAAATAGTACGCTCTTAATTCATATAATCTTTTAAAATACCTTTTCAAAGCTTGAATTAATAAACAGAAAAATTACATATTCTGACGCCATCCAAAGTAGCAATGTATGACGTCATACATTCTTATTTTAAGAATAAGAAAAATGTTATTCAGTGACCATCTCAGATACATCACAATTTAAGTGTAGGAACAAACAGTTTGTATTGACATTTTAGTATTAAGTGTGTAACAGTACAGTAGTAGGTAAATAGTACGCTTAGAAGATACAAGATTTATAGGTTCTCCGTTTGTTAATGAGGACACTGAAAAGGCACTTCGTTCAGCATATGCTACAACATTACAGTAGTATTTACTACTGCGTAGCGCTGGTCTACCATGAAGCCTAAAAAGAGAGTAGATTCATACATTTACCGTCTTAGATCGTTTTAAAAAGTAGCTCATTCAGCTCACCTGCCAGTCCACAACCCTTATTTACCTACTAATTTCAGGCACCGCTCCAATAGAAGCTCAAAGACTGGCCGTACAATGTTTTATTAACCTCTTAAACTACCCAAACACCACAAAGGCGATGTTGACCACGGATTTCATAAAAGAATTGTTGGACATATTACAGGTATTTTTTTTGTTATGGACTCTACGATGGCAGTCGCTCTGTGTAAAAACTTGGTTCCACGATCCCCTCGGTTAGGTAGCCAACCCTGACAGAGAACGGGATAAGGCAATGAGAATGATGATGGACTCTACGATTCCGGCCCCGGGGCCATCACTACGCCGAACGGCTTGGTGGAGAGCAGATACATAGAAAAGATAGTGTATGACGATTTCTATAAGAAAACCGGGCGCGGGGGTGAGGGGAGGGGGCACCGCTAGTACCGCCATCTACGAAGTACCGAGTAGTAGAAACACGTCAAACTCTCTTCCCTCATTTGCGCCTCATTTTGGCTCCCTCATTTGCGTCTCATTTTGGTTCCCTCATTTGCGCCTCATTTTGGCAATTACCGGCACATACCGGGTAGATTCAGTCCGATCCGTTCTTCCCAGAACAACTCCTAAGCCCAGTCTCACCCCAAGGGCGTGATTGGGCTGGTTGTTTGACGAACCAATCAATTATTTCCGGTTGAGCCCTCGCTCCCCACCAAGCCGTCCGGCGTAGTTTTGATGATTATAAAGGCACTGCCTCGGGGCTGGCCAGGCTGACCACGCAACATATAACTTACGTCACCACCATCAATGTATGAAATCAATCAAATTAAAGTCAGGATTTAAAAATGTTGTAAATGGATTGCAGAAAATAGACACCAAACTAAAGATATTGGCCTGCACCGTCCTGACCGGCCTCATGGCTGAAGATGACGCGAAACATTTGTTCACAACTCGCAAAGGAGAATCGGTGAGTAAAATATCCATAAAGTCAAGAGAAAAGAAAAGTATACTCTGACCAAAATATTTATTTTATCGATACGTACAGCACTGGGATATGGCTGCGTGGGAAGTGACTTTGCTCTTAACTATGTAGTGAAGAACAAACAAACTTCTTGCAAATAAATGTTCTGATTCTAAATCTGTTTTCCCTCAAGGTGGTAGCGAACAATCTGCCTATAGAGCACGTCGGCCTGCGGACGGCTTTATGCACCCTCATCACAGCCAGCGTCACAGACGAAGGAGCAGACATTTATCTGGAGCTAGGGACTTTGCACTAGTAAGATATCTTTGATAGATTTTTTTAGTCATCTAGCCTATTTATTTCGTATTTTGACTGTCCCGATGGCGTAGCGGATAGTACGCCTGCCTTCTACGCCGAGGGTCGTGGGTTCGATCCCCATCGGACACAAATATTTGTTAAGTCAATTTTAAAATAGTTGTGTCGAGTCTGGGTGTTTTCTATGTATAATACGTAATTATTTACAAAAAAAAGTATAGAAGTATTCGTATCAACTATCTAGTTCCCATAGCACAAGCTTTGCTTAGTTTGGGGCTAGATGGAGCTGTGTGAATGCTCCAAGATATATATTTTTATTTATTATTATTTTCACTTAATTCAGTGTCCTAAAAATTCAGTGGGGAAATGCTGAATGCAGGCCGCTTCTAATCGGACAAGGTTAATCTCTAGGGGAGGCCTATGTTCAGCGGTGGAGTTCTGCTTCTAATCGGACAGGGTTAATCTTTAGACCTCCCCTATGTTCAGCGGTGGACGTCTTATGGCTGAAATGATGATGAGTGGTCCTAATAAGTTCTTGTTTCGCAGCATGATAGAGGAGAAAAAAGCTCGTTACATAGTGTCTGCTTGGGAGCCTGCGATTGAGGCCATCTTCAGACACCATCCGTCTGCCAAACTGGCGTATACGGGTCGATTGGGGATCAACGACTTTACATCGGTAAGCAAAAATGCACACATCCTACACACCTACATACAGACAGCCTGCTAGTTGTAGAGGCGGTTCAAAAATTCTGACCCTAGGGTTCATTGGGTCGTTGGTCGACCCAGTATCCCATACGCAGAGAGAGACCTACATACACACTTCAAGCCTTTTTACCTTACGGGGTAGGCAGAGCGGTAATAGCCGTAAAATAAGGCCGCTGTCGTCACGTCTTTGAGGGCCGTTTCGGAAATATTGTATATCTGTGTAGAGACAGATTGTCAACCTGTCGCCTAAAATGATAATATATAAGACAAGGAGAATGATGTCGCAGCATTATCATGATTTTGACAGCTGTTAAATATGGCCTATTCGAACGGTCATACTTTAGGGTCCATTAGACGATTCCGTGTCACGAAACCCATAGGATTGTCATAATTAAAACTCTCTGTAATTGTCCAACAGGAGGGTTTCTACGTGGTAAAGCGTTTGGGCGATTCGTTCCCAACTATGTCAGAGATCGTCTCGTCCCAGCCTCCTTTCAAGAACCCAGTCATAGTTGTAATGTTCTTCACGGAGCATCCCTCGTTCCCACGGAGCTCTTCGTATGACATACGCACACCTTGTAAGTGATAATAGTACATTCTACACGCGGCAAGAAAGGAAACGATTGCTAACGAGGGTGTAGTTCGAGTCGCGAAGCGTAGCTGAGGGCATTAATACACACGAGTTTGCAATCGGACTCTCTTCCTAGTGATAGCGCTTTATTTTTTACTGCATGTGGTGGTGGTTCCTGCGTTAGTAAATGAAGTGAAAAGTGACGATGTGGTTAGTGTATTTCGTTCAGGCTTAGACTCCACCAACCATCCAATCGCAACCACCGCAAGAGCCACCATCTGCGGTGACTGCAGCGCCATCTACCTTATCAGCGCGAGCGCAGCGCGCCGCGGCCCGCAACAGTGTTCGGCAATCACAGATGACGGACGGGCGTTTGTGATCTGTCGGCCTGGTAAAGAACGCTTTTTTAATCAGGCGAAACTGAACGGGGCCCAAACCCTTAAATATGAAAAAACATTTTGGATCTCCCATACAGTTGACTCGCTCGGCTGCTACATTTTGTATGGGAGGTCCAAAATATATTCTCATTTTTCGACCTATGTTTCTTGGGGAAAGTTGTTCAGTTTCATGGGCTGATTCATCCCTTAAAGTACTTGCAGCTAATATTTTCACACCTTATATACCTATATACTTATTTTAGATAGCGCCATTTCTACACCACACGTAGGAGCCGGAGTCGGTTCTCAATCTCAACCCAGTCGAATGCGCTTCGCTCATATTCCGGACGATATTAACTTGCGAGACTACCTTCTCAAGTTGAGGATCTGGTTTGATGATCCGTGAGTAAAAACTGGAATTTACTTCAAACACTAAAGTCAGGGCCCTAAGTCTGCTAAATGAAAATCGTTTCAGTTGGATGTCGATTGGATCTCAGTTGGATGATTTCCGTCATTTCGTAGTCTGCTAACAGTTTGAAGTATAGAAAATCATAATGGCAATTGAATGACAGTTGAGTTTCGATGGCGTTACAATGACAAAAAAAGTTTACTTGCGGCCCAGATGCGGTAAATGAGACTAGCGGGTAACTTGGGACACGGTCGACACAGCATCTATGAACCAGCTATACCGTTGTAACTGGTTGAAAACTTGGGACTCTAACATTTATGAACCAGTTATAACTTTAAGGATGAGGGTGCGTTTCCATTGTAGCGGGGCTGCGTTAAGCTAAGCTAAGTGCGACATGAATTGACCAATCATGAGCCTAAAATCCCCGCCCCGCTTCAGTGGGAACACTGGATTGGTCAATTCATGCCCCGCTCAGCTTAGCGCAGCCCCGCTTCAGTGGAGACGCGCCCTTATAGCTGTAAGCTGGTACATAGATGTTGGTGTCGACCATATCCCAAGTTACCCGCTAGTCTTCTTTTACCCATTTGACCTTTATAACATTTAGCTTGATGCTTCTGACATCTGTCAGTTTCGGGCAAATGCATGACATAGGTCCATTTTTCTTTGTTTACTTCTCTTTTAGTATAGATCTTACGTCACCTGTATCAAGCTATATTTTATTATCTATAGGCCCGTATTTATAAACCGCACTGAACTCTGAGATGATCTTTATTGCGATTTTAAGATGTCATTAGTACTGCCTGGCATTTGTTAATATCGCTCTTGAGATAGATCTCAGGAGTTGAGTGCGGTTTATAAATGCGGTATATAATGCTTTTCAGATTTTGAGAAATTATTAACCGAAGACGTACGCTAAATAGATTCATATAGGTTTATACCTTGAATATCTAATTTCAAGATACCTTTCGTATATACAGGGTTTAAGAGACGGTATAGCGAAAACTTTGCAGGCGTGATCAAACTGACTTTTTCTGTGGGAGCTATATTGGTAAACATATAAATTTTTTCGACCTTCCATACAAAATTCCTGATGAGCTGAGTGACTTTGTATGGGAGCTCTAAATATTTTTTTCGTTTCCCATCATAGCCGCCATAGAAAAAGTTGTTCAGTTTCATGATCTGTTCACGCCTGCAAAGTTTTCGTTACACCGTCCCTTACAACCTGTATAAAGACTAAAGACGTCCCTTACACCCTGTAGACATAGGTACCTAAATAAATACTTTCGTAAACTTGCAATAATTTCCATCTCAAGCTGGATTTGAACCAGCGATTTTCGCTATTAGTGCTGACGAGGCCTCTTCCATTGGACTACCGCGGCTCTATTGTTGTCAGAGAATTGGTGAGCGCAGTGCAAGATTTGGCTGGCTGCCTACCCTGCTACTCATTCCCTGGGTGAATTTGTCCCTTATTCGCTTTTACGACACCCACGAGTAGAAAGGGGGTGATGCTATTCTAAGCCGGCATCACACGTCATATCTACTGCACTTATTTTTTTTCTTTGTTTTAGAGCAAAATCGCTGCATTATCTTGAAATAGCAGAATCGTTTTATGAAGTCAGGTAAATATTATGTACTTTTTATCTTAATATTTTTTATAAGAACTATACCTACATAGAAAATGCCCTATAGCTTAATGAAACGTAGAAAAGAACGTGACTCTTTTTTCGGGCAGGGGACCGACGGGTCCACCTGGGTTGGACTCGAAGTTGTATACTTATATGCGTTGCACGGTGAACACTTCGATACCGTGTTTCAGGCCCATTGTTCTGTCACGTGGCGCCATCTCTCTGATATGTTGAGAACTCCTGTTGCGTCTTGTATGCTTGTGAACCACTTGAGTGAGCTTCATGTTGTAGCCACCAGAGGTCGCTACAATCCTATATTTTACAGACTATATCGCACTCATAGTAAGACAACGACCGAATGCAAAATTGCAAACTTTTGGGAAACAGCAAAAATCTTTTTGGATTTTTGTAGCAAATAGTAAAATCACTATAAAATCATCACAAATAAAGATATCCAAAATCTATAAAAAGGTGTGTATACCTAAGAGTACCTTCTATTAGATTTAGTAAATCAAGACAATGTTTGTTAGTCTATTATATACATATTTTTAGTTTTTTTCTTAAGTTTTGAAATCGGTCGTTGTCTTACTAAAATATTTTTAAAAATTGCGTCTGATCTACTAATAAGTCTATATCTTACTAAACTATTGAAGTGCAGAGGTGACCAATTTTTTTTTCAGTCATTATATTACTTAAATTTAAGAAGAGAGTGTAAAGCATTACTAAATGAGTCGTTATTTGACAAAAAAATCCCACATATTTAGAGGCATAAGTCAAAAGTTAGTACCAGAAGATGCTGATGATTTAGAGTAAAGTGTTTTATAAATGGCAAAATAAATACTTATTATGATAACTAAAGATGTATGTATGATATCGTGTAAATAAAAACCGTTTTTTGTTTTTTTTTTTTATTATTTTGGACGTATTTTCGCAGAATGGATTCACTCCACAAAATTGTCAAAAATGAGTTAGTGTTACCAAAGAGGTATAAAGGGTCAGCTCTTTCATTCAGCAAAAAAGACTTACGATCAGACAAGCCAAAGGCAGCGTTTTACATACAAAGTTGTTTCTCATTTATTTGGTTGCAGTGAAGGAGTTCAGCCAAAAAGACTCAAGCTGTCTGAGTCGTTTTAAATAAAACATTATTTGTAGAAACAGTGCAGTTTTTTATTTTCTTAAAAACGACTCAACCAATTTAGGTAATTTCTCATAAATTGTATGTGGTCTATACAAGACGACGTTTCATTTAGATGAAAAGACTCAAACTGTCTAAGTCAGTTCTGATAAATTCTACTTGAAGAAAACGGGAAAAAATTCCATTCATCTGAAATAACTTAAACTGTTTAATTCTTTTCTGGTAAACTGGTTATAGTTCTACTAAGGCCATTTTCGATTTATATGTATGGACTTTATTTTGTTTGTTGGTACAAATTTTATTAAAAAAAGAACACATTAGTAACAAGTAAAAAAAACATCTTTACTATAAAAAAAATTAAATATCTTTGAAGGCATATGAAGGCTTCAAGTAAAAATTGGTTAATCACATCAGCCTATAGCAGTCCACTGCTGGACCTATGTCCAGGCCTATTTCTCCTCCAGGGTACACCACAAGGCACGACACGAGCTACCGCTTTCGCTAGCTTTTCTCTTTCAATGGTCCATCTGGCCGGAGGGCGTCCAACGGTATGCTTACCAGGGCGTAGCGTGTAAGATCTAGAAGAAGATATCTTCCAGCGCATTGGTAAAAAGTCTGGGTGATGTAACGTCACCCTGTTATACACCCTGCTGGGTGGGTCTTGTTTTTTTGGTTTTGTACTTGAATGGACTTTGTCGCCATTTTATATGGGTTTCACAGCACCTCTAAGTATCGCCAGTCGAGTTGGTATCGCTTACAGACTTAATGTCCATGCCTGCAGACTCGACCAGCCCAGGTTTCTCGTAGTCCACAAAAGCCAAACACAGCGGTTGGTTATATTATTTTGACCTATGTATGACCTGCCGTACAGTATGGATGTGGTTAACAATGTTGAAGCCTTTACGAAACCCTACCTGCTCCGGTGGCTGAAAGACGTCAACTCTTGATGTCAGACGATTCGTTACGACTCTCGAGAAAGCTTATAGACGTGGCGCATGCAGCAGTGTGATCGGCATATAGTTTTTGAGAAGCGTTTTATCTCCTTTTTTTAAAACAAGGCCACGACATCACTGCTCCACGCCTTCCGGGTTGTCCCATTGGCTATCACGTGAGTTGGATAGCCTTTTCAGCTCCGCAAGGACCAGTTTCCCACTAGCCTTTAACAGCTCCGAGTCCACCCTGTCTTCCCCGGGAGCCTTTTTAGTTTGGGGAAAATTGGAGCAGAGAAGTGACCTCACCATGCGGCACATTCCAGCTTGAAGTTGATATTTATGGTGCCTCTTACAAGTCGGTGTTTGCTTGTTATTAAAAAGATGACAGAGACATCCATATTATAAATATGTGTCTTTTAATCGTCATGATGAATAAAAAGCACAAATGTCAATCTTGTTCTTCGTCTTACCGTCAGAGCTCTTTCAGATCCACTGCTTGGGGTTGGGGCTTTTTCTGAAAAAAGGTGTTCATACAGACAAAACAGCCCTTGTCTGCTGAGGAAGTTGACCAGCATCTGGCCTCTTTGGTTTCAGCTCCCGTAGCCATGTCCCTAACATGATTCGCCGCCCTGTCCCATTTTGGCGTCGAAGTCCCCCATGACAACCGTTAGTGGGTTTCACTCGGTCGGTGCGTAGCCTTCGACACGCCGTCTTATAGGGCCTCCACTTTTTCGTCTGAGATGTTCGAACTCAGTGCATATACATGTACAACCTTGACAGAGTGTCTCTCGGCCAGTTTCAGTACGAGGTAAGGTAAGCTACCCTGGTCAAGATGCAGCAGATCTCCTTAACGTTGTCAGTGTTGTCAGAAAGTACTTTGTTGACGAGGAATCCTATCCTACCATAACCCCCATAAACAAATTGGTTCTGTTTCAACTATCATCAAATCATTTTATAGCAGTCCACTGAACTGACTGTGCCCGCTGAACATAGACCTCCCCCAGGGTACAAACTCCCGCTTTCGCTATCCAGTAGACAACCAGCTGCTCTCTTTCAGTCATATAGGTCCATCTGGCCGGAGGGCGTCCAACGATACGCTTGCCAATGCGTGGTCTCCACTTGGGAACCCGCATACTCCACAGGCCGTCGGTTCTGACAACAACAGACGTGACCAGCCGACTGCCACTTCAGTTTGCTACTCTTTCTTTTTCTTTGAAATTTAGACTAAGTTGGTTGTATATTTAATGCATTAAAAAATATAAATTAAAATTTTACAAACTTAATAAATTTATAATTCCTATTACAATAAATCTATTATTTAAGTTCAAAATACTTAAGCACTAGTAGTTTATATTTCGGCAACGATCGTACAAGTAAATTACGCCAGGCGTGCTAATCCGCCGTGCTTAAAATACACTATACTCATCACCAATGATTTTATAGGTAGTGCGTAGAATTCGATTGAGCACATACCTGGTTTGTGACCACAACCGTATAGATTTCTTGTGTCTTATCTAAAATAGCTTGATCCAAATTAAAAAAAACAATGACTTATTTCATAATACTATGACACAAGTTAACTAGAATTTTATAAAATATAGACCTAAATATAAATGAGCCATCATTATTTTAATTTATTCAATGTAACATAGACCGAATTTGACTTCCAACACAGTTAATGTCAGATTTTCAAAAGAACATAGACTTAACTTTAACACTGTCAATGAGTCTGTACACAATGTAAGTAAAATAACGACTGAATACAAAATCAGTCAACTTAATCACAAACAATTTTTGTAAGACAACGACGTATTTCAAAATCGGTCGTTCTCTTACTTAATTATGTTCAATAAACTTACCCAAAGTCTAAGTGAAACAACGACGTATCCCGAAATCGGGCGACGTTCGACAAAACCTCCGCTTGCGGTGGCTGGCGCAAGACTAAATCGGTCGTTGTCAGACGAATGAAGCAGGGGCGCGGGGATAGTAAGATAAAGACTCCTCTATTTTCTACCTTACTGTTAAGGGAAAAAGGTTGATTTTCTTTACACTACGTTATGAGACTTGCTCTTTGCTGTCGATTTTTGCACTTAACTCAGTTTCGCCAATTTTTGATTTCGGTCGTTGTCTTATTAAGAGTGCGATATTTTCCTACGCAGGTACCGCGATAAATGCTCGGAAGTGTCAACGACATTGAAACAGCGCGCGAAATTGCTAGCAGAGTTCGTCGCTCTCGAGATGAGCGGCATCTCTCAAGAGCGGGACTGCTCGCTTCCCAGTGTGGAGATTGTCCTGGCCGACCTCATGGTAATACCAATGTCGCTAAAGTATATAAGATGTCAAAAATAGCTGCAAATATTTTAAGGGGTGAACCAGTCCATGAAACTGAACAACTTTCCCTAAGGAACATAGGCCGAAATATTAAGAAAATTTGGACCTCACATATAAAATTACCAACCAACCAAGTCACCATACAAAAGTATGGGCGGTACATTTTTTTTTAATATTTCGACCTATGTGTCTTTGGGAAAGTTGTTTAGTTTCATTGGCTGATTCACCCCTTAAAATATTTGCAACTAGTTTTTTTACACCCTGTATATTAATTATGAGGACCACGGGAAGAAAAGGTGCACTAACAGGTGGACCACGGGGTTGCAAGGACTATTTTGGATGCCGTGGGATCGATCATGAGATACCTTTGTATTAGTTTTTTGAGCCGATCCGACTACTTATAAAGGAAACTCAACGCAAATCGGCTCAAATTATATCTCCTAAACTACAACACGGACGCTTTACAATATTGTTATTTAAAACTAATGATATTTTTATTTCAGATACAGCTGAAATCCCGAGTCATTGGCATAGGCTGGATCAAATGCGGTGGTCCCTTAGAGAGAGCCATATTGTATAAGGTGCGTTAAATAATCCTCGTTCAGCTTGGCCATACTATTTAGCCCGATGAAAAGGTGACAGCAAAGGAAACTTATAAATTTACGCAAAAAAAGAAAGGATCCCGAAATTCCGAAATTGATTACATTATTGTTGACATTCCGCTCGTATGTCATATACTTACGTAGGTAACTAGCAAACCGCTGGTACCTTTTAAGCGGTCTCCCATGGGATAAAACTTTTTCCCTGCATGTACATTTAAAAAATTTCCTCCAGAATCACTTCAGTAAAACAAACTGCATCAAAATGTCTCGTGTACCTAGGTACTTTCAAGTTCTAACCATACATACGTAAGATTTGGTATGTGAAGAACTAGGACTAGTTTTAAATTTGGTTGAGGGCTCGGGCCCCGATCAGTTTCGGCTGATAAAGACAGCCTTCCTCAGGAGGACGACTGATCACATCACACCCGTCAGCTGTGATGTGACTGTCGAGTAGGTACAGTCAGTTCTTCACATAATGAGTCATACTTGTTCGTTTAATAATACATGTAAGATTTGATTTAAGCAACAATTTAACTGTTTATTGCACACAAAATAAAACACAGGACAATCACATTTAGATCAAAAACACAACAGGTACTACCGTACTACTTATTTCTAAAAAGAAATAACTTTCAGCGGTCCTATGGTAGAGAGATAGCATAAGGTGAGGCTGATGATCGTGCACAATATTTAATACTAAATGCGGTATTTAAAAATACTTAGTACATAATACAAATACTAAAATATTAATTTTACATAATCAATCTCCTCAGTAGACACGCTCTCTCAAATGTGGAATATGTTTTAAGGTGCTGGCAGACAGGATCGGGTTGCCGTGTGCTCTGATTCGAGCGAGCAGTGCGCACGCGTGGTGCGAAGTCGCCGTGCCTGAGACGGATCCGGTGAGAAATGCTTCATATACACTCATATATCACTGCTATATCTCTATCTTACATAAATACATACAAATATCACGGCTATGTCTCTTGCGGGATAGGCAGAGCATAAACGACCGATACAAGCGTCGATTTAAGCAATAATACAAGAGTCCATTCCAGCGACAATAGTTTGGGGGTAATTTCAAAAAGCTGTGTTACTATAAGTTCAACATATGAAGGTAGTAAACAGTCAATTACCGAACAAATTTTCCTGCCACTTTTGCAGGAGGTAAAACACGTAGGTAAAGCACACAACGATAATTTTACAACAACTTGACAACCACATACAAAATGGCAATCATCTGTTTCGTATAACGTGCTGGGCAAATGGGCAGTGAATTCTGGCAGAGGGGAGCCGAGCTTTTCCATCTCCATAGGTTGAATGCTCTAATTAAAAACTAGATACCATTGTAATTATGTAAGTTTAAACGACTTAAGTTGTTGATGATATGGTAGAAGATGGGGCCTCTACGTTTCGCATGTTTACGAACAGCCTTCTTCCGGAGGTCGACAGATGACATACGCCCGCTCGTCAGCTGTGATTGCCGAACACTGTTGCGTGCGACGGCGCGCTGTGCTCGAGAGTTATACTTACTTGTTCGTTTAAAGATAAAATAAGATCCCATGGTGTTAATCCAAATAGGTAGGTACGTACATATTCGGAGCAAAGTATAAAGGCTTGCTCGCTGTTTTACAGGAAGATGATCCAGATATTAACGACAAGTTCCCAGCAGGGCTGCTGCGGACTAATTACGTGGTAGATCTTATGATCGAACCAGGTAAGTAAGGTACCTGATTAACAAAAATGTGTGTAAAAAAATGCTGCACACGTATTCTGAGGGGTAAACCAGACCAGCCCATGAACCTAAACAACTTTCCCTAAGAAACATAGGTCGAAATAAGAAAAAATATTGACATGCCATTCCTACAAAATTACAGACCGACCAAGTAAATTATATTTGTACGAGCTCCAAAAAAAATTTTCATATTTCGATCTATGTTTCTTGGGGAAAGTTGTTCAATTTCATGAGCTGATTCACTCCTTATAATATCTGCAGCTTATATTTTTATACCTTAAATATCGTTAAAAGTTTGGTAATAAAAGTGAGACGTGTAGAATAGTTGGCAAAGAATAGATCACCCCATTTAACAACCAATGTGGCGTAGTGGTAGTGCGACTGCCTGTGACGTAGGTTCCGGGTTCGATTCTCGGTGGGTCACTCACAAAGTAGATATTTAATATTTATCACAGTAAATTTGTTCTCAGTCTGGTTAGGACATTGTGGGCTGACACGCCAGATTATCCGCAAGTAAGATGGTTCGGTATTTCGGATGACCGTTTAGCCGTAGTTCTCGGTTACTGTCAATGATGACTTATATAGTACTAGCTGTTACCCGCGGCTTTGCTCGCGTACTTTTAGGGTACCTACTGTCTCGAGTGATTTGTTGCACATACATATACGTACAAAGATCTATGCTACTTCTTACATCTTTTAAGGGATGAATATTGAAAACATTGGAACACGTTAAACTTCCTTCCCCGCTTCATCTCTCACTCCCTCTCCTTCTCCTAATCCATCTCCTGCTCCCGCACTTTCTCCTGCCCTCGCTCGCTCTCCCGATCCCGTTCTGCGTCTCCCTCTCTTGGTCCCACTAATGCCACCCCTCCCGCTCCTTCTCTCTTCCGTTCGCTCTCCCGCTCTCGCTGCCGCTCCATCTCCCTGTTCCGTTTCATCTCCCGCTGTTGGTCCATCACCCACTCCCGTTCCTGCCTTCACTACTGCTTCCGCTCTATCTCCCGCTCTCTCCCCTGGTCTATCTCCCGCTCCCGCTCCATCTCTCGCTCCCACTCCTACTCCCACTGCCGCTCCATCTCCCGCTCTCGCTCCATCTCCTGCTCCCACTCCATCTCCTGCACCCACTCCATTTCCATTACTGTTAAATATTTTTCCGACGCAAATTGTGCCACCCCCGTTAACCCCCATAGGGGTTGATTTTCAAAAAACGCTTAGACATGTATCTCATTATTTGTATTGCAGAGCATTATTGCAGTGTCACGCAAAATATTTCAATAGAGTTAAATTTCCCATACAAACTTGCCCACCCTCTTTAACCCCCATTGAGGGTGAATTTCGAAAAACCCTGAAATACGTGTTTCATCATTTATACTAAAAAGCATTAATTCAAAGTTTCATGCAAAAATATGCAATAAAAATATTTTTCTCATACAAACTTTGCCACCCCTTTTAACCCTTTTAGGGGTTGAATTTCCAAAAAATAAAATGCCTATGTCCTTCTCATGAATGCAAACTATCTACATACCAAATTTCAGCTAAATCGGTTGGGTAGTTTAGGCGTGAAAAGGTAACAGACAGACAGAGTTACTTTCGCATTTATAATATTAGTGTGGATGTGTCGTTACACAACCATGTCAGAAGTCTGCTATTTGTAGTAGGCGGGTGCGAAATTCTGACACTAGGGACTCATTAGGTCATTAGAAGACTTAGTGCCCAACACGAAAAAAGGAATTACTTATACCCCACAATAGTGTAGGCAGTGTAGATAATGCTATTCATAGTTATGATTTTAACGGGTTCTTACCGACGAATTTATAACCCGTAAAACCCGTTAAAATCACACTATGAAATACCAACTTAAAATTAGCTGTGGACTGGTTGTTGCTACAATATTGGTGGCACTTATTGAAAATCGCCATTTTGGCGCTGGCAGTCAAGTAAAGCAAATACGAAAGTACCCGGAACTAAATAATTTAGTTCCGAAGGCGCCACAGTGGCGCTGGCAGTCGAGGAAAGCAAATACGAATGTACGCGGTACTATCGTAGGTGGCGGTTCAATTAGGGGCGCAAAACTAGCTGTCATTTGTATAGGACAACCTATCCGGTGCGTAGACAACTTCTTCATATCGAGGCAGAGAATAGTATAAACAACCGCGATAGTTTAAAACTTAGTGTATGTCTCTTCTTTTTTCGTGTGGGACACCGAGTCGTCCAACGACCCATGTACCCTCGTGTCAGAATTTTTCAACCGCCTTCTACAAGTAGCAGGTTTCTGACATGGTTCTGTAATGAACGCCGTCTAAGTGATCATAGACATCAACCGGGACCTACGGCTTAACGTGCCATCCGAAACACGGAACCATCTTACTTACGGACAATCGGGTGGTTCAGTCCGCAATGTCCTGACTGGGAACAAATTCACAAAGAGATAAATATAACCTTTGTGAATGACCCACCGAGAATCGAACTCGGGACCTTCTGCGTCAAAGGCAGTCGCATTACCATTGCGCCACAGCGGTCGAATGAATATTCAAACTTGTTTCCGAGTTTCTGATATTTAGCTGGAGCTTTTTATTTCATTTCCCAGGCCGCCTCATACCCCGTTCGTCTCACGAAACGCAGCGCGTATGCGGGCCGGCGAGCGCACCGCTGTATGTGTCGCGAGCGCGTTGCACTCACGCCGCGTGCTCGTGCCCGCATGCCTCGGGGAATAGGAACTCCCTGGACTGTTACGAGCAGGATAAAAATATAGAATTGGATTTGTACTGGTCTGGACATAAATAATTTCAACCGTCTACTTACGGTCCAGCAAAAAAGAGTAGAAATTAAATAAAATGGAAAGAAAAATATTGTAGAGTCCACGCCGCGAAAGAAGTCCCGCGAAAAACGTTTATGGACGTCAGACTTAGGGTCATTTTAACTTTTTTCGAGGGTTTTTTAAGGGTCATTCAAACTATTTTCTATTTGAAAAGTTGTTGCCATAATTAAACGTTATCAGTCAGATTTGACGGATCGCGAAGAAAGTGGCGCCCTCATTTTTTGTCTACTCTTTTTTTATTCTTCTGTGACGGAGCGTAAAACAGCAATGGTATTTAGCTCATGTGACGTTTTGCTGTAACGAATGTCCTTGCAAATGTGGCATTAGTATGAGACAAATGTTTGGACTTACTTATGAACGGACATTGTGCTAGTTTGATGTTATTTATTTATTCAAACAAAGCCACAAGGTTGTGATAGTTTATCTGTGATATTATTCTATTTTAATTAAAATAAAATGCATTGTCTTTAATGATTACGTTTTTTATTTCATTGTAAAGTACAAATAAGGCAGTTTGATTTCGTTCTCAGTTCACAACATTTTTCGTAACTTTAAAAAGTTATCATTATCACCAAATAAATACATTCCTATAAAAATCCTTCATAAAGACACACAATTGCACGTTTGGACGGACAGACAATCACAAACATTAAAACTATTTATGTATATAAAACTATTCTAAATACATACCTACTTAGTAAACTGCAGTTAACCCTGGGGTTTTGTATAAATCAGTACTTCATTTTACTTCTTACATCTAGTGACAAAAATATGTTGCTAAAATTGCAAGTGCAGAAAAACAATGGTCATTTTAAGACCGCAGAACATTTTGCAAACTGAACATTTTGCGCTTGAAGGACAATTTAATTTTTTCGATTTTTTATAACAAAGTCTTGCTAGGTACGAAGAAAGTACGTGATATAGGTACATTATAAAAAAATATTTTAATCGATAAAACAGAAGAGAAATAACTCTCTTTCTCTTTCACTTGATATTAAGGAGAGAGACAATAGTTTCTACATTTATATTGGAAGAAGAAAAATGGCTACCATTTTCAACTCAATAACTAATAAAAATAATATAAAAAATATTTCATTCTGTACATCAGCTACCTTTCAGGTATGACATCATAATCATAATACGCAAATGGTAAAACATGTAAAATGGTCAAATTTTATTACGAAGTATAAAAATGCATACAAACTTATCTACTTAAATTCAGTCTATTTTATTTTCTTTTATTACATGGCAACTAACTAAATAAATGTAAAAATGGAATAAAATTGTTTAAAAATTGTTTTCTGTAAAATAAAACCTTAGTAACTGGCGGTGGTGTTAAATGTTTTAAGCAACTAAACATACTTGGTTAAAAATTGTTTTCAGGCACAGACTACACAACTTAGGACTACGCTTTTATTGTAAAACAAATGTGCTATTGAATTATGTTCAAAACATTTAGTAGCACTAGGTACGTAATATGTATACGTAACTTTCCCTAAAAAAAGCTGCTAGACATTCTCAGAAAGAACTAAGTAATTGATAGGTACTTATTCTATTTAATTTCTGTTTGGTAAATAGGAATTCCTATTTAATAGAGATCGTTTCCTGCTCACTCTTTACTAAGCTAAGGACGTTTTTTCGATTTCAATGCACTTGGAATAATCAAATACACTATGATTCTTAATAATGTAAATAAAAACGATTTTATAAATTAGAAATAAGTTTTTTAGTATAATATTTTCAGTAACTTTTTACAAATCATGAAGTTTAATTTTAGTGGAAGAACGAAATATTGCTAACGAAATGTCTACGGTTCTGTGTGAAAACACGTAAAATGACGAATTAAACATCACTTAGAGCAAATATTAGACAGATTCTTATCTATCTCTTTGTTTACAAAAGCTAATAAAGTAAAAAAAAGTTAAGGCAATGAGTTGAGATACGTGAGCATTATTAAGAATCACACTTATAATTTTTTTTACCCCTTCACACTGTAGTCTGCGGGACGCCATGTACCATCTGTGTTCTAGAGCGCGTTCTAGGCGCGGGCTCTGGCGTGCGAGACACGGCGCCTTCCTTGAGGGAAAGCCCGGAGCCTGACGAAGCGCGCGAGATAGGACGCGAGGCTAGCGACTGCAGGGTCTGCGGTTGCGATGTCTGTGGTACAAGAAATAAGGCCATGTACAATATAAGGCTAGGTATGTCGGGGGCTATGATTACTTCAGGGATAATGAATGTATCAGGAAATATAAGTATATTAGGGAAATATATTATGGGAATATGAATATTTCAGGGAATTTGAGTATATCGAGGAATACGAGTAAATGTAGAAATTGGAATTCAGATGATATTTGATTGTGACTTAACCTAGGATTCGGGCCAGGTTAGCCTTTGGGTTGCAGAGGTCACATGGTAGTAGTTCTGTGTAAAAACTTGGTTCCACGTCCAAGGTTAGGTGGCCACCCACGACAGAGGACGGGATAAGCCATGGGGAATGATGTAGGGTATGAAACTCACCGCTCGACTCAGACTCTGCGGGGTGGGCGGTCTCTTGATGGGCACATCTCTATACTCGTAGATGTTGTCCCGGGAGCGAGTGGTGTTGTCCACCCCGGGGTCGCCCAGGTCCGGCACCATGAATATGTCGTCGCTGTAGTAGCGGTCCGTCTCCCTGGATAAGAAAACAATCGTCATCAATCAATCAAATATAAGGTAAGGTGGGGTAAGACTAACAATTAATCCGTTATTACAATGTGATAGTCTTGCCCCAGTGATTTACTTTATTGCACAACAGAAAAATACACAGGGAAAACTACACACAAGAACAAATTGGTATCGTTATTTTTAATGACATTTAGAAGACTACAACTTAGACTTTTGCGTTCTGGAAATAAAGGCATGTTGAGCAAAATATAACATGAGCGACATTTGACTTATTAGTAAAATAATATTTTCTAATTTGTAGTTTAGGAAATATAATTTGCGCCGATTAGACTGTGAAAAGTCTAGGCGAATATTTCCTCAACTATACTATTTTACGAACTTATAGAGGCGCAACGATTAAAAATAATGGTAAAAAATATATATCAGAAATGGTTTAATGGTATAAGCAGATTATGTCAGTGTCTCAAAAGAAGCGAACAAAAGGTAAAACATACAAATTAAGCACACAGATAACACATCAACCGAAGTCAACCATACAACAACATAAAACAATCTTCGAAAACTCAGAGCATTCACCTTAAGAATGTGGCAAAGCTGGGCATACCCCTCTGCCAGAATTCACTTCCCTATTTGCCCAGCACGTTATATGAAACTGGCAAAAAGTTGCCATCTTGTATGTGGTTGTCAAGTTGTTATAAAATTATCGTTGTGTGCTGTACGTGTTTACTTTCCCTCCCGCACAATGCGGCAGAAAAATTAGTTCGGTAATAATTAACTGTTTACCACCTCCATAGGGTTGTATGCTCTAAGCTCGAAAATGACAACTAAAACTACGCCAGTATACAAGGTGTAAGTTTAAATGCGTAAAATCTCAGAATCTCTCAATCAGCCCATGAAACTGAACAACTTTCTCCAAGAAACATAGATCGAAATATGAAAAAAAATGTTTGGCCTCCCATACAAAATTACCGACCGACCAAGTCAATTTGTATGGGAGGTAGAAATAATTTTCTCACATTTCGACCTATGTTTCTTGGCGAAAGTTTGTCAGGTTCATAGGCTAATTGACAGTGTCTGAGGTTTTGCGCATTTAAAGTTACGCCTTGTATAAGTAATTGTATGGATAAAACACAAGCATATTTGATTATTGGTTAGTAAAATGATCACCTACATGGCCGGCACCATTTTCCATTTCGGCGGTATAGCCCTGTTAGAAATGTTAACAATGTTAGTAAATGTTATTAGGGTGTTATAGAGGAATTGATAGATAATGGATGAGTAAAATTTGGTTAAAATTATGACCAAAGAAGTTATAACAAAGAGTAAAGGAAATGATGTCCAATATGGTTGTGGACTAGCAGGTCGAATGAGCTACTTTTAAAAACGATATTAAACGGTATTTTATATGAAAATAGCAATGTATAACGTGATCGTACGTATGAACGTAGGCCCCGGTTGCTGTCTATGATCATGCTCACTTAGACGGCGGCTGTTACACAACCATGTCAGAAGACTGCTACTTGTAGAAGGCGGTTGAAAAATTTTGACACCAGGGTTCATTGGGTCGTTGGATGACTCGGTCTCACACGAAAAGACAGAAGAATTATTTTATTTTTTGTTATCTTAAATGGCGTCAGAGCACTTAATCTTATGTGTGTTTTCTGTTTATTAATTCAAACTTATAATATTTTGAAAAACTTATTATTACTATTTTAAGCGTACAACTTTTATATTTTATTAATGTCTGTAAGTTTAGGTACTTATCTTTTTGTAAACAAGCTTTGTATTACACTGACAGTTCTGAAGTGTCACTTTCATACAAAGTTTATTTACAAAAAGATAAGTACCTAAACTTACAGACTATAGTCCACAACCCAATTGTGTAGTAACTTAACATGCTAAAAAAAGTACTTAGGAAATGAAGTCTAAAATCCGGCTTACCGTTTAGCGTTTCTCCACAGCATACAGAGTACGACTAACAACACTAGAAGCAGCAAGCACGCGCTCGACACCGACCAGAACGCGATCTGCAGCGGCCGCTTGGGCTCCCACCAGTACTGGGAATAGAGAGATATCATCAACATATCAGCCTACATCTACTGAGTATAAGTCTTTACTTTTTCGAGCTACTATGCCGTTCCTACTAAATCGTATGCCCATCTGCTCATATATAAGGTGTAAAAATATTAGCTGCTAATATTTTAAGGGGTGAATCAGCCCATGAGACTGAACAACTTTCCCCAAGAAACATATTATGTAAGTCGAAACATGAGAAAATTTATTGAACCACCCATACAAATTGACTTGATCAGTCGGTAATTTTGTATGGGTGGGACAAAATCTTTTTTCATATTTCGACCCATGTTCCTTGGGAAAGTTGTTCAGTTTCATAAGCTGTTTCATCCCTTGAAAGGAAGTTATCACTCTTCCAAACACCCTGTATATATATTTTCATGAATATTAAACATGATTTTGAGCAAGAACAAACGTAACGGAATACATGATACTAAGTGAGGAATACACATTACTGAACAAGTAATACACGTTACTGAAAGAGGAGTACCCGTTACTAATCGAGGAATACACGTTACTGAATGAGGAATACACATTACTAAGCGAGGAATACACGCTACTGAAAGAAAAATACACGTTACTGAACGAGTAAACACGTTACTAAAGGATGAATACCCGTTACTGAAGGATCAATACACGTTACTGAACTTAAAGTCTAGGAATAAATACGTTTTTAAGTGTAACGATATTTTTCAAATAGTGGTATGAACGCATTAATTTGATATTCAAATACCGAATTATCTCGAATCTGGCTGAAATGATTTTGATGCGGTTTTCACTCAAAATGGAGGTACGCACTTTCATTGAAGGCGGTTCCTTTTTTAAAAAAGTAAACCTACCTCAGTAATAGGCGGATACGTGGGCACAAATCTCCCGATCACAGTAGGTAAGTACACAGTCCAGAAAGCCAGCTCAGTCTGCCTGTAGTTGAGCAGTATGCTGGAGTTGTACGTGGTGTTGAGGTTGAGGTAGCGCAGCTGCCCCGCCTTCGCTTCCTCGAAGTGTACGCCTAGGATGCGCGAGCGGGTTGGGTTGCTGTAATAAAACGTTTCAAGTTTGTTTTAATTGAGTAGAGAATTTAGTTAAGCTGGTATGTATGTAAATTAACTTTACAATACATACATACATATATCACGCCCTTATCCCGTGCAGGATAGGCAGAGCAATAACAGCCGGAACTTAAGAATACAATTTTAATTTAATCTTTTTTTATCTTTTATTTTTACTTTATCCTTTTTTCTTTTTTTTATTGCGTTGAGATAACCCTGGATTAGTTATCGAATTCTTATACGTTTTATTTTAAGTGTTAAGCCGGGTGTAACAAGGTACGCTGTGTTGAAACGTCGAATCATAACTAAATTATCAATATTTGCCTAGATATCATCGCGTTATTGAGATTTGCTTGATATATTTAACATTCGATTGGATTGGATTAGGTTAGATGAAGATGATTTCGCAGGCCGTTTAATTGATTTGTTTCGTTGAGTCACCAAATTCAAGCTATATAAGATTTTCAAGATTTCAATCGTTTTTTTCCAATTAGATTTACAATGAATGCTTTTAAAATGTCAGAAAGTTACAATTTTATTCTGTTACTGAATAAATGAATTATTCATTGTAAATTGTCAGGCACGATTTTCTCCTTTTTATTACAATTTTATGTTCCTAGTCGAAACGCGGCACGTCGGCGTGTATAACTTTGGTCATTATAGCACTATGGTCGCTTTTATCGCTTTGAGCATTTCGCTTCTTGGTCATTTTAACATCTTGGTCATTTCACTCCCAAAGAAACTTACCCATATCTGGCGAAGTCCGAGTAAGCCTTCATGAAGAAGTGGCTCATGTTCCTGTCGTTGCCGGTCCACGCGTGTCTTTCTATCCTCTCCTTCTTGGGGAAGAACTCCTGGTCCATGAAGGGCGCGCCGGTCAGGAAGTAGTGCTCCGTGTCGTGCGCGTATTGACGCCACTCTGGCCATCTGAAAGGAAATGAGTCAATTTTAGTGTTTATTCTTATATAGATTTTCGAGTTTGTTCGATGAATCTAGGAGTAAGTTATTTTAGTTTTTAAGTACATAAATTGGGTTTCGTAAGTTCTGGTATATTTCGGTAATGATCAAATTTTTTATAGAACTCAGCTATGGCCGACAATAGGGTAATTCAAGAAGCATTGAATCGTTTTACTCTTTTATCAATTAAGCCTATATTTTTTAGTCAAAATCATAAAAGTATTAACTGACTGACACAACTAGGTATGCTACATATTAGCAAAACTTGATCAACATACATAGATGTAATTCAGACTAGGAAACTGAACAACTTTTTATATGGGGGCTATGTTAGTAAACGTGAAGTTTTTCGCCCTTCCATACAAAATTCCCGATCAACTGATTGACTTTGTATGGGAACTCGAAATACTTTTTTTGTTAACCAACATAGCACCCATATAAAAAGTTCTGATTACGCCTGCAAATCGCGTATTTGAATAGAATTTCCCTTGTGTTACCTGAAGGCTTCCACAGTGGTGTTGAGCACATACATGTAGACGGGCACATTTTGTTCCAACAGAAGCTTCACCATCTTGTCCGTGGGCGCGCGATATAGGAAGTCCGAAAGAAACTGGAAAAATGGTTCAAGATCTCACAAAAAGTTAGGGTAACAAGCAGACTTGACTGATCAGATTAATACATCTTGCACTAGTAGCAAATATAGTTTCGTTGTTTATAGTTCTTTTTTGTTTATGTCCAAAAAACATTATTCGACACATTCATTCATATGTATGTATGTATGTAATAACTTTATTGTACCAAACAGGAAATAGTTACAAAAAAAAAACACTTAAATAGATTAATATAATGTGTAGGCACAAAGGCGGACTTATCCCATTAAGGGATCTCTACCAGTCAACCTTTGAGAAATCCAGAGGACATGGTGTGCGCAGGTGAACTATGGTACAAATTGAAGACGCGGTAAAATTACTAATAATATATATAACACCTATATGTAGATAAAATAACACGTATTAAATAAACAATACATACATACATACATATATCACGCCTTTATCCCTTGCAGGGTAGGCAGAGTGTTAACGGCCATAAGAATACGGTCGCTATCGCCACGTCTGACACTTTTGAGGATTGTTTTCCAAGGTAGTTTCAGAAAACATGTGTATCACTATAGTGACAGGTTGTCAGCCTGTCGCCTAAAAATTGAAATACACCAATACTCTCGAGTCCCTTAGTCGCCTCTTACGACACCCGCGGGAAGGATGTGGGGTGATGCTATTCTAAGCCGGCATCACACGGCAATGCTATTCTAAGCCGGCATCACACGGCAATCTAAGCCGGCATCACACGGCAAGAGTAAATACCAATAATAAATATTTAATAATACATAAACAAATAATTAAATACGTAACATATATAACATAAATATATGTAATATACCTAAATAAATACAAGCCCTATAAATTATCATTTGCATCAAAACCCCAGAGCTTTCTCAAATTAGTCTTGAAAGCGACGATGCCTGTACTTTTCCGAACGTCTATAGGAACCTTGTTCCACAAGCGCGCAGCACGGATGGTGAAGGACTGTGCGAAAGTTTTAGTTCTGCATGGCGGCGTGTGGAGGGAAAGATCACCATCGCCATTACTGACGGATAAAAGGGTAGGTTCAAATCCAGCCTGCCTGTGGTTGCAAATTTTTCAAAAATTCAACTCGATTGAAAGGAAAAGAACTTACATGGATGTACTGGTCTCGTATGGCGCTGACGTTGTGTGGGTCGGGGTGGTAGGAGTACATGTAGCGGATAGCTTCGTAGACACCACGTGGATTCAACGTATAGTTGTACCTAAAAATAACAAAGCTTAATTATACTAAGCTCTACCCACACTTCGCCGTGTGGTGCCAGCTTAGAATAGCATTTTTTTCTACCCCAAATTCTAATAATGGGTGTTCTTAAAGGCAACTAAGGCATGAATACAGGCAGAGGGCAGCAGCGGTCCCTGTGAATAAAATACAACACCTTGTGCTCGCCAATCTGCCTGCTAAGTATAGTGAGTATGGCATATACCCCCAAAATGGGAGAGACCCATGTCTAGCAGTAGACTGTTGTTACTGCTGTAGTAGTTTCGTCTACCCACATCACGATTGCAACGGAAATGTGTCTGGCTAATAATTATTGACTTACCGCAAAACAAATTCTTGTACTTTTTGATTGAACCAGTTTTCGTTTATTTGGAAAGTCGGCGCCAGTGACTCATTTTTGTCTGAAAAATAAAGAGATTAAATCATAAATATGTTTTACCTGATGATTCTCAGACCATTCGGTAGATATGTCGTTTTTTCAATTTCATAGAAAACTTACAGTTCTAAAACGCGGTATGAGAATTTTCTCAAGAAATACTCACAAATCATATACGCGGCTTCTTGCGTAACCTGCCATGTATCTGAGTGAGTTGTTGAACTGTCTGGTTTCTGATGAGGTCCTCAACTGTCATATCTAGGAAATGCCAACCCTCGATTCTACAGATATTTCGTAGTTACTTACTCTTACTATCTCATGTCTTAATAATTCTCGAACCATTTGGTAGATGCCGGTATTTACAATTTCATAGAACAGCTACAGTTCTAAAACACGGTATGAGAATTTTCTCAACAAGTACTCACAGATCATATATGCGTAGTGACACCTGCCATATATCTGAGTGAGGGGTTGAACTGTCTGTTTCTGATGAGGTCCTCAACTGTCATATCTAAGAAATACTAACTCTCGATTCTACTATCTCGTGTCTTAGTGATTCTCGATCCATTCGGTAGATGGCGCCATTTACAATTTAATAGAAAACTTACAGTTCTAAAACGCGGTATGAGAATTTTCTCAAAAAGTACTCACAGATCATATACGCGGCTTCCTGCGTAGTGACACCGGCCATGTATCTGAGTGAGGGGTTGAACTGTCTGTTTCTGATGAGGTCTTCAACTGTCATATCTAGGAAATGCCCACTCTCGATTCTACAGATATTTTGTAATTACTTACTATCTGTTGTCTTACTTAGTAATTCCCAAATTATTCGGTAGATGGCGGTATTTAAAATTTCATAGAATAGATACAGTTCTAGAACGAGGTATGAGAGTTTTCTCAAAAACTACTCTCAGATCATATATGCGGCTTTTTGCGTAGTGACGCCTGCCATATATCTGAGTGAGGGGATGAACTGTCTGTTTCTGATGAGGTGTTCAACTGTCATATCTAAGAAATGCTAACTCTCGATTCTACTATCTCATGTCTTAGTGGTTCTCGAACCATTCGGTAGATGGCGCTATTTACAATTTCATAGAAAACATACAGTTCTAACACGCGGTATGAGAATTTTCTCAAAAACTACTCACAAATCATATACGCCGCTTCCTGTGTAGTGACACCTGCCATATATCTGAGTGAGGGGTTGAACTGTCTGTTTCTGATGAGGTCCTCCACTGTCATATCGAGGAAATGCTAATCACTCAATTTCCAATTATTTGGTAATTACCAGATGGTCTTACTTGATGATTCTCAAATCATTCGGTAGATGGCGCTATTTACAGTTTCATGGAACAGCTACAGTTCTAAAACGCGGTATCAGAATTTTCTCAAAAAGTACTCACAGATCATATACGCGGGTTCTTGCGTAGTGACACCTGCCATGTATCTGAGTGAGGGGTTGAACTGTCTGTTTCTGATGAGGATTCAACAGTGATATCGAGGAAATGTAAAATCCCGTTTCTTCAGATATTAATTACCTTATTGATGTCTTACTTGGTGATTCTCAATCCAATCGGTAGATGGCTCTATTTATAATTTGAAAGATAATGTACAGTTCTAAAACAGAATGTTAAAAATGCTCACAAATCATATACGCCGCTTCTTGCGTAGTGACACCGGCCATGTATCTGAGTGAGGGGTTGAACTGTCTGTTTCTGATGAGGTCCTCAACTGTCATATCGAGGAAGCGCCAGTCCCGCTGCCGCCAGCCCTCGTACCACTCGTCTCCCGGAAATGTGAAGTTGTTTTCTAGCACCGGACCCCAAGGGATGAAGCCTACGTGTGGCTGGAATTGAAAGAAAATAGGAAGGTAAATTATATACAATAATGCAAAGAAACGTAAGAAAGAGTTTTCGATTTAAGACGGATTTGTCGTGCAAAGGACGAAAAAAAAGAAATAAAACGAATAAAAAAATTCGATGAATACCCCACGACGTAAAAACGGACGCAGAAAAGGACGAAAAAAAGAAGAAATAAATATTTATTATTACGGGCACTTTTCGATTTGTTTCCAGGAAAAAATTATGATTCATTCATATTCAACATTTGAAAGAAGAGCTGTACTTTCCTTTCTCTGTTAGTCGTACATCAATGAATTAGTTATAAGAAAATCTTAAGTTTAATTTCAAATAATAACAAATCACTACGTCTCTCATATTGTCTTATAAAAATTTCTAATGTTTAATAGTGGTAATTGGCAGTTTAAAAACTGCGACACAGGGCATCGACATAAAAAAAGAACCAACTAGAGAATAATTTACCTCAAACTGAGCATTCCCAAGCTCATAGAAGGAGCGTCCTTGTCTCAAACAGTTGACCAGCTTCCAAGAAGAATCTATCGGGCATCCCAGCAACCGTCCAAACACTAGAGATGTGTTTTGTCTACTGATGCCGGTTTAGATTAGCATCACTCCATAAGACTAGAGAGACATTTACCTCAAACTGAGCATTCCCGAGCTCATAGAAGGAGCGTCCTTGTCTCAAACAGTTGACCAGCTTCCAGGAGGAGTCTATCGGGCATCCCAGCAACCGTCCAAACACTAGCGATGTGTTTTGTCTACTGATGCCGGTTTAGAACGGCATCGCCCCATACTAGAGAGACATTTACCTCAAACTGAGCATTCCCGAGCTCATAGAAGGAGCGTCCTTGTCTCAAACAGTTGACCAGCTTCCAGGAGGAGTCTATCGGGCATCCCAGCAACCGTCCAAACACTAGCGATGTGTTTTGTCTACTGATGCCGGTTTAGAACGGCATCGCCCCATACTAGAGAGACATTTACCTCAAACTGAGCATTCCCGAGCTCATAGAAGGAGCGTCCTTGTCTCAAACAGTTGACCAGCTTCCAGGAGGAGTCTATCGGGCATCCCAGCAACCGTCCAAACACCAGAGATGTGTTTTGTACGCGGAACTTGTCTTCTATTAAGGCCCAGTCGGCTAAGGCTGAACCACTCTGTGAAGGAAATATAACAAGTATTTATGAAGGTATCAAACATCATTAATGAATAAATATCTACTTATCCTAATATAAGGAACAATCTAATATTTTTTAAAACGATCAAATATGTCTCATCTCTGTAACGATCTAGCGTGTTTTGGGACGATCTAGCATGTTTTGGGACGATGTAGCATGTTTAGGAATGATCAAGCGTGTTTTGGGACGATTTAGTATGTTTTGGGACGATCTGAAGTGTTTTGGGACAATCTATTTTGTTTTGGGACGAACTAACGCGTTTTTGGACTATACTATCTATCATGTTCAGGAACGATCTACTATGTTTTGGGACAATCTAGTGAGTTTTGGGGCGAAAGAGTATGTTTTGAGACGACCAAGCATGTAATCGGACG